>CM035409.1:68220002-68525002 GCA_020310875.1 Ceratopteris richardii
TGTGAGTGTATGTATGTGCATGTAAGTGTATGTGTGTGTGTCTATGTGTGTAGGTATGTTAAAGTATCTGTATGTATATCTATATATGTGTATGTGTATATATGTGTGTGTATGTATGTGTAAGTATGTAAGTGTACATATGCATGTGAGTGTATATGTGTCTATGTGTGTGCATATATGTGTAAGTATCTGTATGTGTATGTGTATATGTTTATGTGTGTGTATGCATATATGTGTGCATGTGCTTGTGTTTACGTATGTATACACATGCATGTGTGTATATATGTATACATATGCATGTGTGTGTATGAATGCATGTGAGTATGTATGCATCTCTGTGTGTAGGTATATGTTTTTGTATGTATGTGCATGTGTGTATACGTGTGTATGCGTGTATTTGTATGTGTGGGTATGCATGTGTGTTGATAAATTTAGGTAGTGATGTGTGTGAACACACTAGGACCGCCGGGGCACTTTTTTCCCTCTTTAGGAGGTTTTTTTCCCCCGGCTTGTATATACGCCTATTTCCCTAATGGGCCATTTATCTTTGTACATTCTCTAGTAATACATTCAGTATTGTGTGTTGTGCTCCAAGCTTCTTCTTCTTCCTTGTGCTCTTCACATGCTTCCGCAAACGTCTAACTCCAACAATTGGTATCAGAGCAGGTCGTCGCTTCATCTAGGGCGCCGTTGACACTCCCCCATTTGCAGTCTCAGAATGACACGAATTTTGGTGAGCATACTCAGCGTGTTTTCGATATCAAAACATCTTCCCTCTATGGTGCCAAAATCGTGATCTGAGCTCGTTTCTGTTCGCTAGTTTAAGCATCTCGAAGTCTGCTACAGGTCTAGCAAAACTCGTCTAGGTAGTTCCGTTCAACTTTATGAGATACAATCGATTTTCTGCATCAATGCATTTTAGTCATCGGCCATGGCTAAAAGTAGTGATGTATTTCATATGTTGGCTGTTGAGGATAAGTTGGATGGTACCAACTACCCGTTGTGGGCTTATATAATGCGACATGTATTGGTTGCAAAAGGACATGGAACATTGTGCAGGGTGTCAAAAAACGTCCTATCACACCTGCAACTGTTACAAGTGCAGGTACTGAAGCTGATGCAGAAGGTGTCGAAGATGATGATATTCTGCATATTCCTATTGACTGTCAAACGTGCCATTATTCCACACATTCGCTCTTGCAGAACAACTAAGGATGCTTGGGATACACTTACCACATTGTACCAAGCTAGGAATGAGGCTCGTGTTGCTTACCTCCAAAAATAGTTGGAGAGTGAGCACATGAATGAAGGTGATTCTATGGATAGTTTCCTTACGAAGATCAAAGACTTGAAGGAACAGTTGATTTCTACTGATGAGGTTATACCAGATAGCTCACTTATGCAGACCGTTCTGAATGGTCTTCCTGACTCATATCAGAGTTTTGCTTCTACTCTTTGGTTGATGATGAAAGGCTTATCATTTGAGGAGTTAGTCTCTGTTCTATTGCAAGAAGATCAGTCCAGGCAGAACAAGTCCATTATGCGAGTTGTAGATCAAGCTTTCCTGGCTAGTCAGAAGGGCAAAGGAAAATGGAGCTCTTCAACTAGTAAGCAGAAATCTACTCATTCTGCTTATTCGAAGAAGGAAGATAAAGATGAGAAGAAATCAGAAAAGCAGAAATTATTTTGTAAGTACTGTAAAGGGAATGATCATATCATAAAGAACTGTCCAAAACTGGCTGCTAAAGAGGCAAAGAAGAAAGAGGCTTGAATGGTTGTTGTAGAGGCCTCTACACCAAAAACAGAGTCTGCTAATCTTGTGCAGGAAGAAGAATGGGCGTTTACTATTGTCTGCAGTTTTGACCCATCTTCTCATGAGCAGTGCATGTCTGCAATAGACTCAGATGTTTGGTATTTTGACAGTGGGGCAACCAAACATATTACCTCACAACACAGTTTCTTCTCTTCACTCGAGCCTGCCCCTATTGGGAATACAGTTACATGCGCCAACAACTCCTTTTATCCTGTTATGGGAGTTGGTAAGATCATTTTGACTACTACTGATGGTAGTTCTTTCACTTTATCAGATGCTTTATTTGTGCCAGGGATCAAGAAGAACCTATTATCAGTTTTTGCATTAGCCAAGATTGGCTTGGTCATGAAATTTGTTGATGATAGGTGTACAATTCATGATCTGTCAAATGGCGATGTGATTATTGCTTCTGGAATTTTATGTCGTGGACTGTATAAGCTCATAGACTATGAAAGATCAGTAAATGATTTGGCATGTGCAGTAAATGATTCTCAGGCTATGTCAGATGCAAAGCTTTGGCATGCACGCTTTGGTCATCTAAATTTTGCTAGTTTGCTACGCTTGCAGAAGTCTAAAATGGTGTCCTCTTTGCCCAAACTTGAGGCACCTGGAAAACATGATTGTGAAGGCTGTATTTTGGGCAAAATGCAGCGTTTGTCCTTTCCAAAAGATGGTTCAGTTCGGGCTACTTAGAAATTGCAACTTGTACATAGTGATGTCTGTGGTCCTATGCAGACACCTTCTTTTGAGAATTATCTTTACTTCATGACTTTCATCGATGATTTTTCTAGGCATGCATGAGTATATCCATTGAAGGCAAAGTCAGAAGTGTTCATGTGCTTCAAATAGTTTTTGGTTTTGGCTGAAAATCTGTCAGCATGTAAAATGGGCACCCTCCGTTCTGATCGAGGGGGGGAATATATGTCTTCTGATTTTAATGCATTTAGGTTGAACGCGGTATAAAACACCAGTGTACAGTGCCGTATACACCTCAACAGAATGGTGTTGCTAAACAAAAGAACAGGTCAGTCATGGAGAGGGCGAGGTGTATGGTCAAGAGTCAGGCTTTACCACATAGTTTCTAGCTTGAGGCTGTCATGTGTGCAGCATATGTACTGAACATGTGTCCCACTAAAGCCTGCATTCATAGGTGCTCGATAAGCCTAGTTGGCATCTTTTGGTCACTTGGTATATGCATTGGGAAATGTAGTGATATTCAATGACATAGGCATGTAGTTTTTTGGTTCTTCAATCATTTCTTGGATAGTGCTTTCATGTGTAGACTCCATAAATTTGCAAAGGAGAATCTGTTGGATTTTTTAGGCATTTCATTTTTCAACCATACCTAGGATCATTAGGTTTCATCAATTGCTTCTTTCTACAAGCATATCACTTTGTAAACTATCAGTTTGAGAGTTTTGCATCGATCATTTTGCTCATCTACTCATTTTCTAGGGAAAGCCTACCAAAATTTTTGAAGAAGCTTGACGCATAGTCATACTTTCACAGTGTTAGTGGTGGTTGGTCATCTCTAGTTTGATCACTATTCTAGTCACTTATTCATCACCATGGCATCAATGGTTTCAGGAACATCATGTGGATAAGGTTTTAGTTCAAGTGTCTCCAAGATGAGTTATAACCTAGAAAGAGACTATTTTGGATTGCATTATAGAAAAGGAGGTGTGAAAGAATCTTTGAAACACCTATGGTAAAGAGAATGCTTCCAACAAAATTTATTTGATGAGGAAGATATATGGCTTGTGCATGAAAGAAAGAGATTTCAATGCACTCTTTTCTCACTTGCAAGATCAAAAGATGGAAATGCACAATGAGATTAAAGCATTCTCTTGCTATGCACATGGTCATCCTCATGGGGTACATTTTTCATAGCCATTAGTAATAGTGTGTCCATATGCAAGCTTTTCTATAATTCCATATGCAATGCACTTCTAAGTGAAGAGATTTGCAAGAGGTCTATGTTCGCCACACACAATGGGGATGCATATAGTGTTCATGATTCTTACTAGGGAAAGAATCAATCACATGGGAGAAACAACAATAGAGACAAGAATGGTCAAAGTGGCAAGAGTATAAGCAAATCATGAAAGAGGGATATTAATTTCATCATTGCAATAGAAAGGGACATATGAAGAAAGATTGTTATGCTTTAAAGAATGCCAAAGGTAAAGGTAGCATGTCGATGGGCGAAATTCAACTCTCTAGTGCCCTTTTTTTTTCAAAGATAAATGACAGTAATTGAAAAGAATAAAAAAGATACAAAACCTCAAAGGTAGGGGAAAAGGTGCTCTATTTATGGACAATTAGACAAGCATATATCACCCCGTTCTTATGGGATGATAAAGAGACAAGAGATACTTTATCCATTTATTATTATTATTATTATTATTCAAAATAAGAATGAAAGAAAGCTAAATTAACAAGCGTGTGTTACATGAAATGTAGGAGGCAAGTCCTAGAGCAACAGTAGAGAGAAAGCAAGACAGTTATGGATAAGTCTATCTTGAGACAAAAACAAATGTGGGGTCCATCTGTGAATTGTTCTTCCTCGTGGTTGGATTGATAAGTATTGGTATTAGGAGCATTCACCTCATTAAAGGAACCCATTAAGGCATTGAGTTTTCTACAACTCTCACACAAATTTACCCCAATAAATCAAGAGAATATATACTATCATCATACTCTGTAGATAGATTCCCTATGATTTTCTCCGAAGTGATGTGGGGTTTTCCTTATGTACCATAGCTCTTAATATTTTTACAAAACGTCTTATGTATCTCCCCTTCTTGTTTTTTTCCATTCTCATCCCACTCCCTCGATTTATTGGGTTTGATTGCCTTAACAACCTTAGAATACAAATGGGATTCCTTGATAAGAGAGTGAGAGCTCTAAGAGCATTCTATTTGACCCTCTAAAATAGTTTGTTTTAATGCAAATGCATTTACAATTGATAAAAAGGAAAATGGTACAAGAACATTAGAGAGAGGTGCAAATAAAATTGATAAACTTTTTATCCCTTCGTGAGGGATCCACTTGCTTTCTAGTATGTTGTTTTCCACAATCAACACCCTATGGTTCTTGAAAGGGAGAGATAGTTTACAATTCTAAGTCCTTGTACCTAGCATTCAAGGGATTCCAAAAACCTCTCTTGGGGGCTTGTAGAAGTTGGCAAGGCATCTTTCCTTCCAAATTTGGCAAGGCATCTTTCCTTCCAAATTTTATCATATTGATTCACTTATAAAGGCATTTAAAAGATGTGCAAAGCAAGAGATACCCTCTCCAAGCAAAGCTTGCTTGCAATTGATTTGATGAGATAAAAAAAGGAACTTAATAAGAAAATTTTGCATCACAATATGCTTTTAGCATAGGAAAGGAAAAGGTGACCTAAGTATTCCTTAGTACTTAAACATCTTTTCCACCAAGGAGGCGCTCCACAAATTTTATTAGCTTTAACACAAGTCTAGATCCCTCTGTGAGGAATCTACCACATAAGGATCAATTTCTTATTTTCTATAAGAGGGTGCTATAGATTCTTGAACTTGAGCTCCCATCTAATACATGTCTCGTGTCTTAGATCCAAAGGTGCTTCCACTTACAGAAACCTTTTGACCAAAGCCTCATAGCTCTATGGATGTTTTCTTTCTCAACACCCCTGATACCAATTATGGGGAACCACATAGAATCGTGCTAACTGATGCCAACAACCCATTTCTAGTTGATAAAAAGAAGAAAAAAAGGGATTCATTTTTTTCCAACTAGGGCAATGTCAAAGAGCTTTCGAGTTTGATGGAAATCTTTGAGACCTACCCTAGCTTTTTCATATGAGATGCATGCTAATGGATTCATATGTGCTCGATAAGCCTAGTTGGTGTCTTTTGGTCACTTGGTATATCCATTGAGAAGTGTAGTGATATGCAATGACATATTCATGTAGTTTTATGGTTCTTCGATCAGTTCTTTGATAGTGTTGTCATTCGTATACTCCATAAATTTGCAAAGGAGAATCTGTTGGATTTTTGAGACATTTCATTTTTCATGCATACATAGGATCATTAGGTTCCATCAATTGCTTCTTTCTACAAGCATATCACTTTACAAATTGTGATTTTGAGAGTTTTGCATCGATCATTTTGCTCATCTACTCATTTTTCTATGGAAACTCCAGCAAGCTTTTCGAAGAAAATTGATGCACATTCATACTTTCAAAGTGTGTGGTGGTTGGTCATCTCTAGTAGTGTGATCATTATTCTAGTCACTCATTCATCACCATGACATCAAAGGTCTCAAGAACATCATGTGGATAAGGTTATGTTGCAAGTGTCTCCAAGAAGAGCTATAACCTACAAGGAAAATAACATTTTGAGATCCATACATTTGATGCCACTCGCTTCTCTTTATGGAACAATAAAATTTGTGATATCTTGATACAAAGAATTAGTGAAAGATGATTGGTGGCTTTGCAATGATTTGATGATCTAAAAGATGATGATTTGGAAGAACTTGATTAGATGGCAATGTCTAAGATTGTCTACACCCTTTTAGTGTTTATGTCACTATTTTGGATTGCATTATAGCAAAGGAGGTGTGGAAGAATCTTTGCAACACCTATGGTAGAGAGAATGCTTCCAAACTAAATTTATTTGATGAGGAAGCTGTATGGCTTGCACAATAAAGGCGTAGATAGTGTTACTGCTCATTTAAGGGAGTTTGGTGCACTCTTTGCTCAATCACAAGCTCAAAAGATGGAAATGGACAATGAGATGAAAGCAATTCTCTTGCTATGCACACTATCACCCTCATGGGATACATTTTTCATAGCCATTATTAAAAATGTGTTCGGACACAAGCTTGTCTATAATGACATATGTGATTCACTTATGAGTGAAGAGATTTTCAAGAAGTCTATGGTTGCCACACACAATGGAGATGCATATAGTGTCTGACATATGAAGAAAGATTGTTATCTCTTCTATTGTCTTCTTTTTCTCTTGTTGGAGACCTAGTGGCAAAGAGACACACAAGGTGGAAATGAAGTGGAACATTTGCACTTGCCCCAAAAATACAGGTGGATTGGTCATTCTCAATATCCAAAAGGTTTCCACGTAACAATTCACAAATAGGATGATCAAGGCTTGGACCAACAATAGAGAATCATGGTCCGAAGTTCTTTTTCGGAATTGTCAAAATCTTACATTTAAAGACACATCAAGATGAAAAAAAGGGATGTCATAACTCTTCCTTGTTCTTTGATTATGATGATATTGAGGGGATGGGGCTTCTAATTTATCTTTCACAAGCTTTCGATAGAATAAAGCCTCATTGTGTACTAATCTATAATTGGAAAGGATCCATAAGAATCAGAAAAAACCACAACCATATTGTTCATCTGGATGTCCAAGAGCTAAGAGATTGTGGCCGAACAAGGGGTTCCACCATTGGAAGCATCTCCCGAATGACTTCAAGAAGATTGGATTAGAAAATGAGATTTTGATACTAGCCTAGGACTAGTGTTTTCTCCTTAATATGATGAAAACATGGGGTACATAGGATACGCATCAACTTCATTCCTCTTGTGCCCCTCATCTGAAAGGGTTTTCATGGCATAATGGGAAAAAACTTAGATACATTGCTAGGGTGGTAAGCACTATGCCTTTCCACAACATGTTAAAGAAAAAAACTATGAGATTTCATGTTTCATGAATTAGGTGGGAATTCAAGTCCCAAGAGCTCTACCCTCCTTTGATGGAGAAGAAGAAAGGTGTTCTCATATTGAAGCTTATTCATCTTGGTATATGAGACATTGCCAAAGCTAACAAAATATATAACGTTTCCCCATGGTGTAAGATATGTCTAAAGGCTCATGAAGACATCGGTCATCTATTCTCTTCTTGTCCAAATAGTTTCAAAGTGTGGAAAGATGTCAAGATGCTTCTCAAATTTGATCGAACGCTCAATTGGAAGCCCCAAGTTCTTGGGAAGGCTATTGGATGGTCGACTACTCTGTCAAATGAGATTAGAGGGCAGGCACCCAAATGAGATTAGAGGGGAGGCACTCTGAAAAATATGAAGAGCAAGATGTGCTCTCAACTATGGCATAATGTCCAAGGAACGATCTATGGAGAAACCCCTTGGTTAACTAGTAGAAGAATCAGAAAGCACGAGAATAACCCCTCCTCCCCCCCTTTTTTTTTAGACACAGAAATCTTTGTTTTTCTAGACAACAAGCTCAAAAGTGAATGTATCCTTCATGAAATGTGATGAACTGTTGATATATCTCCTTTGCACTGCTCATTAATCTCTTGTACTTTCTCTTTTTAATATAACTTCAAGTGAATTTTAATAAAAAGAAGATCAAGAGGGATTCAGTAGCCAACATATTAATAGCTTAATCGTTCTATATTGTCTTTGTTGCTTGATTGAAGAAGCTGATGGAGTTGATTTTTGATAACATAAACGAATAGCTTAATCCTTTGATATTCCATTTGTTTGTCACTTGAAAAAGCTGATGGAAGTGAGTTTGATAACATAACTGCTTTCTGATCATGTATAAGCAGTTGAGAAAAAAAAAAATTGCCCACTGCTCTCTGTTTTGGTCAAGGAACCAAACCTCTCCGAGTGGAAGACAACTTTTTTTGTTTACATATTTTGTTTGATTGAACATCCACTTTGTCATAATCCATAAAAACAAAAATAGTTGTGCAGCTATTAAACACTTGTAGTCTGATGTGAAGTATCCTAAGCAGATTCTTATCAAACCAATTATATATAGTATCAGAAGGATATGGTTCAATGGAAGAAAATAGTCTGAAGAGCTTGTCTCACTTGAGATATTGAAAAAAATAACTTCCAAGCTACAGCTGTCCATGTATGATGACAAGAGCAAACCTCTCTCTTTTTTTTTTTGGTATTATTATTATTTTTTTAAGGTGTTTGATAGCAGGATTTGAATTCAATCCATTTCAAAAGAATAAGGTTGCGAAAAAAGAATTTGTGTTATTTTCAATGAAAGTAGTGTCTCAGCTACTCCATTGCAAACAAATGTAGTGTCTATATCATATGCGTCCAAGATTGTTAGTAGACATCTGAACATCCGATAGCATGTACGAGTCCGCATTAAAAAAAATTCACTGAAGACTACAGATCTTCCGATTTTTGAAGTCATCAATCATGAACGCATTGAGGCTTCCTTGCAGATGCATTCAATGGCACTATATTCTTATTTAAACGCAAAGAAACAAGCAAGGACTTGATGTCTGTTCGCATTTGAAGTCATATATTAGATGAAAACAAAGGTGATATAAAAAATAGTTTGAGTTCGAGCCCGCATAGCCTAGTGGCTGATGTCTTGAAGCTGTGGGAGGAAGTTCTGAGTTCTGAACATTTATGTGTAACACGCCGAAAATCCCTTCAATAAAGATTTTGAGGCCGAGATAGAAAATTTTTAGTTTTGATATCCATTCTCGGAAGTAGATATACATTGATCTTTATATCGAGAAACTATGCTCCACTTCTCTTTGTTATTGTTACTCATGAACTTAGTTGCTTGGTTAACCATCATGCCCAACTAGGTCATATTCATGGTCTATGGCTTCCCCACAGCCAAAAGCAGATGATCATCACAGTCTTCCTCGAGGACACAAATGCTTTTTTGCATAATGATCTTAATAGTATCAGTACTTTTTGGCAATGTCTGAACACTTTTTCTACTGCTTTGGGATGTAGAATAAGCCACTCCAAAATAGTTTTCAAGGAAAGTTTTGGGCCCTCTCTATAGTTTCTTATTGACCTTGGATATCAAGAGCTCCATAGTGGATAAATCTTCTATCTTCTCAGAATTTTGATGTTTCTATGGTCAATGGGACTTGGAACTACCCAACCTTGATAATAAACTTCCTTACTAGAAGGGTCTTCAACTCAAATTGTCAGGGCGTGATATGGTGATCAACACCTTCCGTCTTTCACTCATTATATATTTATTGGCACGCGAGAGGCTGAAAGACAAAGATTGGGCGAACTTGGAGAGAATTTGCACAAATTTCCTCTAGATAAGAGATTCATATAGGAGAGATATGCCCAAAATCAAATCTTGCCTTTTTTGCAAATCAAAAATATTTAGGAGGGTTAGGCATTGTGGACATTGAGGGAATGGAAAATAAGTTGGCAAAAAAACTAGATGATTAAAGCTTGGTGCAACATGGGGAATTCTTAAGAAAAATTGATTCTCATAGATACATTTTCTCTTACCCTCATAGGGCTTCCTAGGTGGAAGGGGCTTGATTTACTCGCTTTGATGTTGTTCCCTTTTTTCGTAACTCCCATAGGTTGAAACTTAATCTAATCTTTGTGGAACATTTAGAACAAGGGGAAATTGTACATCAAGGTCAATGAATGATTCTATAATTCCAAAGCTAATATAATTTGTGGGGTCCCTCATGTTGAGATATGCATGCTCTACTCTTCTGCATTCGCATGCATCCACTTTATCTCACATGCAAGGGACTTCTCACAAGCTCTCATGCACTTCATGTAAACTCCATTTATCCCACATAAGATATACTTTTCGCTCTATTTCATATAAGGAGGGTCTCATTTCACTCTCCTCATTCATTCATGCACTTCTTTGATGCTCTCACCTTGAGGTTCTAGCTCCATACGTATTGCATAATTTTCCATTTCATAATTCAGCTCATTTCCAATTTATTATGTTGTTTTTGTATTATTTGAACCTCCATAGTTTGTTTTAGTTGTGTGTATCTTGATTAATGTTTGTCAACATCGTAGCAGATCATAGGTTATGTGCATACATTTATTTTTCTAATTGTAGGTGTATTAATACATGCCATGATAGCATAGTTTTTATCATCATCTCAATGTAAGTACTTTTCTATTTATCTCTTCGCTTCCTCCCTTCCCCCAACTTTATACTCTCCTATCATCAATAGAAGTGCTACTAAGTACGAGCTCATCAATCATTTTCTTTTTCATCATTCTGTGCTAGCATGAACATCATCATCATTATAAATCATGCTTGAAGTCTTAATTCTATGTGATTATCATGGAAGATTTAAGTGGTTACTCATCATCAACTATTGAAAGTTTCATTTAGTCATTGTTTTTCTGTATCAACAATTGCATAGGGAATGTATAATGTTTTTGAGTAGTAACAACAATCAATGTAATCCAAAGCACAACTAGGCAAAAGAAATACAGATAAGTACAAGAGAAGGGGACTAGTGCTCACAAGACCCCTCAAATCCCACAAAGCAGGGGAAGCTTTAACAGAGCTTAGAGAGTCCGGGAGAGTAGGCTATTGCCGAACTTCCTTTATATTAGAAAAAAAAAAAAAAGAAATACAGATAGAGAGTTTTATTGCCACACCTTTGACACAGAATTGTGCATTGTTTAGAGCTTACATTGTGCTTCATACGGTCTCAGCTCATGTGTAAAACGAGTGTGGTGCACTAATAAAAACAATTTTTGAAATTTGCATTTGTTCAGCAAACTTGTGATACTGCTATATTGCTCAGTATGTGCTCTAATTCTCTTTATTGAATAAGCATGAGCTACCTTCTCCTATGCATAGACAACTCATGAGCATTTGTATTGGTTATTGTAATTAGTTGATTATTAACTAGATTTAATTAGGCATAAGTAGATGGAAATAAGCTCTCTCGAACTAAGCTAGTTGGAACAGTTGGATTTCTTTGTGAGCATTGACCCCCTCCATACATGAATTTACTATTATCAATTGTGCTTTCATAATGTAGACTTCTATACTATCCTGGAGTAAGTTTAATCCAACATTTTTATTGTAGATGGATCCAATCTATTCCCCTAGTTCTTTGTTAGTCAACCATGAGGTATTTCACTGAGCCATGTGATGTTCCTCTATGTATTGCACCCACCCATGGCTTGTTTGCCTATGTTTTGGGCATCTATGTCTTGGTCCCCTATGTATTGGACTCTACCATGCCTTCATTCTTTATCTCATTTAAGTTTGATAGGTTGTGATCTTTCTATCAACCTCCTAGGAAAGAGACATGGAAATTGATTAAAATGACATTTCGCATACAACATTCATAGTTTCATAATAACGCGAACATAGATTAGTGATTCTATCTATGATATAGAGAAAGAATATAGGATATACAGCTGCATATATGGACATATAGATGAAGAGGAAAAAACATAAGGACACAATGATGGGAGTGTACATAAAGATTCATAGATTGATTAATTGATAATAGATAATTAATGATTGTTCTCGAAACTCAAAAAAGTAGTCACATGGATAAATAGATAGCAAAATAGTTCGATATATCTACTTAACTATTGGAGACCTAGAGACAGATATGAACTTACACGAGTTGATAGTTATCTATTCATACATACATGGAAGAATTGTGCATAGAATCACTACAAGAATAAAGGGGGTGTAGTGACTCCTCCAATTGAAAAAAAAAGTAGGGACTGTTGCTTATGTGACACTCCTATTAGAAAGTGTCAGATAAGCAATGCCCCAAAAGAAAAAAATCATGAGCATCGCATAAGCGATGTAACGTGTCGCTTATACGATGCTTATAATTAGCATCACTAAGAGCCTCAAACCTTAGCGACACTTCTAACGGTGGTGGCAAACTCGTTGTGGCACTTTAGCATCGCATAAGTGATGCTTTGGGAATTGAAAAATTTTGATTTCTCCTGGCACATTTGTGCTAGGATCAAGTGAGAGAGTGAGAGTGAATGAGCGAAAGAGCGAGTGGACAAGTGAAGGAGTGACCGGACGAGCAAAAAAGCCACCAAACGAGCAAACGAGTGACCAAACGAGCAAAGGTACATGCACATACATACACACATATGCATACACACAAATGCATACACAAACATGCACATACATACACACATATGCATACACACATACATGCACACATATACACATACACACACATACACACATATACACACATACACATACACACACATATGCATACACACACATAGAAATACATATACAGATACTTGCACATATACATACACACATGACATGCATACATACACACACATGCATATGCATACATACATAGACACATGCATACACACATGCACATACATACACACATATGCATACACACAAACATACACACATATACACACACATACATACACACGTATACACACATACACAAATGCACACATATGCATACACATACATACACATACACATATAGATACTTGCACATATACTTACACACACATAAACACACATGCATACATACACACACATGCATACATATGCATATGCATACATACATAGACACATGCATACACACACATGAACATACACACATATGCATACACACACATACACACATATACACACACATACATACACACATACACAAATGCACACATATGCATAGACACACATACACATACACATATAGATAATTGCACATACACATACACACACATAGACACACACATACACTCACATGCATACATACACACACATGCATACACATGCATATGCATATATACATAGACACATGAATACACACACATGCACATACAAACACACATATGCATACACACACATACATACACACATATGCACATATACACACACAAACACACTATATAAGCACATTGTTGGAGTTAGACGTCTGCAGAAACACGCGAACAACACAAGGAAGAAGAAGAAGCTTGGAGCACAACACACAATACTGAATGTATTACTAGAGAATGTACAAAGATAAGTAGCCCATTAGGGCAATAGGCGTATATACAAGCCGGGGGGAAAAAACCTCCTAAAGAGGGAAAAAAGTGCCCCGACGGTCCTAGTGTGTTCACACACATCACTACCTAAATATATCTACAAATTCCCCCTGGGAGTGATGCGGTGAACAAGTAGCTGGCACTCATGTATAAGGAAGTGCCAAGCTATGTGGAAATCACTCCACAAAAGGAAGTAAGCCCAAAGCTTTACAGAAAGCTTCAAACTTCTCCCTAGGCAGAGTCTTCGTGAAAAGGTCTACAATGTTCTCCTACATGGGCACATATGCCAAGCTGATCTCCCCAACAGAGAACCTCTCCCTCACATAATGATAATGCACCTCAATGTGCTTAGTGCGAGCATGGAACACAGGGTTCCTCGCAATTGCCAATGCACTCTAACTGTCAGTGAAGATGGTGGTGGCAGAAGATTGACCAACACCCAAATCAGCCATAAGGCGTTTGAGCCACATAGACGCAACAGTAGCTTTGAAAGCTGCCCTATACTCAGCCTCACAACTGGAAGTGGCCACAGTAGGCTGCTTCTTGCTCAACCAAGATATACATGAGCTACCAAGCATGAAGCAAAAGCCACTAGTGGACACACGATTGTCATAGCAACCAACCCAGTCTGAGTCAGAAAAAGCATGCAAATCTGGCGGTAGTGATCCCCCCTTGGGATAAAACAACCCAAGTAGCTGAGTACCACTCAAGTAGCGAAAGATGCACTTAACCGCCTACCAATGCTTGACACTTGGGCAATGCATAAACCTGCTCATCTGTGAGACAGCAAACTGAATATCTGGCCTAGTAATGCATAAGTAAATCAAGCATCCAACAACCTGCTGATAGAGGACAACATCAAATGCATCTCAAGCATCATGAAGACTCAATCATAAACATGTCTCCATAGGAGTGGCAATAGGCTTACAGTCTTCAAGGCCAAAACGCTGCAATAATGTGTCAATATATTTTGTTTGACACAAAGACATTCCACCATCAACTTGCATAAACTGAATGCCCAAATAGTGATCAAATGCCCCAAATTAGACATCTCAAATGAGGCATGCAAATTAGCCTTAAAATCAGCAATATGCTTCTCAATAGGACCAGTGAGCAGCATGTCGTCAACATAGACAACAATGATCAGAAGCACATCATTGGCACACTTAACATATAAGGTGCTTTCAGTTGGACTCTTCTCAAAACAATGTGCAATCAGATAGGCATGTATCTTCTCATACCAAGCACGTGATGCTTGCTTTAAACCATATAATGCCTTCTTTACCTTGCACACCTAGTTTTCATGCCCTTTCTGCACAAAGCCACGGGGCTGAAAAACATACACTTCTTCATGCAAGTCACCATTCAAAAATGCAGTTTTAATGTCCAATTGATGTACATACCAACCATGATGGGCTGCAAGTGCACAAATGCTCCGAACAGTAGTTATGCGACATGTAGGTGCAAAGGTCTGATCAAAATCAATGCCTCTTTCATGCGCATAACCCTTTGCAACAAGCCTAGCCTTGTACCTGTCAACTGTACCATCAAGTTTACACTTCAGCTTGTATACCCACTTAGTGCCAATGGCCTTCTTGCCAGGAGGCAAGTCACATAAAGACCAAGTACCATTCTTCATTATTGCATCATATTCAGATTGCATAGCAGCCATCCAATTATCTAAATTTTACGCTTCATCAAACAAAATAGGCTCATTCACATCACAGAGACTAAATGCAGCCATAGCATAGCAATCTGATGCAAAAGAGGCACTATGAGAGCCCGATCGAGTACGATATGATAGAAATGCATCTAATTTGCTGTCACGCAAGGTCTGCACCAGCCATTTTGGCATAGTTCTTGCCTGCTCAATGTCAGCTCTCTCATCAATAAGTGCATCATGTATATCTGCATCAGAAATGGAATTATCTGCATCATCACATGAAACCTGCAAAGGCTGAGAAGTTGCCTCATTAGGACCAGCACTAGATTGTCCACCTGTACAAAGAGGCAGCAAAGTATCATACATGTCTTTGGAGCTAACAGATGTCTCCTTAGTACATGAAAGCAATGACTGAATAGCATCTTCCACAAAAACAACATCACGGCTAACCAGAATGCGTTTAGTCTGTGGATGATACAGACGATAGCCTTTGCTCTATACCCAACAAAAATACATTTTATTGCTTTATCATCCAATTTTCTACGATGTTGTTCCGACACTAATGCATAGGAAAGGAGATCAGTCCTCCTTACTTCTCTAGAGAGGATAAGGATAGGAATAAAGATGCGGTTTTGACCTTCTTGGAGAACTGGAATGATGTCCACGAACTCAAGCATACTCCTGATCATGTGAGAGTGGTAGAAGTAAGCTTATCACTAGGACCAAAGGCTTATACTTGGTGGATGAGTCTCTCTGAGACTCACAAGAAACCTACTACCTCGGTTGAATTTTCTTGCCTCTTCAAGAAAGAGTTTCTCCCCGAGAATGAGGAATGCAATCGGGAGGCATGGGATAAAATTCAACAGAAAGGTAGACCGCTATCAGTTTATATTTCAGAATACCAAGATGTTATACTGAAATTAAAAAACTTAGATGACTTTCATCATCTTCACGGTTTTGTCAGAGGACTTAATCAGCGAATTTGAAATGAAGTCAAAAGACATGCACCTAAATCCTTGGAAGAGGCGATTAAGGTTGCCCAGATTTATGAGGATAACTCATGTCTGGATGTCCCATAAGAAAATAGTTATTCCCAAAAGAATAACATTAAGCGCAAGGACAAAGGGGCAAGATCGAATGAAAGGGTGTCTAAAAAACCTCGTATTTTTAGACACATGCTTTCTCCAGAAGATCATGTTAAAGCGCAAAAGGAAAATTTGTGCTTTAAATGTCTCAAGCCAGGACATCATAGTCGTGCTTGTCCAGTTGGAAGAGAAAGTAAGATATCCTTGACTGACAAGGGAAAGGGTAAGTAGCAGATACATCTGATTCAAACTTTTGCTTGGAGGGCCTCAAATGGAGCAATGGTAAGAAGCTATTCAGAACCCCCAACTTCAAAGAGAACTTAGATGTTCACCACACTCTTAACAAGAGATGGTGCCTTTCTTGGACCAAACTACGGTGGGAACTAGAATTCATGTCTATTTGGCACCCCCTAATTGAGGTCAAAAAGTTCGTTCTCATGTGGCAGATCTTGCATAAAGGTATCTGGTCCGATGCAAGGGCTAACAAAATCTGTGGTGTGCCGCCTTGGTGCAAGCATTGTCATCGATGCATCGAAGATTTAGCTCACCTGTTCTTTGATTGCCCCAAGTCTCGTGTTATCTGGCGTCACGTGACCCGAGTATTGAGACTCACGAACCAAATCAATTGGCAACAGGTGATGTTGGGTGAGGCGGTCGGCTGCTCATCGAGGCTATGGAATGCCATCAGGGGTGAGACTCTCTAGAAGATTTGGAGGGAGCGACGTACTATCAATTTTGGCCAAACTCCTAAGGAATGGTCAATCGAGAAATCCTTGTTTCTTCTAGGTAAAAGAATCTCCCGAGATAAGAGATCTCCGCGGTCTAGACATCACTGTATTTATCCCCTCGAAAACAACAAGTTGAAACCCAAATGGGTCCCACATGAGGGTGATGATGAATTTATCTGCCTCATTTGTAATGCCCTCTAGGCTTCCATACTCCTCCCTTGCATTGTGGGATTTGGGGGGTCCCATGGGCACTAGTCCCATCCTCTTGTAACTGTTTTTTCTTTATTTTAATTAAAGTCCGGGGGATTAGGCTAAGACTGAACTTCCTTTTATTAAAAAAAAACTTTGGAAAGCACAACATTTATTAGCAGCGTCATGTCTTGCTTTCTTGTTTCTGACGGGAAAACTGGATGGAACTCCTTGGAATAGGTGTGTGTCAATCTTTTCGTGCCTGATAACTTTGGTAAGCCATAAAAATGTCATAAATAAAAAGCTTTTGTGAAAAGAATCTGCAACATCCTCAAAAGGAAACAAGCTAGAGAATCCATCCCCTTATTGGTCGACAACAATGGAACCGAATGTAGCACGAAAGTTGAGAATAGATCTATCATCGTCAAGCACTTTACCCATCTTCTTGGGGTCTCGACTCAGGCTTTCCCCACACAGGCGTGACTCCATGGCAACCATCTCTAGGGTTGCTCAAGCTAGAATCCCACAGAACATGATTTCTCTGCTGGATGCTAACATTTCTGAGAATGAAATTATCGCGGTTATTGATGCTCTTCCCAATGGGAAAATCCCGGGTCCTGATGGCCTCACCAATGAGTTTTTCAAGTCCTTCAAACATGAGGTGGCCACTCCACTGCGTCTGGTGTGGCAAGAGGCTCTCTCCTTCAGTGCCCTCCCTGAGTGTCTTAATAATGGAGTCATCAAGTTAATCCACAAAAGGGGAGATAAGAACAATATTGAAAACTGGCGACCGATTACCATGCTCCAAACAGGATACAAGATAATTGCAAAAGTTATCACCAACAGAATCTCTTGTCATTTAAAGTCATGGCTTTGCGAGGACTAGAAATGTTTTATCAAAGGTAGATCTATACTTGAAGCAATTGTCGACATTTGGGAAGGCCTTGCGTTTGCTGAGGAGTCTGCACAAGATCTGGTATTCATTAAGATTGACTTCGACAAAGCGTACGATAGATTGGAATGGAACTTTATTCTTCAATCATTGAAAGACCTTGGATGCAGCCAAAAGTTCAGGAAGATGGTTTCAACTCTTCTTGGAAACGCTTCAACTAGAATAAACATCAACGGTAAGCTTTCTCAGCCCATTCGTCTAAAAAGATCAATCAGGCAAGGTTGCCCTTTGGCTCCATTACTCTTCGCTATTGCCTCCAATGGACTCAGTTGCCTATTAAGGCATCACATGGACGCTGGCAATCTTAAGGGTCTCTCCCTACCTCTGAATCACGGCCAAATGATTGTGAGACTCTTTGCCGATGACATGAATGCCTTCGTGCACAACGATATAAACAGCATTGAGGTGTTTTGGTGGTGCCTCGACACCTTTTGTGTGGCATCAGGTTCGAAAATCAACCATGCTAAAACCACTTTTAGAGCAATCAGTGGACCTACAGCCCAATTGTTGTTAGATCAAGGGTGTAAAGTTATCCCTAGAGGTCAAGTCTTTCGTCTCCTTGGCATGCCAATGGGATTCGACATCTCAATGGGCCAACGATGGAGCTGGGTGTTATCCAAGCTGGATAGCAAACTAAATCATTGGAAAGGTATGCAAGTCAACTTGGCAGGGCGTGCTACGGTTGTTAACACATTTATGCTTTCTACAATTATTTACTTTATCTCGTGTTGGAGACTTAAGGAGAAAGACTTGGCCAAAGTGGAAAGAATCTGCAGAAACTTCCTTTGGACTGGGGACCCCAACAGGAGGGGGATTCCCAAAATCAAATGGGAAACTTGCATTAACCCGGAAGACTCAGGGGGCTTGGGAATCTTGGATATCGCTGGGTTGACTGACAAGCTAGTGGCAAAGTGGCTTATCAAGGCTTGGAGCAATTGTGAGTCCTCTTGGGCTAAATTGATCTTCAGAAACATGGAAGAACTTACCCTAGTTGGCCATCATAGTTGGAAGGACATAGGGATTCTCACGCTTTTGTTCTCCCCCCACCCGGTGTCCCCTAAAGGCTCTAGCCTCATGTGTTCTTTATGGAAGAGTTGGAACAAGGCCAAACAATTCATCAGAATCAGTGAGGAGTGGAAGTGGGTGGCTAGGATAAGACAAAATGACTCTATCTGGTTCCCGATCGGTGGCATTAGGGGGGTGGAGTCTTGGAACCTCCAAACTGCAAAGCAGTTATGGAACAAGGGGTTCAAACAGTGGAAACAACTCTGGAAACAAGAGACCAGCCAGTGGATTAGGTTCGAAGACTTGGACCCGAGACTTAGAGTTACCCTAGAGGAATGGGCTCTTCTTCAAAGGAGGTGTTTAGCATGGGACCGTGCAACTACCCGCCTTCTCTGCGATCAGGATCTTCCTTTGCCTAGAGGGCCTCAAAAGGAGCAATCGAAAGAAACTATCCAGAATCCTCAGCTTCAAAGAGAACTCAGATGTTCATCACACTCTTAACAAGAGATGGTGCGTTTCTTGGACCAATCTTCGTTGGGAACTAAAGTTCATGTCTATTTGGCACCCCCTGATTGAGATAAAAAAGTCCATTCTCATGTGGCAGGTCTTGCACAAAGGTATCTGGACCAATGCAAGGGCTAACAAAATTTGTGGTGTGCCGCCATGGTGCAAGCGTTGCCATCGATGCATGGAAGATTTAGCCCACCTGTTCTTTGATTGCCCCAAGTCCCGTGTTATCTGGTGTCATGTGTCCCGGATATTGAGACTCACACACCAAATCAATTGGCAACAGGTGTTGTTGGGTGAGGCGGTCGGCTGCTCATCGAGGTTGTGGAATGCCATCAGGGGTGAGACCCTTTGGAAGATTTGGAGGGAGCGATGTGCTATCAATTTTGTCCAAACTCCTAAGGAATGGTCGATCAAGAAATCCTTGTTTCTTCTAGGCTAAATAATCTCCCAGGATAAAAGATCTCCACTGTTTAGACACCACTGTATTTATCTCCTTGAAAACAACAAGTTGAAACCCAAATGGATCCCACATGAGGTTGATAATAGATTTATCCACCTCATTTGTAATGCCCTCTAGCTTCACATATTCCTCCCTGGCATTGTGGGATTTGGGGGGTCCCTTGGGCACTAGTCCCAATCACTTGTAACTTTTCTACTTTATTTTAATTAAAGTCCGGGAGAATAGGCTAAGGCCGAACTTCCTTTTATTATATAAAAAAAAAACTCGACGAAGGTGACACCACTGACCAAAAGAGTGTATTGTGGTCCTCCCTGAGCGCAAGGAAGTTTGCCTTGGCCTATTCGCCCCGACTTTAATTAAAATAAAGAAGAAAATTTACACGTGAATGGGACTAGTGCCCATGGGACCGCCCAAATGCCACAATGCAGGGGACAAGTTCGGTAAGCTAGAGGGCATTACAAATGAGGCATACAAATCTATCATCTCCCTCATGCGGGACCCATTTGGGTTTTAGCTTGTTATCAACGAGGAGATAAATACAGTGATGCCTAAACGATGGAGACCTCTTATCACGGGAGATTCTTTTACCTAGAAGAAACAAGGATTTCTCAATCCACCATTCCTTTGGGGTTTGGCCAAAGTTGACAGCACATCGCTCCCTCCAAATCTTCCAAAGAGTCTCACCCCTGATGGTATTCCACAACCTTGATGAGCAGCCAACTACCTCACCCAACAACGCCTGTTGCCAATTGATTTGGTTCGTGAGTCTCAAAACCCCTGTCACGTGATGCCAGATAACATGAGACTTGGGGCAATCGGAGAAAAGGTGAACAAGGTCTTCGATGCATCGATGGCACCGCTTGCACCATAGAGGCATACCACAAATTTTGTTGGCCCTTGCATTGTACCAGATACCCTTATGCAAGATTTGCCACATGAGAATGGACTTCTTGATCTCAATAAGGGGGTGCCAAAGAGACATGAACTTAAGTTCCCATCGAAGTTTGGTCCAAGAAAGGCACCACACCTTGTTAAGAGTGTGATGACCATCTAAGTTTTCTTTCAAGTTGGGAATTCTGGATAGTTTCTTACCATTGCTCCATTTGAGTCCCACCAGGCAGGGAAGATCCTGTCTGGCGAGAAGGTGGGTAGTTGAGTGGTCCCACGCTAAACACCTATTTTGGAGGAGAGTCCATTCCTCGAGGGAAACTCTATGTCTCGGGTCTAAGTCTTCAGGAAAACTCTATGTCTCGGGTCTAAGTCTTCAAACCTCAAAACCAATTCAAGGGAGAGGGATCTGGTCCCTCCGCAATTTATGAGCTTTTAACTCTCCCTTACCCTCCTTATACATACATCTCACATGTCTGGTTGATACATCTCACAATATACACATTTCACAACATACAATTTTGTTTTTTTTGAACAAGCAAGGAAAAGAGAATTGATTAAAGATGGTAATGGACAATTTGTGCAGGGAGGCAAGATCCCATAGAGACACAGGCAAAGACAAAATTGGGCACAACAACCCACAATAGGGAATACATGCCCAGGGAAGCATACATAATTACAAGGGTGCTAGGAATAGACCCATGGCAACAGACAACTCGGAATCAAAGAATGCACATAAAATTTCACCTTCCTAAAGAGATAACCATCAAAAATTTGTCTAGAGTCAAGGATTTCCTGTGAGAATCAAAGAACACTCATAAATTTTCATAGATGTATAAGATCCATGAGAAATTCCACTGATCAAATGAGCTCAATTGTGGAAGTGCTCAAGAATTTCCAACCTAGTAAATGTACAAAAAAATTAATGGCACAACATACAATTTTGTGTATGTCTAGTTGGTTCAAAATTTTGCCTCTTGAGGTAAGGGTGGGGGTTAAACTCAATGTGTAATGAGCCTTAGTCCAACTTCAATCACTAGGTAGTTAACTACGTCTAATGCCTTGGTCAAACTTCAATCACTTACAAGCAGATTACTATGTCTAATGCCTTCTTTATAAGATACAGGGAGTTCCATGCGTATTATGCCGGCCTTCACTTGTACAATTGTTCTTTTCATTAATTCAAGCTATCCGAGAGAATAGACTTCAGTTGAACTTCTTTAAAAAGAATGATACAATACCGTATATGTTATACACACAAGCGCATTCTTTTCAAAATCTACAATGTTTACACATGTATCCATTGTGATTTGAGGCTTGCATGCACATTAAACAGGGTAAGGTTGCGAACTACAATATGCTCGAACCTCTCTTTCCCTCTAGTGCTTAAATATGATGCTCAACCTTCTCCATCATGGAAACTGTCATGATGCATGCTTGATTTTCATCAAGCTTTTAACGTCAAATGATGCTTAAATACTCATGGATCACACAAAAACTTAAATTTCAAGGGCTTTGGCATTCGCTTGTGGAGATCAAGAAAGAGACTCTTCTCGAGCACATTTTTCACCATGGGATTTCGACCAACGTGAAAGTTTTCAAAATCTATAGTGTTGCGCTTTGGTGCAAGAAATTTCTTATTATTTATTTATTTATATTATTTTTATATATACTAGTAAGGTACGCCCAAGTCTTACAAAAGGTATATATCGGAGGAACTCGCAGTATACTGAAGCTTGGTCAATGGTAACGTAACAAATCGAAGAAGCTGCCAAGCAGGGAAGCAGCGTGACCTCGACGGAAATGGTGAAATAAAGGATGGGTACTGTGAATGCTTCTGCCCCCTCACTTACTCATTATCCCCGTGAAAAAAGATACAGAAAATCAAGCGTGTATGCAGACAGCTCAAGAGAGTTCTTCGTCAGCAGCTCACAGTATGTACATTCTACTTCACGAGAAACGTATGCTTGACTCTGCAATCGGTCCTTGAAAACCACGTCCGCTCTATTTCGTTTATCGTTCACCTAAACATGCAACGATGCTCGTTCTACTTTTCTGACTACGTTAAGTTAGTTTTTGTTTTTTTTTGAGAGTACAATGAATTGAAAAAACACACATCTCACTCATAAGGTAGAGGCATCCATCTTGGAAAACTCTTGAGGCATCCAGCTCGAGGGGGGATGTGAATCCTGACCATCTGCTTAGGAGTACAAGGCACATCCGCAAGATAGAGGCACCCATCTTGGGGAACTCTTGAGGCATCGAGTTCCAGGGGGGACGTGAATCTTGGCCATCTGCTTAGGAGTATAAGGCACATCCACAAGGTAGAGGCACCCATCTTGGAAAACTCTTGAGGCATCCAGTTCTAGGGGGAACGTGAATCCTGACCACCTACTTAAAAATACAAGACACATCCTCTAAACCACACCCGTTGAATATGTTAACTTAGGTGACTTTGTATTACTTATATTATATTATATTAGTTAACTTTGCATTACTATATAGCTGATGCCGTCGTCCACACCACTCTACTGAATATCTAAGGAAGAACGTACTTCCGCGCGTGCGGAGAGAGAGAGAGATCATATTCATGGACTTGTCTGGTTAGAGAGATCTTTATTCACGTGGAAGAAAAGAAACACGTAAATCATTCGGGTTCTAACTTCTAACAGAAGTACAGAGCCTCTACGGAGGAAGGGGAAGAGGCGATCCCAGCAGAAGCGTCACGTCTCACACCATGCCTCTGTAAACTATGGCGACATTAGAGCAGTAGTACATGGAGGTTTCATAATACTATGTCCATTTTCATTTATACAGTTGTTCTTTCTATTAATTCCATTAATTCAAGCTATGCAGGAGAGTAAACTTTTGCTGAATCGCTTAGTGAGCTATGGAGGTTTCATAGATATTATGTCCACTTTCACTTATAGAGTTGTTTTTTCCATTAATTAAAGCTATGCAGGAGAGTAAACTTTTGCTGAATTTCTTAAAATAATAATAATAATAATAAATAAAAAACTATCACTTATAGAGTTGTTTTTTCCATTAATTAAAGCTATGCAAGAGAGTAAACTTTTGCTGAATTTCTTAAAAAAATAATAATAATAATAAATAAAAAACTATGAACGTCATGGATATCTATTAGAAACAAAAGACATTACCGGAACACCACTTATGAAATTTTTAAGATTTACGAACGGTGTGATCCATGGATTGATCTAGCAACAATCGACATAAAAAAAATAGCGTTACAAGATATATGCTTAAGCTCCAATTACATACATGGAAAGAAGTAAGGATTCTTCACTTTTTTGAAGAACAAACTAAGTATTATCCACTCGTCTCCTCCACAAATCAAGTGAAAAAGGCTCAATGTATAGAGAAATTATTTCAACAATAGCAAAATACAGTGACTATGTACATGCGCATGATCACAAGCATGTTAGGAATAGAAGAAACGCATAGTAAAACTTTACGAAATAATTCAATCATCCATCATCTTTCCCGTTCTCCAACTTTATAATCTTTGAATGAGCTTCAGTATTTATAAATATTTTTCAATCATATCAACTAATAGCTAAAAAAATAATAATCTAAGTTTCATGGTTTTGATACTACACTTCAATCTTCCTTCCTCTGAGCTGACGCTCTAGCTTTTATGGAATAGGTTGCATTCTTTGGTTTGCCTCCCCATTTGTTTACCTTTTCCAGTCTCTATGTCGCAAATGCACATCCGTTCCAGTTACCTTTGGTTCATGTTGTTTAGTTTTATGGCCCTTGATGACTGAACTTTGGTTCTTTTTTATCCTTTTAGTTTTTTAGATGTAATGGATTACTTACATCTTAATGATGAAAAACAGACATTTAAAATCCTTTCATTTACTTTGATGTGGGAAGGGATATCTAGCACTTGCATAGAGGTAAGAGGTTAAGTGTAGATGGTAGCTCTTGAATAGAGGTAAGAGGTTAAGGGTACAATTTGATTTTTCACAACTTTGGTTCTTAATTTTTTTCTTTATTACAAGTATATTTTCCTCTTAACCTATGGTTGTTACTGTTGGGGATGTAAGGATCATGTGACCTTACCCCTATATTCATATATATACATCATATATAAAGCATTGCCTCAAGAGAGATCATTATGTAGGTTTCAAGGCTCCCACACATCTATGTGCGTCTCTTCTCTCTTCTCTTTCCCTCCATCTCCTTCTTTCTCCACTTCTTCTGCACACCAAATGCCTTCATTGGTATCAGAGCATGCTAAAGGCTTGTGTGCAAGAAGCCTCAATGGAAGCTTAGGTCATAAGAGATGAAGGTGCAGGTCGGCACCTTTTGACAACAGTTCAGTATTTTGCCCATAACTCGAGGTAGCGAACTCGGATTGATGCGTCTTAAAGTTCTGCGCCTAGGTGAGACAAAGAGCTAGAAATTCACAGAAGAGTGTAGAACCTGATTCGGAGTGCTACAGTGCTGAAAATTCAAAAAATGTAGATTGATGTAGAAAACGAAGTTGTTCGGGACCAAAAATCCAAATTTAGAGATTATCACCTCTAAAATAGCAAAACACAGAGCAACATATTTTCACCAAAAGAACCTTAGTTGCTTTTGGAGTTTCATTTTGGTTTGGAACTTCTTCGAGGAGATTTTTTGGGTGTGCAAGCTCTTATTTTTAGAACTTGATGGCCATGTATGATCACTGTTGTAGCTCCTCCATATGATAGTAGAGCATAATCTTGTCACGTGTTTGGCATGTGAGATGACATTGTAGTATACTTCTTTTTGAGGTTGATGTCATCATAATTTGATCATAGCATTGTGAGTGGATGTATAGTGGCATTGTGATCTCTATTGTATTTATGCCACTTGGTTATGGATTTATGAGAGTTGATTTTGGATCTTGGTGATTGATTGTATTCTTGTTTTTATGCACATACATGATCCAGATGGGAGCCTCTATTGCATATTCGTTTGTCACCTTAATTGGTTAGTCTATTAGCATATGCTCATTGATTTGATATCTCATTTGCCAGTGTGATTCTTGGCATATGTGGATGGTGATTCCCACATGGTTTATTATGTCTAGAGTCCATATTACAGAGGATATGCTGCCAAAATTTTGTCAGCTTTTATGCTAGATAGATGGTCTAGTACATCCTTTATGCGTGTGTGATAGCTTTGGATCATTGCTTATCTCCATCCACTTGGACTTGGTCATAAGTTTTTTGTGATAGGTTGGACCATCTTGTAGGATTTATTCTTGAGTGGTAGATGTATCGCCATTGTATTGGCATGTATTGCTATCAATTTCTAGCATGTGTATTTGCCATTATCTTTGATTGGATCAATGACAGGTGGTGATAGATTACTCATTGTTATTTTGCTACTAGCTATCTTGTTTGATTGCTTAGTTTACAGGGGATACTCTACCAAAATTTTTCCAGGATTCTTTCATATCTACTTGGTCAGTTTGGAGACTTGGTGAGAAGGCTTATGCCCATGGTTCTATGTGCATGATGGATGCATGGTTATGTGATAGGTGGTTCACATGGTTTCTTCTCCAGAGAGATATTTATGATGTGAGTTATGCATATGGATATGCAGATATGATCCTATTGAGGATACAATATTTTTTCTAGTCTCTTGTTACCTAGGTTGCATTATTCCTTATTTGACAATTCGTTTATTCGTGAATAATTACAGAATTTTATGGCAACCTTCCATTATTCGACCGAATTATTCGGTGCCACATCAGCTTATTCGGAGATGAGCGAATACTTTTTGCACGGTAATTCATCAATTTTTGATCGAACGCACTTTCGATAAAAAATTTTATTGGTCGAAAAGTCTTCCATCGAATTAAATTTCGATCAAAAGAAATTTGGTCGAATATCGTTTTATAAAAGAACACAATTACACTCATTTTTCATAAGATTTACTTTGGCTTTTACGAACTTACAGTGTCATAGATAGAACAAAGTATAAACTCTTGCTATACATATTAACTTTCGTACTTAAAGCATAAAGAAAAATATATTTGTTTGCAAATTAAAAACTATTATGATTGTTTGACTCAACATTGATTCTTACTTCACAATAGCATATATATGTGTGTGTATGATTGTGAGTAAATATGTATTGTGATTGTTTGAATCAATATTGATTCTTACTTCACAATAGTATATGTATGTGCATTTGAGTGTATAATTGTGAATGAAATCGATTGTGATTGTTTGATTCAACATTGATTCTTACTTCACAATAGTATATGTGTGTGTGTATGATTGTGAATAAAAATGTATTGTGATTGTTTGAATCAATATTGATTCTTACTTCACAACACTATGTGAATGTGTATGTGTATGTGCATGTATGTTATATGATTGTGAGTGAAAATATAATTTAATTGTGTATGTGCATGTATATGTGTGTGTATATGTGTGTCTGTTTTATAATTCAAGGGTTCAAAAGGTATTAATAAGTGAAGATCAAAGGCATCCAAGGTTGCATATCAGCTAAGAGAAGGTTCTTGTTGTATCGATTCAATATAACTTCATAGATCTATAGATCTTCGTTAGAAAGTTGTATTGTATTGATACAACAAGAACCTTCTCTTAGCTGAGATGTTGGGCCTTGGCATCAAGACAAATAGCATCAAGAGGGATTTGTTGGGAGGAAAGAAATCAATTTTTTGAGACAATAGCATCGAGAGGGATGATGAAGTTTTGATAGAAGTTGACTTATGCACTTGATCCTTGGATACTTAAGATAAAAAAGATGCAAACAGGTAAAAAAATATTTTACATTTTATGATATAGTTTGATTCGTTAACTTCGCTTTTTTTTAGGCTCAAGTCAATTTATTGTGTGTATGTGCTTGTATTTATGTATATATACATATGCATGTGTGTGTATGAATGCATGTAAGTATGTATGCACATGTGTGTGTATGCATATGTATGCATGTCCATGTGTGTATATGCATATATAGGTATGTGCATGTGTGTATATGCATATGTATGTATGTATGTGCATGTGTGTGTATACATGTGTCTATGTATGTATGCATTATGCATGTATGTATGCATATGCATGTATGTATGCATATGCATGTATGTATGCATGTAAGTGTATGTGTGTGTGTCTATATGTGTGTGTGTGTAAGTGCAAGTATCTATATGTGTGTGTGTGTATATGTGCAAGTATCTATATGTGTGTGTGTATGATTTTGTGTGTACATGTGTTCATGTTTGTGTGTGTCTATATGTGTGCATGTTTTTGTGTGTATGCATATGTGTGTATGACATGCACATACATACACACATATGCATATATGTACTTTCAAATATGTAAAACAAAAACACTAATTTCACCTCTGAAGAAAAGCTTAGAGCTCTCTAGACTCTCAAACATGTGCGAAATGAGTTTTCGATAATAAAGTTTCGATCAAAAGAACTTTCGATCGAAAATGTTTCGATCAAAATTTTTTTCGTCAAAAGAATTTTCAATCGAAAGCTTTTTGATCGAAAGGGTATCCCTGTCTATTTTTTTTTCGGTGTTTATTCGGACAATCCCAAATAAAATGAACATATTCGGTATTTTTTAATTATTCGATCAAATAAATGCAACCTATCTTGTTACATTTCTAGTCTCTTGGATTACCAGCATGGTGTCTTCTCAGTTTGATGGCATTGACTTTTTGAGATGGAAAGCTCAGATGTGGCATACATTGGTTCGTGCAAGGTTACACATGTATGTGCATAGAGATGCACAGAGGCCTCGTGACATGCTTGAACACGTATGGATGGATATGGATGCATTGGCCAGCTCCACTATCCGATTACAGCTTGTGGATTCTATATATGAGTATGTTATGTATGAGGAGATGAGTAGTGCATTATGGCAGAGACTACATGATACGTATGCAAGTCCATTGACTCATGTGAAACATAGATTATATCAATGACTTTGATGTTGGCATTGTGGTCATGAGGTCCATATTCGATGATTTTGCCTCAGGCAGATGCGACGACGACGTCACGGATATGCAAGTGATGCAGGTCAGGTAGTGATTTCAAGAGAGTCTATGGCAGTTGATTATGTTAGTGATGGTGATATCACTTTCTCCTATGGTTCATCTCAGGATTCCTTTTGTTCATTGGATAGCACACATATGGCTCGGTTGCTTGATGTGTTAGCCACTTTTCATGTTACTCCACATCACGAGTGGTTTTGTCAATTCCCAGGTGAGAGTCATGGGTGTATGCACATGCCTGATGGTATGAAATATGACATTGAGGGTGCAGGAGATGTATGCTTTATCCTACCTAGTGGAGCATTAGTTATATTTAGACATGTACGTTATGTGCCTTCATTCCCTATGAGCTTGATTTCAGTTCACTAGTTACAAAACAACAGATGTTATGCATTCCTTGGTGAGCATCATTTTCAATTGCAGTTGGGACAACTTATGCTTGTTAGAGGTGCTAGGATTGGGCACATGTATCGAGTGCATGTACTTCATGTGAGAGACAGTCTCGTCTCAATGGGAGTTCAACCTTATGTGCGATGTGAGACTCCTCATGTCTCATTTTGTCTACCTACACATAGGTCTATTGACATTCATGATGCACATGTATGGCAGGATTCAGATGCTCAGATGGATGCACATGTAGAGCATGTTTTGGATGCTTATGATGAGTGGGAGCTTTGTAGGAACTTAATCAGTTCTTGCATCAGTCAGATGTGAGCTCGACTCTTGTCAATATGAGTCTAGAGCAATTTGAGGTGCATGGATACACCTTCTTTGAGGTAGATGGTGTAGGCTAATCAGTATGGGTTGAGATCTGGACTATTCCTATACATTAGTGTATAGTCCTACATCATTCTTTGTATATTTTCCCACTTATGGTCACATTGACCATTAAGTGGGAGATTGTTGGGGATGTAAGGATCATGTGACCTTACCCCTATATTCATATATATACATCATATATAGAGCATTGCCTCAAGAGAGATCATTATATGGGTTTTGAGGCTCCCACACATATAAGTGCATCTCTTCTCTCTTCTCTTTCCCTCCATCTCCTTCTTGCTCCTCTTATTCTGCACACCAAATCCCTTCAGTTACATTGTAGTTTGGAATATACAAATATAAAAATAAACACTATAATTATTAAATTAGAAAATAAAAAGGATTATGTTAACTAAATTAAACTCTAAAACTTGATGATATAAGTTGGTTTTATCCCTCTAATCCACCAAAATAAAATGTTTCTATATGTAAAATGTATGCATCAACAAGTAAAAAATACAAATGATAAATCCTATATCATATACTCTAGCCACGATTCTTCATATTTATTATCTTCAATTCGTTATATGGCTTCTTCTTCTTCTTCTTCTTCTATTCTTCTACTTCTTCTTCTTCTTCTTCTATTCTTCTACTTCTTCTTCTTCTTCTATTCTTCTACTTCTTCTTCTTCTTCTTCTTCCTCATCTTAAACTGAATTTTCTTCATACATATTTTTATCCAAAAACTCATTTTATTTGTTTTCGGGTTTTCCAATCTCTTGAATATCTTGATTCTTTTTCTAGCTATGTGCAAACATAGTTGAGTTGGATCCGGTTAAGATAGTATACGAGTACCATTATCCTTGATTTTCAACACAATGTATGGGCCAAGCCATTTTTGAGCTAATTTATATGACATGCTACATTGTTTGAACAATCTATTGTCATATACAGGTATCTACTACACAATGAATTTGTTCTTTTTGGTATGATCCTATGTTTGCTATAAAAAACATCCTTACTTTGAACTAGTGGTTCTTTAATTCTAAGGAAAATTGATGCAATCATCCTCATTCTAGCTCTAAATGTTGGATCTTTAAGCTCAAAAATTACTCTCTTAAAATATTTTCTTTCCATGGAAGTAGATTCCAAATCAACATATGTGATTATATGGGCATGACTCTTTAACATCCATATATCAAATTGGACGCATAAAACCCATGGTCTTTGTATGGCTTGTGCTATCTACCCAAAGTGGAAAGTATAGGCGTTTAAGACACCTTTATCTTCTTTTCTCAAATTTTGCATAAAGCTATAATTGTTGGAGAATGACCTCACTCACTTATCTTATTTTCTAAGGGTTATGCACATAGGTTAAAAATAATTTAATCCAATACAAGGAGAAAAAACCAAAGGTTTCTTGGATGTTTAACTCGTCTCTATCACTTATAGTTTTGTTTCCCATACTAATAAAGTACAACTTGAAGAAGGAAATCACGCACATTTGGGGTTGATTTAGTTCCGAAGGCTAGCCATAATATGTGATCACTCAAGTCATATCATGCAAGAAGAAAATAGCATTTTTGCAGTCATCTATAAAGGCATACTAATGAAATCGATGTCCCATTTCGTATATAGATGCAAAGGGAAAGTAGGATCTTACTCATATCTATGTTTTACTTATTAATGGGCATTATAATTTTTACATCTTTCAACAAGATTTTTAACCTAAGTTTTGATCTTTGCAACAAACATTTGTTGATATATTCTGGTACTGATATGTATGAGCACACTTAGGACCATTTGGGCACCCTTTTCCCTCTTTAGGAGGTTTTTCCCCTTCGGTTTGTATATACACCTATAACTCTAATGGGTCGTTTATTCTTGAACATTCACTTGGTAATATATTCTTGGTAATATATTCTGTATTGTGTTGTGCTCCAAGCTTCTTCTTTATCCTTGGGTTGATAGTGTGCTTCCCTAGACCCTGAACCCAAACAATAGTATTAGAGCAGTTCACCGCTTAATCTAGGGTGTCCTCGACACTCTTCTGGTCATAGTCTCATAATCGCATGAGAATTGGTGAGCATACCAAGGGCCATTAAACCTTTAAAATGGCTTCAATCTATGGTGTTGAAATTTTGATTTTAGCTCATTTTGGCCTTCAAATGCACTATTGCAATGACTATGTAGGAAATTTTGTCCTTTTGTGCCAGACATATATAGCAATTTTGGCTTGCTAATACAAGGAAGTTGAAGTCTTCTACATGTTTAATAGAGTCTGACAGGGTATTTCTTTGTGACATTTTGAGATACAGTCAATTTCTTGCATGAGGGTATTTAGTCACTGGCCATGGCTAAAAGCAATGATGTATTCCGCATGTTGGCTATTGAGGATAAGTTGGATGGTACTAATTACCCATTGTGGGCATGTATGATGTGTAATGTATTGGTAGCAAAAGTGATGTCAAATATTGCACACAATGTTGAAAAACGTCTTACAACATCTGCAAACACAATTATTGAAGGTGATGTAGATGGTGTTGAAAATGATGATCTTCAATTTCTTGGTCACGTTGCAACTCTTGTTGCACCTATTGTAGAGCAACTTCATTGGGATGACAGAGATGCACATGCACATGCATTGATATTCTTGTCTATCAAATGCACCATTATCCCTCATATTTGCTCCCACAATATAGTAGAAGATGCTTAGGATACCCTTAAAACATTATACTTGTAAGCAAGACTTGTGAATGATGTGTGTGCCATTCTCCTCCCATCCATTATATCCTCTTGTGTTCAAAATAGTAATAATCTAGAATGGTCTAGTGTCGCTATGTGGCCATCATGCAACACTTGTCCCCATTACCATTGATACCTTATGATATCCCCAGAGCTTGGGACCTTGACTATGGATAGCCCTTTGTTTCCTCCCTTAGTCCAAGGGAAAGTGTCTCACACACACCTAGATTTTGTTCAACTAACTTGTACTAGGCCACTTTCTTTTACTTTGAGTCCACAATTGCTCACGAATATGCCCTCTTTTGGGATCCCCAGTAGGATCGCCAAATGTTGAGTCCTAATGCCCGCTCAAAAGATGATTATTCAAGCCGTTATTTTGCCCAACCCTCTTGGAATTGATCCACTTGGATTACTTGGAGGCCACAATTAGCTCTTGATTGACACTCCATTGGCCTATGCCCTAGCTTCATAAGCATCCCGCTCGCACTTCCTTCCCTTTCTCACATACACATACTCGTGCACTTTTTCTTACCTTCTCACCCTAGTTCCTAACCTCCTTTCTCTCCTTCCCGTTTCCTACTTATCCTTCAATTGTTCTCACACTCTCTTCCCGTATCAACGAATCACCCCCTCAAGTTCACAAACTCAAAGCGCTTTCAGACACACTCATTCACATGACCACTCATATTTACATACGTGCATACTTCATCACCTGCGTTCAAACACATTGGGGCACTCACAATAAGACGAGCAACCAATCAATCATTTGCACTCATTCTCACCCATTTTTACCATTCACACATTTCACAAATGAAATATTCACACAATTCATTCACACATACACATACACATACACCACTCTTTCACATCACTTTCTCTCTCACTACTCATACAACCTCCCCTTTTTTTCACGTTAGCAGTCATTGCAAGCTTACGATCAGCCTACCAAACTTAGTGCTACCATATGGCTTCAAATATTTCTTTTAAGATGTTTCTATTGGTGAGGAGTTTTGCTTTTTGTGTAATAATTCCCCTCTCGCTCCCTTATGGCATGCGTGCATAAGTCAGAACCCCCCCCCCTTCCGCGCGTTGTTTCTCCATTTACACATCCACATAAGCATACAAGTCAACCTATGTTATTGTGCATCCCTGGGTATCTTTCCTACGCTTTGCTTATTTCTTAGGACAAGGAAGGCAACATCTTGCGCAAGTCAAAACCAACGGTTTTATACTCTTTTCTTGCCTTTTATGCACACGTTAATGGGATTACCACTGCGGCAAGGTGATTCTGAAGTACGCATAATATAGAGCACTAACCAAGAGGATGGGAAATGGCATCAAGACACATTAGCAATAGTTGCTGAGAGTAACCAAATGCGCAAAGAAAACTTCTCCTATGTCCTAAATAATGAAGTCGAGGCATGAAAAGATTCATGAAAGCTGTTAGATTAAAGACAGTGGCTGGAGCAAGATACAATTTCATCACCGCAAAGAGCTAAGCGCCACAGTTTGACATCTTCTGCTTGAAGGTAGAGGAAAAAAACAAAAATAGTCAAAACGGGAGTACCTGTTCGTTAGATGCACACTGTGGGTGAATCTGCTTATCGTTTTATGAATGTATTCCCACATATATGTAGATATAAGGTGATTATTGGACTCTGATGTTGATCATCACACGGGGAAGTATTCCCCCCTCCCCTTGCTGCACGTAGTGAGCAAGAAGGCCCCCGTTCTTTCCTACAGCCTTCGATAAAACTTCCCCCTTGGCGTCAGCTTCTTCCCCTGTACCTCCCTCCCTGCAACCAAACAAGGCTTCTGTTTTTTCTCTTCGCAATGGTCTTGTCCCCCAAATGCCTCTCAGGCGGATCACAGAAGGCTCCCGTTCACCTCTATACTTGCACGCACACACCGAAAAAAACCCCCATGTTTTCTCGTCATTAGCCCCTTCCCTCCGTGATGGGAGCTGCTCCTCAGCCCAAAAAAAATACCTTCTCAAGCGGCCTCCAAGGATAACCTGAATCCCCTGTACACCAAAAAACGAGCAGAGAGAGCCAAAAATGACAGCCCGCCCCCCTTATCTCCATCGACGTCCCTCTTCGACCTTTTTTTTGATAAGAAAATCATTCTCCAGCACTCGTCCCATACCCAGATAGCGAAATCCTGGGACTAAAGCTTTTTAGACACACATATGTGGCAGCATTAGGAGACACTCCTATATCTTGCATTTAATCAAAACACTTGATCACTTGCGGGTATGGTGCACGTTCAACATATCCTACAATAAGGGCATCCCAAGTCGAACATCTTTGTTTACAAGCTTATCAAATACTTCTACCGCTTGACTAAAGCATCCACATTTCCCATACATGTCACTAGTGTGTTTCCAACTACAAGATCAGTCTCCAGTGTCCCTTGTCTGTCAATCTCAACATGGATACCTCTCAATTTCTCTATACTTCCCATATCACCACATGCTTTTAAGCTGCTCATGAATGTTACTGCATTAGGACACTCATGTCAACAACACATGCCCCGCTCTTTTGCTATTCCATTTTATCCTGCAACCAAAAATCAACAAACACACATCATCCCAACATCTCTCACAACACCAATCATAAAATCAAAATTGAGACTCCATCGTAAGTCCAATCCTCACTAGATCATCTGCAACAAAACTCAACAAAAACCACATGATTCACATGCTTCCCTCAACCCAAAACATAATACCAAACCATGAGACCCATCAGACTCCCACTATGTCGTCATGAATCTCCCGCTCCAAGATCATCTTGAAGCTTATTTTTTCCATAGCCGAAATCCAAATGTTGACGGCCTTCCTCTTCGACCAAGAAAACGCCATGTAATCTCCAAATACTTCATATCAACCATTTGATCAACTTTTCAAGTACCTGAAATCAAACATATTCTCTTGCGAAATAGAAACATATTAGTGCATCAAAACCAACCATTTTTCGGGCTAACATACTACCCTCTTCTTAATTGCGAAGTCGTCCTCGACGAGCCACTCTCACTGCAATATAATCAAAACAGCCATGAAAATATTAGTGTACAACAAGCTTGCATACCTTTCCATCGAGCCATCACTTCCACTGGACCTGCACTCATTGAAGCTATTAGTGCTAAAAAAAATCACTCATGAATACATACAAACCATTCACCTCAAAATGATCCAATACACATATATGCAACTCCATATTCCCACATGCATCAAATTGCTCATGCATTCCATTATGAAAATAGTTTCAACCAAAACAACACATGCATACCTTTCCATGTTTTACACATTCAACTGTCATTGCGGAAAAACAGAAATGGAAATACCGAAATGAACAACAACAACTGAAATCAATTCAACAGGAGATGCAACATACCCAAAATGCATACCCCTTTATTGACCTACTATTCGCTATATACAATTATTCCATGACTAGACACTCCCGAAGAATCCCCATCGTCGTCCTACAAAAGCCATCGAGACCCGAGTACAAGTCAAGACCTACATAAAAAACCTGGAGTGTCCCACACACTGGAAAACCCTCGGATAGAGCACACAAGTTATAAAGCAAGACCGTTACATTACCTCGCTAAAGCCTCATCCATAAGTACATATAGAGTCTCCGTGCCTTCAAGAATGTTGATTCAAAGTGAGCTGATCTGTCATAAGCCATCACATACCAATCACACAAGCAAATAACGTTCCCTTCCAGGCGATCATCGCCCTCTCCTCTCTCTCTCTCCCCCTCAGGAGTGGGGAATAACTTCATAGGTAGATTTTATTTATATTCACACGTTGGCCTACGTTGTCACTGGATGCGATTCGTGGACCTGACCACCCGATCAGGTTGATTCCACCCATCTACCAATGCAATGCAGCGCACAACACACAAACACACAATGATAACACATAACATATATCAGCTAGCCCATAACAAAGCTGGATGCGGCTCGTGGTCATGACTACGCAGCCACGATGGTTCCACCTACCTACCAACCCGTTATGGCGCGTAGCTAAGACATAAACATATACATCCCAAGCCTATGGCGAAACTAGCTGCGGCTCCTGGTCCTAACCACCCGGCTAGGATAAATCCACCCACCTACTAGCCCACCATAGCGCATTGGTACGATCACACCAACACAAATTTTTTCTTTTCCTTTCTTTTTCTTTTTCTTTTCATAGTTAATTAATTCACCCAAGTCCTGAGAATTAGGGAGAGGAAGAAAGGGATTTTTTTACTTTTCCCACACATGCATGCAAACATATACACTCTAGCCTTTGACAGATCCACCACCTCTTCACTCCATTATCTCAATTACAGACACTACATATGTATTCATCGATTTGACTTTTCACTAGGTAAATACAGCCGGCTATGCCTTGGTCCCTTGTATACCTATCCTTAGATGCTCTAGAATGTGAGTCTCCGGGATGTCTCATATAGCCTCAACTCGTACTCCCATCCCGATGACTTCCCTAGGGCGAGTCAGGCTCATCTTCAGGAGCTCCGTCATCAATTCTTATCATTAACACATCTGCCCAAGCCCACGTGATATCGTTTTCTTCGTTAGGCATTTCCCTCAAATCGTCGAAATAGTAATATCGATCCCTCACCCATCCTACATGTCAGGTCAGGTATTCCTCAAAACACTCAATATAGAACATAACATCCAAACCCTGGTTTATGAAGCATACCAGCCAGTGCGCTTCCTCCACATCATATTCCGTCTCAAAGTCGTCGACATCTATGTTCATGCGGGCGAATGTTTGGTCCGAGAAATATATCCTTAGCTCGTACAAATAGAGTTGAGTTATTTGATATGCCATTTTGTTACTTAGCTCCTAACAGTCTCTGCGCAACACAAGAAAAATAATTAGAAGTCCAAAATTCTTGAGCTAGCAAGGAAGAATATTTATGACACACAAATCATAGCTTACATATGCGCATATATATATATATATATATATATATATATATATATATATATATATATATATATATATATATATATATATATATATATATATATATATATATATATATATATATATATATATATATATATATAACTATACATCTATGTACAAGGAATCTACTACGTCCTTCTGCTTGGATCTCGTCTGGCTTCTCCCGTCCTAATGCTACTTGAAATATGGTTTAACTCGAAGCACGTTAACCTTCACGGGAGCACATTCTTCTCCTAAATCTTGAATTTGCATGGAACCATTGGAGTTGAGTTCCACCACCTTAAACGGTCCTGCCCATCTTGTCTGTAACTTCCCCGGGAATTTATAATATTTACTATCATAAACTAACACCAAATCCCCTTCTTGAATCACATAGGTCTTGAGATTCATGTCGTGCCTCTCCTTACGTCTTTTTTGAATAGCTTCCAGACTTTGCTGTGCAATGAGTCTCTTTGCTTCTAGCTTGACCAATTGTATGTACCTTTCCTTCAATGACTCTTCCTCTCCCAGCCTGGCCTCGATGGCCACTCTTAATGTCGGAATTTCTTTTTCGATGGGAAAGATGGCTTCCTCGCCATATACTAGGGAGAACGGAGTGCTCTTAGTCGTCACTCGGTAGGATGTTCTATACGCCCACAAAGCTTCCAAAAGTCTCTCATCCCAGTCTCGCCTATGCACAGCTACTGTCTTTGTCAGAATCTGTTCCAGAACCTTGTTGGTGACCTCCACTTGTCCATTCGCCCTCGGGTAATATGGAGTGCTTTTTCTATGTTTGATCTTATATAATTCCATTAATTCTTCGATCAGTTCGTTGACAAAGTGCGTTCCTCTATCACTCACTATCTCCAACGGGCATCCGAATCGGGTGATAATTTGTTCATACAAAAATTTCGCTACATCAACAGCTCGGTCAGTCTTCAGAGCTTTAGCCTCTACCCACTTGGTAACATAGTCAGTGCAGACCAAAATATACCTATTAGACCGACGTCTTGAGGGAGGATCAATAGGCCCCACAAAATCAATTCCCCATTTTTCAAAAGGCTTAAGAGCCACCACTGGCGTAAGAGTGTCCGGAGAGTGTGAGAAGGGGTAATGCACGAGAAGGGGTCAACCAAGACACTCTGTCCAGAGGTCATCTCCTGAGGAATAAGTAGGGCAGACTGCATTGTTATTGATCTGATTGATAAGTTCTATGGTAAAGACGAGTAGCATCATGCTCTTTCATGACTCCTGTACGAGGTAACACTCTAGAAGAGGCGGAAGGAGGAGGACCCACTAAAATAGGCACTTTTCATCTATAAGGAAGAGCACCCGCAACTACTAGAAATTTCTTCCCAGTATTTTTGAAAAGACACAGGAGCTGCAGTTAGCATCGAAAAGGTTCAGCTCTATGAAGGGGAGCTGAAGCTCTATATGTACTCAGCCTGGTGAAAACGGTGGAAAAAGGAAGTAGATATTGAGCTGAGAAGACATAAGCACCGTTTACGGAAGAAAAGGCAGCACAAGAGAATTTTTCCCTTTTTGGGATCTTGATCTTTGGAGAAGACTTTGCTAGGAGCAGCAGGCATTGAAGCTAGGGGAAAGTTGTTGTTGTGCTGATGGAGGCTGTCAATCTGGGGAAGGAGTTGCGGTGTTGAATACAGAGGGGACCTTGCTGATGGAAGGATTGATGACTGCAACAACCAACATATGCATCAACTAATCCGAATGAATAGGTGTCGTGCTAATTCCCGAAAGTGAGGACGGATCTAATGCCCAACCATCAACAAGACACTACAAATTACTTTGCACTTCTTGTGAAAAGCTCAAGCTCTGGATAAGTAATGAGGAGGTAAGTTATGCCTTACTATTGAAGCAAGTGTAATAGGGGGAAAAAGTGATCTTTACATCTTGAACTAGGTATCATTTCAAGAACTGTGCCTGTACATGATTGGAGACTGCTGTCAGACTTATTTATTTTTACCTAGTCTATTTCTGTTGGAAAAATTGCAGTAGCAAACTTGATATAAACATTGAATTAATAATAGCCAAGGCTCAAGATGGTGGGAGTTCTGAAAATTCTAGTTGAAGCATCTGTTGAAAATTCCCTCATGATTCTAGTTGCTTTTTGGTGATCATTAGAGCCTTCATGGTATGTGGAGAGGGAAGAGAGTGCATGTGAGTGACTAAGTGCGAGTATGGTATGAAGGGTGAATACCTTTGTCTTGGGCAAAGACTGCATGAGTGTGTGTGTGTCTCAGCATATGCATGCATGGAAACTGTCTAGGTGTATGAGTATGTGTTGGACTGAGTGTGTGAAATTGTCTACTTTCTTGTGTTGGAGCATGTGCAAAGTGTGTGGTAACTGGTTGTCTAAGTTCTTTACTCTCAGTGTGTCTGGTTGAGTGTGTGATAGAGAGAGTGGGTGGGTGGATTTTGGGAGAGAGAGTAAGGGAGTGAAGAAAGTATGTGAGTGTGTGAAAGATTGAATGTGTGTGTGGAAGTGTATGTGTGAGCATATGTGTGAGAGAGAGAGAGAGAAGAAAAGGGAAAGTGCAAGAGAGTGAGTGAGAGGGGCAGAAGGTGTGTGTGTACGTGTGTGCGTGTGATAATGAGGGAAAGAGAGGGAAAACCAGTGTATGTGGCACGGTAAATCGAAGTATATGTGAGTGAGAGTGTGTGGGAGTATGCGTGTATGAGAGAGCGAGCGAGAGAAAGGGGTTAGTGATAGAGGAGCAAGAGACGAAAAGTGCAAGCAAGAAGTGAGTGTCCTTCATACCTTATTGAGAATTTAGAAGAAGATCAATAGGTCGATTGCAAGTCATTTGGGCAAACCAATAGCCTAAGTGTGCATCTTTCCCTTGGACTAAGAAGTGAAACACCCTTGTCCCTCACATACATGGAGTGGTCTCTGTAGAACAATGTCTAACACTCTCTCCACCTTCTAAAGATCATTGTCCTCAATGATCAATGAGGGAAATTACTTGCGAACCAGAGCTTCTCATTCCCAAGTAGAGTCAATAGGTGGTAATCCTCTCCAAGCTACTAGATACTCTCGGATGACACAGTTTCTCAGCTTCTTCTATTTCTCATCTAGTATCCTATCTTGAGAATGATCTGTGCTATCACTTTCCTACAACGAAACAATACTCTCTATTAAGTTATCTTCCCTAGAAATATACTTTCTAAGTTTATTGACTGCAATCTGGAGGAACCTCTAACTAGTATGAAGCATCATTAAGCTTTTTTACTATCTTCTAAGGTCCACAAAACCTTGGTGAAAGCTTAGTGCACTTGCTTGTGGATAGTGAAGTAGATCTAGCTAGCACTTGAAGGAAAACTGTATCACCCTCCTCAAAGACTTTAGGAGATCTCTTTCTATCAGCATATCTGCCTCTCAAACACATATGCCCTCAATGTATCCCCTAGAATCTAGTTGGCCCTCTCGGTCTGACCATCTATCTATGGATGATCACCACTACTCATTTCAATGACACCTTCAATTTGTCAAATACAAACTTCCAGAGGCATCTTGTGAATCTAACATCCTTGTCTAAAACTATGGATGTTGATAACCCATGCAATATGAAGACATGCTGGATAAACAACTCCGTTACCTATGGAGCTTCTATCGTCTTTTGTGTGGGTATGAAATGAGCCATCTTACTCAATCTATCTACCACAACTAGGATAGTATCCTCCTTCCTTTGGGTCCATGGTAACCCCAGTATGAAGTCCATGGATACACTATCCCACTTATGATCTAGAATCTGCAAAGGATGTAAAAAACCTAGTGTCTTTAACCTTTCTGCCTTTTTGACTTGACACATCAAGCATTGTTGAACATAAATGTGGACATCTTTGGCTAATCCACGCCACCAGAATGTTCTTCTAAAAAGCTTTATTGTCTTGTTAGCACCAGGTTGCATTGCACAAGGAAAATCATGGTTATCATGCATGCCTTTTCTTTTCTTCTCAAATCCCAAGAATCTGGTATGCAAACCTTTCCTTTCCATTTTACTATTCCATTCTCCTTTGAGAAATTGGAATACGGGCTGGACTTGTTTGATCTACTAGGGGAAGAAACAGTTGGACCTCCCTCGTCTCCTATGATAGAGTCATCACTAATGGCTGTGGATCTCCACATGTGCTTCCTTTATTTCTTAAAGCAATGATCTTTCTAGAACGGTAAAGCTCATTTGATACACTATCCGTGATAATCCATCAGCTACTATGTTTTCTTTGCCTCTTCTATATAGAATTTCCATGTGAAACTCTTGCATGAGAGTAGCCCAACAAGTCTATTTCCCTTGGAGATCTCATTGATTACAAATGTACTTGAGTGTTTAGTGATCTCTGTATACCCTAAAGTTTGCACCATAAAGATAGTGTCTCCAGAATTTAAGGGCATGCATCACCACATACAACTCCTATTGGATCATTGCCAATTATGATGTGCTCTACTCAACTTCTTGCTTTCAAAAGCTATTGGCTTGGCATCTTGTCTCAAGAGTGCCCTATGGCTATGCCACTAGCATCTATCTCTAAATCAAATGGTTTATGTGGATCTACCACTTTGAGTATAAGAGCATCTCAAATGGCTTGTTTCAGAGTATCAAAACTTTCTTGATACTCTTGCTTCCATGCAAATGAAACTTTCTCTTGAAGCAAGTTCATCATATGTGCTGTTATCGATGAATAAGAGAATATTAATTTTTGATAAAAATAGGAAGGTCCTAAAAATGACCGTAACTACCCCTCATCATGAGGAGTAGGCCAAGTTAGAATAACTGAGACCTTCTTGAGATTCATCTAGACCCCATTGATTGATACCACATGCCCTAAATACTCTATCATTAGAAGAAATAACTGAGTCTTTTTTGGATTTGCAAACAACTTATTTTCTTTTAATTTATTTAACACTAATCTCAAATGACTTTCATGTTCATGAACAGACTTACTATACACTAGCAAATCATCAACAAAATCCACAATGTACTTTCCAATGAATGGTTGTAGAATATCATTCATTAAAATCACGAAAGTAGTAGGTGCATTAGTCAAACCAAATGGCATAACTAAGTACTCATAATGCCCAAAACAGGTCTTGAAAGTTGTTTTACATCATGATATTTTACCCTAGTTTGATGGTAGCCACTCTTTTAATCTATTTGCTATATACAACGGCTTCAGCTAGAGCATATAAAAGATCATCTATCCTGGGCATGGGATATATGTGCTTGATGGTAATCTTATTGAGTGCTCGATAGTCGACACACATCCTATAAGATCCTTCTTTCTTCTTCACAAGAAGAACTAGTGCTGTAAAGGGTGAATAGCTAGGCATGATAAGCCCTTTCTGTAGGTACTCATCCACGACCTTGCGGTCTTCATTCATCTCCTACAAACTTATTCAAAATGGTGGCCAAGGGGTCGGACTCACTCCTGGTACCAATTCGATCCTATGCTCAATGTTCCTGCAAAGACATAAACTCGAAGGTAATTCTTTCAAGAATAGCTCTTGGAAATCTGCTCTTAATTTCTGTGAAAGTACTTGAGCATTCCAAGTAGAGTTTCCATGGTTGCATGAATCCATCATAATACAAAACGAATACACAAAATAAAGAAAATAAATATACTTAAAATCAATCTTGAGAAACTTGGTAGTGGTTACAAATCACGTCTTTTGGAGATCTGTCTCCCCACGGATCAGTCGTCATCTTTGCTCATGCTCAAAATCATACATATGCAAAAAAATTCAATGACTCATCGTTTCTTAGCATGCCACTTCTTACTTAGGACTACATCAAAATGCGCCAATCTAGCTATCTCGAAATCTAGTCTGTCCTCATAGGAATGGATCTGAATGGGCAAACCAACTACTCGTTGGTCTGAAGTCTCAATTCCCTTACCATTGATACTAAACACATTATGCATCAATCGAGTGTCAAAGAGTACCTTGATAGGCTATCTTGTCACGACTCATGACAATTAGCTCGGTGTCTGGAACTAGTATCCTTTCTGTGCCACTAGCGAAAGCACAACGACTAGCATAGTAAGAACCTTTTTTGTGACCATCATGGTTGAAAGAAGTTGGAGAAGCTTCGAGAGGCTTGGAAAGTTGAGTTGTCAAGTGGTGAAGTTAGTCCAGCAAACTAGCATAGGACTAGCCTAGCTCTTTGGATATCTAAAGTAGACCTTGTAGGCTTGTGGTTGGTGCAATAAAACCCAATATATACTTTGGAACATCAACAAGGACAAGTTGAGGCAAACAAGTAGCACCATTGGTGCATGGCTGCATTGGAGGGGGGGCTCTTAGCCTCCTCTTTGCAAGGTCAATCCTCCTTTTTGAAGATGCTCACATGACAACTTCTACATGACTCGCGATAGCGGTAGCAGATGAACAAACTCGATGATCACTCAATCGGCCCTCGATTCGTAAGGCCGAAAAACTCCAAAATGATTTGCAAAATTTCTCCAAAAATATGACTTCCCAAAATGGCTCTAAATACCAAATGTAAGCAAGACTTGTGAATGATGTGTGTGCCACTCTCCTCCCATCCATTATATCCTCTTGTATACAAAATAATAATGATTTGGAATGGTCTAGTGCCACCATGTGGCCATCATGCAACACTCATCCCCATCACCATTGAATACTTTAGGATATCCTTTGAGCTTGGGACTTTGGTTATGGCTGGCCCTTGTCCCATACACACATTGGGTGGTCTTTGTAGACCAATGTCTAACAATACCAAGACAAAAATGAGGTTCGTGTTGCTTATCTAAAAAATATTTAAAGAGTGAGCATATGAATGAAGGAGGTTCTATGGAACATTTTTTGACAAAGATCAAAGAGTTGGAGGAGTAGTTGATTTCTACTAATGAAATCTTGCTACATAGTTCACTTGTACAAATTGTTCTTAACGAACTTTCGGATTCATATCAAAGTTGTTCTTACTCTTCAATTCATGATGAAAGGGAATCCAAATGCCTTAAAATTTGAGGAGTTAGTCTTTCTCTTATCGCACAAAGATCAATCTAGATAGAACATGTCAATTATGTGTGTTGTGGAATAAGATTTCTTAGCTACCAAGAAGGGCAACAAAGGATTCTTTGGTGTCCAAAACAAGGTAGACTTCAAGGCTAAGCCCATCATCAATGACCTTTCTTACATGGATGATCAATTTTAATGATGGAAAGCTAATCGAATCAACCTTACTTTGGCTTGTTGGGGGTGAGGATCTAGACTAGTATTATTTAGGGCTTCTATTCCTTGTGAAGTGATTCTCTCTAGTTTATGTGTAACCAGGTAATAATCTCCCATCTTGTCAACTAATAGCTCTCATTCAAGTCGTATTACAATGATATGGGAGATTTAGATTCTTGAGCTCTCCTTATCCAACAATTGATTGTCCAAAACCAAGTTTACATATGGTGGTTTGTAATGCATTAGTGTGAAAGTGAGTCATATTTGATATTCGACTTCCACTTTTTACACCCATTCTTCTTGCATGTTGGGATATCGGATTTGCAAATATCTAGAGCTAGATGAGGCCATTGGTTCTTTTCACTTTCATAATAACTTGATATCTCATAAGTCCTCCTAATTGATCCTATAGCACTTTCATCTATAGAGTTACCTCGAAAAATGGATTTTTGACCAAAAACTTATGTCAAATCAGGCTCCTAGGGTCAAAATAGGCAAATAGGAACTATCTAGATCTACATGTATTGCAAAACCCTTGCAATTTTTACATGAAAGGTGTATTTTAGACCCTTAAAATATTTGAAAAAATGGAAAAAATAGATGTCATTTGAGTTTCATGACACTTTAGAAAAACAATACTTCACAAATGTCATGAAATTTCACCCATGGCACCTATAAAATGTTGTGACACTTGGTAAGTTTCTAAGACACTTGAAAATCACAATACTTGAATGGTTTCATGACACTTGGTCGATGAGACACGACACTTGAAATTTGGTGCCACTTCCCACATGACACCTATGAGGCTTTGATGATACCTGCAATGACGAAACCTGGAACTCATTACACATGAAACATGATACCTGATCAATCTCGATGATATTTGAGGAGATGAAATGTGAAACCTACCTTGACTATACCTTTTTCCATGATACATGACACCTCTCTATCGGCGAAACACATGGCTCACATATCACCCATACTAGATCTATGACACCTAGATGTTGTGACACTAGCAAAGTGTTGTGATACCTCAAAGACATCCTAATACCTAGATTTCATTGACAACTAGATATCAGGGACACCACAAAATGTTGGTGACACCAACCAAATATTGGTGATACCTTGCAAGTGTCATGATACCAAAAATGGTGTTGACGATACTCAAAGAATCAAGCATTGATGATACCTGACTCAATACCAATGGCATGATACTTGCATCTTGGTGAGTCTAAATTTAATTTTGGAGGTCTATATGTGTCCATCTCTCTCTCTCTCTCTCTCCCTCTTTTCTATCTCTTATGTGCTTGGAATAAATAAATACGTACTGACTCCCATAATAGTAAGAGTTTGCTCATATCTTTACACTAGGTGTGGTGTTCGGAAAACTAAGTTCACAACCACATAGATCTCACCTCAAAGGGCCCCTTATCTCAGTTTTGAGGATGCAATATGCTCTCTATAGTCCGCACTAGGATTTGGAAGTTTTGATGAAGAAGAAGTTAAACATGAAGAAGAAGTGTAGGTTTAATGAAAAGCTTGAAAACAATGCAAAAAACCTAACCCTAGCAACTCATTCTTCATTTTGTTTAGCTAATGAACTACCTATTCTAGATAAAATGAAGATAAGGATGATGAATATGCACACAAAGCATGAGCACATGTGCACCAAAAGCGCATAACTCATGCTAAAACTTATCATCACAAATGCCTGAGAAGATCATCTCAAGAGTGACACTAAAAGTGTATTTCCCGTGTCGTTGTAGCCTAAACACAAACACAATAAGAAAATGTCATATCCATGGAGACCAATTAGTGGTATGAAGACTGTAAGTGGAAAGATCGAAGTACACACTCCTACAAAAAGATAGAGACAAGCACACACATATGCAAATACATGCATGCATGCACACACACTCATGAGTAGGAAAGAGGCAATGTGTTCCAAGAAGCTCTTCCATTGATCAAGGTAAGATACAAAGCTCATATATGTTCTAGACTCAAACAAGTCGACCTTTTACAAATGAGATCTCTTCCACTTTTATAGTTTTTAAAAGAACTCCCTCCACACTATAGTGTTAGCTTTGTTAGAGCAAACAAGGTAATCCTTTGCAAATCCCAAAAGTGGAGGAAAGATAAGCTTGTTGAGACCAGTGTTATTCCACCTTAAGGAACAAGAAGGCACCAAGTTTTCCCTATTTTTGAAGATGAGTTTTGATGAAGATTCTTTTTTTATAATTAGTCCATGGCTCAATAATCTATGTGGCGGCAAATGTTTTGGCTAGATATAACACATCTAGGATGGCCAAGCCCCCTTCCTTGGGACTCATATAGATAATTAACTTGATTTTAGGCACACCTCTTATTTTCAAGGCCCTTATCTAGAGAATTATATGTAAGTATGTTCCAAGTTTTGTAGTTTATTTTCATTCATCCACCAAAAAGCGAGGAAATATATGATGGAGATGATAAGAAACATGTTGATCACTAGGCGTCCTAAACAACATAAGGTTCATACCCTTCTAGTATTGAGGTTTTCCCTTGAGCGTGCTAAGGAGCTTGTCCCATATCTAATTCGAAGAAACATCAAAAACCAAAGGGATACTAAGTAAACAAAATGTTTGAACTAAGGAAAACTCCTTACACCCATGCTCAAAGTAGAACTAAGATGAGGGTTACCTGAACATCCTTAAATCCATCTTTAGGTGGTTGATCTTTGATCCAAAGGTGATACAAAAGATGTTTGGCCACTGCCAAAATTGTAGAGTACACTACTATTGTTACAAAGAAAAACATTTGTTCCATCGACAAACATTATGAGTGTCACTTGTTATGACCTTGAGGAAGACAAACACCTTATATATGATCTTTCTAAACTTTTTTATGCACCAAGAAATATAACTCATCTATAGTAATAGCAAAAAACATTGGGGCAAGCAAGCGACTCTCTCTAATGGATCCCTTGAAAGTGATAGCAGAAGAGAGCCGGATGTTAACTGTTGATTTCCCCCAAAGTGTTCCCCATACATGTGGAGAACATCTTGATGAAATTTGAGGCACTCAAAAAGGCATTGAGAGACTATAGAATGAAGTCCCACTCAAATTCATCATAGGTTTTGTTGAATTCAATCCTAAAAAAGAGAAGGTTTTCGTCAATCTCTTTGGTGTACTCAATTCCTTCCTAAATGTTAATAATGGCTTCTAAGAATGAAATCCCCTTGATATAGCCTTTTTTATTTCACACAGCTATAGATGGCAGCAATTCAATTTTTGGAGTTCTTCTTAGATTTCATATGAATTATTATAACACCATTTAGAAATCTAAGAAGAACTCCAAAAATTGATTTCCTCTTGGAATACCAAGCACAAGGGGCCCACGAGGGATTGTTTATATACTTTGAAGAATGTTTTTGTCAATGTTTCTAGACTTATGCCATTTCATTTGGGAATGGCATCAATAGCGTCCTTAATCTTATTTTAGTTGAGTGCACCACCACAACATTGAGCTATGTTGTGCAATAATTATTGAGTTCTAAATTTTGATATGAGAGCCATACAATCACTTTGTTGGGTGGTCGCCAAGTACAATGCCCCAAGCAATGCCTTGAAATGATTCACAATGAAGTAATGGTTCTCCTTTTCTTACATGAACTAGATGAAAATTTTGTTGATCATATAAAGTGTTGGAGTTTTAGGTTTGCGGAAGCAAGCAAACAACACAATGAAGAAGACAAAGCTTGGAGCACAACACACAATATTGAATGTATTACCAAGAGAATGTACAAAGGTAAGTGACCCGTTAGGGTTCTAGGCATATATTATACAAGCCAGGGGAAAAACCTCATAAAGAGGGATAAAAATGCCATGGTGGTCCTAGTGTGTTCACACACATTAGTACCAAAACATATCAACAAATGCACCCTGAGTGTGATGCAGTGAATAAGGAGATCTCACTCATGTATAAGGAAGTGCCAAGCTATGTGGAATCAGTCCACAAAAGGAACTAAGCCCAAAGCTTTGCAGAAAGCTTCAAACTTCTCCCTAGGTAGATCCTTTGTGAAAAGGTTTGCAATGTTCTCTTATGTGGGCACATATGCCAAACTCATCTCTCCAGCAGAGAACCTCTCCTAGACATAATGATAGTGCACCTCAATGTGCTTAGTCTGAGCATGGAAGACAAGGTCCCTTGCAACTACCAATGCACTCTGGTTGTTAGTGAAGATGGTGGTGAAAGAAGACTGACCTACACCCAAATGAGCCATAAGGCATGTGAGCCACACATGCTCAAGAGTCATTGTGAAAGCTACCCTTTACTCAATCTCACAACTAGAAGTGGTCACAATAGGCTGCTTCTTGCCCCACCAAGATATGCATGAGCTACCAAGCATCAAGCAAAAATCACTAGTGGACATAGGAGTGTCATAGAAACAAATCGAGTCAGAGTAAAAAAAAGCATGTAAATTTGGTGATAGTGATCCCCCTTTGGGATAAAACAATCCAAGTAGTTGAGTACCACTCAAGCTGCAAAAAATGCACTTAATTGCCTACCAATGCTTGACACCAAGGCAATGCATAGACCTGCTCATTTGTGAGATAGCAAACTGAATATTAGGCCAAGTTATGCATAAGTAAATGAAGCAGTCAATCGCGTGTTGATGGAGAACAACATCAAATGCATCTCCAACATCATGAAGACTAGAGGCAGACATAACATTGCAATTTGATGCAAAAGAAGCATTATGAGAGCCTAAAGGAGTAAGATATGATAGAGGTGCATCTAATTTGCTATCTTGCAAAGTCTACACCAGCCATTTCGGCATAGTTTTTTCCTCGTCTATATCAGTCCTCTCATCAATAAGTGCATCATGTAAATTTGCATCAGAAATAGAATGATCCACATCATCACATGAAACATGTAAAGGCTGAGAAATTGCCTCATTTGAACCAACACTTGATTGTCCACCTATAAAAAGAGGCACGAAAGTGCCATACACATATCTAGAGCTAATAGAAGTCTCCTTGGTACATGAAAGTAGGTTGAATTGCATTTTCCACATAAACAACATCACGACTAACCAGAATGCATTTATTTTATGGATGATATAGATGATAGCCTTTGCTTTTTGAACTGTACCCAATAAAAAAATGTTTCACTACTTTATAATCCAATTTCCTGTGTTGTTGTTTAAGGACTAATGCATATGCCAAACAACCAAAAACACACAGATGAGCAATATATGGCTTGTGACCATGCCACTAATTTTGTATCCCACGTTCAGCCAGAAATGTAATAAAATTAGAAGGCATATATTCCTCCCCTCAATGAGAATGGAGGGTGCCCATTTTACATGTTGATAGATATTCAACCAAAACAAGAGACTTTTTGAAGCACATAATACTTTAGACTTTGCTTTTAGTGGATACACCCATGCATGTTTGGAAAAATAATCAATAAAAGTCAAGAAGTAAAGGTAGTTCCTAGAAGAGGGTGTTTGCATAGGACCACGAACATCACTGTGAACAAGCTACAATTTCTGAGTACCTCGAACTAAACCATCTTTTGGAAGAAGGAATGCTGAATTTTACCCAAAATACAACCTTCAAAAACATTTTTAGCAAGTGCCTCAACTTTTGGCAGAGAGGACGCCATTTCAAATTTTTGCAGGCATAGCAAACTAGCAAAATTTAAATGACCAAAGCATGCATGCCAAAGCTTTGCATTTGAGATCACCAACGAACCATGTACCACATGTGTTGAATCATTCATAGATTTTTCATAGTCTATGAAGAAGATGGGTCAAAATTGCAAATAGTAGTAAACACCCATTCTTCATTCTACAGAAGATTAGCGGACTCTCTTTTAGGTGTAGAATTTTGTACAACTCTTTATGACATGATCGTTTCCTTCAGAGTACTTGCAAAACAATTTCTGATCTTCTGATTTCTTCTCATCTTTTTCTTCATTCTTTAACTATGTAGCATTAGCAAATTTCTATTTACTACTAGATGAGTCCTATTTTTCCGTGCCCTTCTATGGAGAATGAGTTCTCCAATGCACAACAAAAACCTGTAGTGAGCCCTTGTATGTCCAATAATTGGACAAATAGCTGCACCTTAGATAGCTTGCTGCTCTCAATACAAAACTCAAATGGACATGTGCCTATCCACACAAGTATGTTGAAGAATTGAACTTCACTCTCAGACCGATAACTCCTTGAATATAAAAGCTTTGAGGAAGACCTTGGAGACAAAAAAAATACACAAACATAGATTTCCAACAAGCTAAAAGTCAAGTAATTTGGATGTGTTTTGGTCAGGAAAATCAAGTGACCAAAATAGACCACCTGCACACACAAGTATACTAAAAAACTAGACTTCACTCTCTGGTAGATATCACACAGAATGTAAATCGTTTGAAAAAAAATATTTGGAATAAAGAAAGTGCATGCAAAGCACTTTCCAACAAACTAGAAAACAAGCAATTTGGATATGTTTTGGTTGAGAAAGTTAACCGACCAAAATATACTACCTATCTATACAAGTTTGCTAAAAAACTGGACTTCACTCTATGACGGACATCTCACAGAATATATAAGCTTCAAAATAGATATTTGTGATAGAGAAACTACACAAGATGAGATTTCCAATGAGTGTTTAAATGCAAGAAATGGTTACATATACACTAAGATATGAACTTTACAACAGAGTTGTGTACAAAATGAGGTGCAACTGGAAGGAGTCTATGAGAAGATAAAATGACAAAATGACCAGATCTGACTATTGGGATCTCTTGCCTCTTTCTCTCCTTGTTTAAAACGTGCTCCCACTCCACTTTTATAACCAATGAGCATGTGAAGAAGTTTGTGCCTCCTTCTTAACTCACCACTTTCATTTGATTGCCCACTACTTGCCACTTACTACAAGGCAGATATTGTATCTTTTACTCGTCATGAATTTTGACTAGGATTTTTTTTCTTTTTTCCTTTTTTCTTCTTTTCCTTTATCTTTGTATTTGGTAAATTTATCCAAGCATAGCTCATGTGAAAATGAGCTTGTAACTTTATCTTCAACACTCCCCCTCAAGCTCATTTGGGAGTTATCTTCAACCATGTCCTACAAATTTATCACATCTTTGAAACCTTTGAGTTTAAAAGCATCCAAAAACTTTGTAAACATATTTGCAACCTAATCTTTGGTTTTGATGAACTTTATCTCCACATCTTTGCTCAATACCTTCTCCCTTACATAATGGTAGTGGAACTCTATGTGCTTGCTCCTTGCATGAAACATAGGATTGCTTGCCAAGTAAATACTTGACATGTTATCACCATATATAGGGATGGTTCTAACGTGCACTTCAAGATCAGCCAAAATCTTTTTAATCCACATTGATTCACATGTGGTAAATGCTTATCCTCTATATTCAGCCTCCATGGATGAAAGTGCAATAGTAGGTTGTTTATTTGATCTCCATGTGATAGGTTTGCTTCCTATCATGAACACATAACCTAAGGTTGATCTCCTATCTTCATTTGAACCTACCCAATCAGCATCGCTAAAGCCTTTGACTTGCAATTATTCATCAAACTTGTAAAACAAAGCATGATTAACAATATGCTTTATGTATCTCAACACTCTCTTGGTGGAGTTTAAATGTTCACTTGTCGGGGCTTGCATAAACTGAGAAAGTACACCAAAAACATAAGATAAATTAGGTCTTGTAATGCTTGCATAGATTAATGATCCTACAATGCTTCTGCATGTTGTTACATCTTCCAATATTTCTCCATCATTTGAGCAAATCTTTGTATTTTTTTCCATGGGTTGAGTGAGCGGTTTGCATTCACTCATTCCAAATCTGAAAAGAACATCCAACAAGTACTTCCTCTGCATCAAGTAGATGCCACTTTTTCCATAAACAACTTCAATTCCTAAAAAATATTTCAGCTCTCCAAGATGTGAAATCTTAAACTGCTTACCAAGCTTCCTTTTGATATCTTTAATCTTTGTAACATCATTTCCTGTTATGATGAGGTCATCAACGTATATGCAAATATACCTCTCTATTTTCTCCTCTTCATGTACAATGAAGGATCTCCACTACTTGGGTTGTATCCATACTTAGTTAGATATTCTACCAATCTTTGATTCCATGCTCTTGGTGTTTACTTCAAGCCATAAAGTGTCTTTTTCAACTTGCAAACAAAGTCTGGATCATTTTCATTTTCAAATCCAACCGCTTGACTCATGTATGCCTCTTCTTGTAGTTCTCCATTGAGAAAAGAATTTTTGATGTCGTGTTCATATAATGGCCATCTCCTTGAAGCACCAATTGCTATTAATGTTTTGATTATTCCGATCTTTGCAAGAGGGCTGAAAATTTCATCATAATCTATGCCTTGTGTTTGTTTAAGTCCTTTGGCAACTAATCTAGCTTTATATCTAGCTAGCAAACCATCAACATTCCTCTTTACTTTAAACACCCATTTGTTTGGAACAATCTTCATGCCTTCTTTCTTTGGCACTAGCTCCCATGTGTGATTATCTTTGAGAGCTTTGATCTCCTCTTTCATAGCTTGCTTCCATTCCTTTTGTGTGCAAACTTCTTCATATGTCTTAGGCTCTTTGTCTTTGATAACATGCATTATGTATGCAAAATATTTTGCCATGAAATTATCATAACTCAGACTTTGAGTTGGATACCTTGTCCTTGAAGATCTTCTTTCATTGCCTTTTGAAAGTTGCTTCTTTAACCTATTCAGCTTTACCTTCAGAGTGATTACCTCTTCATATTCTTCTTGCCTTGCATCTATCTCACTGTTTGGAGTAGCACTTGCTTCTTTGGCTCTACTATGAGCTGAATTTGGAGACAAAGAATGACTCCCCCTCCATGTTGAACATTCTTCATTTGATGTAGATGGCTCTGGACCTGAAACCTTTATCTTAGTTCATCAAAGACCACATCTGGCAAGACTCTTACTTCCTTTGTTCTAGGGTTGTAACACTTGTATCCTTTTTGCTCCATCGAGTAGCCAATGAAAATGCATTTTTCTAATCTTGGTTCCATCTTTTTTCTAATTTCTTGTGGAATGTGAACAAATCCAACACTTTGAGGTGTATAAGATCAGGTTTCTTACCGAAATATACCTCCTCTGGAGTCAAATGATGTATTCTTGATGTTGTGCACCTATTCATCAAGTAAATGGTGGTTGAGGTAGCTTAAGCCCAATAGTACAATGGTACCTTCATCTCATTTTTCCTCTCAAGTACTCCATTTTGTTGTGGTGTATACCTACAAGTAAATTCCCTTGTGATCCCATTCTCTTGTAGAAAATCTGAAAATTCTTTGGAGAAGTATTCTCCTCCACCATATGACCTTAAGGTTTTGATAGATTTTATTGTTTCTTTTTCAACTTTGACTTTGAATCTTTTGAATATAGAAAACACCTCTGATTTTCTTATTCATACAAAACAACCATACCTTTCTTGAGTGATCATCAATGAAGGTGACAAAAAATCTATTACCAGCCATTGATGCCTCTTGGGTTGGTCCCCATACATCCATATGTATCAAGTCCAAGACATTTGGGGCCACATAATTGCTCCTCTTGAATGGCTACCTCGTTTGCTTTCCTAGTTGACAAGCTTCACATAACTCATGTAGTCCAATGCTATTAAATTTTGGAAGACCTCTTACCACTTCATGTTTGCTCATGTCCTTCAGCTTTGGAATGTTGATGTGTCCTATTCTTTTGTGACATAAGTCCAACTCTGAAATCTTCTTGTTCCCACATTGAATGTACATGACCTTTCCATGTGGATGTTGGATGTCCAAAGTGAACATCCCTTCTTCTCTTCTACCTCGAGCAATGACCTTGAAGCCTTCCTTCGGATTCTTTATGAAGCACCCATTCTCATTGAAATGACATGATAACCCTTCTCTACCATTTGTCCTACTGAAATCAAGTTCTTTGAAATTGTGGCATCATGAAGAACATTAGATAGTACCTTTGCTCTACTTGTATCTCCAAGCCTTATATCTCCAATATGTTCAATCATGTGTTGAGTATCATCACCTGTTTCAACACATTTCCACTTGGTACCTGTAGATTAGTGAACAAACTCCTTGGCATGACATATGGTTACTACAACCTGAATCAATGTCCCAGTTTTTATCATCTTCACAAGAGCTTCTATACTCATCTCTCATTGCAAGTAGTGTGTCCTTGCTTCCTTCACTTGAGGTGCTTGCATAGTTGCTTTGGATCCTTTGATTGACTCCATTTGGTCTTCCCTTCTTTAGCCAACAATCACTAGCATAGTGTCCTACTTTACCACAATGATAGCATGTTATACCTTTGTGAGAATTGTAGGAGCCTCAACCTCTTCCTCTACTTCTACCTCGACCTCTTCCTTGTGTGTTGACATTTGATGTATCCTTGTTGTCTTCTGAATTGATTTGATTGTAGTTGGAGTTGTTGTGATCTCTTCCTTTTCCTCTTGAGCCTCCTCTTGAGTTTCTTCCTTTACCTTGACCTTCATATCACATTCCGTTGTGGGTGTCCTTTCCTATGGGGCCACCAAAGCTAATCTCTTCTATGACAAGATGAGGGATTAGTTGTTCGAAACCTGGATATGCATATTTCAAGTTAATGGAAGTTATAAAAGGCTTCCATCTTTCATCTTCTCTCAATCCATTGACAGTATCACACACAAGATATTTGTCTTCAACTTTTGTGCCAATAGAAGCTAAAGCATCACTTGGCTCCTTAATCTTCAAAGTATATTCAGCTATGGATTACCTCAAACTTTTCTTGATTATGCTCAACTCATTACTGAGTTGAAGTTTCCTAGCTTTGATATTTCTTGAATACATCCTTTCAAGAGCTTTCCAACCATCCTTAGCTTTCTCTAGATGTTGAATATGCCCTATCATGGCATTAGTAATGACTTGTGAAATGAGGAACATGACTCTCCTATTCCTCTCTTCCCATTCTTTTCCTTGACTCCTTTGGACTTTGGTGGCCGTAGCTTGATTGATTTGAGGTTGAGCATCATCGCCGCTCACAATAACCCACAAGCCTTTGCCCATTAGGTAGTTGTTCATTCTAAACTTCCACACGGGATAGTTATCCTTATCCAATTTCTCTACTTGTTGACCCAAGTCAGCCATTGAAGACTATCAACAACTTTGAGAGTTACCTCGAATAGTTATATTGTCCTTTGCTCTTGCATTTGTGATGTACCTTAGATAGCTTGCTGCTCTCAATACAAAACTCAAATGGACCTCTACCTGTCTACACAAGTATGCTAAAGAATTGAACTTCACTCTTAGACTGATAATTGCCTAAATATATATCCTTTGAGGATGATATTTGAGATAGGGAAAGTACAGACAAATAGCTTTCCAATAACCTAAAAATCAAGTAATTTGGACGATTTTTGGTGAGGAAAATCAACTGACCAAAATAGACCACCTGCCCACACAAGTATACTGAAAAATTAGACTTCACTCTTTGATAGATATTTCATAGAATATAAATATTTTGAATGACATATTTGGGAGAAAAAAAGTAAATTCAAAGAGCTTTCCAACAAGCTAAAAAATAAGCAATTTGGATTAGATTTTAGTCAGGAAAGTTAACCGACCAAAATAGACTATGTGTCTACACAGGTATGCTAAAAACCTGGACTTCACTCTTTGAATGATATCTCATATAATATATAAGCTTTGAAGAAGATTTGAGATAGAGAAATGACATGAGATAAGCTTTACAATGAGTGTTTAAACGCAAGAAATGGTTACATATACACTGAGATATGAGCTTCACAATAGAGCTATATACAAAATGATGTGCAACTGGAAGGAGTCTATGGGAAGATAAAATGACAAAATGACCAGATCCGACTATTGGGAGCTCTTGCCTCTTTCTCTCCTTGTTTATAACGTGCTCCCACTCCACTTTTATAACCAATGAGCATGTGAAGAAGTTTGTGCCTCCTTCTTAACTCACCACTTTCATTTGATTGCCCACTACATGCCACATACTACATGGCAGATATTGTATCTTTTACTCATCATGAATTTTGACTAGAATTTTTTTTCTTTATTTCTTTTCTCTTCTTTTCCTTTATCTTTATATTTTTGCATTTTATCCAAGCATAGCTCATGTGAAAATGAGCTTGTATATTTATCTTCAACACCTTTTGACTAGCTAAGGAATCTTGATCTACAACATGCATGATCAACCTGTTCTATCTAGATTGATCTTCTTGCAATAAAATAGGGACTAACTACTCCAATATTAAGGCCTTTGGATTGCCTCTCATCATGAACCAAAGAGTAGAAGCAAAAATCTGATATGAACCTAGAAGACCATTAAGAATAATCTGCATAAGTGAAGTACTAGGTAAGACTTCATCAGAAGAAATCAACCGCTCCTTCAAATCTTTGATCTTTGTAAACAAACTATCCATGGAATCTCCTTCATTCATGTGCTCATTCTCCAACTATTTTTGGAGGTAAGCAACATGAGCCTCATTTCTTGCTTGGTATAAAGTAGTAAATATATCCCAAGCATCCTTTGCTTTTTTCCAAGAGTGAATGCGAGGAATAATGGCTCATTTGATAGAAAAACCTATCAATGCATGTGTCTGAGCATTTCTGCCATCCCAACAAAGTTGCTCTATAGTAGGTGCAACATGAACAAGAATTTTAAGAGGGGCTGATTTAATAAATTCTTAATAGCTTGTTGATTGGTTTTGATTAAGACCTCAAATCCCATAAGATCATGTTTCAGAATTCACAAAGCATGCACAACTACTAACAATTCTTTACCATATGTACTATAATTCTTTTTTGAGAGCTTAAGCTTCCTACTCTCAAGTGCAATGTAATGATCATTTTGCATTAAAACAACTCCTATTCTTGAACCACTACTGTAAAATAGGTGTATGTGAAAGTGCATGTTTGAGTTTTTCAAAGGATTGTTGTTGGGTAAGTCCCCATGCAAATTTTATTTTCTTTTTCAATAACAAGGTAAGAGGCAATGCTTGATAAGAAAAATTTTGAACAAACTTTCAATAAAAACTAGCCAACCCAAGAAAAGAACAAACATCATTGATTGATTGTGGTGTAGGCCATTCTACTATAACTTTAATCTTTTTTGGATCCACATGCATGCCTTCAGTTGAAATAATGTGTCCTAGATATTATAGATTACATTGAAAGAAGTAACTCTTTTTAGGATTAGCATAAAGTGTGTTCTCTCGTAGCAAAAGGAAAACTATTTTAAGATGCTTCTCATGCTCACTATCATTCTTATTGTAAACAAGTATATCATTGAAGAATATAGGAACAAAAGCTTGGTAAGCAAGAAAAATGTTGTCCATCATTCAAATATAGCAAGAGTATTAGTAAATCCAAAGGGCATTACCATAAATTCATAAGGGTTGGTTTGAGTTCTAAATGCAATCTTAAAAATATCACTTTGTGTCATACGAATCTGATGATAACCCGATTTAAGATCAATTTTACTAAAGGCACGAGCTCCTCATAATTTATCTAGGAGAACATCTATTCGAGGAATAGAGTATCTATTCTTTATTGTGATCTTGTTAAGGGCTCTATAATCAGTGCACATTCGATAAGTGTTATTCTTCTTCTCTACTAAAATAAATAGTGCTCCAAATGGGGAAGAACTAGGCCTTATAAGTCCTTTGTGGAGTAAGTCTTTCACTTGGTTTTCTATTTCCTTTTGATGTAGTGGACCATGCCTATAAGGTGCTTCATGAGGAGAAGAACTATCAGGAAACTAAGTCTATGCCATTTTCAAAGGATTCTCCCGATGGTGGTAGTTCAGACGGATAATCAGACATAAAACAATCCTTATAAGTAATTATGAAATGTTTATGTTGTTGGTGCAGACCAATCACCAATTGAAGATTTGAAGGACAAAGGATGGATATGAAATCAAGTTTTGAAGCATAGAAGATGGATACATTCACAGAGTGCAAGACATGTACACATATGTACATTAGTTAAGACATAGGTTACTTATACTTATGCTTTGACACAAGTCTGTACATATTTGCCTATAAATACTTTGAAAAAATGTCGGGGCAAGGAGAGAAGACAAGGAGAGACTATGTATGAGCATAGGAATAGAGAAATGAGATGTTGTAAATGTCATTAAACACATGAGAAGTGAGTTGAAGTCTCTCTCTCATTCAGTTGTAGTCTTCTTCAGAAATGACAGAATTTTTGCGCCCGATGTTTCTGTGTTTTCTCTCTGTGTGATAGATCTTTTGTGAATTCCTTTTGGAGATTAACACTCTCCATCAGTGGTATCAGAGCAGGAAACATCAAAATCAAGGAAAGAAGGATCCCGACTGCTGCAGATTTAAGAAATTCAACAACTGAAGAACTAGAAGGTGAAAGCTTGAAGGCAAAGCTTGAGGAGGAGACTATACGACATCAAGAAAGACAAAAGGACTCTAATTTGAAGTAAAGGTACATATATTATTCATAAAGCTTGAAGATTTCAATACATAGGTGGACACAAGATGGGAGATTCTCTATAGATAGAGAAATTGGATAGGGAAAACTATCCTGCATGGTCAATGAGGATGGAAGCTCATCTTATGAGCAAAGATTTAATAGCTTACATCACAGGAGAAGAAGAGAAGCCACAGTTCAGAGATCCTAGTGTTCCAACTAGGGAAGAGTTAGCAGATTTGAAAAATTGGATGAAGAAAGATGCTCAAGCTAGGAGCATTATATATATGGCAGTCAATGATTACTTGTTACCTCACATTTGAGGTCTTGAAAGTGCAACTGATATTTGGAATGCTTTGGAGGAGCATTTCCAGAATACTACTAAGTCAAGGAAGGCATCCTTATGGGCAGAGTTTACCACCTTTAAGAAGAAGGCTTCTCAATCCATTTCAGACTATGTGACAAGAATGAAAGATATTGCAGATGCTTTAGGAGCTGTTGATGAAGACATTGAGGAGGATAAATTGGTAAGGCAAATCCTTACAGGTTTAAGAGGTGATGACAAATGGAAGCCATTCATTTTGTCTACAGAATTATCACTTGATCATTTCACTCCTGATTTAAATCAGTTGCTAGGTCATATGCTAACATTTGAGCAGGATGTTAAAGGAGATGGTGACAAAAGTACAGGTCATGCAATGTACTCAAAGGACAAGAAGAAAGCTAACAAAGGAAAGCAACAAGCAGGTGAAGATGAAGGTACAACTAGTCAAGCCAACTTCCTAAGAGGTAGAGGAGGTGGCAAAGGTAGAGGAAGAGGCAGAAACAACAAAGATGGAGGCAAAGCTTGTTGGATTTGTGGTAAGACAAATCATTTAGCTAATGATTGTTGGCATAATAATCAGATTAATGGTGGATATAGTCAAAACTATAATGCAAGAGGAAGAGGTGGCAGAAATCAAAGAGGTAATTTCAAAGGCAGAGGTAGTAGGGGTTATTTTGGAAGAAATGCAGGTAGAGGTTTCCAAATTCAACAATATAACAACACCTACTACAATTATGCTTCAGATCAAAAGGAAGATTCAACATTGATAATGAATGCAACTTGTGAAAGGCAGAATGAAGATCAAAGAGTCTTCTACATTGATTCAGGGTGTAGCAATCACCTGAGTGGTAATATAGCCTTGATGACTGATTTGGAGAATAAGGTATCTAATCATGTTGTTCAAACAGGTGACAACACAAAGCACAATGTGAAGTCAATTGGATCAGTGAAGGCCAAGGATGGTAGCACCTTATTGAGTAAGGTCTTGTATGTTCCTACAATTCCTAAGAATTTGATAAGTGTAGGACAAATTGTGGAAAAAGGTTATGAAGTAAGGTTCACTAATGAAGGAGTGTTTGTGGAAGACCCTAGCAATGGGTATAAACAAATTGTTTCAGGGAAGAAAGAAGGAAGATTGTTCACATTGAAGATTCAAGGTAATATTGGTCATGCCATGTTCACATATGGAGGACATAAGATCTCTGAGTTAGATCTTTGGCATAAGAGACTTGGACATTTCAATGAAAGAGGTATTAAAGACATGATTAACAATGTTTCAGTGCTTGGTTTGCCTAATGTTGCAGGTCAACATATGACATACAGATGTGAGGCATGTCAATTAGGTAAGGCTCATAAGCATTCCTATTCCAAGCATGGTTTTATGTACTCAGAGAAGCTTGAGTTGGTACATACAGATGTGTGGGGACCATCAAAGGATTTCAGTATAAATGGGTCAAGGTATTATGTGATTTATGTTGATGATGCTACTAGATGGATCACTATTTATGTGATCAAAGATAAGTCAGAAGTGTTTAATACATTTAAACACTATCATGCATATGCAGAAAGAATTACAGGACATAAGTTGAAAAGACTAAGGTCAGATGGAGGGGGAGAGTATTTCTCTAATGAATTCAGTAATTACTTGTGGGATGCAGGTATAAAAAGGGAAGTTACTTGCAGGTACTCTCCTCAACAAAATGGTGTAGCAGAAAGGAGAAATAGAACTCTTGTTGAGTTTGCAAGGTCCATGATGAAGGAGAAAAATTGCCCTAATTATTTGTGGGCTGAGGCTGTAAATACAGCTACTTATTTGGTCAATAGGTTACCATGTAAAGCTTTGCAGGGAATGACACCTTATGAGGCATGGTGGGGTAAGAGACCTACACTAGACCATTGCAAAGTATTTGGATGTTTGGCCTATGCATATATGCCATCACAATTAAGGCACAAATTGGAACCTAAAGCTGAAAAATATGTATTTATTGGTTATGATGATAAACAGATGGGATACAGGTTGTGGAATCCATCCACAAAACATTTTCTTGTATCAAAAGATGTTACATTTGATGAGCAAGGTACTTGGTATGCAGGTACTATCAATCTTAATACAGATGATGAAGAGATTGTGAGCCAAAAGAAAGGTAAGTCAAAGGTACAAATAATTGATGAAGAAGAGAATAATGAAGTGCAGGTTGAAGTGGAAGAAACACCTAGGTTTGATCCTGAATATGAAGAACCAGAAACCTCAAGAAGTGGAGAACTTAGGAGGTCTACAAGGAACAAATGGCAACCTACAAGGTATAGCTATGATACTTCATTTTTGGCTACCAAAGATTATGCTTACATGATTAAAGCAGATGAAGACCCTTCTACATATGAAGAGGCAAAAGGTAAAGAAAATTGGGAGAAAGCTATGCAGGAAGGATATGATGCATTATTGGAGAATCAAACGTGGGATTTGGTTCCAAAATCAAATAGCCAGAAGATCATTGGATGTAAGTGGGTTTATAAGACAAAAAGATTTGCAGATGGAAGTGTGTCTAGATACAAAGCTAGACTTGTTGTCAAAGGGTTTGCTCAGACATATGGTGTTGATTATGATGAGACTTATAGTCCTGTGGCAAAGATGACAACCATCAGGACACTTATAGCTATTGCTGCATGTAAAGGTTGGAAGTTATGTCAACTTGATGTAAAAAATGCTTTTTTGAATGGTTATATTTCAGATGATGTATTCATGGAGCAACCTCAAGGGTTCAAAGATAAAAAGTCGCCAGATCATGTGTGCAAGCTCAACAGAGCTTTGTATGGCTTGAAGCAGGCCCCAGGGCATGGAATTATAGACTTGTAAAGTTCTTGAAAGAACTTGGATTTCAGGTGTCTAAAGCAGATAGTAGCTTGCTTGTCAAAGCAAGTGATAATGGTTTCATATACATGTGCATATATGTTGATGATATAATCCTTACATATACATGTGCATATATGTTGATGATATAATCCTTACAGGTACAGATGAGGAAGGAATACAAAGACTAAAGAAGCAAATGGAAAAGGAGTTCAAAATAAGTGACTTGGGAGACTTGTCATATTTCTTGGGCATGGAGATTACATATACTCAACATGGAGTATTTGTGACCCAAGAAAGGTATTTGAAGAACTTGTTAATCAAGTTTAAAATGAATGATTGCAGGGTAGCACCTACTCCAATGGAGGTGAATCACAAATTAAGCAGATTTGGAGGTGAAGAATTCAAGGACATGAGACAATATCAGAGTTTGGTTGGTAGTCTTATCTATGCTACTTTAACTAGACCTGATTTATCATATGCAGTTGGAGTTTTGTCTCAATTCATGCATTGTCCTAGGAAAGAGCATTGGATTGCAGGTCAAAGAGTGTTGAGGTACATTAAGGGTACACTCAAAGAAGGTTTGTATTATGGTTTTACATCAGATACAAATATCAAGATTTATAGTGATGCAGATTGGGCAGGTAATCCAGATGATAGAAGGTCAACCTATGGATACATGTGTTATGTAGGAGATAAGCTAATCTCCTGGTGCTCAAAGAAGCAACATACAGTTGCTTTGTCATCCACAGAAGCAGAATACAAAGGCATGGTTGAAGCTGCAAAAGAAGTGATTTGGCTTAAGACTCTCATGAAGAGTTTTGACACTATACAGAGCATACCTATCATTTATGGTGATAACATGAGTTCATTATATCTAGCTGCTAATCTTGTTTTTCATGCCAGGACTAAACACATTGAGATACAGTATCACTTTCTAAGAGAGAAGGTGATGGATAAGGAGATTGAAGTTATACATACTTCAACAAAAGATCAGATAGCTGATATGCTTACAAAGAGCTTGGATGGACCAAAGCTACAGAAGTTTAAAGACATGGCATGTATAAAGAAGATAAGAGAAACCTCAATTGATGATTGAGGGGGAGTTGTTGGTGCAGACCAATCACCAATTGAAGATTTGAAGGACAAAGGATGGATATGAAATCAAGTTTTGAAGCATAGAAGATGGATACATTCACAGAGTGCAAGACATGTACACATATGTACATTAGTTAAGACATAGGTTACTTATACTTATGCTTTGACATAAGTCTGTACATATTTGCCTATAAATACTTTGAAAAAATGTCGGGGCAAGGAGAGAAGACAAGGAGAGACTATGTATGAGCATAGGAATAGAGAAATGAGATGTTGTAAATGTCATTAAACACATGAGAAGTGAGTTGAAGTCTCTCTCTCATTCAGTTGTAGTCTTCTTCAGAAATGACAGAATTTTTGCGCCCGATGTTTCTGTGTTTTCTCTCTGTGTGATAGATCTTTTGTGAATTCCTTTTGGAGATTAACACTCTCCATCATATGTGCATCGAAAAGTGTATGAGTATAGTCATTTATGACATTGAATAAAAAATGCATGAATTGAATCCTTTCCTAAATGCACGTTTTACTTGAGTATGACTCATCAATGGGAACGATTGAAGATCATGCCCTATAGACAAAGTAATGATTTGACCTTTAAATTCAAAGTTAAAGGTATGTGTATGGTAGTCAATGTGTGGGTTATAATGATGATGAAAAGACATACGGAGTATAACATCGTAAGATTGCAAAGGTGCAATTAAAAATGGTCATGCATCTACATATGGGCCTATGCTAATCATAACATCTTGCACTTCTCATGTTACATTATAATGACTACCCTAGAATGCAGCTTTCACTTTATACAAGGAAGGAAATGGTTTTAATTTAAGTTCTTGTACTAATAAATGTGAAATAAAATCATGTGAACTACCATCATCATGTAAAATATTAACCAGTTTGTTATTGATAGTACCCTGCATGCAAAGTAAAGAATGAATAGAGATATCATTACCTAAGGCACCTAAGTCCTTCTCCAATGCTTCCTCTATCCAAACAGGAGGAATTTCTTCATTATGAGCCTCCATGTTATGCAATTGAATTGCAGCTACTTTCATGTGAAGAGGTCACAATCCGCACTTCATTTTTATATTTCCAGGTTTACCACAATTCCTATAGATGATATGTGGTCGCTTCTATTGGGCATCCACCACTTAAGTTTGTAGGGTAGGTGTTTTGGTTGGTTGGAGAGATGAAGAAATAGATGTAATTGAATAATTGGATTGTGGAGAACAAGGAAAATAGAGTAAGAATGGGCAGTAAAATTATGCTTCATAGGAAACATGGGTCTAACAAAAAGTCACTGATCATTGACATGGTTGTTGTAGATAAATCGACTTGGTTATGGATTGAAATTCCTTCTTTGCATCATAAGCAAAAGAGATAGCCTCGTTGAGGGTTGTAGGTCATAGGGTGTGAAGCTTGGCTTGGGTTCCCACCTCCAAACCATCTCTGTATTTCCACTGCATGCTATCCTCCGGTACATCTTTGAGCATTCAAACCAATAATAAATTTTGCCAAAACCGCTCCGTGCACCCTCCTTCCATGCAAAAGGTTGTCCATGCATTTCTAACATGTAAATGATATTGAGGAGGAAGAAAAGAATCCTTCACTTTATCTTGGAAAGCCTTCCACGTGGTTGGATGATCTGTATTGTGATGTAGAGCATTTCACCAGAGTTAAGCTTTTCCTTCTAAATAGTTAGTGGCAATTTGAATTTTTCACTTTCAAAATATATTTCATCAGTATAAAAGTCATCAAACTATGATAGTGTGCCATCCGATTGGGTAGAGACAATATCTTTTACCACCCTCATAAGGTTATCTTCATCAGATTGGATCTTCTAAAGTACTACGTCACGTTGTCGAATCTTGTCTTGAGCACCTCAAAGTTCGTGCTATAAAAGCTTGAGCTGTTGCTTGAGTGTTACCTTGAATAGAGGTGACTCATCAAAATCCTCCATGGTGTTCATAGGGTTCATAGGTATGTAGACAACGAAACCCTCTTGCTATATATGTAAAAATTTTTTTGAGATTGCTTGAATTAAAATGTAAAAGGAAGGGCTGTTCTTGGGAATTGAAAAAGTAAGAAAGAGATGCAAGTTGTGTTAAATATAAGAAAAGAGAACTAGAGTCATAGATTAAAAATTGTTCGTGCATAGCCAATGGCTACCAAGTGAGCCATGGGTGCCAAAGATGCCAAAGTAATGCCCTAGTTATGCCTAAGTTCTATGCCTTAGTCGACACCTTGAAGTAAGCCAAAGAAGTAAATGTAGGTGTAAACATAGGTGTAAATGTACGTTCTAGTTTGGAACTGGAATCGAAATCAAAACTGAAATAGAAACCAAAACAGAAATGGAAACAAAAGTGGAGACAGAGACGGAGATGAAATCAAAATCAAAATCAAAATTAGAATCTAAATAGGAATGAGAGTCATGAATAACAAACAACAAAATAGAGATCAAATGCCTAAACAAATAGAAACAAACCCCACTGTAGTGATGCGCACAAAGCTCTGATACAACTCTTATCAAGATCTTAACTCATGCACACATAGAGGTTATGAATGCTACAAACACACAGAGAAAATAGATACGCAATAAAATGAGATAGAACACAGTATTGGGTGCAGTCTCCCCCCATACACTCTATTTCAAGAGTCCACAGAGTGCATGTATTTATAGGATTTTCTGATTATGTCGAAATAGTGGTTACATGAGAACGGCTTCGAAAAGCATGTCTGAAAGTAAAAGTTGGTCTCTTTTGTAGAGAGCCTTTGTGTTGGCACTCAAGGTCAAGCACAAGGAGTGGAAGCGCACCAAAGAAGTGGACACACAAGAAGAGGGAGCATGTAGGTAGCTCCAAGAAGTGCATGTCAAATATTCAGAAGAAATCCCTATAAAAACAATGATTTTCATCAATAAAAACTATTGTAAATACCATTTCACATTTTTGCAACTCCATTTTGTTCAAGCCCAGGAGTCCTTGAGCTTGATGATATTAGAAGTATCTATCTATTAGTTTTCATAATTTATAGACTCCGTTTGAGCCCTCAAATAAGCCCTGAAACCTAATTTTTAACTATGCTAGACACTAGATTTGGACAATGACAAAACCACTAAAAAGACTGTAAAAAGAGCTAAAGAGCTCATTTTTGGGGTTAGTCTGTTATAGATTTGAGCTTTTGTAAGAGAGTTCTTTTGTAATAGAATCTTTCCATTCTTCCTCTCTTTGTTCTTACCTTGTGTGCATGTGTGTGTATATGTCTTTCCATGCTAGTGTGCTTCTCACTCACACACTTGTGCCTTGACTTGCTCACAGTCTCCATATCAATCCTCACATCTCTGTAGATTGACATTTATGAGCTGGATCTCCTCACATTGGAGCTTACCATTGTGTTATAGTGAAACCAAATTTGGTGCCATTGCCAGGGAGAGAGTTTTGAGGATGAACATGTGATGCTAAGACATAGAGTAGTGACATTGGAGGGTAAAAATAGTCATTTTCAGTTTAGTTTTTCACTTTTTCTCCCCCTTTATCATCATCATCATCATCAACATCTTCTCCCATCTTCAACTTTTGAGAAATTTTTGAGTTTTTGATAGTACATTCACGTCATTGTTCATTTGTAGCTATGAGCAAGAAGCTTTGAGGGAGTTCAAAGCTGAAACATTGAAGAAATACTCTTGAAGTACTCTCTATATACCCAAAAACTGAGTGATCATTCCTGTGGCATGACATGACCTGCGTCAAGTATCTCAAGTGCAATATCACAGGTTAGGTGAGAGATTCTGCATCTATAGGCATATAGGGGTGACAAAGAGGGCATAAGGTACACATATCCACAAAAATTTTTGAATTTGGACTTCAAAAAGTCCAAGTATCATGACTACTTGGGTTAAGGTATCGTGATACCAGAATTCCTATGTGTCATGATACTTCATATGTATCGCGTGTATTGTCAGATCATGTATCGTAATACCTCACAGGTATCGTGTATTGCAAAGGTCTGTATCATATCGTGAAGCTATAAGTATCGCCTATCATGTGACCTCTAGTATTGTATCATGAAAATCTGGTATCTTGTATCGTGTATCATTGATTTCAAGTATTATGTATCTTTTGCTCTTAAGTATCATTAATACTTTCTAAGTATCGTGTATCATGAGATCCTATTTCCCTATTTTGACCCCTAGGAGCGTGATTTGACATATCTTTTTCATTAAATATCCATTTTTTTAGCTCTATAGTGCGTTGGAGCATATCAATACGATAGTCCTCCATTGGAACCCAATTGGGAGGCCGACTATTCCAATGTCATGTATACGAACCCTAACCCATGGCCCCAGTTGAGATAGCCAAGACCACAGGGCCCTAAAGGACCATGCTTTAGGTGCCAAAGAGATCATTTCATAAAGGATTTCCCACATGCTCTGATAGCAGGACAATCACAATATTACAGCATTCAAGGCTTTTTTGTAGAATGTGGTAAAGAGCATGTTATAAGAGATTGCCATAAGAATCCTGCTAAAGCCTCAAAAGTGATGCCTATTAATGTGATAGGTATTGTGCACACCTCAAAAGGATCCAATCCTACATATGTACCTATCCAAGCTATTACAAGAGTCCAAACACTGTTGCAAAATCAAAAGCCTAATCCTAAAAAAATAGCCAAGACTAGTGAAGTTGGAGAACCTAGCAATAGAAAGACAAAATCATGGAAGGACTCACGAGAGAGAATCAACAGAAAGTGGAGTAAAAAGATAAATGAGTTGGAAGGAAGCTTTAAGGAAACTAGAGCTAAAATCCTAGAGTTAACTTCACAATAATCGAATAAAGAAAACCTAGCTTAGAGATCAGGATTAGTTTTATCTGAAACCATACCTAAAAACCTAGACATGATGTTTCGAGCATACTAGCAAAGATTAAAAGAAGCATCCTAGGTAACTAAATTGAGTAAGAACTATCCAAGAGAGGACTTAGAAATTGAGAGAACTAAACTTTTCATGAAGATGGTAGAATTAGCCCAAACCATGTTCGAGACCTCTCGATATATCAGTTGGAGTAATATAGCAACCAGAGCTACACTTTCAAGGATTGTTGGAGAGGCTAGAATATTTGATTACTAACAACGAGAAGAAGAATCTGCAAAAGGACCCTATTTTTCCAGAGACACAGGAAGATAATGCACCATCCTTGTCTCAAGTGCCAAATATCATTGTCACTCTAGCACAATGGCAAGTACCAATGTGAGGAGATCCACCTCATAATTGTCAATCCGTGGAGACGTGAGGACTAGTATGAAGACTATGAGCAAGTGAAGGCACAAGTGCATGAGTGAGAAGCACACAAACATGCACACACATACACACATGCGCACACAAGGCAAGAACAAAGAGAGGAACAATGGAGTTCTTTGCATTAGTCCAAAAGTCTCTTACATAAGCTCAAATCACTAACAATCCAACCCCAAAAATGAGATCTCTAGTTCTTGTTATAGTTTTTTGATGCTTTGGCCTTGTCCAGACCTAGTGTCCGGCCTAGTTAAAAATTAGGTTCTAGAGCCTATTTGAGGGCTCAAGAGGAGTCTAAAAGTTATGAAAATTGGTATGAAGCAGGTGTGTGGGCTTATGTGTGAATACCTCCGAGTGATACTCCCAGAAACCTGTTTTGAACATGTCTTCATGTTTGTTTATAACATGCAGGGAGATATTTGATGCGTGCATGCCAAGCGTAAGCCACACGAATGCTGGGGGTGGTGCGCATGTCATACACCAAATCGTAATTTCCATTGGTAAACCCCGGTAGACGTACTTGTGGTGCTGCTACATTTCTAAAAGTTTTGAGTACAACTTGCATCATATCCAAAGTTTTGAGCATCATTTGGGCTGCAACATCTGCCATGGGCTTCAGTCGAGGCATCCAATGTCGAATTTTGGCCATCATGTACGCTGTCGATGGTGGTCCCTATGGTGGCACTATGTACAGATAATTGAGCCACTCCTTACATTGAGAATTATTATGTACCTTTATGTTGAATGATTTCCATGATCTGCATCATGGAATGAGGCTGTAGCATGGGTTGTAAAGTAGATGTAAAGGCACATTGTTCCATGTGTGCAACATTTCAGGATATGTCTCGAGAAGTTTCTGCCACCATGTCGATTGACGGATTTTGCCATTCTGCCCTCTGGAGTAAGGTCTTCAGGTTGAAACTGGGTAGCGAAGGAAAGAATCTTACGTGTGACTCTCTGTATTTGTGTATTGTAATCAGCTAGAATAACATAGTAAGGACTATATTGTAGTTCTGATGAGAGGATAACACGTCTAGATGACAAGTTCTTGAAGTAATTGGATTGTACCACAGTTTCTTCTATGACTTTCATGGCCTGATTTTGCACTACTGTGTGCTCTTCATGAGAACTCCCCATTTCTTCCACTTGTCGTAGCCATGGGGGTCATGGTGCTTCAAAAGTATCCTGACCTTCTTCTGTTTGTTGTCCCATTGGGAAGGGTTGCGGATCATATTCCTCTTCAAATGTTTGTTCCATAGGAATGGAGACTATCTCTTCATCTATGGGTGCCTTAGGTGGGGATGGTGGTCTTTCATATTGTAGTAGACGTGCTTGCAATTCTGTGACTTGTTTTTGGAGATCTTATAGGGCCTCCAAGTCCGTGATAAGTGAAGTGGTTGAGGCAGTGGCTTGGGGACCCGTTGTCATTTTTTTTTGTCTTGTCTGTTTCAATTGACCCAGTTCTTTTGATAACTGGTCATGTGCATCGAGTAAAGTGGCATAGTCTTCAAGAATGATTTTGATGCTCTCTGGGGTCACATCTTGAAATTTAGAGGGAATAATGGGTGCCCCGGGTTGCTTTTGATAGCTGCCTCTAAGTTTCCCTGGTCTTGTAGTTGGAGACATTGATTTTCCTCGTGTGTTGTTGCTAGGTGTCGTTTGAGCGGCGCCATATTGCGCGAAAGTTTGGAATTTTGTTCCAGTTGTATTTGTAAATGGCTTTCCAACCCTTGGATTGCTTCTTGATCTACATTCTAAACTTGTGTCTCCAACATGCCATGAGCCTCTTGTAAGGTTTGAAATTGAGTTTGGAGGCAGGCTCTATCCTCTTCCAGTGTATCGAGGCGTTGTTGTAATGCTTCAGAGTGTTCTTGTAATCTTTGGTTATGTGCCTGCAGCTGATTGTATTTTTTTGTCCTTAATTGTGACATACATGCAATCATGGTGTCGAATGCATTGCCCATTAGATGAAGGTGTGGTTTGTACAATGAAAGATGCAAGGGAAGGGAATTGGGGAATGGGAAGTGTGAATGATGTGTCTACAGATGTGTGTGCACGTGAAATTGGTGGAGGGGGAATGGGAGAAGGTGGGAGTGTAGGGGGAGGTGGAGGTGCTGTCAGTGGTGAAATGTCCATACCCTCAGGGGTGGATGTGAGTGTAGTGTCTACCACGTATACCGGAATGGTAGGTGGTGTGTGTGTGTGTGATTGTGGTGAATAAGTGTGGTGTAGATGTTGGGAATGGGCTCGACAAGAGGGGTTGGGTGGTGCCTTGAAACATTCTACAAAAGCAGTCATGGTCGGGTTGAAGGAGTGGTGGTATGTGTGAAGAGATGGATAAGTATGTGTTTGAAGATGAAGAGGTGTTGCAAAATCCTTGATCTACACCAGCCAAATGAACTCCAGGAGTAGATGGTGGGCCCTTTTAGCTTGCCAATGGATGTATTAGACACCCTATGTACCTTGGAAGATCACTCTTAAAAAGATAGATCAAAACAGATAAGTTGGAGTTAGCTCAGAGGTGAAAACTTGCTATTCTTGGTTCATACACCTGTCCAGTGTTTTACATAATTCTCTGAGCACAGCAGCAATTAGCTCAATTCCTCTTGGGGAAGTCTAGGCAACTTAAAGAGCTAACTTTCAAGAGTAATCTCATAAAAAATAATGAACCACACACTGAGAATGAGTTTTAACAAGTGATGACATCATCCCGATTTTCACGGGCTGCTACAGAAATAGACCAGTGAGCAGAAAAATCAACATAACTCCAAATTTAGAACTTCAATGATTATGAAAATTTGTATGGTTATACTAGACAGTAAGCTGAATCCAAAAAGCTTTAAATCACTGAATTTGGATAAGTAACCACTGAGAAATGGCTCTGACAAGATGAGTGAAAAAGTCGGGTACCTGACAGAGAATTGAAGATGAACAGACCCTGTTGACTTCAAATGAACATAACTGAAGATTGCAACATTCAAATGAAATGAAAATTTGTGAGCATATAGTAGACTTATAGAGCTAACTTTACCAAGTTAAATCACTGAAAATGATGCACCAAGCTCAGAGAAAACATCTCTGCAAGTTGACTGAGAAAACTGAGAGTAATGGCAGTGAGTAGTACACTTCACAAGAACATGGAAAGATGTACTCAAATAATCATGAAAATGAAAGTATATTGCTTGTACAATACAATGACTTACTGATACATATGTGTGCTTTGTAATCACACCTTGATATGGCATAAAGCTCAGCTCTTGGAGGTCTTCACATAGGTCTATCTAACCATGACTAAAACTGCCATCTATTTATAGTTGAGTTTGGGAGGCTAACTTCCCTCAATCACTCTCCAATCAATCAATGATTGATTTGATTCTCTACCTACCACAAATCATGAATTCGTGGCTCCTCTTTCCATTCTTGATCAAGTGGACTCAACCACTTAAGATTCTCTTACTTTTACATTAAGTAAACTCTTCAAAAGTTACAAGAGGTAGTTCACAAGTGAACTTTACATAGTCTTCTTTTTAAAGCTTCTTCTAAGACTTTGTGAGACTCAAGCCAATACTTAGGCTTTTCATAGACTTGCTCCAACAGTATGGGGGGTGGAGAGTGAGATGTCGGAGGCGGGAAGGTCATGAAAAGGGAGCATGGTGGCAAGGAATCCAAAGAATATGGATCTAGTGTCAGGATGTCCTATGACTGAGGGCGTGGGGTCTGGTTGTCCTATGGCAGGCTCTATGGAGGATTCTGTTGGTATTATATAAAGGGTTTTCAAAAGAGGAAAACAAGGTGGAACTGGAGGTTGGACTATGGAAGATGAAAGCTTGCTCTGTGGGGTGAGTAGTCGAGGTGATCTCCATGGCTTCTGTTCTAGGAGGTGATGGTGGGGGGGTTGGTGGAATTGGCTCAGTTGATTCATCATGGGTGACTGGGAGACCTTGGCCAGAGGTTACTGTTGCTTGGGAGGTTGTCTCAATCGGTTCAGATGTAATAATAGGTCCTTCCACCCTAGTAATGGGAATCTAGATGTTTTTACCAGACCATGGTTGTGTTTGGGATCTTCGTGGGTCATATTGAATAGGAGGCCTCTAGATCGTTGATGATACTGCTTCCACTACCCCATATGTTTCTGCCACCAATAGTAGGCCTTCGCTGTATTCAGAGTCAACTCCAACTTCTTCCAATAGCTGAGCCATGAGCATCCTATTGCTCTGTTCGGTGAGCACTTGTTGCGACTGTACTTGTTCCATGATTTGATACAGCCTTCGGAGTTCTAGTGTATATGCTGGGGTTCCGGTGGTTTCTTCTGCTTCTACTTCTTTTCTTTCCTCTTCTTCTCCCTTTGAGCGTTCTAGTTGTTGAGATAAAGTTGTCTGCTGATCATCATCCCAATGTACATGACGACTGTCTATGGATTTCCTCCATCTATGGGAAGAGGTGCCCTGTTCTTTTGTGTCCAAAAAGAATTCTACATCAGAGAGTTGGGTATTCTACAAGAATGATTCAAAGTCGAAGGTGCTCATCCCCTCAACATCTCCAGTCGTAGGAAATTCAAATTCACGAGGGAGAGGAGGAGCTGATGGGGCAGCTTGTGATGTGCCTTCAGATCCAGATCTGGGTATGTGAATGGTAAAGGGAGGCACAGTGGCATCCCCTCGTGGTGAGACTTCCGGAGTCATCAGAACCTAGCGTGTCTGGACACACGGAATCAAGCCCCTCATGCGCTTGGATTGATGTGTGGCAGTCTTGAGCCTCTTAAACATTTGTAGTTGTGACCAAGTTAAAACACGTCCAATGGGTACATCGTATGCTAAGCACTTGTAGATAATGCGCATGATTGCACAACAACCATTTCCCATGAGCTTCCTAGATAACCTTTTATTTGCTTTATATAGCTGCTCCAAAATCCATACAGGAAGCTTAATAGGTAGTGCACCTATCTCGGCCAAGTAAAGAGTGAACCATATTGGTTTGTGGGGTAGTGTGAATCGATCCTACCCAAGAAATGCAAAATGTTGCATGCACATTCGAAGAGGAATGGACACATTTGGTGTGAGTGCTGCCATATCTTTCAACTTTTGTAGCTTCTCGTTCTTCATGTTAGTGGGAATAAGAGCATCCTTCTCAGAGGGCACATGCGTGCCGTGCATGTTCAAAGCATAGCTCACCAATTCCAACGTGAGTTCGAACCTTTTCAACTCATTGTTGCCCAATAAAGAAGGAAGGACAAATGTTCCTGGTTTATCTTTTTCTATCTTCATGTGGGTTCCTGGAGGGACCAGGATTTGGTGCCTTTTCTAGTGGCCTGAGTGCTTGATTTTCTAATTCAATCGTGATGTGGTCTTGCCCTACCCAAGCGTGAAGAAGTCCACTTCTTAGGTTGAGGTTGACTGCATGATCATAGATCTAGTCTTGGCCCAAGACAAGAGGTTTGGAAAGATCCTCGTCTTCACATACTAGCACTTTGACTACCATTAGATCCTCTTGAATGTAGAGGAGAAGTTCCACCTCTCCCATGCAAGGGGTTTCCACATCTCCCAATCCTATGAGATATGCCTCTATAGGATTGACCTTCAATTGCAATTCTTGGCAGTAACAAAGTCGAACTGCACTAGTGGCTGCTCCTGGGTCAATTAAGGCTCTCACGGTCCTTGGACTCTCTCCTTGTCCTACCTCTAGGGTCACAAAGGTTGCCGATTGACTATCCTATGGGAATGTTCACTTGAAGCCTCGCACATGGCGATGTGATAACCTAGAGCTTCTTGAGTGTCAGGCGTAGGCTGATCTCTACCTTGTCTTTTCAATTTCATTCGTCGGATGCATTCTAAAGCTTTTGCATGTGCTTCTTCTCGAATTTTCTTTTCCTCTTATTTATGCTTCTTTGCAGTATTGAGTCGATTTAACATCTCCTCCATCAGGGGTTCTTGATATAACTTGACTCTGCATCCACTTATGTAACTTGGTAGAATATTGCCTTCTAGAGTGGCTAGTTGAACTGCTCCACTTGTGGAGATCCTATTGATAATCATTGGTACATACCCTCTCTTCTCTAATTTTTGTGCATGTTGCTTTAGGGTGTAGACTAGGACTAGGTATCCTGCTTTCAAGCCCTTATCCTTCATGTGTGCATCAAAATATGCTTTTTGTCTCTTCTTCGCTGCATAAATTCTTGCTACCGCTCTCAATCATGTTTCACCCAATCATTCAAGATCGAAGATTCTAGAGGAGAACTCATGGCCTGCCCAGTCATGCTCTTGTGCTAACTTCAATGTAGGTATCAAAAAGTCCAATGGTAGCACTGCATTTTGGCGGAACACCATCTGAAAGGGTGTGGCTTGGAGTATCATTTTATAGGCAACTCTGTATGCCCAAACAACATGGTGTAGCTCTTTGTCCCAATCACAGCATTTATTATTAACCAATTTTGTCTATACATTGCATAGAATCTTATTTGTGCTCTCAGCCTGTCCATTAGCTTGTGGATGATAGGGAGCAGACTTATTATGTATAACCAAGAATTCTTGGAGAAGGCTTTCTATGACTTCATTGAAGAAGTGCATGCCTCTATCACTTACTAGCTCTCTTGGCAGCCCATACCTGGTGAACACATTCTCGAATAAGAACTTAGCTGTTGTCTGGGCGTCGTTCTTCGTGGTAGCTTTTACTTCTACCCATTTGGTTAGATAGAAAGTGGCCACAATAATGTATTCAGCATGGGAACCCTTAGCTGGGGGATTAATAGGACCGACAAAGTCTATTCCCCACTTAGAGAATGCACGTCCACCCATCATAGGTTTCAATGACATCTCATCTTTATGTATAGGGTATTGAGTTCGTTGACAAACATCACACCTCTTCACATAGGTATGTGCATCCATGTGAAGTGTGGGCCACCAAACACCTGCAAAAAGTACTGCCTTGATCACTCTATCTGGTCCAAAGTGTCCTCCTGTTACACCTTGGTGAGCAGTTTCCAAGATCTTCAGATAGTCACTCTCATGGACACATAATCTAAGATACCCATCTTTTCCTCGTTTGTATAATAGTCTTTGCATTAACCTTCTTCAAGTTAATGCACACACGTAACTTTCCATTCTTCTTGGGAACCACTACGATGGGGGATACACATTCAGTGTGCTTGATTTCATAGATAAATCCAGCTTCAACCAAGTGATCTATCTCTTCTTTGATCTGGGCAGCATAGTTGTCATTGTATGTGTATGGCTTCTATTTAGAGGGTCTGGCATCTGAGGTCATGGGGATTGTATGTGAGCATATGTCAGGGTCTACACCTTTCAGGTCCTTGTAACTCCATGCAAGCACATCTCTATATTCTCGTAGTAAGGCTATCAACTCCTTCTCCTCATCTTCACTTAGGTTGTGTCCTATGTATGTGCATCGCTCTTCACCTTCCTCTAAGGTCACTATGATTTTCTTTGTAGTTTCTTTGTTATCATAGGCCTCTCCTATGACGGCTTCACTTTTAGGCATTCTTACCATGATGCTCCTATCTTCAACTTCATACTTCTTGAAATTTTCAGGGACCTCAAACAAATTCTTCCTCCTCTGGTATGACTTCTTTCTTCTTCCTCTTCTTGCCTTCATTCTTAGTGGTCACTTGTGTGGTTAATCTCACCTCATTCATAATTTCTTCGTGTCTCTGAGGGTGAGTCTCTACTTTGTAGAAGTATTCCTCCTCTGACGCAAAGGGAGGGTCCATTATAATTGACTCTAGATCGGAGTCACTTGCATCCTTGAATGCATCAGTCCTAGGTTCACATTTGTCAATAATCGCATCGCACATGATCAGCTCTATAGTGAAGACTGAAATGTCATAGCCATCCTCATCACAGTGGGGTGTCCATTGTTCTTCATTGATGGCTACATCCATTGTTGTTAAAATTTCCACCCAACCATGGGATTCAAATTCTTCGTTAGGAAATACTACATGTGCAGAGGCTGGGTGGGTTTCCTTTGCACCTAACTCTTTGGCATGTTCTCTCTTCTCTTCCTCTACTACTACTTTGCACATCCATAAGTGGATGTCTTCATGCATCCATGAGGATCCTGATCCTATGGAATGCATTGACTCCGTATCATCCTTAGCTCTATGGATGGGATTCCATTGAATAGGCGGTACATCTCTATGCCAGTAATCCTTGAGATTGACTTTGGTTGTAACACCTAAGTGTTGCAAATACAAAAATTGGTTCCCCACTCTTGTACTACTTGCAACTGCCTCATAAATGGTCTTCCCAAAATCATCTCATAGGCTTGATTCTTGCTAAAGTCACATATAGCAAAAGTATGCTCAAACTCTACACCACAAGTGGTGAGAGTTATTCCTTCTAGTAGCCCTAAGGGTCTTTGAATGTGACCATCAGACATTTCTAACTTCATTCTCGTGGGCCTGAGTGCTTGCTTGCCCCAACACTTCCGTAAGGAAGTTGTAGCAATTGCGACTCCTGCACCTGAGTCCAAAATTGCCTCGGTTTTGTACCCTTGATGGATAATGGGGAGAGAGGTGTTTCCTTCTTCTCCTTCGCTAATGTCTCCTATCTTGTCCAAGGGTATTTCTGGCACCGTTCTATGAGATCCTACCTGGGAATGAGGTTTTGCTACTTGTGGCATTTGATTGGCTACATGTTTCCATAGTTCTGGCCTAACCTTGAGTAGCTCTTCTAAAGTGAGATTGCACTACGCTCTAGTGTTCTTTACTACCTCCGTATTCCTAGGTGTGATTGAGTCTTCATTTCTTATCATGACCGTGGGTGCTCTCATACAAGTAGACTTAGTTTCCCATGGGCCTGTGAAATGGGGTAGTTCCTGTAAGGAATGAGACTCAAAATCAAATCTCTCATGAGATTGGGCACTCTCTTGCTCTCCATAAATGGAAGGAATGTCTTGTGGGAATTGATCGTGCACGTCATCCACAAGTTCATTTGGAGGAGGATCTTCACTTTCTTTAGCCCATTTCTCTTCTTGAATTTCTCGCAAGAATTCTGGTGAATACCGATTCATAGAAGAAGAGGTGTCTGGTTCAGTGGAGTTAGGCACATAAGCTTCCTGGAGAGGAATGCTTATTCTATCACTTGCAATCTCCTTAGACTGGGAGGTGACTCCTTTCTCGGACTTTGCAATTAACCTCTCCAATCTATCTAATAGACCATCAAAATGCAATGGTGTTCTAGTGGAGCTAAAGTAATTGAAAAGACGACTCGCCTCAAACATGGATTGAGCCAATTCCACCATCTTGGCACAAAGTTTTGTTCGTTCTAGCTCTAGGTCCGCTTTAGGGTAACACTTTGCATGATCTGTTACGTTTGGCCCTTCTTGGATTCTGGCTTGATATGCCCTAAGCATCATGTCTATGTCCTCAGGAGTGGGATCTGCTGAGACTGATCCTACTCGCAGTGGTGGGTGGGTTACATGTGGTGGATTAGAAGGTTGGGGGTGGAAGTTGATGGGGATGGTAGTGGAGGTGATGTGTGAGAGTGCTTTTGAGATGTGATTTCTATTATTTTGGCTTTGGTCTCTCGCAAACTTTCCTCGAGTTCACTCATCTTCTTTGCCCATTGCCTTTTCATACATTCACAACTTTCTCTCCAAGCTCTTGTCCTCTTCTTATTCTGGCTCTCCGTCTCGCTAACCTCCAAATTCTTTTCCTCGCCTAAGTCTTGGTTTTGCTTAAGTGCCTGAGCTCTCGTGATGAATTGTACCGGGCTTGTGGAAGTCACACTTCTCGTGGAGTCTACCACTAACCCAATAACATTGATAGGAGCAATTTTTGGCATAATGATGGGGTTCTTGGGACACTCTCGTAATAAATGCTCCTTTCCACAATCTGGACAAAAGCCTTGAATTATCACAGATTGGGTTTGTGTAGGTGCCGGTAGAGGGCAATCACGAATGAGGTGATCTCCTTGACATCGATAGCATGGCCCTCTAGGAAATGGAGGTCTTATCTGCCTAGGCTGAGGTGTAGAGTTGGGGTTTGCGTACATGACATTCGCATATTCTGGCTCCCAACTAGATTCACTCAGTTCTTCATAATAGTATGACTCATTATGCTCGGGAGTCTGCATGTAGTAAGCGTGTGGGCTATCAATATGGGTAGAATCAAAACTATGATCACTTGGATCACTTTCTGAAAGCAATGGTGTCACTGGCACTAAAGCTCTATTTGGATTTTCTTCTAGAGCTGCATACTTCACTGGAATCACATTGGCTAGAGGAGGGGGTTGTTGCGCTAGGACTGGTTGAGGTCGTTGTTGCCCTTGATAGGGTGATTGATAGGATTGCTGGGGTCTACCATACTGCTGTTGTGGGTACTGATTCTGGTATTTTCCTTGCTGTGGGTAAGGTTGGGGATAACTTTGTCTAACAACTTGTTTGTTATATGGGCAGTCTTGTGCAGTGTGGTTGGTGTATCTCCTTTCTATGGTGCAATATTGGCTGTTAGGGTTCACTTTGGGGTTGAGCCATGATAGGGCACACATTAGCCATATGATCTCCTCCACAGGTGTAGCATCGTTTTCTTGGGGCAAATCGAGGAATCTGCTTGATAGAGGAGGCCTAATTTTTGAGCTACGTTTGTGCTAGATCCTTAATTGATGTGGATTGTGAGGAACTGAGGAAGTGTTTGTCGTGATAGATGGTGTCTATCGTGGGTCTCTATTTGTCGCGATAGACCGGTGTCTGTCGCTATAGCCTGAGTCTGTCGTCTGTCGTGGGCCTATCTGTTGTGATAGACGATGTTTGTCGCAATAGACGGGGTCTATCATCGGTTGTGGTTTGGTCTATCACGATAGAAGGTGTCTGTCACGATAGATGGTCTCTATCGTGGGGTCCTGTCTGTCGCGATAGACAGAGCCTGTCGTTTGTCGTGCTTTTGCTCTGTCATGATAGATGGTGTCTATCGTGGGTCTCTGTTTGTCACAACAGACGGGTGTCTGCCACGATAGACCAAGTTTGTCATCTATCGTGGGCTCTGTTTGTCGCGATAGACGGTGTCTATCACGATTGACGACCTTTGTTGTGGGGTGCTATCTGTCACGATAGACAATGTCTGTCGTGATAGGTGTTGTCTATCGCGATAGACGTTGTTTGTCGTGATAGAAAACCAATTCCCAGAGACTACTTCTACTCACTCTCGGGAAGGTTCACACAAGAAGGTAACCAAAATATCTGTGGATTGGAGACATGAGCGAGGGAGAGGAAGGTAATACCTATCTTCCAATAACCCACAAAGGCTACACCACTAAAGCCATCCTAGATTCAAGAGCGGGAGTAACCATCGCTACCACTGATTTATGGAAACAGTAGGGCAAGTGAGTACGAAGATCCACTAGAATGAAGCTACAAATGGCTGATGGACATATAGAGAAGCCATTACGCTTATGAGAAGGAATATCTCTCAGCACTTATGGTGTAGAATTCGAGCACACTTTTTCCATTTGTGATTTTGGGAAAAATCATGCTTACAAGATGATCTTAGGATGACCATTGATGCGTCAATTGCAAATTGTACAAGATTGGGGAACCAACTCTTTGTCCTTGAAACATTTAGGAGTGACCACCAAAGTTAATCTCAAGGATTATTCCCATTGTGATGTACCCTCGATACAGTGGAATACCATCCATAGAACGTAGGACAAAACAGAGTCTATGCATTCATTAGAATCAGATCCATCATGGTTGCACGAGGACACTCACTTATGGATGTGTAAGGTAGCCAAGCAAGGAGAAGAATGATAAGAAGCCAGAACTTTAGGTTCAGAACAACACCCATGAACCCTTCAAGATCCTTCTTATGCACCCATAGTGTTTCTAGATGAGGAATTTGAGCCTCATGGTTGGGCAGAGATCTTGGATATGATGGATATAGTGGTGAATGAAGAACAATGGAACCCTCACTATGATGAGGATGAATATGACATTTCCATCTTTATGACTATTTGAGGAAGACTTTGTCCTAGAAGAATGCATGGAAGTAACCCAAGAATCAGACGAGACAAGTGACGAAGAATTAGAGTCCATTATCATGGAACCCTTCTATTCAACATAAGAGGAATATCTTTACTTTGTAGAAGCTAAAAAACCTGAAACAGACAAGGAAAGTCAAAGTGAACAACCCAAGTCACTCACCGAACGTACAAAAGATAAGCAAAAGAAAAGAAAGAAATCACCTAAGTCACAAGAAGAAGAAGAACCACTCATGGAAGTACTAGAGAACTTCAAGAAATATGAAATAAAAGATAGAAGAATTATGGTACGAATGCCCAAGAGAGAAGCACACATCGGAGAAGCATATGATAACTAAGAGAATAGCAAAAAAGCCATAGTCACCATAGAAGATGGAGAAGAAAAATGCACTTACATAGGGCATGATTTGACAAATGAAGAAGAAGAAGAAGAGTTGACCGCCCGATTGCAAGAGTGTAGAGATGTTTTCGCTTGGAGTTACAAAGATTTGAAAGGAGTAGACCCAGACATATGCTCTCATAGGATTCCTATTGTTGGAGCAAGTCTATGACAAGCCTAAGTATTGGCTTGAGTCCCACAAAGTCATAGAAGAAGCCTTAAAATGAAGACTATGTAAAGTTCACTTGTGAACTACCTCTTGTAGCTTTTGAAGAGTTTACTTAATGTAAAAGTGAAAGAATCCTAAGTGGTTGAGTCCACTTGATCAAAAAGGGAAAGAGGAGCCACGAATTCATGATTTGTGGTAGGTAGACAATCAAATCAATCATTGATTGATTGGAGAGTGATTGAGGGAAGTTAGCCTCCCAAACTCAACTATAAATAGATGGCAGTTTTAGTCGTGGTTAGAGAGACCTATGTGAAGACCTCCAAGAGCTGAGCTTTATGCCATATCAAGGTGTGATTACAAGGCACGCATATGTATCAGTAATTCCATTGTATTGTACAAGCAATATACTTTCATTTTCATGATCATTTGAGTTCATATTTCCATGTTCTTGTGAAGTGTACTACTCACTGCCATATCACTCAATTTTCTCAGTCAGTTTGCAGAAATTGTTTCTCTGAGCTTGGTGCATCATTTTCAGTGATTTTACTTGGTAAAGTTAGCTCTATAAGTCTAATAAATGCTCACAAAGTTTGATTTCATTTGGATGTTGCAATCTTCAGTTATGTTCAATTGAAGTCAACAGTGTCTGTTCATCTTCACTTCTCTGTCAGGTACTCGACTTTTTCACTCATCTTATCAGAGCCATTTATGAGTGGTTACGTATCCAAATTCACTGATTTAAAGCCTGTTCGATTTAACTTACTGCCTAGTATAACCATACAAATTTTTCTACTCACTAGTCTCAAACTGTAGCAGCCCGTGAAAATCGGGATGATGTCATCACTTGTTAAAACTCATTCTCAGTGTGTGGTTCATTATTTTATTATGAGATTACTCTTGAAAGTTAGCTCTTTAAGTTAACTAGACTTCCTGTAGCTCAGTGATGAGTAGCACCTCCTTTAATGTCAATCCGGGAAGACATGAGGATGGTATGAAGACCTCGAGCAAGTGAAGGCACAAATGTGTGAGTGAGAAGCACACTAACATGCACACACATACACACACACGCGCACACACGGAAAGAACAAAGAGAGTAAGACAATGGAATCACTTCTATTGCAACAAAGTTCTCATACAAGCTCAAAACTACAAGAAGCTACCTCAAAAATGAGCTCTCTAGCTCTATTTATAGTTTTTGACTAGCTTTGGCCCTGTCCAGACCTAGTGTCCGGCCTAGTTACAAATTAGGTTCCAGGGCTTATTTGAGGGCTCAAACGAGGTCTAAAAAATACGAAAATTGGTAGGCAACTACTTCTAAGGCTCCTCAAGCTCGAGGACTCCTCGGCTTGTACAAAAGGGAGCTACAAAAAGGTGAAAATGGTATTTAGAGGGGTTTTTAGTGATGAGAATCACTTTTAAATGGTGTAAGGGTTTTGAAAAAAATAAAGGGTTGCCTTAGTGCTAGATCTGCTTGTATGCTCGTACTTGCCTCTTCTCGTATACTGCCAACACTCTCCCCCCCCTAGCGTCTGTCGCCTCTGACAGACCTCTGCTCCACTATTTGATCAATGTACTTTTGCAGGAGGTCGGTTGCCACTTCTTGTTCCTTGATGCGTAGTCCCCGAACCAAGTCTCTCTGGAGGGCCTCCCAATTGAATGCACCCGGTATGTCCGGTTGTGGCGTTGTGTAGAGTTCTGAGTGCATCGTTTGTTCACATGCAAAGAGGTGTAACAAATGGGTGGGCCTTGGCGCGAACACCTCTGAGTGTGCTTCCCAGAACCCTGTGGTGAACATATCATCGAAAGTTTGGTTATAGCAGGCAGGGAGATATCTGATGCGTGCGTGCCATGCATAAGCAACACGTATGCTCGGGGTGGTGCTCATATCATATAGCAGGTCATAATTACCATTAACAAACCCGGGAATCGGAGGTTGAATATGGCATACATTGCGGAAAGTTTTGAGCACCACCTGCATCATATCGAATATCTTGAGCATCATCTGGGCAGCTACATCTGGCATGGGGTGGAGGCGTGGCATCCAATGTCTGATGGTTGCAATCATGTAAGATACTGTGGGGGTGCCGATTGGGGGTGCAATGGCGGGGTAATTGAGCCATTCTCTACAGTTTACATTGTTCTGAACCTTGATGGCGAAGGCTTTCCATGATCTTCTTCTTTGTACTGGCCCATAACAAGGGTTATACTTCAAATGCATGGGAGCGTGATCCCATGTTCTAAGCATTTCCGGGTATGTTTCAAGTAATCTTTGCCTCCAAGTAGGTTGGAATATCGCCCCTTTTCTGGCTGCCTCTGGTATATCTTCTGGTTCGAACTGGGTGGCGAAAGTAGGGCACTTGTTGGTGACTCTTTTGATCTCTGCGTTGTAGTCGGCCAACAATACAAAATATGGTTTATATTGTAATTCTGAGCTCGTGATGAGTCGTCTAGGAGCAAGGTGCCTGAAATATTCAGACTTGAGTATAGACTCCTCAATGGTTTTCATGGCCAGCATCTGATTTGCTACGCACTCTTCGTGAGTGTGGCCCATCTCCTCTACCTGCTTCATCCATGCCGATGGGGGCTCCTCATATGTGTCTTGGCCTTCCTCCGTAATTCTGCCTCCTGGAAGGGGTTGAGGCTCATAATTGTCTTCAAATGTCTCCTCCACTGGAATGACTACTGTTTCTTCTTCTATGGTTTGATCAGGTGGAGAGGGAGGTCGTTCATACTGTAACAACTTAATTTTTAGTTCTGCAACCTGTTGCCGTAGCTCAAGTACCTCACTGTTGGTTGAAGGTTCAGGTTCTGGCGAAGTAGCGGCCTCGACCGTCTCTTTAGGTGTGGGTGGGTGTGTTGTCGGTACTTTGGATTCTTGTAGTTCCTTTATCTGGTCTGCCAACTGATCATGGGCCTCCAAGAGCGTCGCATAACCTTCTAAAACCTGTTGAATATGCTCTGAGGGGACAGCCTAGAATTTTGCAGGGTCTATAGGTGCTCCCGGGGTGTTTTCCATGGCCGCTTCTAGGTTCTCCTGGTTTTGTTGTTGTAGCCTTCTGTTCTCTTCTTGAGCCGCTGCTAGATGGCGATGTAGTAGAGCCATGTTGCGTTGAAGTCTCGCATTGCGGCCCATTTGTTCTCTGAGTTGTTCCTCCATAGCTTTGCCTGTCTCTGCATACGTAGCTTCGAGTTCGGTCTTCGATTGTTGGAGGTCAGTCACCTGGTGTTGTAGTGCTGTATTACCTAGTTCCAAGGCGTCGACTCGTGCCTGGAGTTGAGCAGAGAGATTGCACAGCTCTGTGTTATTTTCTTCTAATAACTTATACTCTTGCTTAAGCTGAGTGGCCGCTTCAACCATGGTGTCTAGTGCACTACTAAATGATGTGGATGCATGGGTAGAGATGGAACATGCAACGGGTCGGGAAATGGGGAAGGGAAAAGTGGATGATGTGCCTATGAGTGAAGTGAGATGTGATGATGGTGGGACAGACGTGGCGGTGGGTGCTCCTATGGATGGTGAAATATCCATGGGATCAGATGTGATAGTGTGTGAAGTGTTAATTGTGAATACGGGAACGGTAGGTGGTGTGTTAGTGGTGGCAGTGAATGTGGGGAAGTGGGGTTGGGGAAGGGACTTTTTATTATAATTCTCAACTTGTTGGAGTATATTCACAAGGTTTGTCCAGAATGATGGTTGGGTGATTTGGGTTGATTCTGAGGGGGTTAACAGGGGTACAGTGGGTAGGGGTTGGGAGGAAGGAACTGTGTGGGTGAATGGAAAAGGTTGGGATAAGGTTTGGCTAGTGGCAAGTGGTTGTCCCAGGGCGGGGAGATAAGAGGGGTGACCTATTATGGTTTGATCGGTGGCAGGATGACCTGTGTGGGGTTCAAAAATTTGGGCAGAAGTGATGGTTGTGGGTAAAGGAAAGGTTGTAGAAAAGGAGGTGTGTACATTGGTTTCACCATGGGTGAATATCGGTTGTTCGGAAAGACTCGTGGAAAGGGGTTCTGAAGGCTGGCTGGGAGGTGATGGCGGAGGTGGTGAATGTGTATTTACATCTAGTTCGTCACTGGGACAAGGGCTAAGCATCTGAACATCTTCTATCATTGAAGTAGGCAATACTGTAGATACCTCCATTTGAATCATCTTTCCCCGCCGTGGCCTTGTATCTATCCTTCTTTGATCATAAGTAGGGCTCGCCTGATAGACCAATGTTCTCATGGCTTCCCCGATGCCACAGGTGTCCGCCAAAAGGTTCAACGATTCTACAAAATGTGGGTCGATGTTCTCCGATTGCAACATGTGGTTTACTAGGGCTCGATTCGCTTCTTCTGACATCTTGTGTCTCCTCTGCACCTGCTTGATTGTCCGGTATAGTCTTTTGAGTTGTGCGGTATAGGCAGGGGCTTCCTCTTCACTGTCGTCTGGTTCATTTCTTTGTGCACCTTCCTGAACTTGTGTGTTTGGGTCATGAGGTTGTTGTGCCACCTCTTCCCCATGTACTCTGCTTGTCTCACCCCGTGGCTGTTCTCTTTGGACTGATGCTCCCGGATCAACATTGTCAGGGGAACCTTCACTGTCTGATAGGTGGACCGTCTGCAGGAATCTTTCAAAATCAAAGTTTGGATCCTCTATGAAGGTGGCCATAGATGCAAACTCTGCATCGGTAGGTAGTGGAGGGGCGGATGGAGCGGGTTGTACCACATCCCCAGCTTGAACTCCTTGAAGATGGATCGTGAAAGGTGCGACCTGAGCTTGTGGTCAGGGGGAAGCCTCGGTCGTGGCTTCGTGAGGGATCATTACCTGGGAGAGCGATCCACGCATTCGTTTTGCAGGCTGGCTCCCTGACTTCCGCCCTTTGAACAACTCCAGTTGTGCATATTTTAGGGCTCTGGCAACCGGCACATCATATGCAAGACATCTATAGATAATTCTTGTAAGCGCACAACAGCCATGTAAAGTAGGCTTCCTCACTCCCCGCTTGCCTGCCTCATACACTTGGTCCAAGATCCATACAGGCATCCTAATGGGCAAGCTTCCAGTCTCTGCTAGATATAGCCCATACCATATTTTCTTGTGAGGTTGGGTGAAACGGTCCTGAGCTAGGAATGCGAAGTGTTGGAGGCACATCCGCAATGGTATGGCGATGTTGGGGGTGAGGGCGCACATTTCTTTTAGCTTCTTGATTCTGTTGCTTTTCATCGACTCAGGTATCAATGGGTCGCGGTCAGAAGGTACATGTGTGCCATACATCTGAAGTGCTTCCCTGATTAAAGTAACATTCAATTCGAACTTCCTCATTTCCTCCAGATTCGACAAGGAGGGCACCCAGAATGTGCCTGAATGATCTTTCTCACCTGTCAGCTTCAGTGTGGCAATTAGGTAGTAGCACCTGAGGAAATCGGGTTTAGGCAGGGCTGCACTAAAATAAGTTTGTAATCCTGCTTTTTGCCAGATATCTTGAAGTGGAGCTGCATTCTGTAAGGTTTCGAATTCTCTTGAAAAGAACTGGAAGGTCCACCACACTCCTCCACACTCCATCTTGGACTCCCATATATGATCTGCGTCTCCCAAGTCTCCTGGCATTTCATTGAACCAATGAGAGTGCCCTTTTACTCTTTCGGTTAGGCCATTTGGTGGATCTGGAATAGGAATTCTCCGCACATTCACGAACTCTTCAGGCCGAGCTGTTGGTGGGGCCTCCACCGGCATGGCATCCCAATTGATTTGAGCACCAGAGCCTGCCTGAGAGCTTGTGCCTGCTGCTGTTGCCATGAGAGTAGGTTGCTTATCTGCTGGAAGAAGAAAGGCACATTAGTGTTGCATAGGAAACAAGATGTAATGGTGTTCCCTTCACAATACTAACATGACAATCCTGGAGGTCAGTGGTTAGTGGTGAAGTGTTTGTGATAGGTGTGAGTGGTGATTAGAGGTCAGTGTCATCCTAGATGCATACTTTGGTTATGCAATGGGCTCAGAATGCTCCTGTGTTAGAGTGGATGGATTTACAGAATTGGGTCAGGCGGTTTAATACATAGTTTAATTTTCCAAACTTTGATAGAGGATTCGTAGCTCTTAGAACTAAAGACAGGTGAAGATTTCTGGATGAGAGTGTGATGTATTTGGGACCTTTTGGGTACCCATTTCCAGACATTCCTAGGGTTGATGGGAGTGGAGACAGTGAGAGGTGTAGGTATCTTTTCATTTTCTGAGTTGTTGGCCACGAGTGCTTGTGAAAGTTGCTTCATCCTAGTGCCTGAAGGTGAAGTAATTTGGGCTTGTAAGCAGGCCTTGGGCACCCATATCTGTCTAGCATTAGGGGTGGCCTTCATTGACCGCTTAGGAACCCAAATAGAAATGGTATGCCTAGGGGTTATCCTAGGGGGCTTCTTCACTTTGTTCCTTGATGGTGAGGCTCGTTTCTTGTCTCCTTGAGAGTTTGCTATTAGAGTTGTGGGTTTTCCATCCTTGCGTATCCAAATCTGCTTCGCGCCACGAGGTGCTCCGTGTTGCATGGGTTGGCACTCCTGCCTCTTGATCAGCAGCCTCCTTCGTGTAGAGTGATGTTCGGTCTGCTCGTTTAGAATCTTCTTTGGATCAGTTAGGAACTCCTTATTGGGTCCTATACCTTCAGTAAGATTGACAATCCTCTGCACCATAGAAGTTTGTACAAGAACAACATTGTTATCTTCATGTGGATTCCTGGAGGGACCATGAGTTGGTGCCTGTTCTATTGGTTTGAGTGCTTGATTTTCTAATTCAATCGTGAGACGGCTTTGGCCTACCCAAGCCTGAAGAAGTCCACTTCTTAGGTTGAGGTTGACTGCGTGATCATAGATCCAGTCTTGGCCTAAGACAAGAGGTTCAATCAGATCCTCGTCTTCACACACTAGCACTTTTGCTGGCATGAGGACCTCTTGTATGTAGAGGGGAAGATCCACCTCTCCCATGCAAGGGGTTTCAACACCTCCTAATCCTATCAGATATGCTTCTAGGGGTTTTACCTCTAATTGAAGCTGCTGGCAATAAGAAAGCCGAACTGCACTTGTGGCTGCTCCTGAATCAATTAAAGCTCTCACGCTTGTTGTGCTGTCTCTTTGTCCTATTTCTAGGGTCACAAAAGGTCGTCGGTCCACTATCTTATGGGTACGTTCACCTGAAGCCTCACACATGGCCATGTGATAGCCTGGAGACTCTTGAGTGTCAGTCATAGGTTGATCCCTCCCTTGTCTCCTCAACTTCATTCCTCTGATACGCTCTAAGGCCTCTGCATGTGCTTCTTCTCGAATTCGTTTTTCCTCCTCTTTACGTTGCTTAGCAGTATTGAGTCGACTTAGCATTTCCTCCGTGAGGGGTTCCTGATACAGCTTGACTCTGCATCCGCTAATATAGTTTGGGAGAACATCACCCTCTAAAGTGGCTAGTTGTACTGCTCCACTCGTGGAGATCCTATTGATGATCATAGGTCCGTAGCCTCTCTTTTCTAGCTTTCTTGCGTGTTGTTTCAATGTGTAGACTAAAACTAGATCTCCTGCTTTCAAGCCCTTATCCTTCACATGGGCATCAAAGTATGCCTTCTGTCTCTTCTTAGCTGCATATATCCCTGCAGCTTCTCTCAGTCTTGTTTCTCCTAATCGTTCAAGGTCAAAAAGTCTAGAGGAGAGTTCATGACCCGTCCATTCGTGCTCTTGTGCTACTTTCAATGTAGGTATTAAGAAGTCCAAAGGTAGCACGGCGTTTTGGCCAAATACCATCTGAAAGGGGGTGGCTTGGAGTACCGTTTTGTAGGCGACTCGGTATGCCCAAACAGCATGGTGTAGCTGGTTGTCCCAATCAGAGCGTTTATTGTTCACTAATTTTGTCAATACATTGCATAGGATCTTATTGGTGCTTTCGGCTTGCCCATTGGCTTGAGGGTGATAGGGGGCAGACTTCTTATGCACTACCAAGAATTCTTGGAGCAGATTTTCAATAACTTCATTCAAGAAGTGAGTGCCTCTATCACTAACTAGCTCTATGGGTAGCCCGTATCTTGTGAATACATTCTCAAACAAGAATTTAGCAGTTGTCTGAGCGTCGTTCTTCGTTGTGGCTTTTACCTCTACCCACTTGGTTAGATAATCCGTGGCAACGATGATATACTCAGCATGGGAACCCTTAGCTGGGGGATTGATAGGACCTACAAAGTCTATTCCCCACTTCGAGAACGCACGTCCGCCCATCATGGGCTTCAGGGGCATCTCATCTTTGCGTATAGGATACTGGGTTCGCTGACAAATCTCACACCTCTTCACATAGGTATGTGCATCCATGTGAAGGGTGGGCCACCAAAATCCTGCAAATAGAATTGCTTTGATCACCCTATCCGGACCAAAATGTCCTCCTGCTACACCCTGGTGAGCTGTTTCCAAGATCTTTAGGTATTCACCTTCATGGACACATAGTCTCAGGTAACCATCCTTACCCCTTTTGTATAAATTATCACCAATGATGGTGTAATCCAAGGCTTCTTGTTCCAAACTTCTTTGTCTGGCCAAAGTCATATCTTGAGGGAATGTTTTCGTCCTCAAGAAGGATACTAGGGGTTCACTCCAATCCGGCACTATGGACACTTGATAAAGAGTGGCATGTTCCACAGGTGGTTTAGTGCAGCAGATTGGGCATTCCTTGCACAACTTCTGGACATCAGCTTCCATAGTCGGCCAATGCACTCCTAGTCTCCTCAGGGTCTGTAGGGTTCGTTGTTTTGAGTAGTGTTGCTGTAATGCACCTACATGTGCTAATTGCAACCACTTAGCGTACTCGTCCTCTTCTACACAACAAGCCAAGATTCCTTGATCCGTGTGCTTGTACATACTTCCAGCCATGATGTGGTACTTTTGAGCTTTGACTACCTCCTTATCCTGTGTGTTTACTATTGGATGATTAGGTCCATATGTAAGTATTGGCACTAAGGGCTTGGCCCATTGGGGCACCACTTCCAAATTGAACAAGTATGCATCAGGTAAGTCATCTGACACTCCTTGTGGGGCCTCTCCGGATGTGAGCCTAGAGAGATGGTCTGCTCTCAAATGAGTCCTACCTTTCCTCACCACAACCTCAAAGTCATACTCCATTAGTAAGAGAAACCATCTTACTAACCTTCCGGTGTTGCATGGTTTGTTTACCAGGTACAGTAATGCTTGATGATCAGTAAAAAACTTAAACTTATTTGCAAGCAAATAATGTCTAAATTTCTTAACTGCATATACCATGCCTAAGCCTTCTCTCTCAGTAGTGGTGTAATTTCGTTCAGCTGCATTCAATTGTCTACTGGCATAGGCAATTGGGAGATCCATATTACCTTCACCAGTAGGTTGTGCGAGTACACATCCAATAGCGTAATTGGATGCATCCACATGAACATGGAATGGCCTGTTCCAATCTGGTGTGGTCAAGATTGGTGCTGAACACAATCGCTTCTTCAGCTCATTGAAGGAGTTCTCACACTCATTAGTCCACTCAAAATTTGTCAAAAGTCCGTACATGGGCTTTCCAATGACAGCATACATGTGAATGAATCGGCGGTAGTAACCACAATGCCCCATGAAAGCTTGAACTTCTTTGACATTCCTTGTCCTAGGTAGTTCTGCTATGGCTCTCACTTTCTCTTCGTCAGTGGATATGCCGTTCTTGGACACTATGTGTCCTAGAATCTTGCCTTGCCTGACCATGAAAACACACTTTTCTGGGTTCAGGCAGACTTGATATTCTCTGCATTTATCAAAGATCTGTCTGAGTTCGGGTATATGGTTCTGTCTAATGTTGGAATGAGCGCAAAGATCATCAACATAGACTTCCAAATTCTTCCTCAAGAACTCTTTAAACACGTGACACATTAATCTTTGAAAGGTAGCCGGTGCATTGGTAAGCCCGAATGGCATTACCCAAAAGGCAAATATGCCCCACTCCGTGGAAAATGCCGTCTTATGCTGATCTTCTGGTGCAATGGCTACTTGATTGTAGCCAGAGAACCCATCCAGGAAGCTGTACACCTCCTTGCCTGCTACCCTTTCTAATAGATGCTCAGTGATAGGAAGCGGATAGCTATCTCTAATAGTGGCTGCATTAACCTTCTTCAAGTTAATGCATACTCGTAATTTGCCGTTCTTCTTGGGCACCACTACAATGGGGGATACCCATTCAGTGTGCTCAATTTCATAGATAAATCCGGCTTCCACCAAGCGGTCTATCTCTTCTTTGATCTTAGCAGCATAGTTATCATTATATGTGTATGGCTTTTGCTTAGAGGGTTTAGCATCTGAGGTCATGGGAATTGTGTGAGAGCATATGTCTGGGTCAACACCCTCCAAATCCTTGTAGCTCCAAGCGAATACATCTCTGTATTCTCTTAGCAAGGCTATCAATTCATGCTCTTCGTCTTCCGTCAGGTCATGTCCTATGTAAGTACATCTCTCCTCTCCCTCTTCTAGGGCTACCACTATTTTTTTGGTGGTTTCTTTGTTATCATAGGCCGCTCCTGATTGTGCCTCCCGTTTAGGCATTCTTATCATGACCCTCCTATCGTCTATCTCATATTTTTTAAAGTTTTCAGGGACCTCAAACAAAGATTCTTCCTCTTCTGGTGAGACTTCTCTCTTCTTTCGTTTCTTTCCTTCTCCCTTCGGGGTCACATGTGTGGCTAATCTTACATCATTTGTAAGCTCTCCATGCCTCTGGGGTTGAAATTCTACTTCATGGAAGTATTCTTCATCTGATGCAAAAGGTGGATCCATAATGATTGACTCTAGATCGGAGTCACTTGCATCCTCAAATGCATCAGGGCTAGGTTCGCATTCTTCTAGAACTGCCTCTCCCATGATTGGCTCTATGGAGAAGACTGAAATATCATAGCCATCCTCATCACAGTGGGGTGTCCATTGTTCCTCATTGATGGCTACATCCATGGTTGCTAGAATTTCTGCCCAGCCGTGGGGTTCAAATTCTTCGTCCGGAAAGACTACAGGTGCATAGGCTGGGTCTTGGATTGATCTATGGGTTTCTTTTGTACCTACCTCTCTGGCTTTCTCTCTCTTCTCTTCTTCCACTGCTACCTTACACATCCATAAGTGGGTGTCTTCATGCATCCACGAGGATCCGGATTCTATGGAATGCACAGACTCAGTCTCATCTTTGGCTCTATGGATGGGATTCCATTGAATAGGTGGTACATCTCTATGAGAGTAATCCTTAAGATTGACTTTGGTCGTAACACCTAAGTGCTGCAGGTACAAAGAATTGGTTCCCCAATCCTGTACCACTTGCAACTGTCGTATAAAAGGTCGTCCCAAGATCATCTCATAGGCATGATTTTTGTTGAAGTCACATATGGCAAATGTGTGCTCAAACTCGACACCACAGGTGGTGAGAGTTATTCCTTCTAGCAATCCTAAGGGTCTCTCAATATGACCATCGGCCATCTGCAATTTCATTCTCGTTGGCCTGAGTGCTGGCTTGCCCCAACGCTTCCATAGGGAAGTGGTGGCAATTGCAACTCCTGCTCCTGAGTCCAAAATTGCCTTGGTGGTGTACTCCTGGTAGGTAATGGGAAGATAGGTGTTCCCTTCTTCACCTTCACACATATCTCCTATCTTATCCAAGGGTATCTTTGGCACCGTCCTATGTGATCCTACCTAGGAATGAGGTTTCACTATCGCTGGTACTTGTTTGGCGACATGTTCCCATACTTCTGGTCTAACCTTAAGCAGCTCTTCCAAAGTGAGATTGCACTGCACTTTGGTGTTCTTCACTACCTCTGTGTTCCTAGGTATGACTGAATCTTCGTTTCTTACCATGACTGTAGGTGCTCTCATACAGGTGGACTTAGCTTCCCATGGGCCTGTGAAATGGGGTAGTTCTTGTAAAGAATTAGACTCGAAGTCTAATCTTTCTTGAGATTGGGCACTCTCCTGCTCTCCATAAATGGAAGGAAGGTCTTGTGGGAATTGATCATGTGTGTCATCCACCAGTTCAATGGGAGGAGGAACTTCACTCTCTTTAGCCCATTTCTCTTCTTGAATATCTCGCAAGAATTCTGGTGTGTATTGATTCATAGAAGAAGAGGTGTCTGGCTCTGTAGAGTTAGGCACGTAGGCCTCAGGCACATAGGCTTTCTGGGTAGGAAGACCTGCTCTTACACTGGCCTTGTCATGGTGTTGAGGGGCGAGTTCCTTTTGTGATTGTGCCATTAGATTCTCTATTCTTTCTAGGGAGGGGGGGTTGTCTGGTTCAGTGGAATTGGGCACATAAGCTTTCGGTGGGGGATGGGTCATGTTTCTGCTTGCTTTATCTCTTTCTTGATTTTTTTCTTCCTTGGCAGATCTTGCAATTATGCCCTCTAACTTCTCTAGAAGTCCATCCAAGTGTAATTGTGTCTTGGCTGAGCCCGAGTAATTGAAAAGGCGACTGGCTTCAAACATAGTCTGAGCCAATGCGACCATTTTCGCGCAAAGCTTGGTTCTTTCTATCTCTAGGTCAGCTCTAGGGTAGCACTTGTCATGATCCGTTACATTTGGTCCTTCTTGGATTCTGGCCTGATATGCTTTAAGCATCATGTCTATGTCTTCAGGAGTGGGATCGGCTAATACTGATCCTACTCGGGGTGGTGGGTGGGTTACGTGGGGTGTATTAGAGGGTGGAGGGATGGAGGGTGATGGGGATGGTAGCGGTGGGAATGTGTGAGAGTGCGGTTGAGATGTGATCTCTATGATTTTTGCTTTGGTTTCTCTCAGGCTTTCTTCAAGTTCGCTCATCTTTTTTGCCCATTGCCTTTTCATTCTTTCACGACTATCCTTCCAGGCTCTAGTTCTCTTTTTGGTTATGCTCTCTGTTTCACTCACCTCGGGGCTCTTTTCCTGACCAACACCTTGGTTTGGTTGTAGTGCTTGGGCTCTTGTGATCACTTGCACAGGTGCAGTGGAAGTCACACTCCCTGTGGAGTCTACAACTAACCCAACAACATTGATAGGAGTGATTTTAGGCATGTTATTAGGGTTCTTTGGGCAATCTCGCAGGAGATGCTCTTTCCCGCAGTCTTGACAGAAACCCTGAATGGTTACTGGTTGAGGTTGTGTAGGGGCAGAGTTGGGGTTTGTGTACATGACATTGGCATACTCAGGCTCCCCACTATTTTCACTTGGGTCCTCATAATAGTATGACTCGTTATGCTCGGGTGACTGCATGTAGTAAGCCTGTGGGCTATCAATATGTGTGGAGTCAAAACTATGGTCACTTGGATCACTGTCTGATAGCAATGTGGTGATTGGGACTATGGCTCTGTTCGGATTTTCTTCAGCAGATGCATATTTCACTGGGATCACATTGGTTGGAGCAGGGGGTTGCTGTACTAGGACTGGTTGAGGTCTCTGCTGCCCTTGATAAGGTGGCTGATAAGTTTGCTGTGGTCGGTTGTATTGTTGTGGTGGGTACTGATTCTGGTATCTACCCTGTTGTGGATATGGCTGAGGGTAATTTTGCCTAATAGTTTGTTTGTTATATGGGCAGTCTTGTGCAGTGTGGTTGGTGTACCTGCGCTCTATGGTGCAGTACTGGCTACTAGGATTCGCCTGGGGTTGGGCCATAATGGGACATACATTTGCCATATGGTCACCGCCACAAGTGTAACACCGCTTAACTGGGGCAAATCTCGGAATTTGTTTGCTAGAGACACCTAGTTTTTGAGCTACCTTCTCTGCAAGTTCCTCAATGGATGTGGATTGACCAGATGTGAGGCTACTAGAGCTATCAGAATCCTTATAGATTTTTGATAGTTCCAATTCCTCACCTAGATTGTCCTCAATGTCTATGCACATGCGCACGCACTCTTCTATCGTTCTGGGGTCCTTCAGATACACATATGACCTGAGCTTGGTGCTCAACAATCCATCTAAGAACAAGGCCACTTGTTTGGCTGGTGTGGGTAACTCCGGCATCGGGCATCTCTCCAGGTACTGCCTAAATCTTCTTCCAGCTAGTCTGACCGTCTCTTGAGGTGTTTGTTTGAAGCTATGAATTAGTGAGGAGGTGTTATGCCTGATTCCACTCTTAGAAAACTCAATGATAAATGCCTCTAAGAGCTGGTCTATGTTTCTGAAATGCCTCTCGTTTAGTGGTTGAAACCACGTAAGGGCAGTGTTCCTAAGGGTTAGACCAAAAGCATTATATTGTGTGAATAGGTCCTCTACCTGTTCAGCTTTCAATACTTGCCGAAATTCTGCCACATGGTCATAAGGGTCTCCCGTGCCATCGAAATAATTCTTCATGGACTTCACCAGTTGAGTTGGTCGCAGGGTCCTAGTGTGTTCTCTCGGCCTTGGCAAAGGAAAATCGTCAGTATTCCTTTGATTCCATGGGGTTCTATGTCTCTCAGGTTCCACTCTATTCCTTTCTGTTCCCGTTCTTTCCCTTCCCAGGGAGTTGGCAAAACTTACCTCAGGTTTGTCTCTACTTCTATCTCTTTGCGCTCCATGAGCTTGGGAGGTCCCAGCTCCTTGGTGACCAAAGAACGCATTAGACCTTGGTTGGGGAAAAACAAATTCACCCTTCCATGTGTAGGCATGTCTACCATGCTTAGTGACCATGAAGATTCTCTCTGATGCATTGTCTAGGTAGGTTACTTGGCCTGGGCTATCAGGGTCTTTAAACTCATAGATTATGAGGGCACTCACTTCCTGAGGTTGAGCAGATTTATATCTCCAAAAAGCCTCATCGGTTTCTCGGTTTAAAAGCAGATCTATGCTTTTATTATCCTATGGAATCCACTCTGGAGTCATGATTCTGGTCAAGACAGATTTACCACGGGGGGTTCTTGGTTCTTTCTCTAAGTTCCCTTGCTCTATATCACCCATGTCGGTCTCAGCAATCACATTTCCAAACTCATCAGTTCTATCAGGAAGAGTGGTGACTACATATATAGTCCCCTCTTTATCTAGGTATGCTCCATTCTCAAACTTGACTACCGGGTGGTCTAATCCATGGGGTTGATCGGGGTTCTTAATCTGGACCACCGATCTTCTCAGGCCATCTTCATGGATGCGAGCACCTAGACGATTAGTCCTGATGTATTCCAGTTGAGTCTTGTATGGTCCTTCTGGCTTTTCTAGATAAGCCAACCCTGAACTACCTACTGGTCTCTCCATGTGATAGGACATCTTAGAATCACTTGTTTCTGATCTGGGAGTGTATGGGTAATCACTCAACTGTTGGGCCCAAGACCTGGCAGTGTGATTGACACTAGCTTCAGAAGATCTGAGGCTTTGTCTGTCTCGGCCTAAGTGTCTGCCTGATCTAAGGTTCATATGCCTGATTTATCTACCCCCTTGGACCTAAGCACACTCTCGTTGCAAGTTAATTTGCACCAATCACTTTGTTCTTTTGAGTTGAATATTATGTTTACGGTCTTGTCTGAAATCGCGTCGTCAGGAGTACTTAAGTGAATTTCCGCACTTGATAAGTGATCGACTCCAGTTTACCTTTTGTCCCTTAGAGTTTTCGCACTTAAGACCTACTTAATTCTTGCACTTGGTTGATTAATACTCTTGGACTTGATTCGTGCCTAACATTTCCCTAATTAATTACCACACCTAAGTCGTACTTAGCCTAGGCTAGGAATTGACAAAGGAGGGTTGAGAGATCTTCCAACCTCAATTAGCTGGTTGACCAGACTGCTACACAAGCCCAGGAAGCCTTCTCCCAAGCTTGGTACTCACCCTTGCTAGCTTGCTTTGGATTGCCTTGAGTGCACACAATGTTCCTGCAAAAGCTCACCAATCAGTATAGCTCTATCACCACAAGTAATTGAAAGACACACATCAATATTTTCAGTCCCCCCTGGAGTAACTCACTCTACCCCCTCAATCTTAGGACCACCTAGTTCCACCTAAAGGTCAACTTTAAAAATACATGTTCTAAAACTCCAACGAGCTTTCCAACGAGACCAAAATCTCATCAATCGGAGTTCGTATGGTCAAGTTATGACCATTCAGGCACTAAAGTGTCAAAACAGGCTCTCAGGGTTCAGGAGATCCCTCTCTGGTTTCTAGGTCTTTTGCCCACTTCCAAGGTTCTAAAGTTATACCAAGGTGCCTAAAATTAAGCTCAACTACCCTTCAATTCACTCAAAAATAACCCAAAATTTTTCATGTGTTAAAGGCCGTGTATCGCGATAGGTCGGGTCGAGGTGTCGCGATAGGTGGGAGGTGTCGCGATGGGTCGAGGTGTCGCGATAGGTCGAAGTGTCGCGATAGGTCGTGAGGTGTCGCGATAGGTCGAAGTGTCATGATAGGTCGTGAGGTGTCGCGATAGGTCAAAGTGTCGCGATAGGTCGTGAGGTGTCGCGATAGGTCGAAGTGTTGCGATAGCTCGTGAGGTGTCGCGATAGATCGAAGTGTCGCGATAGGTCGTGAGGTGTCGCGATAGGTCGAAGTGTCGCGATAGGTCGTGAGGTGTCGCGATAGGTCGTGAGGTGTCGCGATAGGTCGAAGTGTCGCGATAGCTCGTGAGGTGTCGCAATAGGTCGAAGTGTCACGATAGCTCGTGAGGTGTCGCGATACTCCCAAGTGTCGCGATAGGTCGAAGTGTCGCGATAGCTCGTGAGGTGTCGCGATAGGTCGTGAGGTGTCGCGATACCTCGAGGTGTTGCGATAGCTCGGGATATGGTGAATTTTTCTGTTCTGTCTAGTGATCCTGGGAGCTCTAGGCCTACGCAGTGTCGTGGTGCACTAAGAATCGTGATTGGGTGAAGTTTTCGGAGTGTCGCGATAGCTCGAGCTCGACGCCTCGGGGACTGTGTAGACAGATTCCGTACCTGCTGAGCTTGCTGGAGATGATGATGGAGCTGCAACCTGCAAGAAACATGCAAAAACACACAAAACAAGAACACACACGCACGCTCTCTCTCAAACTCGCACACAACAAATGAGGGGAATGACAAGGAAGAGGGAATATGTAGTGGAGAAGGAGGTGGAGGTGGAGATGGAGAAGGAGGTGAAGATGGAGATGCAGGTGAAAAAAAATCAGAATTTTACCGACTACTTACCATTCCAACGCGTCCTCTCTACGTCTTACCATCACACGCTCGTCCTCAAAGCTCGAATCCCCGGCAACGGCGCCAAAATTTGGTGTAGCTCAATGATGAGTAGCACCTCCTTTAATGTCAATCCGGGAAGACATGAGGATGGTATGAAGACCTCGAGCAAGTGAAGGCACAAATGTGTGAGTGAGAAGCACACTAACATGCACACACATACACACACACGCGCACGCACGGCAAGAACAAAGAGAGTAAGACAATGGAATCACTTCTATTGCAAAAAAGTTCTCATACAAGCTCAAAACTACAAGAAGCTACCTCAAAAATGAGCTCTCTAGCTCTATTTATAGTTTTTGACTAGCTTTGGCCCTGTCCAGACCTAGTGTCCGGCCTAGTTACAAATTAGGTTCCAGGGCTTATTTGAGGGCTCAAACGAGGTCTAAAAAATACGAAAATTGGTAGGCAACTACTTCTAAGGCTCCTCAAGCTCGAGGACTCCTCGGCTTGTACAAAAGGGAGCTACAAAAAGGTGAAAATGGTATTTAGAGGGGTTTTTAGTGATGAGAATCACTTTTAAATGGTGTAAGGGTTTTGGAAAAAATAAAGGTTTGCCTTAGTGCTAGATCTGCTTGTATGCTCGTACTTGCCTCTTCTCGTATACTGCCAACACTTCCCCAAGAGGAATTAAGCTAATTGGTGTTGTGCTCAGAGAATTATGCAAAACACTGGACATGTGTATGAACCAAATTAGCAAGTTTTTCACCTCTGAGCTAACTCCAACTTATCTGTTTTGATCTATCTTTTTGAGAGTGATCTTCCAAGGTACATAGGGTGTCTAATACATCCATTGGCAAGCTAAGAGGGCCCACCATATACTCCTGGAGTTCATTTGGTTGGTGTATGTTGGCAGTAGCCTTGGTACATCAGGACCTACAAGACGTGAAAGTCAAAGAAGGGAGTCAGAGCGAAGGGACAGCACAAGCAAACAGGGCAGTCAAAGAAGATCTGGCAAGTAGGCCAATATTTTTTCAAGACATTAATGCAAATCAGAGAGATAGACATGCAGGGAAGAAGAGCAAGTAGGGAGCTCGAAGATATGTATGGCAGATCACTAGAAGAAATCCCTACAACAACAGTGATTTTTATCACTAACAATCATTGTAAATATCATTTCACCTTTTTGTAGCTCCATTTTGTGCAAGCCAAGGAGTCCTTGAGCTTGAGGAGCCTTAGAAGTAGTTGCGTACCAATTTTCGTATTTTTTAGATCTCGTTTGAGCCCCCAAATAAGCCCTGGAACCTAAATTTTAACTAGGCCGGACACTAGATCTGGACAGGGCCAAAAGCTAGTCAAAAACTATAAAAAGAGCTAGAGAACTCATTTTTGAGGTTAGATTGTAATTGAAACGAACTTGTAAGAGCTTTTGAAAGTAAACTAAAGAACTCCATTGATTCTCTCTCTTTGTCTTACTGTGTGTGCGCGTGTGTGTGTATGTGTGTGCATGCTAGTGTGCTTCTCACTCACGCACTTGTGCCGCCACTTGCTCGAGGTCTTCATACCATCCTCACGTCTTCCCGGATTGACATTAAAGGAGGTGCTACTCATCACTGAGCTACACCAAATTTTGGCGCCGTTGCCGGGGATCGAGCTTTGAGGACGAGCGTGTGATGGTAAGATGTAGAGTTGACGCGTTGGAGTTGTAGGTATTTTCTTCACTCTCATCGATTTTCTTTTACTTTCTTCACCATCTTCATCACCATCATCATCATCACCATCTCCCACGTCCATCTCCATCATCGCGAAAATTTCAGTTTTTTTGACCATATCCCCATCTCCACCTCATTTCCCTCATTTCACTTGTGAGAGAGAGCGAGAGAGCGAATTTGCATGTGCTGTTTTTTGCATGTTTTGTGAGTATTCTGCAGGTACAGGCCGCATCATCATCCCCAGCACCCTGCGCAGGTACGGAAATCCGAGTAACTGTCTGTGTGTCGCCGAGCTCTGTCAATCGCGACCGACAGAAAAATTGCTCTAATTGCTAAACAAAGTGCATATCCATGACCTACAGGCCAAGGGCTTCCCAAAAATGTGTTTAGTTTTTTGAAATTCCACAGATTTCTGTCAATCGCGATCGCTCTGTCAATCGCGATCGACAAACCACGACGGACAGACCTGTCAATCGCGATCGACACGTCAATCGCGACGGACAGCCCACGACGGCTCTGTCAATCGCGACCGACAGAGTCAACGACCGATTGACCACGACCGACTGACCATACGCGTGACACGTGTCAATCGCGATCGAGCCATCAATCGCGATCGACTCATCAATCGCGACCGACACAGTCAACGACTGTTTGACCACGACGGACAGACCACGACGGCTCTGTCAATCGCGACCGACACGGTCAACGACTGTTTGACCACGACGGACAGACCACGACGGCTCTGTCAATCGCGACCGACACGGTCAACGACTGTTTGACCACGATCGACAGACCCTCGCGACCGACCTGTCAATCGCGATCGACTCATCAATCGCGACCGACAGAGTCAACGACGCTTTGACCACGATTGATTGACTTTTCGGCCACGTGTCAATCGCGACTGACCAGTCAATCACGACGGACAGCCACGACGGACCTGTCAATCGCGATCGACACGTCGATCGCGACTGACCTGTCAATCGCGACCGACAGACTTTGCGAACGCGTTAGAAGGGCAAATTAGGTCAAATTTTTAAGGCAAAGTGATTGGTCTAAATGGTGATTAAGTGTGGGACAAACTCTAGGGTGTAGTATTGCATTGTTAGGCTGTGCCACAAGCTACTCGAGTATTCCTGTTCGACTGTTAGCTTGTATTGAACCCTGATTTAACTCCCTAAACCCTGAACAGTCCTAACTTTTTCATACGAAATCCAATTTTTGAGCTCTTGGGCTTGTTGGAAAGCTCGTGGCATATACTACACGCCCTCAACTGTTTTTTATAAAGATAATGCATTGATTTTCAGAGAGGGTATTTTGAAGTTGACCATACCCAGGGGGCTCAAAGTCAGGGGTCTTTAGAATTATTTTCCTAAAAAGTCACAATGCAAATATGTGTATATGTTACATGAATGAAAGTTGTGGGTTGTGTCCTTGAATCTAAGCATTGAGCTAACCGTGGGACTTTTATAGGTCCATTGAGAGCAACAGAGAGCGTACAAAGAAAGGTTTCTTTGCAAGCTTGAGAACCGGGTTCTTGAGCACCATAAAACAAGGGATCAACAAGTAAGGTTGGATTATTCTCAACTCCCTCTGTCATTTCCTAGCTCAAGCTAAGAACGAGTAGAGATAGGAGTAAGCCAGGGCGACGATAGGCAGTTATCAAGTTGAAGACTACCTAAAAAACTCAAGTTCAAGTTAAAAACATAATCTCTGTACTGTCGATAACCTAAAGAAAAAGAACCTAACGTGGAACGATCAACCTGAAATTACAAAGAACCCTCAAGTGTTCCTGACGACGTGATATCAGACAAGACCATAAACACAAAAATTAACTAAAAAGAATCAAGTGACTGGTACCAATTGATCGGCAACGAGGCTGTACTCTGGAAAAAATTGGGATAATCAGTTAGGCATATGAACCTTCGATCAGGACGACACCTAGCAAGAGAGAGACAAAGCCTTAGGTCATCAGAGGCTAGTGTCAATCACACTGCAAGATCTTGGGCCCAGCAGTTGTGCCACCACTCTCATTACCCTAGCTCGGAGACCAGTGAGTCAAGAATGTCTCAAGGCATGGACAGGCCTACGGGAAGTTCAGGAGTGCCTTACCTATACAGGGTAGAAGGCCCTTACAAAACGCAGCTGGAGTACCTTAGGACCAACCGATTAGGTGCTAGCATCTATGAGGACGGCCTAGGAAGATCCGTGGTCCAGATTAAAAACCCTGACCAATCTATAGGACTAGAACATCCAGCTGTCAAGTTTGAAAATGGAGCATACCTGGACAAGGAAGGAACTATATATGTTGTCACTAGTCACCCTGATAGGACAGATGACTTCGGGAATGTAATCTCAGAAGCGGACTTAGGTGACCTAGAACAAGGGAACATGGATGCGGAACCTAGAACCCCTCGAGGTAAATCAGTTCTCACTAGGATTATCACGCCTGAATGGGTCCCCCAAGACAACAAGAGCATAGAGTTGCTCCTCAATCGAGAAACTGATGAAGCCTTTTGGAGGTATAAGTCTAATCAGCCAACAGACATAGGAAATATCATGATCTATGAGTTTAAGGATCCGGATAGCCCAGGCAGAGTGACCTACTTAGATCATGCTTCAGAACGGATCTTTGTGGTGACAGAAAATGATAGGCATGCCTCCACTTGGAAGGGTGAATTTATTTTTCCCCAACCAAGATCAAATGTATCCTATGGTCACCCTGGGGCTGGAGCTTCCCAAGCTCATGGTACGCAAAGAGACAGAAGCAGAGATAGACCAGAAGTAAGTTTTGCCAACCCAGTGGGCAGAGAAAGAACGAGAACAGAGACGAATAGGGTAGAACCTGAGATGCATAGAGCCCACAGGAACCAAAGAAATGTAGATGAATTCCCTCTGCCGAGACCTAGAGAGCACGCAAGAACTTTGAGACCCACCCAGCTAGTTAAGTCCATGAAGAATTACTTTGACGGCACAGGAGATCCCTATGATCATGTGGCGGAATTCAAGCAAGTCTTGAGAGCTGAACAGGTTGAGGATCTGTTCACGCAGTACAATGCCTTCGGTCTAACCCTTAGGAACACAGCACTTACATGGTTTCAACCATTGGATGAGCGTCAGTTCAGGAGCATAGACCAACTCCTAGAGGCTTTCATTGTGGAGTTCTCTAAGAGTGGCATAAGACACAATACTTCCTCATTGATCCACAGCTTCAAGCAAACCCCTCAAGAGACTGTGAGACTTGCAGGAAGAAGATTTAGGCAATACCTTGAAAGATGTCCTATTTCGGAGCTACCCACATCTGCTAAACAAGTAGCCTTATTCCTTGATGGATTGCTGAGTACGAAATTGAGATCCTATGTGTATCTGAAGGACCCTAGGACTATAGAAGAATGTGTACGCATGTGCATTGACATTGAAGATAACCTAGGGGAAGAGCTAGAGCTTTCCAAAATCTACAAAGATTCAGATAGTGCATCTAGCCACTCTTCCACGCAATCTACATCAATTGAGGAACTCGCGGAAAAAGTAGCTCAGAAATTAGGTGTAACTAGCAAACAAATCCCAAGGTTTGCCCCTGTGAAAAGATGCTATACTTGCGGTGGCAACCACCTGGCAAATGTGTGTCCCATTATGGCCCAACCCCAAGTTAACCCTAGTAGCCAGTACTGCACCATAGAACGGAAGTACACAAACCACACTGCGCAAGATTGCCCATACAACAAGCAGGCAGTTAGGCAACCCTACCCTCAACCCTACCAACAAGGCAGATACCAGAACCAGTATCCTCCACCACCACAATATGCTAGACCCCAACAAACCTACCAACCACAATATCAGGCCCAACAGAGACCCCAACCGGTACTAGCTCAACAGCCCCCAAACCCTGCTAACGTGATTCCAGTAAAGTATGCTGTTGCAGAAGAAAACCTGAACAGGGCCATAGTACCAGTAACCCCATTGATCTCGGAAAATGACCCAAGTGACCATAGCTTTGATTCTACACATGTCGATAGTCCCCAGGCTTACTACATGCAGTCTCCAGAACATGGTGAGTCTTACTATAGTGAGGAACCAAGTGAACCTAGTTGGGAGTCAGATTACACGAACGTCATGTATGCAAACCCCAACCCCAGGCCTCAACCTAGGCAAGTAAGACCTCCATTCCCAAGAGGACCGTGCTACAGATGCCAAGGAGATCATCTCATCCGTGATTGTCCCTTACCCCCACCTACACAACCCCAGTCAGTGACTATCCAGGGTTTTTGCCAAGATTGTGGAAAAGAGCATCTTTTACGAGATTGCCCAAAGAACCCCAATAATATGCCAAAAATCACTCCGATCAATGTGATCGGTTTGGTTGTAGATTCCTCAGGAAGCGTCACTTCCACTGCACCAGTGCAGGTAGTCACTAGAGCTCAGGCATTGCAGCAAAATCAAGGGGTAGGCCAGGAAAAGAGCCCAGATGCTAGCGATACTGAGAGCCAAAATAAAAAGAGAACAAGAGCTTGGAAAGATAGTCGGGAAAGAATGAAAAGACAATGGGCTAAAAAGATGAGTGAGCTTGAGGAAAGCATAAGAGAAACCAAAGCGAGGATAACTGAACTCACAGCTCAAACTCCCTCTCACATCACCCCGCCTCCACCACTCCCATCTCCATCCGACTCACCACCTTCCCCACCGCCTCATCAAATCCCACCACCCCCTAGAGTAGGATCAGTTCTAGCAGATCCCACTCCTGAAGACCTAAACATGATGCTTAAAGCATATCAGGCCAGAATCCAAGAAGGGCCAAACGTCACGGATCATGACAAGTGCTATCCTAGAGCTGACCTAGAGATAGAAAGAACCAAACTGTGCGCGAAAATGGTCGCATTGGCTCAGACTATGTTTGAAGCCAGTCGCCTTTTCAATTACTCGGGCTCAGCCAAGACGCAATTACACTTGGATGGATTCCTAGAAAAGTTAGAGAGGATAATTGCCAGATCTGACAAGGAAGAAAAAAATCAGGAGAAAGAAAAAGAAAGCAAAAACCTGAGCCATTCCCCATCGGAAGTTTATGCAGCCAATTCCACTAAACCAGACAACTTCCCCTCCTTAGAAAGATTAGAGAGGCTAACTGCACAGCCAGAAAAGGAGCCTATCCCTCAAAAAAAGGAAAGGGCAAGAGAACGGATAAGCCAGCCTCTTCAGGAAGCTCATGTGCCTCCTCAAGGAGCCTATCTTCCTCCCCAAAGGTCACAGGTGCCTCCCTCGAAAGCTTATGTACCTCCACAGGTAACCCACATTCCTTCCCAGAGAGCGTATGAGCCTGTGCGGAAAAGTAATAGCATAAGTAATCCTCCCCAAGAAGCTTGTGCTTCAGCTATCTATGACAACGAGGAAAGAGCCAACGATAGGATAAGCCCTCCTTCCCAGGTAGCATATGTACCTAATTCTACGGAGCCAGACACTTCTTCTTCTATGAATCGGTTTGCACCAGACTTCCTACGAGAGATTCAAGAAGACAAATGGGATAACGAAAGTGAGGTCGCCCCTCCTTTTGAACTGGTGGACGATGCACACGACCAATTTCCACAAGACATCCCATCAATTTACGGGGAACATGAGTGTGCTCAATCTCATGAGAGATTGGACTTTGAGTCTAATTCCATACAGGAGCTACCCCACTTCACAGGCCCATGGGAAGCAAAGTCCACGTGTATGAGAACACCCACAGTCATGGTAAGGAACGACGACTCAGTCATACCGAGGAACACGGAAGTAGTAACGAACACCAAGGTGCAACGCGATCTCACTTTGGAAGAGCTGCCTGAGGATAGACCAAACGCGCGGAAATATGTAGATAGTCAAGTAACTGAAACTGCAAAACCTCGTTCCCGGGTAGGATCCCATAGGACAGTACCGGAAATTCCCTTGGATAAGATAGGAGATATGTGTGAAGGTGAAGAAGGGAACACCTACCTTCCCATCACCTACCAGGAATACACCACCAAGGCAATTTTGGACTCAGGTGCAGGAGTTGCAATTGCCACCACTTCCCTTTGGAAGCGTTGGGGCAAGCCAGCACTCAGACCAACGAGGATGAAATTACAAATGGCCGATGGTCACATAGAGAGACCCCTAGGATTGCTAGAAGGAATAACTCTCACCACTTGTGGTGTCGAGTTTGAACATACCTTTGCCATATGTGATTTCAGCAAAAATCATGCCTATGAGATGATTTTGGGAAGACCATTCATGCGACAGTTGCAAGTGGTACAGGATTGGGGAACCAATTCTTTGTACCTGCAGCACTTAGGTGTTACAACCAAAGTCAATCTCAAGGATTATTCTCATAGAGATGTCCCTCCTATCCAATGGAATCCCATCCATAGAGCCAAAGATGATACAGAATCTGTGCATTCCATAGGATCAGGATCCTCCTGGATGCACGAAGACACTCACTTATGGATGTGCAAAGTAGCAGTGGAGGAAGAGAAGAGAGAAAAGGCTAGAGAAATAGGTGCAAACGAAACCCATAGACCCATTCAAGACCCAGCCTATGCACCTGTAGTTTTTCCAGACGAGGAATTTGAACCCCATGGCTGGGCAGAAATTTTAGCAACAATGGATGTAGCCATCAATGAAGAACAATGGACACCTCACTGTGATGAGGATGGCTATGATATTTCAGTCTTCTCCATAGAGCCAATCATGGGAGAGGCAGTTCTAGAAGAATGCGAACCTAGCCCTGATGCATTTGAGGATGCAAGTGACTCCGATCTAGAGTCAATCATTATGGACCCTCCATTTGCATCAGATGAAGAATACTTCCATGAAGTAGAATTTCAACCCCAGAGGCATGGAGAGGTTACAAATGATGTAAGATTAGCAACACATATGACCCCGGAGGAAGAAGGAAAGAAACGAAAGAAGAAAGAAGTCTCACCAGAGGAGGAAGAATCTTTGTTTGAGGTCCCAGAAAATTTTAAGAAGTATGAGATAGATGACAGGAGAGTCATGATAAGAATGCCTAAACGAGAAGCACAATCAGGAGAGGCCTATGATAACAAAGAAACCACCAAGAAAATAGTAGTGGCCATAGAAGAAGGAGAGGAGAGATGCACGTATATAGGCCATGATCTGACAGAAGAAGAAGAGCATGAATTGATTGCCTTGCTAAGAGAATACAGAGATGTATTCGCTTGGAGTTACAAGGATTTGAAAGGGGTTGACCCGGACATATGCTCACACACCATTCCCATGACTTCAGATGCCAAACCCTCTAAGCAGAAGCCTTATACCTATAATGATAATTACGCTGCTAAGATCAAAGAAGAGATAGATAGACTGGTTGAAGCTGGATTTATCTATGAAATTGAGCACACCGAGTGGGTATCCCCCATTGTGGTGGTGCCCAAGAAGAATGGCAAGCTGCGTGTGTGCATTAACTTGAAAAAGGTTAATGCAGCCACAATTCGAGATAACTATCCGCTTCCCATAACAGAACATCTCTTAGAAAGAGTGGCAGGCAAGGAAGTGTACAGCTTCCTTGATGGATTTTCGGGCTACAATCAAGTAGCCATAGCTCCAGAGGATCAGCATAAGACAGCCTTTGCCACAGAATGGGGCATTTTTGCTTTTAGAGTAATGCCATTTGGGCTTACCAATGCACCAGCCACCTTCCAGAGGCTGATGTGCCATGTGTTTAAGGAGTTCCTGAGGAAGAGTTTAGAAGTCTATGTTGATGATCTTTGTGCTCATTCCAACATTAGGCAAACCCATATTCCTGAACTCAGACAAATCTTTGACAAATGTAGAGAATATCAAGTCTGCCTGAACCCAGAAAAGTGCGTTTTTATGGTCAGGCAAGGCAAGATCCTAGGACATATAGTGTCAAAGAATGGCATATCTACTGACGAAGAAAAAGTGAGAGCCATAGCGGAGTTACCTAGGCCAAAGAATGTCAAGGAAGTACAAGCTTTCATGGGGCATTGCGGTTATTATCGACGATTTATACACATGTATGCTGTCATTGCAAAGCCCATGTACGGACTCTTGACAAACTTTGAGTGGACGGATGAATGTGAGAATTCCTTCCAAGAACTTAAACGAAGATTATGTTCAGCACCAATCTTGACCACACCAGATTGGAATAAGCCATTCCATGTTCATGTTGATGCATCCAATTACGCTATTGGATGTGTGCTTGCACAACCTACTGGTGAAGGTAATATGGATCTTCCAATTGCCTATGCCAGTAGACAATTGAATGCGGCTGAACGAAATTATACCACTACAGAGCGCGAAGGATTAGGCATGGTATATGCAGTCAAGAAATTTAGACACTATTTGCTTGCAAATAAGTTTAAATTTTTTACTGATCATCAGGCGTTGTTATATCTTGTAAACAAGCCATGCAATACAGGAAGATTAGTGAGATGGTTTCTCTTGCTAATGGAATACGATTTTGAGGTTGTGGTAAGGAAAGGTAGGACTCATTTGAGAGCCGATCATCTCTCTAGGCTCACATCGGGAGAAGCCCCACAAGGAGTGTCAGATGACCTTCCGGATGCTTACTTGTTTAATTTGGAAGTGGTGCCGCAGTGGGCCAAGCCATTGGTACCAGTATTGACATACGGGCCTAACCATCCTGTGGTAAACACACGGAACAGAGAGGTTGTAAAAGCCCAAAAATACCACATCATGGCAGGAAGCATGTACAAGCACATAGATCAAGGGATCTTGGCTTGTTGCGTAGAAGAGGATGAGTACGCTAAATGGTTGCAACTAGCACATGTAGGTGCACTAGAGCAACACCATTCAAAGCAACGAACGTTGCAGACTCTAAAGAGATTCGGAGTGCATTGGCCAACTATGGAAGCGGATGTCCAAAAGTTGTGCAAGGAATGCCCAATCTGTTGCACTAAACCACCTGTGGAACATGCCACTCTCTATCAAATATCTATTGTGCCAGATTGGAGTGAACCTCTAGTATCATTCTTGCGGACAAACACATTCCCCCCATACATGACTCTAGCTAGGAAAAGGAGTTTAGAACAAGAAGCCCTGGATTATTCACTCATAGGTGATAATCTATATAAGCGCGGTAAAGATGGTTACCTGAGATTATGTGTCCATGAAAGTGAGTATCTTAAGATCTTAGAAACTGCTCACCAAGGTGTAGCAGGAGGACACTTTGGACCAGATCGGGTAATCAAGGCAATACTATTTGCGGGCTTTTGGTGGCCTACACTTCACATGGATGCTCATACCTATGTGAAACGGTGTGATATCTGTCAAAGGACTCAGTATCCTATACGCAAAGATGAGATGCCACTGAAACCTATGATGGGTGGACGTGCATTCTCTAAGTGGGGAATAGACTTCGTAGGTCCTATTAATCCCCCAGCTAAGGGTTCTCATGTGGAATACATCATTGTGGCAACAGATTATCTCACCAAATGGGTAGAGGTAAAAGCTACAACCAAGAACGATGCTCAAACAACTGCCAAATTCTTGTTTGAGAATGTATTCACGAGATATGGACTACCCATAGAGCTTGTAAGTGATAGAGGCACTCATTTCTTGAACGAAGTGATTGAAAACCTACTCCAAGAATTCTTGGTAATACACAAGAAGTCTGCCCCTTATCACCCTCAAGCTAATGGACAAGCTGAGAGCACTAATAAGATTCTATGCAATGTACTGACGAAATTAGTGAACACTAAACGCTCTGATTGGGATAAACAGCTACACCATGCTGTTTGGGCATACCGAGTGGCCTACAAAACGGTACTCCAAGCCACCCCCTTCCAGATGGTTTTCGGCCAAAACGCTGTGCTACCCTTGGACTTCCTGATCCCCACATTGAGAGTAGCACAAGAGCACGAATGGACAGGTCATGAGCTCTCCTCTAGGATCTTTGACCTTGAACGATTAGGAGAAACAAGACTGAGAGCCGCTGCAGGGATATATGCAGCCAAGAAGAGACAGAAAGCATACTTTGATGCCCACGTGAAGGATAAGGGCTTGAAAACGGGAGATCTAGTCTTAGTCTATACACTGAAACAACACGCAAGGAAGCTAGAAAAGAGAGGCTACGGACCTATGATCATCAATAGGATCTCCACAAGTGGAGCAGTACAATTGGCCACATTAGAGGGTGATGTTCTCCCTAACTATATTAGCGGATGCAGAGTCAAGTTGTACCAGGAACCCCTCACGGAGGAAATGCTCAGCCGACTCAACACTGCTAAGAAACGCAAAGAGGAAGAAAAGAGAATTAGAGAAGAAGCTCAAGCAGAGGCTTTAGAACGCATCAGAAGGATGAAATTACGAAGGCAAGGTAGAGATCAGCCTGGAGCGAATGACTATGCAGACCAAGGATTTCCCATAGCCATGTGTGAAGTTGCAGGAACCCGCTTGAATAGAATAATTGATAGACGTCCTTTCATAACCATAGACATAGGACAAGGAAAGAGTACAAGGACCGTAAGAGCCTTGATTGACTCAGGTGCTGCCACTAGCGCTGTTAAGTTGTCTTACTGTCAAGAGTTACAGTTAACTGTCCATCCTGTGGAAGCATACCTCATAGGATTGGGAGGCGTGGAAACCCCTTGCATGGGCGAGGTGGAACTTCCCCTCTACATTCACGAGGAGGCAATGACCGTTAAAGTACTAGTGTGTCAAGATGAGGATCTCACTGAACCTCTCGTCTTGGGTCAGGATTGGATCTATGACCAAGCAGTCAATCTAAACCTAAGAAGTGGACTTCTCCAGGTTTGGGTCAATCATAGTCGAGTTACAGTAGAATTAGACAATGGAGCACTCAAGGAACTAGGAAAGGCACAGACTCCTGGTCCTTCCAGGGGTACACATGAAGATGACCATGCTGTTCTTGTCCACAACTATGTGTTGCAGAGGAATGATATTTGCAAAAAAGGAGTCAGGAATGCAACGGAACTCCCTTCTTTTCCAAAGGCTAGAAGGAGGCAGCAACCCAAGGTGGATCAAAGGCAGAAGAAGCAGGGTACTACCTATGTCAGAGATCAAAAGTACCTGCGCAGCAGAACAGCCCAGAAAATAGACCAGGTATGGGTGCGGAAAGGTGAACGACCGGTTGCACCACCGTCAACTACAGGGGCAAAGCCTCTTATTAGTGACCAACAACGCAACGCTAATAAGAAGTCTTTCAAAAATTCTTCTGCTAAAGTAAAATCTATTTGGGTGCCCAAGAAGTCGATGAAGGCAAGCCCACAATCAAGACAAATTTGGGTGCCTAAGGCTTGCTTGATGGCCAGATTTCACTCGTTCTCGACACTCATGCACACACCAAAACCCAAGAGCGTACATGTAATCAATTGTAAATGGGTCCCAAAAAGGCCTCATCTTCAAACCACGACACCGCGAAAGCTCTGTAGAGACTCTCCGAAACCGAAAGCAAAGCCCATTCACTGCATTTGGCAGCCTAGGGCCTGTAATAAACCCCCCGACCCCAATTTGTAAATTCATAACCCACTTACTAACTGCAATAGTTTCCTAGGACAACACAATCACTAACTACACACACTGCCTTCATGCACTTACTAACCACTAACTCACCATCTACCTTATGTTAATGTTGTAACGGGGACAACAACGGATTTATTTTGTCCATTACAATGTTAACACTTGGTTCTATATTCTCACAGAACCAATCAGCAAACAGGGCCATGGCAGAAGCAGGTACCAGCTCTCAAGCCGGATCTGGTCCCCAGATCGTGGACATAGAAACACTTCTCCTTGAGCCACGTCTCACTGCAAGACCGCAAGAGCTTCAAGAAGTGCATGTGCTCCCCATCCAGGATCCTCCTCAAGGACACACTTCTCAAGTAGGTAAGCATGCGCATTGGTTCAGTGATGTTGCTGGACCACTGGGCGATGGAACCTACTTCTGGGAAGCAGAATTGGAGTTCAATGGCAAATGGGGTCGATACCACTTTTTCACACGCGAATTTGAAAGCTACCAAAATGCCGAAGTCATGAGATCAGTTTGGGTCAAAGCGGGTGTGGAAAGTTACTTCAGGGCCCACATACCAAAGCCGGATTTTTTACGATGTTCATATCTGATCAGTACAATCACGCCAAGCAGGACCAAAGGAGGCGACAGCACCTTTGTGTTGCCATCACTGCTGCCGGGTAATGAGCTTAAAAGGTTCAAGCTGGACCTCAATCTGGTAAGAGAAGCATTGGGAATGTATGGCATGCACATCCCAACAGAAAAGGAAACCATGGTCCCAGGTCGCATGAAGCACAAGGATCTGAATAAGTTGAAGGATATGGTAGCAATGACACCTACCATTGCGCTTCACCTGCGAACCATCATGCAACACTTTGCGTTTCCCGCCCAAGAACGATTCACAATGCCCCCGAAAAAAATATGGTTCAGTTTATATCTGGCAGAAACCGAAAGCCTGCCCATCAATGTGCCACACTGGATCATAGACCAGATCCACCTAGCGCATCAAAGGTGGAACAAAAAACAGAAGAATGTGCTCCACGGGTGTTGTGCTTTGACCAGAATAATCTATAGATGCTTGGCTTATGACGTGCCTGTTCAGCGGGCACTCGTATGGTCCCGAGTCCAAGAATTCCAAAGAAGACTATCAACAGCAGGTCCCCCATCCAAGAAGATGAGGGGGGGAGTCCAACTACCCTGTGCCCAACCAAGGGGAGCTACCGCTACACCAGAAATCACTCCTCCCCAGACACGACGAGTTAGGCCATTCACGATCCGGCTACCACGACCAAGCACGGAGGGGCCTAATCTGGTGTTTCCACCCATTCCATCCGATTTGGAATTCCCACAGGGATTTACTCTTGAGGACCTCACGGATGAAGAAATTGCCAGATTAATCTATGACTCTAACCTCGAAGCGGAAGCAGCGCGAGCTCAGGAACCACGACCCAAAACAACATCGGCCCCCACCCAACCCCAAGTTGTAGAAGTCGATGTAGATGAACAAGAGGCAGGAGGAGACGAAGAAGAAGTCGACGAAGAACAACAGCAAGAATATGACGAACTCTCCGAGTTAGCAAGTGCCCCAGCATATTCGGCACAAATCAAGAGACTATATCGAACCATGCGACTGGTTCAGGAACAGCATCGGACGTCTCTAGAACAGGGCAAAAGACTCATGAACGACTTGCTAGCTGAGGAAGGTGTGGACGAGTTGTTCATTGAGTCCATGAACCTTCATGCCGACGCTGTAGGACTGGACGAGGCCATTCATGAGGCAATGGCCTACATCCACAGGTTTGAAAAAAGAGTTCCCGTTCGTCCCAGGAGGTCCGGGAAGCAAATTCACATCAATACATCAGCACCAGGCGAGGCAGCGCAAGCAGAAGAATATCAGGAAGCACCGTTGTCACCACCATCCCCACCTCACACTACACAATTCACTCCACCACAGGACACTAACACTACCACATCCACTACCACTACCGTGGTCATGGGCATCCCACTCTCTCCGGGAATCCAATACGGGGGAGTCACCATGCCCACCTTCACCACCCTGTTCACCGATGTCACATCCACTCCACCAACGATTCCCATCTACACCGTCACTCAAACAGTTGACACGATGGAAACATCACCTGCCACAGCACTGCTCCCTCCCCCTATGCCACCTTCATCACCCATACCCCCTCCACCCACATCTCCACGTACATCCACATCATTCACCTCTCCCATTCCCGCCCCCATTCCCCCTGCATCTTCACCCTTCCCAGCATTATTTAATGTAAATAACATATTCTTAGCATTAAACCAATGTGTATACCAGCTCCAGCATGAGTACAAAGCTCTGGACAACCGGTATCAGAATCTGGAAACGCACCATCAAAACTTACAAAGACAATTTCTCATTCTACAAACAGAAAATGCAGAACTGAATCAACGCTACACGACGCTTGAGCAGGCTCACCAAACCTTATTGGCGGCACCCCAACCATCGACAGAATCAGGTGCCAAACAACTAGAAGCTCTGCTCGAGGTATACCAAGCCGATAATCTCAAAGTCCGGCGTAACCTGGCACTTCTCAGAAAACACATGGCGGCCGCCCTAGAAGAAAACAAGAGGTTACAGCAGCAAAATGAAGCAAATCTAGAAGCAGCAATAGAAGGCTCTCCACACGAAATTGATCCAGAGCAGTTTAAAGCTGTGCCCTCAGAGACAATGAAGACCATCTTGGACAGCTATGCAGATCTATTAGAAGCTCATGATGACTTGGAAAGGGAACGTGATGCGCTGCGCAATCAACTCCAAGAGCAACAGACAGCACCCAAAGTCACGGAAACGACCACGACTTCAGAGGAAGTCAAGGCATTGAAAGAGCAGGTGGCCGAATTACAGGCAAGATTACTCACACATGAAAGGCAACCCTCTCCAGTTGTCGAACCAGAACCCGAGGATTTGGTACCTATCGAGGTAGATGAGACGTATGAGGAACCTTACGTTCCTATGCCAATGCCAGGTGGTGAACAAACCGCCGAAGGAATGGATACGCTAGAAATCGAAGTACCTGAGTGGCTCCAAACTCTAGAGAAAACGGCATCAACTCATGAAGATCGAGTGGCAGTTCAAATCCAATCTATGGCAAAGATAGAGGACACTATTATTAAATCAGAATACTTCCGCAGCATGTCCCACCATAGATGGATCGGAACCAATGATGATCAATACGTGCCCTATTGTATACTCCTGGCGGACTACAATGCAGAAATCCAACATAGATGTGGCAAACCTCCAACGTTTGCTACACAATTTGGGCCAGATGATATCCCAGAGAGCGCCAAAAAAGGATCCATTCATCAACCCACTTGGAGGATCCGACTCCTCGAAACCTACCCGGAGATGGTTCGCACCTGGAGGAATATGCCTCTTTTTATTAAATATAACCCTTGCTATGTTCCTGTACTCCGCAGACGCACATGGCCAGAGTTTACCATTGCAGTCAAGACTATCAAGGGATGCGCCAAATGGTTAAACTACGTCTATCTAGCACCCCCTCAAGGGCCTCCCACCGTCAATTACATGATTTCCACTATACGGCACTGGAGCATCCGATTAAGGAATACCCCTGATGTAATGGCCCAGATGTGCATGAAAATTTTTTGAGTTAATGCTTATTACATTCAGGACATTCAAGAATATCAAGGACCCACACTTCTCAGGCGTCGGATTCCTTACAGGAAACCAAGATTTAGTTTATGACATGAGCACCACTCCTTCCATAGAGGTGATATACGCTTGGCACGCCAGAATAAAATACCTCCCTGCCTGCTTTAAACAAACATTCGAAGAGATGTTCATAACAGGGTTCTGGGAATACCACTCAGAAATATTTGTACCCAGACCCTCACATCTCCTCCATTTATTTGCTGTGGAGCGAACCATTCACTCAGAGCAGTTACGGGTGCCACATCCAGATGTCCCAGGGCCAGTCAATTGGGATGCATTGCTGACAGATCTAGCAAGGGGACTCAGGTTAGAAGAACACCACCTCGCCGCCGATGTTGTACAATACTACGTCCAAAAAGCAGCTAGACAAGGGTCTGTCAGGGGCGACAGACGCGAGAGTGGGGGGGGTGTTGGCAGTAGCCTTGGTACATCAGGACCTACAAGACGTGAAAGTCAAAGAAGGGAGTCAGAGCGAAGGGACAGCACAAGCAAACAGGGCAGTCAAAGAAGATCTGGCAAGTAGGCCAATATTTTTTCAAGACATTAATGCAAATCAGAGAGATAGACATGCAGGGAAGAAGAGCAAGTAGGGAGCTCGAAGATATGTATGGCAGATCACTAGAAGAAATCCCTACAACAACAGTGATTTTTATCACTAACAATCATTGTAAATATCATTTCACCTTTTTGTAGCTCCATTTTGTGCAAGCCAAGGAGTCCTTGAGCTTGAGGAGCCTTAGAAGTAGTTGCGTACCAATTTTCGTATTTTTTAGATCTCGTTTGAGCCCCCAAATAAGCCCTGGAACCTAAATTTTAACTAGGCCGGACACTAGATCTGGACAGGGCCAAAAGCTAGTCAAAAACTATAAAAAGAGCTAGAGAACTCATTTTTGAGGTTAGATTGTAATTGAAACGAACTTGTAAGAGCTTTTGAAAGTAAACTAAAGAACTCCATTGATTCTCTCTCTTTGTCTTACTGTGTGTGCGCGTGTGTGTGTATGTGTGTGCATGCTAGTGTGCTTCTCACTCACGCACTTGTGCCGCCACTTGCTCGAGGTCTTCATACCATCCTCACGTCTTCCCGGATTGACATTAAAGGAGGTGCTACTCATCACTGAGCTACAGTGTAGATCAAGGATTTTGCAACACCTCTTCATCTTCAAGCACATACCTATCCATCTCTTCACAGTGGTATCAAAGCAAGGTTGGACAACATGGCAGATGGATTTCCTTCATCAATTGACAAATTGAATAGAGGTAACTACTCAGCTTGGTCATTAAGGATGGAAGCTTATCTCCAAGGTAGAAGTTTATATGGTTATGTGGCTGGAGATGAAGTTAGGCCAAGTTTCAGGAACAAAAGTCAACCAACACAAGAAGAGCAAGAAAGATTGAGCACATGGTGCTCCAAGGATGCACTTGCAAGGTCTTATCTCCTCAACTCTATCTCATATTTTTTGTTGCCTCACATTAGAAGTTGTAAGACATCTCAGGAAGTGTGGGATGCACTTGAAGCTTTCTTTTCTTCAAGTACTAAAGTTAGGAAGCATCAACTATGGCTGGATTTCACAACTCTCAAGAAGGCTCCCAAACAAAATGTGACTGATTTTGTCACAAAGCTCAAGGACATAGCAGATCAGTTGGGAAGCATTGGAGAGGTAATAGATGAAGAGCAAATTGTAAGGCAGGTCATCAATGGCTTGAAGGCAGATGACAAGTGGGAAGCATTTACCACAACTATGGATTTGTACATGGACATGCATGTACCTGATTTCAATACACTCATTGGACAACTACTTACTCAAGAGGCAAAGCTTATCAAAAAAAAGCTCTAAAGGTAATCAATCTTCAGTTTTATACACTGATAAAAGCAAGTCCAAAGATAACAAAGGAAAGGCAAAGAAAGTGGATGATGAAGCAGGTACATATCAAACTAACTATGCAAGTAGAGGAAGACATGGCAGAGGTAGAGGAAGAGGAGGTAGACAAGGCAGGGGGAGATCCCAAGACTCCAACTCATGTTCTATTTGTGGATTAACTAATCATACAACTGAAAATTGCTTTAGGAATTCCAGGAATCAAAGAGGCAGAGGATACTATAGAGGAAATGGTCAAGAGGAAGGTTCAAAAATTATCATGGCAACTACAAAAACTACAATCATTCAAACTATCAAGGAGGCTACAAAGGAAGGAGAGACTTCAATAACTACACAGAAGACTCAAACAAAGAGGATTCATTAGTGATCATGAACATGGCTATGCCACAAGGTAAATCTGATGAGCATGTTTTCTACATAGATTCAGGTTGTTCAAATCATGTGGCAGGAAATGTGGCACTCCTATCAGATTTAGAAGATCCAAGGAATAAGCATGAGGTACAAACAGGAGATGATACAAAACATGCTGTGGAGAAAATAGGCAATGTCAAAGCACTTGATGGAAACATCAACCTACTCAGTAAGGTACTCTATGTCCCTACCATTACAAAGAATTTGATAAGTTTTGGGTAGATAGTAGAGAAAGGGTTGCAAGTCAGGTTCACAAAGGCAGGAGCATTTGTTGAAGATCCAAGTCAAGGATTCAGAAAAATTGCAAAAGGTGAAAAGATAGGTAGATTGTTCACATTTGAATTACAGGACACTAGAAACATTGCTCTCTTTAATTATGGTAGTCAGACACTCACAGAATTGGAAGTATGGCACAAAAGATTAGCACATATTGGTGAAAGGTCATTAAAGCAAATTTGCAGGGACCAAAGTGTACTTGGACTCCCTAACTTGTCAAAACAACATATGATTTATAAGTGTAATGCATGTCAATTTGGAAAGTCTCACAGGTTACCATTCATGAAGAAAGGTTATATGCATGAAGATCTCTTGGAGTTGGTTCATACAGATGTATGGGGACCTAGCAAGGAAGCTTCAATATCTAGATCAAGGTATTATGTCTCCTTTATTGATGATTGCAGCAGATGGACTATCCTATTCTTTATGAAACACAAAGATGAAGTTTTTTCATGTTTCAAAAGATATTTGGCTCTTGTGGAGAATCAAATAGGTAAATCACTAAAAAGGCTAAGGTCAGATGGAGGGGGAGAATACTTCTCCCATGAGTTTGATTCTTTTCTTCAAGAAAGAGGAATCAAAAGAGAGGTAACTACAAGGTACACTCCTGAGCAAAATGGAGTGGCAGAAAGGAGAAATAGGACAATTGTTGAAGCTGCAAGGTCTATGTTAAATGAAAAGCATTTACCTAATTACTTACGGGCTGAGGTTGTATCTACAGCCACTTACTTGATTAAGAGGTTGCCTTCAAAATCCCTTGATGGGATGACTCGATATGAGGCTTGGAATGGAAGAAGACCAAGCTTAGATCATTGTAAAATTTTTGGATGTATTGCTTTTGCTCATGTTCCTTCACAGGTTAGACGCAAGATGCATCCAAAGGCAGAAAGGTGTGTATTTATTGGATATGACAACAATCAAAAGGGCTACAGGTTATACAACCCTATCAACAAAGGATTCTTGGTAAGCAGAGATGTAGTTTTTGATGAAAATAATTCATGGTATGAAGATTCATGCAGGAAGGTCAATTTACCATATGATCTTGAAGAAGATTTTCCAAATCTTGGTAGAGAACAACCAAAGATTGAAGAACAAGACACCTGAGAGGATGATGAAGAATCTCAGATGGAAAAGATCAAAGCATGGAAGTCTAAAGGTAAAGCAAAATTGCAGGAACTTGGACATGAGGCAGAATCATCACATCATGGCCTAAGAAGATCTATGAGAGAAAAGAAAAAACCAGAAAGGTATGGGTTTGACACCTCATTAGTAACTAAACATTCTATCTACATAGCACAGGACATAAACCAAGAGGAGCCATCATCATTTGAAGAGGCCAAAGCAAAAACAGAATGGAAGCATGCAATGAAGGAAGAGATTGAAGCACTTGAGGAAAACAACACTTGGGATTTGGTGCCCAAGACTTCATCCATGAAGGTAATAGGCTCAAGATGGGTCTATAAACTCAAGAAGAATTCTGATGGTTCCATTAACAGGTATAAGGCAAGGCTTGTAGCAAAAGGCTTTACACAAACTCAGGGAATTGATTATGAGGAGACCTTCTCTCCTGCGGCAAAGATGCCTACTATTAGGGTTTTGCTTAGTATTGCCTCTTCCAAGAATTGGAAGATACTTCAACTAGATGTAAAGAATGCATTCTTGAATGGTTGGATAACAGAAGAGGTATATATGGCACAACCACCTGGTTTTGAGAATCAAGTTTATCCTGATTATGTGTGTAAACTTAACAAAGCATTGTATGGTCTCAAGCAAGCTCAAAGAGCTTGGAATTTCAGGCTTGTTTCATTCTTGCAGGACAAAGGCTTTCAACCAAGCAAGGCAGATCCTTCACTCTTTATTAAAAAGAGTAATCCTGAGGTCATCTACTTATGTGTATATGTAGATGATATTATATTGATAGGAAATGATGCAGATGGTATGAAGAAGATCAAAGATCAGATGAGAGAAGAGTTCAAGATAAGTGATTTGGGTTCACTTACCTACTTCCTAGGTTTGGAAGCTGTCTACAAAGATCATGGTTTGTTTCTCACTCAAAGAAAGTACATTAAGGACATGTTGGCAAAATTCAAGATGCAAGATTGTAAGATTGCAAGTACTCCAATGGAGGTCAATCACAAATTGAGCTCACATGAAGGTGAACTCATAGAGGACCTCACATCATATCAAAGTCTAGTGGGTAGTCTCAACTACGCCACATTGACAAGAGTAGATATATGTTATAATGTGAGTGTGCTAAGCCAATTTATGCACACACCAAGGAAACCACATATGGATGCTGCCAAAAGGATTCTCAAGTATCTCAAAGGAACCATAAATGAAGGACTTTATTATCCTTATGTATCTGATTTAGGTTTGAAGCTATTTTCTGATGCAGATTGGGCTGGCTCCAAGGAAGATAGAAGGAGCACTTCAGGTTATCTTACCTTTACAGGTTCAAAGCTTACTTCATGGTCATCCAAGAAGCAACCCACAGTTGCTCTCTCTTCTACTGAAGCTGAATATAGAGGTCTTGCCATAGCTACTCAGAAAGCTATGTGGATGAAGACATTATTCAAAGATCTTGGATTGGAGTTTGGAGCTCCAACTATTTCTGGTGACAATATGAGTTCTATTCATTTGGCCGCTAATCCTATTTTTCATGCAAGGACTAAACATATTGAAGTTCATTATCACTATGTACGAGAAAAGGTTCTAAGCAAAGAGATTCAAATATCATATGTGTCCACTCATCAACAATGTGCAGATATTCTAACCAAAGCATTGGATGGTACAAAGCTTTGCAAATTCAAGGCTATGATTGGTTTGCAGGTAATCTTGGAAGATTGAAGACCTCAAGCATACTTGGCTTGAGGGGGAGCTGTTGGAGCAAGTCTATGACAAGCCTAAGTATTGGCTTGAGTCCCACAAAGTCATAGAAGAAGCCTTAAAATGAAGACTATGTAAAGTTCACTTGTGAACTACCTCTTGTAACTTTTGAAGAGTTTACTTAATGTAAAAGTGAAAGAATCCTAAGTGGTTGAGTCCACTTGATCAAAAAGGGAAAGAGGAGCCACGAGTTCGTGATTTGTGGTAGGTAGACAATCAAATCAATCATTGATTGATTGGAGAGTGATTGAGGGAAGTTAGCCTCCCAAACTCAACTATAAATAGATGGTAGTTTTAGTCGTGGTTAGAGAGACCTATGTGAAGACCTCCAAGAGCTGAGCTTTATGCCATATCAAGGTGTGATTACAAGGCACACATATGTATCAGTAAGTCCATTGTATTGTACAAGCAATATACTTTCATTTTCATGATCATTTGAGTTCATATTTCCATGTTCTTGTGAAGTGTACTACTCACTGCCATATCTCTCAATTTTCTCAGTCAGATTGCAGAGATTGTTTCTCTGAGCTTGGTGCATCATTTTCAGTGATTTTACTTGGTAAAGTTAGCTCTATAAGTCTACTAAATGCTCACAAAGTTTGATTTCATTTGGATGTTTCAATCTTCAGTTATGTTCAATTGAAGTCAACAGTGTCTGTTCATCTTCACTTCTCTGTCAGGTACTCGACTTTTTCACTCATCTTGTCAGAGCCATTTCTCAGTGTTTACGTATCCAAATTCACTGATTTAAAGCTTGTTGGATTTAACTTAATGCCTAGTATAACCATACAAATTTTCATAATCATTGGATTCCCACATTTTGAGTTATGTTCATTGTTCTGCTCACTAGTCTCAAACTGTAGCAGCCCGTTAAAATCGGGATGATGTCATCACTTGTTAAAACTCATTCTCAGTATGTGGTTCATTATTTTTGATGAGATTACTCTTCAAAGTTAGCTCTTTAAGTTAACTAGACTTCCCCAAGAGGAATTAAGCTAATTGCTGCTGTGCTTAGAGAATTATGCAAAACACTAGAAGGTGTATGAACCAAATTAGCAAGTTTTTCACCTCTGAGCTAACTCCAACTTATCTGTTTTGATCTATCTTTTTGAGAGTGATCTTCCAAGGTACATAGGGTGTATAATACATCCATTGGCAAGCTAAAAGGGCCCACCATATACTCCTGGAGTTCATTTGGTTGGTGTAGATCAAGGATTTTGCAACACCTCTTCATCTTCAAGCACATACCTATCCATCTCTTCACACCTATGACTCTAGAGGCCAAACCTACTAAGAAGAAACCATACACCTACAATGATAATTATGCTACCAGGATTAAAGAGGAGATAGATTGCTTGATAGAAACAGGATTCATTTACGAAATTGAGCATACCGAATGCGTATCCTCTATTGTGGTTGTAACCGAGAAAAATGGGAAGTTGTGTGTGTGTGTGTATTAACCTCAAAAAAGTTAATGCCACCACTATTAGGGACAGTTATCCTCTTCCTATCATAGAGCACCTATTGGAACCAGTCACGAGCAAGGAAGTTTACAACTTTCTTGATGGATTCTCATGCTATAATCAAGTAGCCATTGCTCCTGATCAACACAAGATGGCTTTTGCCACAGAGTGGGGCATATTTGCATTTTGTGTGATGCTATTTGGGCTAAAAAATGAACCCACCACCTTTCAACGACTCGTATGTCATGTTTTTAAGGAATTCTTAAGGAAGAATTTGAAAGTCTATGTGGACGACATTTGTGCTCATTCTAACATGAGACAAACCCACATCCCTGAATTAAGGCAAGTATTTGACAAATGTCGAGAATATCAGGCTTGCTTGAACCCAGAAAAGTGTGTTTTCATGGTCAAGCAAGGCAATATTCTAGGACACATTGTGTCAAAGAACGGAATTTCTACAGATGAAGAAAAGGTGCAAGTAATTGCAGACCTACCTAGGTGAAAAAATATGAAAGAAGTACAGGCTTTCATGGGACATTGTGGTTATTATCCACGATTTATACACATGTATGCAATCATAACAAAGCCTCTGTACTCTCTTTTGACCAAGTTTGATTGGACAGAAGAATGTGAGAATTCATTCAATGAACTTAAACAATGCTTGTGTTCAGCACCTATTTTAACGACACCAGATTGGAGTAAGCCATTCCATGTACATGTGGATCCATCCAACTATGCCATAGGATGTGTGTTGGTACAACCTATGAATGAAGGTAAAGATCTTCCCATTGCTTACAGAAGTAGAAAAGTAAATGCGAAAAAAATAAATTACGCCACGACAGAGCATGAAGGATTAGGAATGGTATACGCGAATAAGTTCAAGTTCTTCACGGATCATCAGACATTGTTGTATTTAGTCAATAAGCCTTGTAACACTGGACGATTGAAAGGTTGGTTTCTACTACTAATGGAATACGACTTTGAAGTAGTAGTCAAAAAGGGAAGGACCCACCTTAGAGCTAATCATCTTTCATGATTAACTATGGGAGAAGCTCCTCAAGGAATACCGGACGAACTACCAGATGCATACCTATTTAATCTCGAGGTAGTACCTAAATGGGCCAAGACTATTGTTCCTATTCTCACATTTGGGGATTAGGATCAAAGAAGGAGAGATTACCAAGTCACAAAGATACCAAATAGTAGCACGAAGCATATATAAACAAGATAATCAAAAAAATCTTTCTTGCTGTGTCGATGAGTTAGAACACAATAATTGGTTTCAATTAGCACATGTAGGTGCATTACAACAACATCACTCAAAACATCATACTTTGGAGACTCTGCATAGACTAGGAGTATATTGGCCTTCTATGGTTCTGTTTGTTGTGAAAGACCACCTATGGAACATGCATCATTGTATCATGTGTCTCTTACACCAGAGTGGAGTGAATCGATGGTGACATACTTGAGGACGAAAACATTCCATCAAGGAATGACTTTAACAAGACAACAAAGTCTAGAGCAGGAATCTTAAGACTACTCACTTATTGGTGATAACTTGTACAAACGAGGAGATTTCACACCAAGGTGTTGTAGGAGGTCATTTTGGCCACGATAGAGTAACAAAAGCCATATTATTTGCATGATTATGGTTCTCTTCACATGGATGCACATACCTATGTTAAGAGATGTGATGTGTGCTAGAGAATGATGTTTCCCACTCGTAGAGATGAAATTCCACTAAAACCCATGATGGGAGGATGTGCATTCTCTAAGTGGGGTATAGACTTTGTAGGACCCATTAACCCCCCTACTAAAGGAACTCATGTTGAATACATCATAGTAGCAACAGATTATCTTACCAATGGGTAGAAGCTAAGGCCATAGAAAAGAATGATGCTCACATGAATGCAAAATTCTTATTTGAAAATGTCTTTATGAGATATGGATTGCCTATAGAACTTGTGAGCGATGGAGGAACTCACTTTCTAAACCAAGTCATTGAATATTTGTTACATGATTTTATGGTGATTCATAAGAAATCCACACCATATTCCTCAAGCCAATGGTCAGGCTAAAAGTAGTAACAAGATCCATTGTAATGTAGTGACAAAACTCGTGAATAACAAACACTCAGATTGGGACAAATAGTTACATCATGTTGTTTGGTCATATCGAGTGGCCTACAAGACGGTACTCAAGGAAACTCCCTTTCATATGGTTTTTGGCCAAAATGCGGTGCTCCCTTAACCTTTGTAGAGGTAGAGTACAACCTATCTAAACACTCCCAAACCATCTTAGATGTATCTAAGTCTTGGATATGACCTATCATGGAGTTGCTTATGTGTTGAGAAAGAATGAAGATCACTCTTCTATCCCTTTCTTCCCATTCTCTAATGGCTATCCTTTGATTCTCAGTAGGTGTATGTGGATCTATGTATGGCTTCACCTCAGTACCATTAACCAACCCCCAAAGACCCTTCCCCATGAGGAAGTTAGAGATTCTAAACTTCCAAGGTTGGTAATTGCTCTTTTCAAAGCTTCTTGATTTGAGTATTATAGTCTCCCATTGTGTATGAGACTATATGTGGATCCTAATCCCTCCTTTGATTGTGACATATTTGAGAAAGAATGATATGTTACCTTCACACAAGAGTCTCCACTTGTCGTGAACTTTCGATGATGATAAAAGCTCCCCCTTGCTTCAAATCCTGTTTCAAATCTTGCTGGACTTTGCTTTACCCACCCTTAAGATTGCACAAGAACATCAATGGACTGACCATGAATTATCATCAAGGATAATGGACTTGGAATGATTAGGAGAAACTAGGCTAAAAGCAAGAGCAGGCATATATGCAGCAAATAAGCGATAGAAAGCTTATTTCGATGCACATGTGAAAGATAAAGGCTTAAAGGAAGGTGACTTAGTCTTAGTGTATACGCTAAAACAACATGCACGGAAGCTCGAGAAGCGTGGTTATGGACCTATGATCATTAACAAATTGTCGACAAGTGGAGCAATTCAATTAGCCACACTAGAAGGAGAGATAATGCCTAATTACATGAGTGGCTATCGAGTCAAGTTGTATCAAGAACCTCCTACTGAGGATATGCTTAGATGACTCACATTGGCAAAGAAGCGTAAGGAGGAAGAAGAGAGAATACATGCAGAAGCTCAGGCAGAAGATCTAGAATGCATTAAAGGCATGAAATTAAGATGACAAGGACTAGGGAGAGAACATCATAACCATTTCGAGGAAACACTAAGATACCCCATGGCCATGTGTCAAGAAAAGTCATCTGCTCATCCTAGCATAGTGAATAGGAGACCATTCATTACAGTCATGCTAGAACAAGGCAACACCCGCCATGAGCTTAGGGCTTTAATTGATTCAGGTGTTGCGACTAGTGCGATTAGGTGGTCTCACCATAAGGATTCAATCAAGCTTCCCCTGCTTTGTGGGATTTGGGGGGTCCCGTGGGCACTAGTCCCCTTCTATTGTACCTTTGTTTCTTAATTTAATTCAAGTCCGGGAGAGTAGGCTATTGCCGAACTTCCTTTATATTAAAAAAAACACCCACCATGAGCTTAGGGCTTTAATTGATTCAGGTGTTGCGACTAGTGCGATTAGGTGGTCTCACCATAAGGATTCAGGAATTGAAATGCGGCCAATTGAGGCATACCTCATAGGGCTAGTGTGAAGAGAGATGGTGGATGCAATCCAAAGATGAGTAGGTGCTACTACAACCAGCTTCACACCAGCTGTTGGAAGCAGCCAGAGGCATAGAAGACGCGGAAGCATGTAACGACGGAGCAGGGAGCCAGTCAAATCTTTTTTCAAAGAATTATGTTTTCAAATACTTTCCAAAAACCTCCAACAGTGATTTTTATCACTATTGTAACATATGTAACATAGAAAACCCCATTTTGTAATCCATAGCTCCATTTTGTGCAAGCCGAGGAGTCCTCGAGCTTGAGGAGCTTAGGTAGAACAAGCGTATCAATTTTCGTTATTTTTAGACACCGTTTACCCTTTCAAATAGCATCTAGGACCTATTTTTTAACTATGCCGGTCACTAGATGTGAAACCGGTCAAAACTAGTCTAGAAACTATAAAAAGAGCTAGAGAGCTCATTTTTGGGGTTAGCTTGTTTGAGGTTAGAGTTCTTTTGAGCTTGTAATAGTGTTCTTGAGTAATAGAGTTGATTTCTCACCTTCCATTGTGTCTTGCTTGTCTCTTCGTAGTGTGTGTGTATGTGTGTGTGCATTTCTATGCTTCTCACTTTCACTCTCACTTTATCTCACATTCACGATCTTCATATCACTCCTATCTCTTCCGCGGACTGAAATTAAGAAGGTGGAGCTTCTTAACGTGGTTCTCACCATTGTGCTAGAGCAACACCAAATTTGGCACCGTTGCCGGGGATCGAGTCTAGGACGAATGTGTGATGGTAAGAGTATAGCAAGAAGTAGCGTTGGAAGGTAAAAATTTCAGTTTTTGTTGTTGTTTTTACTTAGTTTTTAGTGTTTTTCACCTCCCCCACACTCCATCTTCATCACCGCATCATCATCTTCATCTCCAAAAAAATCAGAAAATTCACCATATCCACCCATTCTCCTCATTTCCCCTCATTTGTGCATGCGAGAGAGTGAGAGAGAGCTTTTGTGCTTGCATGTGCTTTTGTTTTCTTGAGTTTTCTTGCAGGTATAGAGCTCCAGTGCATCAGGAAAGCTTGGAAAACGTAAAATTTTCAGTTTCTGTCAGAAATTTCCGACTGTGTCAGACCATCGTGATGGTCTGCAAAGTTCGGATTTTGAGGAAGGCGAGTTCACCACCGTGTAGGCGACCCCTGCGTGTATAGGAATCCATAGCTGCATCTCAAAAAATTGCATTTTGGTGGACCATCGCGATGGTCTCAGACCATCGCGATTGTGTCACACCATCGCGATTGGCTCACGCCATCGCGACGGCTCGGCCGGACCATCGCGACGGTCTCACGCCATCGCGACGGTTCATTTGGACCATCGCGACAGTTCGTGGACCATCGCGACTGTTCGGTTGACCCCACACCATCGCGATTGGCTCACGCCATCGCGCCAACGGTGCCACGTGGCAAGCTAGACCATCGCGACGGTTCACACTTCACGCCATCGTGACGACACCCTTACACCATCACGACAACCCGAATTTTTGACCATCGCGATTGGCTCGCGCCATCGCATATGTGACCATCGCGACGGTTCACTTTGGACCATCGCGATTGTTCACGTTGACCGTTGACTGACACCATCGCGATTGTCCGCCTGATCGAGCCATCGCGACGGTTCACACTTACGCCATCGCGATTGTCCACTTTCACGCCATCGCGACGGTTCACATTTACGCCATCTCGATTGTCCACCTTCACGCCATCGCGACGGTCCCATACCATCGCGATTGTCTCACACCATCGCGATTGTGCACCCCCATCGCAAATTTTAGGCTTTCATTTTTTGGCCAATTTTGAAGCTATTTTTGGGAAATTTTTGGGTGATTAGACTCATAGGAGACCCCTTAGCTCATATTTGGAGAAACACCGGTTTGTCAGTTTTTACCCCCCAGGGCCTGAACGGTCATAATTTCATCCGAAGTCCATTTTTTGAGCTTAATAGCTCATTAGAAAGCTCTTGACGAGTACTACATGACCTCAACTGTTTTTTTCTTAAAGGATACGTCTATTTTTAGATAAGCTATTTTGAGGTTGACCTAGTTTGGGACTAGGAAGCCAGGGGGCAAACATTGAAAAGTTGGGCAAAAGGGAAGGGACTTAAAAGGTGTATATACTCAAGTGCTTGATCATCCAACTCTGAATTGGTCTAATATTGAACTTTTCCAGGTCTAGCAAGGGCAATCAAAGGCAACCAAAGCAAGGCAGTGAAGGGCATAAAGCTTGGGAAGCGCGGCTTCTTAGGCATCAGAGCAACCAGAAAAGCTGACTCGAGGTTGGAAGATTACTCAACCCCCTCAGTCAATTCTTAGCTTAGGATAAACGGTAGTATTGTGGATTAAAGACGATAGGAACGCCTCAAGTTCAAGAGAATTAAATTTGTCAAGTCCAAGACTAAAGATAAAGGTGTGTGACACGAAAACCTAAAGGAAAGAACATAAGTCTGACGGAACGAGAACTCAAAGTACCACGGAAAGTCGAATTCCTGACGCATACATTAAGACAAGAATCTAAAGAAATTTAAAAAGAATCAAGAAAGTAATAACAAAGAATCATTGACGATCTGAGCGTGTACTGAGTGTGCAAGGAACAAAATTAATGAACCTTAGATCGGGCAAACATATAGGTAAGTCAAACCGACGAAGCCTTAGATCATCAGAGGCAAGTGTAAGAACTACTGCACGATCGTGGGCTCAACAGTTGAACACTAGTTATCCCTACGAGAGCTCAGATACCAGCGAATCAGAAATGGCATTTAGCACAGAAAGACCAGAAGTAGGGTCAAATGTAGCATACTTAGAAAAACCAGAAGGACCCTATAGGACTCAACTAGAGTTTCTCCAAACCAACCGATTAGGTGCTCGCATCTATGAGGATGGTTTGCGAAGGCAAGTGGTGCAAATGCACAACCCCGATCAACCCATTGGATTGGAACATCCAGTGGTGAAATTCGAGAGAGACGCATACATAGACAAGGAAGGAACAATGTACATATTAAGTACGCAGCCAAACAATACGAATGAGTTTGGCGTAATTCAATTAGAGACGGAAGCTAAATCTCAAGGAAAAGAACCATTAGAAGAGCCTAGAACACCTAGAGGGAAATCTGTACTGACACGAGTACTAATCCCGGAATGGATCCCTCAAGACAACAGAAGCATAGAGTTGTTTGTAAATAAAGAAACTGATGAAGCCTTTTGGAGATACAAGACCGAACTACTTAGTGAGGTAGGTATCATCACGATATACGAGTTCAAGGACCCGGATACACCTGGAAAGGTTGTATACCTGGATGAGACTTCAGAAAGAGTCTTTGTGGTGCCTGACCACGCTAAAAACACATACACATGGAGAGGTGAATTGGTATTCCCTCCATCTAGAACGAACATGAATACAAGTCAACAAGGGGCAGGAACATCATCAGCCCATGGAAATCAAAGAGAGAAAAATAAAGAAAGACCCGAAGTAAGCTTCACTCATCCCGTAGGGAGAGATAGAACAACAACAGACACTAATAGAGCGGATAGACAAAGAGATCATGGAATACTATGTGGTAGAGATGATTTTCCTCTACCCAGACCACGTGAACACGCAAGAATATTGAGACCCACTCAATTAGTGAAATCCATGAAAAATTATTTTGATGGGATAGGAGATCCTTATGACCATGTCGCAGAATTCAAGCAAGTACTAAGAGCAGAACAAGTCGAAGACATGTTCACGCAATACAACGCATTTGGACTAACGTTAAAAAATACCGCTTTAACTTGGTTCCAACCTTTGCAACAAAGGCAATTTAGAGACATCCATCACTTTTTAGAGTCATTCATCACTGAATTCTCTAAAAGTGGGATTAGACATGACACGTCTTCGTTGATTCATAGCTTTAAACAGACCCGTCAAGAAACAGTTAGAATCACAGGACGTAGGTTTAGACAATATGTTGAACGATGTTTGTAGCTCAGTGATGAGTAGCACCTCCTTTAATGTCAATCCGGGAAGACATGAGGATGGTATGAAGACCTCGAGCAAGTGGAGGCACAAGTGCGTGAGTGAGAAGCACACAAGCATGCACACACATACACACACACGCGCACACACGGCAAGACAAAGAGTGAGAAGCAATGGAGTTCTTGGATTACTTTCAAAAAGCTCTTACAAGTTCATTTCAATTACAATCTACCCTCAAAAATGAGCTCTCTAGCTCTATTTATAGTTTTTGACTAGGTTTTGGCCTTGTCCAGACCTAGTGTCCGGCCTAGTTAAAAATTAGGTTCTCTACCCTGTTTGGAGGTTCAAACGAAGTCTAAAAAATGTGAAAACTGACAGGTAGATACTTCTAAAGCTCCTCAAGCTCTTTTCTTTGTGGTTTCTTTGTTATCATAGGCCTCTCCTGATTGCGCCTCTCGTTTAGGCATTCTGATCATGACTCTCCTATCATCTATCTCATACTTCTTAAAAATTTTCCGGGACCTCAAACAAAGATTCTTCCTCTTCTGGTGTGACTTCTCTCTTCTTTCTTTTCTTTCCTTCCTCCTTCGGGGTCACATGTGTGGCTAGTCTTACCTCATTTGTACGCTCTCCATACCTCTGGGGTTGAAATTCTACTTCATAGAAATATTCTTCATCTGATGCAAAAGGTGGATCCATAATGATTGACTCTAGATCAGAGTCATTTGCATCCTCAAATGCATCAGGGCAAGGTTCACACTCTTCTAACACTGCCTCTCCCATGATTGGCTCTATGGAGAAGACTGAAATGTCATAGCCATCTTCATCACAGTGAGGTGTCCATTGTTCTTCATTGATGGCTACATCCATTGTTGCTAGGATTTCTGCCCAGCCGTGGGGTTCAAATTCCTCGTCAGGAAAGACTACCGGTGCATAGGCTGGGTCTTGAATTGATCTATGTGTTTCTTTTGCACCTACCTCTCTGGCTTTTTCTCTCTTCTCTTCTTCTACTGCTACTTTGCACATCCATAAGTGGGTGTCTTCATGCATCCATGAGGATACTGACCCTATGGAATGCACCGATTCTGTATCATCTTTGGCTCTATGGATGGGATTCCATTGGATGGGAGGGACATCTCTATGAGAGTAATCTTTGAGATTCACTTTGGTCGTAACACCTAAGTGTTGTAGGTACAAGGAGTTGGTTCCCCAGTCCTGTACCACTTGCAACTGCCGCATAAATGGTCTTCCCAAAATCATCTCATAGGCATGGTTCTTGCTAAAATCACATATACAAATGTGTGTTCGAACTCAACACCACATGTGGTGAGAGTTATTCTTTCTAACAGCCCTAAGGGTCGCTCTATGTGACCATCGGCCATTTGCAATTTCATCCTCGTGGGCCTGAGTGCTGGCTTGCCCCAACGCTTCCATAGGGAAGTGGTAGCAATTGCAACACCTGCACCTGAGTCTAGAATGGCCTTGGTGGTGTATCCTTGATGGGTGATAGGAAGATATGTGTTTCCCTCTTTGCCCTCACTCATGTCTCCTATCTTGTCCAATGGTATTTCTGGCACTGTTCTCTGGGATCCTACCTGGGAACGAGGTTTTTTTATCTCTGGTACTTGTTTGGCTACATGTTTCAATAGCTCTGGCCTTACTTTGAGTAGCTCTTCTAAGGTGAGGTTGCATTGTACTTTAGTGTTTTTCACTACCTCTGTGTTCCTAGGTATGATCGAGTCTTCGTTTCTTACCATGACCGTGGGTGCTCTCATACAAGTAGTCTTAGCTTCCCATGGGCCTGTGAAGTGGGGTAATTCTTGCAAAGAATTAGACTCAAAGTCTAGTCTTTCCTGAGAGTGGGTGCTCTCCTGCTCCTCATAAATGGATGGGATGTCTTGTGGGAATTGGTCATGTGCGTCATCCACAAGTTCAATGGGAGGAGGGACTTCACTTTATTTAGCCCATTTGTCTTCTTGAATCTCTCGTAGGAATTCTGGTGTGAATCGATTCATAGAAGATGATGTGTCTGGCTCCGTAGAGTTAGGCACATAGGCTTCAGGCACATAGGCTTCCTGGGCAGGAATGCTTACTCTTTCACTTGCCCTGTCCTTCTGTTGAGAGGCTGGTTCCTTTTCTGATTGTGCAATTAGTTTCTCTATTCTTTCTAACAGTCCATCAAAGTGCAACTGTGTCTTCGCCAAACTAGAGATGTTAAATAGGCGACTGGCTTCAAACATGGTCTGAGCCAATTCCACCATCTTCGCGCAAATTTTGGTTCGTTCTAACTCTAGTTCTGCTCTAGGGTAACATTTTTCATGATCGGTTACGGTTGGCCCTTCTTGAATTCTGGCCTGATATGCTTTAAGCATCATATTAAGGTCCTCGGGAGTGGGATCTGCTAGGACTGATCCTACTCTTGGGGGCCGTGGGTTTAGGTGAGGCGGGTTGGAAGGTGGCGGTTCGGATGGAGTTGGGAATGGTGGAGGTGATGGAGGTGGGGCAGTGTGAGAGGGAGTTTGAGGTGTGAGTTCAGTTATCCTGGCCTTTGTTTCTCTCAGGCTTTCCTCGAGTTCACTCATCTTTTTTGCCCATTGTCTTTTCATTCTTTCACGACTATCTCTCCAAGCTCTAGTCCTCTTCTTTGTCATGCTCTCCGTTTCACTAACATCTAGACTCTTTTCCTGGCCTACGCTTTGGTTCTGTTGCAAGGCTTGGGCTCTAGTGATTACTTGTACTGGTGCAGTGGAAGTCACACTCCCTATGGAGTCTACAACTAACCCAATAACGTTGATAGGAGTGATTTTTGGCATATTATTGGGGTTCTTTGGGCAATCTCGTAAGAGATGCTCCTTTCCACACTCCTGGCAATAGCCCTGGATCGTCACTGATTGGGTTTGGGTAGGTGCAGGCATGGGGCAATCACGAATGAGGTGATCCCCCTGACATCTGTAGCATGGTCCTCTAGGGAATGGGGGTCTTACTTGCCTAGGTTGAGGTCTAGGGTTGGGGTTTGCATACATGACGTTTGTGTAATCTGACTCCCAACTAGGTTCATTTGGCTCTTCACTATAGTAGGACTCACCATGTTCTGGAGACTGCATGTAGTAAGCCTGGGGACTATCAACATGTGTAGAATCAAAGCTATGGTCACTCGGGTCACTTTCAGAAAGCAATGGTGTTACAGGGACTATAGCTCTATTCAAATTTTCTTCTGCCGCTGCATACTTTACCGGAATTACATTAGTTGGGGCAGGGGTTTGTTGTGCTAACACGGGCTGAGGCCTTTGTTGGGTTTGATATTGTGGTTGATAATTTTGTTGAGGCCTAGTATACTGTTGTGGTGGGTATTGACTCTGGTATCTGCCTTGTTGAGGGTATGGCTGAGGGTAGGGTTGCCTAACCGCTTGCTTATTGTATGGGCAGTCTTGCGCGGTGTGATTGGTGTATCTTCGTTCTATGGTGCAGTACTGGCTACTAGGATTAACTTGGGGTTGAGCCATAATGGGACAGACATTCGCCATATGGTCGCCTCCACAAGTATGGCTGAGGGTAGGGTTGCCTAACCGCTTGCTTATTGTATGGGCAGTCTTGCGCGGTGTGATTGGTGTACCTTCGTTCTATGGTGCATTACTGGCTACTAGGATTAACTTGGGGTTGAGCCATAATGGGATAGACATTCGCCATATGTTCGCCTCCACAAGTATAACATCTTTTCACAGGGGCAAACCTTGGGATTTGTTTGCTAGAGACACCTAGTTTCTGAGCTACTTTCTCTACTAATTCCTCAATTGATGTGGATTGCGAGGAAGAGAGGCTAGAGGCACTATCTGAGTCCTTGTAGATTTTGGAAAGCTCTAGTTCCTCCCCTAGGTTATCCTCGATGTCAATGCACATGCGTACACACTCTTCTATAGTCCTAGGGTCCTTCAGATACACATATGACCTCAATTTGGTACTTAGCAATCCATCCAAGAATAAAGCCACTTGCTTAGCTGGTGTGGGTAGCTCAGGGACAGGGCATCTCTCCAAGTATTGCCTAAATCTTCTTCTAGCAAGTCTCACGGTCTCTTGAGGGGTTTGCTTGAAGTTGTGAATCAGCGAGGAAGTGTTATGTCGTATGCCACTTTTAGAGAATTCGATAATGAATGCCTCTAGAAGTTGGTCTATGCTCCTGAACTACCTCTCGTTTAGTGGCTGAAACCATGTCAGGGCAGTGTTCCTAAGGGTTAGACCAAAGGCATTGTACTGCGTGAATAGATCCTCCACTTGTTCAGCTCTCAAGACTTGCCTAAACTCAGCCACATGATCGTATGGATCTCCAGTGCCATCGAAGTAGTTCTTCATGGACTTAACTAGCTGAGTTGGTCTCAAAGTCCTTGTGTGCTCTCTAGGTCGTGGTAGAGGGAACTCATCCGCATTTCTTTGATTCCTTTGAGCTCTAAGTATCTCAAGTTCCACCCTATTTTTCTCCACTCTCGTTCTTTCTCTGCCCCCTGGGTTGGCAAAGCTTACTTCTGGCCTATCTCTACTTCTGTCTCTTTGAATTCCATGAGCTTGGGATGTTCCAGCTCCAGGGTGACCATAGGACACATTCGATCTTGGTTGGGGGAAAACGAATTCACCCTTCCAAGTGTAAGCATGTCTATCATGTTCTGTAACCACAAAGATCCTCTCTGAAGCGTGATCTAAGTAGGTCACGCTGCCTGGGCTATCAGGATCCTTAAACTCATAGATCATGATTGTTCCTATATCAGTTGGCTGATCAGATTTATACCTCCAAAAGGCTTCGTCAGTTTCTCGGTTCAGAAGCAGATCTATGCTCTTATTATCTTGGGGAATCCACTCTGGTGTGATAATCCTAGTGAGAACAGATTTGCCTCGAGGGGTCCTCGGTTCTTCACCCCTGTTTCCTTGCTCTAGGTCACCTAAGTCCGTTCCTGGGATCTCATTCCCAACTTCATCAGTCCTATCTGGGTGATTGGTGACTACATATATTGTCCCTTCCTTGTCTAAGTAGGCTCCGTTTTCGAACTTGACAGCTGGGCGCTCTAGTCCAATGGATTGATCAGGATTCTTAATATATACCACAGATCTTCCTAGGCCGTCCTCATAGATGCTAGCACCTAATCGGTTGGTCCTAAGGTATTCCAACTGCGTTTTGTAAGGGCCTTCTACCCTGTGCAAGTATGGCACTCCTGAACTTCCCGTAGGTCTGTCCATGCCTTGAGACATCTCTGATTCACTAGTCTCAGAGCTAGGGTAGTATGAGTGGTGGCTCAACTGCTGGGCCCAAGACCTAGCAGTATGATTGACACTAGCCTCTGAAGACCTAAGGCTTTGTCTATCTCTCCCTAGATGTCGCCCTGATCTAAGGTTCATAAGCCTAAATGAATAGCCCAAATTTACCCAGGTACAACCTCGTTGCTGAGTTCTTTTGTATCAATTACTTGATTCTTTTTTAGTGGATTACAGTGTTTATAGCCTCGTCTGATATCACGTTGTCAAGTATACTTGACTGTATTTTCGCACTGTAAGTTGATCGTTCCTCGTTAGATTCTTTCCTTTAAGGTTATCGCATCACGAAGAGATTATGTTTAATCTTGAACTTGAGTGCATAGGTAGTCTTCAACTTGATTGATGCCTATCGTTGCCCTGACTTACTCCCAGCACTAGTCGTTCTTAGCTTAAACTAGGAATTGATAGAGGGTGTTGAGGATTTTCCAACCTTGAGTTTCTTTCTTTGTATTGTTGCCTTGGTGTGCCCAGGACGCGTGTTCCCAAGCTTGCACTTACTCTTGCTTAGAATGCCCTCAAGTGCTCTTGCTGGACCTGTAAAAGTCCCACAATTAGCTCAAGACTTAGATTCAAATGACACAATAGACCACTTTCATGCATGTAACTCACAAAACAAATTATCCTTTGCCTTTATGGAAAATAACCCCAGGGATCCCTCAGTTTTCCTACCTCGGGGTATGGTCAACTTCACAATACCCTATCTAATAATCCTGATATAAATTTTCACATAACCAGTAGAAGTTTTGGTTGTACTCCCCACGAGCTTTCCAACAAAACAAGAATCACAACAATTGGATTTCGTATGAGAAAGTTATGTCAGTTCAGGGTTCTGGTGCTAAAACAGGGTTCAAACAGGCTAACAGGTCACAGGATTTTTCTCAAAAATACATGTGTAAGGACCTCACAAATCACTAATTGCTAGACCAATGTGCCCAAAAACTATCCCCAAAGCTTAGAATAAAAACCCTAATTTTTTGGCCGAAAAGCCTGTCAATCGCGATCGACAGGTCTGTCAATCGCGATTGACAGAGGTGTCCGTCGGGGCCTGTCGGTCGCGATCGACACGTCAGTCGCGATTGACAGTGTCAATCGTGATCGACAGAGTCGGTTGTGAGTTCTGTCAATCGCGATTGATGGTGTCAATCGCGATCGACACTTTTTCCGAGTTTTTCGCTGTGATTTCAGTCAATCGGGGATGTGTCCGTCGCGATGGACACGTGGCTACGCGTAAAAGTCAATCAATCGTGGAAATTCTGTCGGTCGCGATCGACGGTGTCAATCGCGATTGACAGGGTCTGTCGATCGCGATTGACAGGGTCTGTCGGTCGCGATCGACAGGGTCCTACGTGGCAGTCAGTCGGTCGTGGGGTCTGTCGGTCACGATCGACAGGTCTGTCGGTCGCGATTGACAGGGTCTGTCGATCGTGGCTGTCAATCGCGATCGATGGTGTCGGTCGCGATTGACAGAGAAACACGGAATTTTCCAACTGTTTTTAGTGATTTAGAATGTGCTCATCATGCTTGTGCTAGTGGTGAACTTTGTTTTACCAAATGATCGAATTTTCTGTCGATCGCGATCGACAGAGGTCGGCGACACAGAGACAGGACCGCACGTTTCCGTACCTGCGCAGAGTGCTGGGGATGATGATACAGCAAGAACCTGCAAAAATTCTCTAGAACATGCAAAAACAACACACGCAATATAGCTCTCTCGCTCTCTCTCACAAGTGGAATGAGGGAAATGAGGTGGGGAAGGTGATATGATCAAAAACTGAAAATTTCCGCGATGATGGAGATGGAGGTGGGAGATGGTGATGACGATGATGGTGATGAGGTAAGAAGGAGAAAAATAAGAAAAGTGAAGAATTTACCTACATGCCAACGTCTCACATCTACGTCTTACCATCACACGCTCGTCCTCAAAGCTCGATCCCCGGCAACGGCGCCAAAATTTGGTGTAGCTCAGTGATGAGTAGCACCTCCTTTAATGTCAATCCGGGAAGACATGAGGATGGTATGAAGACCTCGAGCAAGTGGAGGCACAAGTGCGTGAGTGAGAAGCACACAAGCATGCACACACATACACACACACGCGCACACACGGCAAGACAAAGAGTGAGAAGCAATGGAGTTCTTGGATTACTTTCAAAAAGCTCTTACAAGTTCATTTCAATTACAATCTACCCTCAAAAATGAGCTCTCTAGCTCTATTTATAGTTTTTGACTAGGTTTTGGCCTTGTCCAGACCTAGTGTCCGACCTAGTTAAAAATTAGGTTCTCTACCCTATAGGTTCAAACGAAGTCTAAAAAATGTGAAAACTGACAGGTAGATACTTCTAAAGCTCCTCAAGCTCAAGGACTCCTTGGCTTGCACAAAATGGAGCTACAAAAATGTGAAATGGTATTTACAAGGGCTTTTAGTGATGAAAATCACTATTGTTGTAGGGATTTCTTCTAACATTTTGATATACATTTCCTGGAGCTCCCTACTTGCTCCTTCTCCTTGTGTCCACCTCTCTTATGTGCATAAATGTCTTGAAAAAATATTGGCCTACTTGCCAGATCGTCGTTGACTGCTCTGTTTGCTTGTACTTTCTCTTCTCTCTGACTCCCTTCTTAAGCTTCCTTGCCTAGTGAGTCCTTCAGTTCCAACAATGTCCAATGCAAGAGCTACCCTCACAAGCTAAGCAAGTGTCATTGTTTCTAGATGGCTTGTTGAGCTCTAAACTACGCTCCTATGTGTACCTAAAAGAACCCAGAACGCTAGAGCAATGTGTGAGAATATGCATAGACATTGAGGACAACTTAGGAGATGAGTTGGAACTCTCAAAGGTCTATAAGGACTCAGACTGTTCATCTCTAGCATCCACAAAATTGTCTAGCTCAATAGAAGACCTTGCAGAAAAAGTGGCCCAGAAACTAGGAGTTTCTAGTAAACCTAGGGTGCTAACAAACAAGCATTGTTACACCTGTGGTGGAAATCATTTGGCAAATGTGTGCCCCAATGCACCACAACCACAAGCCAACCCTAGTGGCCAATACTGTACAATTGAGAGAAGATACACGAATCATACGGCTCAGGACTGCCCATACAACAAACAAACCGTGAAACAGAACTACCCGCAAGCATACCCGCAGCCAGGTAGGTATCAAGGCCAATACAATGCTCAGCCTTATTACTATAGGCCTCCTCAAAACTACCCATACCAGGCTCAACAGAGACCTCAACCTGTCTTAGCTCAGCAGCCACCCCCACCAGCGAATGTCATCTCAGTCAAATACGCTGTTGCAGAAGAGAACCTAAGTAGGGCCTTAGTGCCTTCTTCACTTTGATCACAGAGGGTGACCCGAATTCGAATAGTTTTGACTCTACGCATGTAGATAGTCCACCCGCATATTACACAGAGTCACCAGAACACGTAGAAACATATCATTATGATAGTCCACCAGTGGAACCTAGTTGGGAGCCAGACTATGCTAATGTGATGTACACAAACCCAAATCCACGACCCCAATTGAGACAACAAAGACCACAGGGCCCTAGAGGACCATGCTTTAGGTGCCAAGGAGATCATTTCATAAAGGATTGTCCACATCCCCGATAGCAGGACAATCACAGTACTATAATATCCAAGGCTTTTGTGCTGATTGTGGCAAAGAGCACATAATCAAAGATTGTCCTAAAAATCCAGTTAATGCTTCGAATGTGACACCGATCAACGTGATAGGTATTGTGAACAACGCAGATGGATCCAACCCTACATACGTGCCTATCCAAGCTATAACAAGAGCCCAGACGCTCTTACAGAACCAACAGCTTAATCAGGAGAAAGTAGTCGGAAGTAGTGAAGTTGCAGAATCTAGTAGTAAAAAGACAAAATCTTGGAAAGATTCTAGAGAAAGGATAAAGAGAAAGTGGAGTAAAAAGATAACTGAGTTGGAAGGAAGTTTGAAGGAATCTAGAGCCAAAATCCTAGAATTGACTTCACAGGACTTGAATCAAGAGAATCCAGCTCAGAAATTAGGATCAGTTTTAGCGGAACCCATACCAGAAAATCTAGACATGATGTTTCGTGCATATCAGGCTAGATTAAAAGAGGGACCTCAGGTAGCTGAAATGAGCAAAAACTACCCTCGAGCTGATCTAGAAATTGAGAGAACTAAACTTTGCATGAAGATGGTAGAACTAGCACAAGCTTTGTTCGAAGCCTCTAGATATCTTAATTGGAATAACATGGCAAAACCGGAACTACACTTTCAAGGACTAATGGAGAGGCTAGAATACTTGATAGAGAGCAAAGAGAAAAAGGATCAGCATAGGAACCCCATTGTCCCAGAGACACAGGAAAGGAATGCACCATCCCTGTCTCAAGTACCCAATATAGAAAGTCAAGATAATTTGTCTTCCATACATAAATATTCACATGAATTTTTGAGAGAAATCCAAGAAGAGACATGGAGAAAAGAACAAGGAACTCATCCTCCTATTCAAGAAATAGACGACTTGCAAGAGCAATTTCCCCAAGACATTCCCTCTATTTACGATGAGGTAGAGGAGGAACAACTGAGTGAACACACAGCTTTTGAATCTAATTCTTTACAAGAATTACCTCAGTTCACAGGACCTTGGGAAGCAAAGTCTATTAGTATGAGAGCACCCACGATAATAGTGAGGAATGAAGAATCAGTAATCCCTAGAAACACGGAAGTGATCAAGAATACCAAAGTACAGTGTAATCTCACTCTAGAGGAGCTGCTGAAGATAAAACCAGAATTATGGAAACATGTAGCAAATCAATTCCCTGAGCTTGCTACTACTCCCTCACAAATAGGATCACAAAATAAGGTACCAGAGATACCCGTAGAAAAGATTGGAGATGTAAGGGAAGGAGAGGAAGGTAACACTTATCTTCCGATAACCCATGAGGGCTACACCACGAAAGCCATCTTAGATTCAGGAGCCGGTGTAGCCATCGCTACCACCGCTTTATGGAAACGTTGGGGTAAGCCAGCATTAAGACCCACCAGGATGAAGCTACAAATGGCTGACGGACACATAGAAAAACCATTAGGCTTACTAGAAGGCATATCTCTCACCACTTGTGGTGTAGAATTTGAGCATACTTTCACCATTTGTGACTTTGCAAAAAACCATGCTTATGAGATGATATTGGGACGACCATTCATGCGTCAGTTGCAAATTGTACAAGATTGGGGAACCAATTCTTTGTACTTGCAACATTTAGGAGTGACTACCAACGTCAATCTTAAAGACTATTCACATCGAGATGTACCCCCAATACAATGGAATACCATCCATAAGACACCAGTAGAGACGGAATCCGTGCACTCATTAGAATCAGATCCTTCTTGGTTGCATGAGGATACTCATCTATGGATGTGTAAAGTTGCAAAACAAGAGGAAGAAAGATTAGAAGCAAGGACCTTAGGTGCAGAACAACATCCACGAACCCTTCAAGATCCAGCTTACACACCTGTAGTATTCCCTGACGAAGAGTTTGAACCCCATGGTTGGGCAGAAATCCTAGCAACCATGGATGTAGCCATCAATGAAGAACAATGGACACCCCACTGTGACGAGGATGGCTATGACATTTCAGTTTTCACGATAGAGCCAATCATGTGCGATGCAATTTTAGAAGAATGTGAACCTAACACTGATGCATTTGAGGATGCAAGCGATTTCGATTTAGAATCAATTATCATGGACCCATCCTTTGCATCAGAAGAAGAATATTTTTATGAAGTAGAAACTCACCCTCAGAAACAGGAAGAAGTTATGAATGATGTGAGAATAGCCACTCAAGTGACTAGCAAGAGTGAAGGCAAGAAAAGAAAGAAGAAAGCAACCATGTCAGAAAAAGAAGAATCTTTGTTTGAAGTACCCGAGAATTTCAAGAAATATGAAATTCCAATTATGCCATAGGATGCGTGTTAGCACAACCCACGAATGAAGGTAACATCGATCCCCATTGCTTACGCGAGCAGACAATTGAACGCAGCAGAAAGAAATTACACCACGACGGAACGAGAAGGATTAGGGATGATCTACGCAGTAAAGAAGTTTAGGCACTACTTGTTGGCCAATAAGTTCAAGTTCTTTACAGATCATCAAGCCCTATTGTACCTAGTCAACAAACCATGTAACACAGGACGATTGATACGTTGGTTTCTATTACTCATGGAGTATGATTTTGAAGTCGTAGTCAAGAAAGGAAAGACACATCTTAGAGCTGACCACCTTTCAAGATTAACCTCAGGCGAAGCCCCTCAAGGAGTAGTGGATGAGTTACCAGATGCATATTTGTTTAACCTTGAGATAGCACCAGAATGGGCTAAGCCTATAGTCCCTATTCTCACATATGGACCCAAGAATCCTAGGATAAAGATCAAAGAGGGAGAGATTACCAAGTCTCAGAGATACCAAATAATGGCAGGAAGCATATATAAACAGGATAATCAAAAGATTCTTGCTTGTTGTGTAGATGAATCAGAACATGTGAATTGGTTGCAATTAGCACACATAGGTGCATTAAAGCAACATCATTCAAAACATCGAACATTACAGACTCTGCATAGATTAGGAGTATATTGGCCTACGATGGAAGCAGATGTCTACAGGTTGTGTAAGGAATGCAATGTTTGTTGTGAAAGACCACCAGTAGAGCATGCTACATTATATCACGTGTCTCTCACACCAGACTGGAGTGAACAATTAGTGACATACTTGAGGACGAAGACATTCCCTCAAGGAATGACCTTAGCTCGACAACGCAGTCTAGAGCAGGAAGCTCAAGATTATTCACTTATTGGCGATAACCTATACAAAAGAGGACGAGATGGATATCTAAGACAATGTGTTCATGAGAGCGATTATCTGAGCATACTAGAGACTGCACACCAAGGTGTTGCAGGAGGTCATTTTGGACCCGATAGGATAATCAAAGCCATCCTCTTTGCAGGATTATGGTGGCCCACTCTTCACATGGATGCTCATACCTATGTAAAGAGATGTGATGTGTGCCAAAGAACTCAGTTTCCTACTCATAGAGATGAAATGCCATTGAAACCCATGATGGGCGGACGTGCATTTTCAAAGTGGGGTATAGACTTTGTAGGACCCATTAACCCCCCTGCAAAAGGTACACATGCGGAATACATTATTGTTGCCATAGATTATCTTACAAAATGGGTAGAGGCAAAAGCCACGAAAAAGAATGATGCACACACAACTGCAAAATTCTTATTTGAGAATGTCTTTACAAGATATGGATTGCCTATAGAGTTAGTGAGCGATCGCGGAACTCACTTTCTAAACCAAGTCATTGAATATTTGTTACAGGATTTTATGGTGATTCACAAGAAATCCGCACCATATCATCCTCAGGCCAATGGTCAGGCTGAAAGCACTAATAAGATCCTTTGTAACGTACTCACGAAACTCGTGAACAACAAACGTTCAGATTGGGACAAACAGTTAAATCATGCTGTTTGGGCATATCGAGTGGCCTACAAGACCGTACTCAATGCAACTCCCTTTCAGATGGTTTTTGGTCAGAATGCAGTGCTTCCTTTGGGCTTCTTGATACCGACCCTTAAGGTTGCAAAAGAACATCGGTGGACCGGCCATGAATTACCAGCAAGAATAATGGACTTGGAACGATTAGGATAAACCAGGCTAAAGGCAGCAGCAGGAATATATGCAGCGAAGAAGCGACAAAAAGCATATTTTGATGCACATGTAAAAGATAAAGGCTTAAAAGAAGGAGATTTAGTTCTAGTATATACGCTGAAACAACACGCACGGAAGTTAGAAAAGCGAGGTTATGGACCTATGATCATTAACAGACTCTCAACAAGTGGAGCAGTACAATTAGCCACTTTAGAAGGAGATATAATGCCTAATTACATTAGTGGCTGTAGAGTCAAGTTATATCAGGAACCTCTTACTGAGGATATGCTTAGACGACTCACGTTGGCAAAGAAGCGTAAGGAGGAAGAAAATAGAATACGAGCTGAAGCTCAGGTAGAAGCTATAGAACGCATTAAACGCATGAAGTTAAGAAGACAAGGACTAGGGAGAGAACATTATAACCATCTGGAAACTACACCCAGATATCCCATGGCCATGTGTCAAGTAAAGTCAACCACTCATCCTAGTATAGTGGACAGGAGACCATTCATTACAGTCAGGCTAGAGCACGGCAACCCTTGCCAAGAACTCAGGGCTTTAATTGACTCAGGTGCTGCGACTAGTGCGATTAGATGGTCCCACTATAAGGATTCAGGAATAGAAATGCGGCCAATTGAGGCATACCTCATAGGGCTAGGAGGCATGGAAACCCCTTGCATGGGTGAGGTGGACCTTCCTATCCTCATTAAGGATGTGACCATGACAGCGAAGCTACTAGTGTGCCATGATGACGACGTGATAGAACCCCTAATCCTTGGCCAAGATTGGCTATACGATCACTCAGTGGACCTAAATCTTAGACAAGGCTCCTTACAGATTGGAACCTTAGAACAGAAGCGAGTGATACCCCTTGACTTCCCTAATGGCATTCCGACTGAGGTTTGTAACCCTAGACCCTATGAAATACATGCGACGGAAGACCGGAAGATATTTGGTCAGATCAGTCACGTTACGTCTACACCAACCCACTCGGGCTTGGCTATGGACAGTTGTCAATTAGAAGGACGGCAAGAGATCTTCCGTGGGGCTTCCTGCAAACTAGAAGGGGCAGCTACCCAACCGCTAGGGCAGATGGACACAATCAACGGTCAGGTGGGTTGCATCAGCGGCCAAATGAGCACAACACCCTGCGGTGCTCATCCTTCCAAACTTGCTGCGAACTGGCCTAGATTAAAGATAAATAACGAATCACTTCCTAATGGGCAGGTCACGCAAGTGTTGGATCTCCCTTCTTTTCCAAAGCAGAGCGTCCAATGGACCTCTCAAACCAAACCACGAACGAGTCAACCACAATAGAGGAACCCAGACCGACGACACCACCAGACAAGGCAAAGAAAGCAGCAGTATCAACATCACAGAACAAGTGGCACGAAACAAATATGGGTGCCAAAAGGACAGCAACCACAGGCTATTGGCAACACTACAGACGAGAACAGGACAAAGTTGCAACAGAAGCAGAGTCAGCATCCAAAGTCCCCTCGATCTTCTTCCCCAAGTACAAATACTCGACAGATTTGGATCGCCAAGAAGTATCTTATCAATCGACCCACACCCATGCAGATTTGGGTACCCAAACAATGTATTATAGCCCAACCCTCAAGCCATGTAATATATACCCCTCAGAAATCTTTCCATCCTTCAATACCACCAAACCCGTTACCACTTTTCGTCCCTCAGCAGAAACACACCACCCACTCAAAGACTCTTAGGAAATGGATACCGAAACATGTCTTCTTGTACCCCCTTATCTAACAATTCTCCCACCCGGTTTAAACTCCACCCTTGTAATAATTCACCCTCAACCAAACCTTGTATAAATTCATACACCAAAACCCCACATCATGCATAATAAAAGCTCATCAAGAAATGTATGCATAATCTGACAATGTAGGCGTCTAGAGACCTGCATTAGTGTTGCAAATAATCATTGCATCAATCACTTCATGACACTTGGCTACACGGGTTACACATCGGTTATGGAAAGGGATTGCGGTCTCACCTTAATGGGATCATAATTAATTTCCATACTAATGTGCTAATCTTTTGTAGCAGATCTTTTCCATTAGCTCGTCAGTCATCATGCAAACCGAAGAAGGACCATCAGAAGCTGGCCCAAGGACACCAATGGCCAATATTGGAGAATTACTCGCGGAATCTTATCCTACGATGCAACCACCAGAGTTTCAAGGTTTTCCAGGACCCATGCCAATCGACGATCCTCCTAGAGGATATACTGAGAAGATTCATCGTAATTCTCACTGGTTTCAAGGCCTAGCAGGACCATTAGCAGAAGCTGATTTCATATTTGAGGCCAATTTGGCATTTGATCTTCGCACACGGACCAAGTACCAGTTCTTTTCAAGAGAATTTGAAGGACTGCAGAATACACAAGATTTAACGCACGTTTGGGCATGAGCGGGATTTACAGAATATTTTAGTGACCCTCTGCCTAAACCCGATTTTTACAGATGCTTTTACCTAGTAACCACCTTGACAGCTTCAGAGAACAAGGATCTACCCGGAACATTCATGTTACCATCCTTGGTAAATGACCCTTCATTCAGAAGGTTTTATTTGTCCAAAGATTTAATTCGTGCAGCTCTCAAAATACATGGAACGCATACTCCGACGGAGAGAGAACGGCTAGTCCCAGAGCAGATGAAACGTGGTGATGTTACTAAGTGGGAGGATATTTCAGCTATAACCCCTGAGCTCTCCAAGCCATTGCGGATATGCATGTAGCATTTTGCTTTCCCAGCTCAGGATCGTTTTACCATGCCCCACAAGAGAATCTGGTTTGGTTTATACTTAGCATGTACTGGACCCCAAACGGTTGATCTAGCTAGCTGGATAATTGATCAGCTCTATTTGGCACAACATAGATGGGAACGAAAGAAGGTCATCAATGGATGTTGTGCACTTACAAGGATTATATATATGTGTTTGGCATATGATTTACCCATAGAGCGCGCCATGACTAGTGAGGAACTGAAGGCATTTAAAGGAACCACAAAGAAAGCTAGAAAGGCTAGCAAAGGCAGAGCCGGAAAGCGGATGAGAGGCACTATCCCATGCCTACAAGTCCCAGAATCACCCTCGCCACAACCATCTCCAGAGCAGTCACCGACAGCAGCCACTCCCACAGTACAACCTATTCGTATCAGATTATCAAGACCAGTTGTAACGGAGGGCACCACCAGTACTGTTGCACCCCAAGCAGCCACAACCACAGAACCTATCACCACAGCAGCTGAAATTCCCACCACCATTGGTGCAGAAGCGTTCTCTTTTCCAATACCCCATTTAGAAGCAGAACAAACAGCACCACTGGATCCAACTTTTGATTTTGAGATGCTCGATGCATTCTCTAATGAGTTCCAGTTTTCAGAAGGACAATTGTTTTCTCAAGAATTTGAAAGGCCTAGCTACCCTACCACACCTAGGGATCAGCCACAAGGACAGATTGTGTCTAGCTCTGATGACGAAAGAACAGCAACCGATGACAACGAAGGCGATGACGAAGCAAGCCAGGGCACTATCGAATCCCAAGAGCATGAACAGACCGATGGCCAAGGCCAACAAACAGACACACATGGTGATACAAGTACCCATGAAGATGAAACTTACGAAGCAGCCGCTTACACACTGGCTATTAAGAAGCTGTATAGAACTATGGAAAAGGTTTGGGCACGCAAAAAGCTGACTGAGGAAGAGAGTCAAGCGATAATAGAACAAGAACTTGTCACAGGCGGATTCGAAGACGCATACATCAAAGGATTCAGAGAGTTAGTCAAATCAGTAGGCTCCAACGAAGCACTTAGGTACTTGCAAAGAAAGCCACTACCACAGTTTGACCCCCGTAGAGTACGAATACTTTCAAAGCCCGGCGAATACATTCGTGTACCAACAGGAGCACAGTCTTCAGAACAAGCCAGGGAGGCACGCCTCGTCCCCGAAAGTTCGTTGGCAGCAGGAACCATCCTTGTAGATTCCCCACCCCGCGCTACAACTGTACATACCTCAGTAGTCACTGAAGTACCGACCACCCCAACCGCTCCTCCATCACCGCCCATCCCTCCAGCCTCCCCTATTCACCCTCCTTCTCCCAGACCAACATCTTCATTTGCCGGTGGCGTAGCAGAAATCGTCTTTACGACCACTCACCCCACAATTCCTGCACCCATTAGACCCAGTCTACCCCCTCACACATCCACCTTTCCATTCAACCCATTCCTCCATCCATCTTTCCCGTCCTTCCCCACACCTCCACGACACCTTTTCCCATTCCCACCGCCATTAACCTTCTCCCCAGTCTCACCTCCCCGACCCACGGTAACCCCTATTTCCCCTTTCCACCAAGCTGCACCAGCCAGCCCCCCTGTAAATTACTCCTCAACCTTTGTAAATCCCGTATTTACACCAGCACAAGCACCCACGGTCACACCCATATTCACGGTCACTGCACTGGACACGTCCAATGACATGGATATCTCACCACCCACTGCACCATCACTCACTTCACTCACGGCACAAACATTTTTAGGCACATCACAATTTTCAACAATCACTACAGCATCCACCTTCCCACCCCCATTCCCCGTTCCCGTTGCATCTACACCCACTGCATCTTCATTTAGCACCCCATTAATACTATCACCCACTGTAGATAATGCATTTCGACAGATGTTCATGTGTATGACGCAAGTCAGAGATGAGTTCACATCTCTTGGCGATAATTACCAGCAGCTGCAAAGGACAACCAATGACTTACAGTCGCAGCTTAATTTATTGTCTATTGAGAATGCCTCTCTGAACACCCGATACTAGGAATTACGCGAGGCATATCACAAATTGGAACTAGAAAGCGAAGAAAAGACTAAAGAAGCCACTGCTGACTTGGATAACTTATTAAGAGCCCAGACAATGCGCAACGCAATGCTAACGAGAAATATGGGCTTACTCAGAAGACACCTAGCAGCCGCCAAGGAAGAAAACCAGCGCTTATAGGATCAGAACCGAGAAAACTTAGAAGCAGCGCTCGACCAACCAGACCAACCACTCAGACCTAGCACGTTCAAAGCCATTCCCTCAGACTCGATGAGGATGCTGCTAGAAGATCATGTAAGGCTGCTAGATGAATACGATCGCATGAATGAGGAGTTACAGAAACTCAAAGAAGATCATAAATTACTCCAGTTACGAGCACCGGCACACCCAGACATACCAGCACCTGTGGAACCCTCTCCTGACGTCTTAGAGGAACTCAACGCATTAAGGGCCCAGGTATCAAACCTTGAATCAAGGATTGCAGTATATGAAGCACCACCAAGGCCAGATTCCCCACCTGAGCTACCAGTTGAAGAAGAAACTGTCACCATCCCGGTGGAGGAAACGTTTGAAGGCATACGAGCCACAACCCATCCCAGGCAGACGCATCACGGCCGAAGGCCAGATGACTTACGAACTCCCGACCCCCGCGTGGATGAAGACAATTGAGGAACTTGGAACAACGCACTCAGCTAGAGTAGAGGCACAATTACATGCCATGGCGATGATAGAAGAAAGAATTTTACAATCTCCATTCTTTGCTCATTTGGCCCCGCGACGATACATATCTGGGCACGAGCTACAATATAAACCGTATTTTATGTTAATGGCCGAATACCAGTTAGCCATTGAGAAAGAAACAGGTAAGAAACGATCGCATGCGACTCAGTTCGAGGAGGATGATTTGCCACTAGATGCCCAGCAAGGAGAGATCTATCAACCAGAGTGGCGAAAAGATTTACTACAGGAGTATCCAGAAATGATGAGTACATGGGTAAAGGCACCTTTGCACTTAAAGTACAAGAGGAGCTTAGGTAGAACAAGCGTATCAATTTTCGTTATTTTTAGACACCGTTTACCCTTTCAAATAGCATCTAGGACCTATTTTTTAACTATGCCGGTCACTAGATGTGAAACCGATCAAAACTATTCTAGAAACTTTAAAAAGAGCTAGAGAGCTCATTTTTGGGGTTAGCTTGTTTGAGGTTAGAGTTCTTTTGAGCTTGTAATAGTGTTCTTGAGTAATAGAGTTGATTTCTCACCTTCCATTGTGTCTTGCTTGTCTCTTCGTAGTGTGTGTGTATATGTGTGTGCATTTCTATGCTTCTCACCTTCACTCTCACTTCATCTCACATTCACGATCTTCATATCACTCCTATCTCTTCCGCGGATTGACATTAAGGAGGTGGATCTTTTTAACGTGGTTCTCACCATTGTGCTAGAGCAACGCCAGCCAACTGAGACTTCAGAGTTGATTAGTAGACCCTTTGAGCTTCCTAAATCCACCAAAATATCAGCCAAGTACTTTGGAACATGTATCCCAAAAGTTTAAGTCAAGACAGACTAGTTGCAAAATGACTAGCTCCCAAAACTTGCTATTTTTGGACATGCACCTACTAGAAAAAATGAACAGTGCTCTCAACCTGGTAGGAATTAGAAAAATTCCTTTTGGACATATCAAATAGACTTAACAAGCTTGCTATTCCAAGTTAAAACACTTCAAATGATGGACTGAGCACTGAGAACAAGTTTCATCAATTTCTGGAACCTTCCCACAATTCTCGGGGCTCTGCAGAGATAGACCAGTACGCAGTAAAATGCAGATATCTCCAAAAGTATTAATCTAATGACCTTGAAAATTTATATCACAAAGTAGACAGTATGAGATATCCAACGCAAGTTAAATCACTGAAAAAGGTTCAGTAGAACTCGAGATATGACCTTCTGAAGTTACTGCTCTGAGTGCGTATAGCAGAGAACAAAACAGAGAAGTAAATGGTGATAGATGTATAGATTCACATATGATTACAACCACATTTGCAATGAATCTTTGCACAATGGGAGTAGAATGATAGAGCTATGGAGTAAGCTCTTCAATCTCTACAAAAATGACATCAAGTGGTCACGTACAAGGCTTGCTAATCGCCTCTTCCTTCTTGCTCCTTTTATAGCTATTCTTGGAGGGGGTTTTGAATTCGAATTCGAATGGCTCCACCTAAAAGTGATCCCCAAAGTTAGGAGATATTCCCTCAGCTCAAAAATTCGTGATTTTAGTAGTTAGAGCCACAAGTTTGCTTTTACATCATGCATGAGGTAAGCCATCCTTTTCCTTTTTTTTTTTTTTTTTCAAATACAAGAGATAAAAATGAACTCTTTTACAAGAGGTGTTCACATGACTACACATGTGACTTACAAATGAGAATAATATCAAGCATATCAAGCATGTAGGCTTGGGCAAATTGCACCAACAGCTCCCCCTCAAGCCTAACATGCTTGGCCTTCAAATAAGTCTTCAATTGTCCTTGATTTCCTGCAAGCCAATCATCAACTTGAATCTACTTAATTTTGTACCATCAAGAGCTTTAGTCAACATGTCGGCACATTGCATATCTGTAGAGACATAGGATAGTTGAATATCCTTTCTCATTAGCTTCTCCCTTACATAATGGTAGTGGACTTCAATGTGCTTGGTTCTAGCATGGTATACTGGATTAGCTGCTAGATGTAGTGAGCTTGTGTTGTCACCAAAAATGTGAGGTGTTGAAGAATGAAGTCCAAGATCTGTGTACAAAGACTTTAACCACATGATTTCTTGAGTTGCATTAGCCAAACCTCTATATTCGGCTTCGGTAGAAGATAATGCCACGGTTGGTTGCTTCTTCGAAGACCAAGAAATGATTTTTGAACCTGCAAATGATATATATCCGGATGTGCTTCTTCTATCATCTCTAGATCCGGCCCAATGTGCATCTGAGTAGACCTTTAGCTCAATATCTGAAGTATATGAATAGAACAAACCTTCATTCATGGTCCCCTTTAGGTACTTGAGGACTCTCTTGGCCGCTTCCATATGTGGTCTTCTCGGCTTATGCATAAATTGACTCAATATGCTAACACTATAGCATATATCCACCCTTGTGAGTGTTGCATAGTTCAAACTTCCAACCAAGCTTTGATAGCTTGTGATGTCTTCAATTGGCTCTCCTTCATAAGCACTAAGCTTATGATTTTGCTCCATAGGTGTACCTGCACACTTTGTATTTTCCATCTTGAACTTGACGAGCATGTCATGGACATACTTCCTTTGTGTGATGTATATACCTGAATCTGTGTAGATCAACTCCAATCCAAGAAAATAAGTGAGTGGTCCGAGGTCACTTATTTTGAACTCCTCCTTCATTTGACTCTTTACCTGTTTGATTCCTTCAAGATCATTGCCTGTGATAATAATATCATCAACATACACACATAAATAGATCACTTCAGATCCATTCCTCTTTATGAACAAAGAGGTATCCGCCTTGCTAGCTTTGAATCCTTGGTCCTGCAAATAAGTCACCAATCTGAAATTCCAAGCTCTTGGAGCTTGCTTCAATCCATACAAAGATTTCTTTAGTTTGCATACATAGTTAGGATGATGTGCATCCTCATATCCAGGAGGTTGTGCCATATACACTTCCTCAGAAATCCATCCATTCAAGAAAGCATTCTTTACATCAAGTTGATAAAGATTCCAATTTCTAGATGCAGCAAGACTAATGAGAACCCTAATTGTAGGCATTTTTGCAACAGGAGAGAAAGTCTCCTCATAATCAATACCATGGGTTTGAGCAAACCCTTTAACAACTAGCCTTGCTTTGTGTCTATTTATACTTCCATCTGGATTCCTCTTGATTTTGTATATCCATCGAGATCCGATTATCTTCATAGATGGCTTGTTAGGTACAAGCTCCCAAGTGTCATTCTCCTTCAAGGCTTCCATTTCTTCATCCATTGCATCTCTCCAAGATTTCTTGCTTTATGCTTCTTCAAATGTGGTAGGTTCTTCATTGGTTGAATCCTTTGCAATGTAGATTGAGTGCTTCGTGACCAAAGAAGTATCATAACCAAACCTCTCTGGTTTCTTCTTCTCCCTTGAAGACCTTCTAAGTGGTTGATGTGAGCTCTCAGGTCCATATGTAGCATCCTGCATCTTTGCTTTTCCTTTGTTCTTCCATAGCTTTAGTCTTTCCAAGTCTTCTAGGTCAATCTCTGAATCACTTTCTTCAATCTGCTTTGGCTCCTTTGGTTGAAGTGATGGAAAATCTTCATCCAAGTCATAAGGCAGCTTCACTTTCCTGTCATCATCAAACCATGATTTGTTTTCATCAAAAATTACATCTCTACTCATAGAAAATCCTTTATTGGTTGGATTGTACAATCTATATCCTTTTTGGTTTTGATCATAACCAATGAATACACACTTCTCTGCCTTGGGATCCAATTTCCCTCTTACTTGAGAAGGAATGTGAGCATAGGCTAAGCATCCAAAGATTTTGCAATGCTCTAGACTAGGTCTTCTTCCATTCCACACTTCATATGGAGTGGTTCCATCTAGTGACTTAGATGGAAGTCTATTTATGAGATATGTGGCTGTAGACACAGCCTCTGCCCATAGGTAGTTCGGCAATCCCTTTTCGTTGAGCATGGACCTTGCAGCTTCGACAATAGCTCTGTTCCTCCTCTCTGCTACACCATTGAGTTCGGGTGTATACCTTGTAGTGACTTCCCTTTTAATGCCTCTTTCATGCAAGAAGGCATCAAATTCAGAAGAGAAGTATTCTCCTCCACCATCTGATCTGAGTCTTTTTAAAGTCCTACTTCACACTTATAAATCATGTGTTGCCTTGTGATATTAGGCAAACCAAGTACACTTTGGTCCCTGCAAATCTGTTTGAGTGTCCTCTCACCAATGTGAGCAAGCCTTTTGTGCCATATCTCCAACTCTGTTAGAGTTTGAGATCCATAGCTAAACAAAGCTATGTTCTTTGTATCTTCCACTTCAAAAGTGAAAAGCCTTCCTGTCTTTTCTCCTTTGGCAATCCTTCGAAAGCCTTGCCTTGGGTCTTCAACATATGCTCCAAATCGATTGAATCTAACCTGCAATCCTTTTTCAACAATCTGTCCAACACTTATTAAATTTTTGGTAATTGTAGGGACATACAAGACTTTGCTTAAGAGGTTCATATTCCCATCTGATGTCTTCACATTACCTATCTTCTCCACTGAGTGCTTTGTGTCATCTCCTGTCTGCACTTCATGCTTGTTATGAGGATCTTCCAAATCAGAAAGTAAAGCCACATTTCCTGCTACATGGTTCAAGCATCCCGAGTAAAATATGTGATCATCATCCTTACCCTTCTTCGTTGATAGATTCATAATCAATAATGAATCTTCTTGACTTTGGTCCTCTACATAGTTATTGTAATCTCTTCTTCCTCTATGGACACTTTGATAGTTGTTGTTGTTGTTGTAATTGTTGTTGTAGCCTCCATTGTATCTACCTCTATTTGATCCATAGCCACCTCTATTGAATCCTCTTCCTCTTGAGTTCCTTGGATTCCTGAAACATTCTTCAGTAGTATGGTTAGATAAGCCACATATGTTGCAAGGTTGAGATGATTGGAATCTCCCCCTGCCTTGCTTTCCACCTCTGCCTCTTCCTCTAGCTCTTCCTCTACCTGCAAAGTTTGCTTGGAAAGAGCTACCTTCATCTTCATTCTTCCTATTCTTTGACTTGTCCTTGACCTTAGCTTTATCAGAATATAAGGCAGAAGTTTGATTACCTCTTGAGGACTCACCACCTTTGCTAATCTTTGCTTCATGAGTGAAGATTTGGCCCATGAGTGTGTTGAGGTCGGGTACATGCATATCCATGTATAAATCCATGGCTGTTGTGAATGACTCCCACTTGTCGTCTGCTTTGATTCCATTCATGATTTGTCTTATGATTTGCTCCTCTTCAATTACCTCTCCAATGCTTCCAAGTTGGTCGGAAATCTCCTTCATCTTTGTGACATAATCAGTCACATTTTGCTTCGGGCTTTTCTTCATTGTTGTGAACTCCATCCACAATTGGTTCTTCCTTGCTCGAGTGTTGGAAGAGAAGAAAGAAGCAAGTGCATTCCAGGTCTCTCTTGATGTCTTGCATCCCTTGACATGAGGTAAAAGAAAATCGGAGATTGAGTTTAGAATATAGGACCTTGCAAGTGCATCCTTCGAACACCAATTCGAAAGTCCTTCCACTTCTTCATGTGATGGTTGCCCTTTGTTCCTCATGGTTGGCATTGCTTCATCTCCGGGTATGAATCCATATAGATTCCTCCCTTGAAGGTAAGCCTCCATCCTTAGAGACCATGCCGGGTAGTTGTTTTGATCCAATTTGTCAATTGTTGATGGAAATCCATCTCCCATGTTGCTTGACTATGCTCTGATACCACTGTGAAGAGAGATGGTGGATGCAATCCAAAGATGAGTAGGTGCTGCTACAACCAGCTTCACACCAGCCAACTGAGACTTCAGAGTTGATTAGTAGACCCTTTGAGCTTCCTAAATCCACCAAAATATCAGCCAAGTACTTTGGAACATGTATCCCAAAAGTTTAAGTCAAGACAGACTAGTTGCGAAATGACTAGCTCCCAAAACTTGCTATTTTTGGACATACACCTGCTGGAAAAAATGAGCAGTGCTCTCAACCTGGTAGAAATTAGAAAAATTCCTTTTGGGCATATCAAATAGACTTAACAAGCTTGCTATTCCAAGTTAAAACACTTCAAATGATGGACTGAGCACTGAGAACAAGTTTCATCAATTTCTGGAACCTTCCCACAATTCTCGGGGCTCTACAGAGATAGACTAGTACGCAGTAAAATGCAGATATCTACAAAAGTATTAATCTAATGACCTTGAAAATTCATATCACAAAGTAGACAGTATGAGCTATCCAACGCAAGTTAAATCACTAAAAAAGGTTCAGTAGAACTCGAGATATGACCTTCTGAAGTTACTGCTCTGAGTGAGTATAGCAGAGAACAAAACAGAGAAGTAAATGGTGATAGATGTATAGATTCACATATGATTACAACCACATTGGCAATGAATCTTTGCACAATGGGAGTAGAATGATAGAGCTATGGAGTAAGCTCTTCAATCTCTACAAAAATGACATCAAGTGGTCACGTACAAGGCTTGCTAATCGCCTCTTCCTTCTTGCTCCTTTTATAGCTATTCTTGGAGGGAGTTTTGAATTCGAATTCGAATGGCTCCACCTAAAAGTGATCCCCAAAGTTAGGAGATATTCCCTCAGCTCAAAAATTCGTGATTTTAGTAGTTAGAGCCACAAGTTTGCTTTTACATCATGCATGAGGTAAGCCATCCTTTTCCTTTTTTTTTTTTTTTCAAATACAAGAGATAAAAATGAACTCTTTTACAAGAGGTGTTCACATGACTACACATGTGACTTACAAATGAGAATAATATCAAGCATATCAAGCATGTAGGCTTGGGCAAAATGCACCAACAGCTAGGAGGCATGGAAACCCCTTGCATGGGTGAGGTGGACCTTCCTTTCCTCATAAACGAAGCGACCATGACTGTGAAAATCCTAGTGTGCTATGATGATGACCTAATAGAACCATTAATCCTTTGCCAATATTGGTTATACGATCACTCAGTGGACCTAAACCTTAGACAAGGCTCCCTGCAGCTGAGGACCTTAGACCAACAAAAAGTGATACCGCTTGACTTCCTTAACTACCCTGCCTGACGAATGTAACCCTAGACCATATGAAATGATTGCGAAGGAGGATCGAAAGATCTTTGCACAAATCCATCAGATAAGCACACTCCTTCCAAATTCAACCCATGAGAGCATTGTGAATATGGAAAGCAAACCAAAAATTTGCATAGAATGCACATTGACTCTTCAATTCAGCCTTAGATCTCGTTCATACAGATGTGTGTGGACCTATGCCCACTAGGTCCTTAGGTGGTTCTCTTTACTTGTCACTTTCATGGATGATGCTACTAGAAAAGTTTGGGTATATCCTATCAAATCAAAGGATGAGGTATTCCCTACGTTCAAAAAATGGCTTGCTTCAGTAGAGACTGAAAAAGGAACTAAGCTTAAAGCTTTATGTTCAGATAATGGGGGTGAGTAAACCTCACATGTAAAAGGTCTTATGCAAAAATGTAACTGTTATATCAATGACCACATGGACGTACATAAGCGATATCCACAAAAGCATACATGGTGTGTATGTGCTCAATATATGTAGTAAAATGACACTAAAAGGCCCAATGCACAGCCCAAAAGCTAGCCATAAACACCTACAAGTGTCTTTCAACTCTGATGTTTTAGGCTCCAAAACCTGCATAAATTTGTAGCAGTTGGTCCCACCAAAACTGAAAACCTTTCGAGAAAACTGTAGTTTTACAAGTTTGGCTAAAAAGATAGCCCCAAAGGTTGATATTTGTTGTCAGAGAAGTACAAAGAACACTCTTCTTGATGTTCGTGGACCTCTGTGAAGAACTATGTGAAAAAGTACTCCAAATGGCTCCAAAAGACACCCCAAAAATGCCTCAAAAACATGCTTTGAAAGCAAAGAACGAAGCGTTGAGGGACCAAAACATGTTCAACGTAATGTTAACATTAGTCTTTCCCCTTCTTCAGGCACCACAAGAGTGTAGCTTAGTCGCAAGAGATTTCCATGGTTAAGCGAGCTGCGAGGGGAATAGTACTAGGATGGAAGACCTCGCGAGAAGTACCAGGAACCTCTATCTTCCTTAGTCATTGAGGTCCTCCCTCGTGCGCAGCCAACGGTGCCAATGGTGACTTTGGTGACTCGGATGAAAATGTATGCCAAGGTCTATGCCTTGGTTGCCACCTTAGTCGTAAGCCTTGGGTGGGTGGGCAGGTGCTTGCTTCGCTCCCACAAAAGGAACAAATCTTTTGCATCAAAATGCTTTGATATGATTGAAGTATTTTGATGGTGATGCACCACAGTTTGCTCTCCTTCTTGAGAGCTCCACAACAATATCCTCAGAGTAGAAAACCCAGCTCCTAGGGCCACATAGAGTACTCTGCACAAAGCTACAAAATATGTAGAAAAACACAGTACATAGGGAGCACGAACACAGACTTCTTAGGTGTTACAAATGTGGTCAAACTTATAGTCTATGGCTGACTAGGCCACTATATGTTTTATTAATGAGCATATACAAAGAAGTGTTCAGTGGCCATTTGGCCTTTCACATGGACACTAATAGTAACACACCTCAGAGCGGATCATCTTTTTTGCATCACTTCAGGAGAGCCACCACAAGGTGTCTGATGAGTTGCCTGATGCTTATCTGTTCAATTTAGAAGTTGTTCTTAAATGGGCAAATAAGTTGGTACCTATCCTAACCTTGGGACCTTCAAATAAGAATGTTAAAACAAATAGAGATGAAATTTTAAAATCACAGAAATATCAAATATTGGTAGGAAGTATGTACAAACAAGATACAAAGGGTGTACTATCTTCTTGTGTCAAGGAGGATGAACATGGAAGCTGGTTGCAACAAACCCATGAAGGGTTGATAGGAGATCACTTTTCTAAACAACAAACATTGCAAAATTTGAAATGTTTAGTAGTGTATTGGCCTACTATGGAAAAATAAATACATAAGTGGATTAAGAATTTTCCAGTGTGCTAGGAGAGACCTCTAGTGGAGTATGCTACCTTTTATCACGCGGCATTAATTTGAGAATGGAGTGATCCATTGGTAGAATTTATGAGATCGGGAACACTACCTAGTGAGGCTAGTTTAGCAAGAAAACGAAGCATGGAACAAGAGGCTAAGGACTATGCCTTAGTAGGAGACAACCTATACCAAAGAGGCAAGGATGGTTACTTAAGACTGTGTGTTCACGAATCAGATTATTTGAAAATCTTAGAAATTGCACATAGCAGTGTTGCATGTGGACACTTTGGGCCTAGCCAAGTAATCAAGAACATTTTATTCTCAGGACTTTGGTGGCCCACTCTTCATATGGATGCACATACCTATGTGAAGAAATGTGACACATGCCAACGTGCACAATATCCGATAAAAAAAGATGAGATGCCTCTGAGGCCAGTGATGGGAGGACACAAATTCTCAAAGTAGGGTATAGACTTTGTAGGTCCTATTAACCTCCCAACTAGAAACACCCACGTAGAGTACATTATTGTAGCCATAGATTACCTTACAAAGTGGGTAGAGGTAAAAGCCACAACAAAGAATGATGCTCAAACTACAGCTAAGTTCTTATTTGAGAATGTGTTCACCCAGTATGGATTAGCAATAGAGTTAGTAAGCTATAGAGGTACGCACTTCTTGAACCAAGTCATTGAAAACCTTCTCCAAGAATTCTTGGTGATACATAAGAACTTTGCCCCCTATCATCCACAAGTTAATGGAAAAGCAGAGAACACAAATAAGATCCTATGTAATGTATTGACAAAACTCTTAAATAATAAATGCTCTAATTGGGATAAACAACTTCATCATGCTGTTGGGGCTTATCGAGTTGCCTACAAAACGGTTCTCAATGCCACCCCATTTTAGATAATCTTCGGATAGAATAATATGTTACCATTAGACTTCCTGATCCCAGCTTTAAAAGTAGCACAAGAGCATGAGTGGAATGGGCACGAGTTGTCCTCCAGGATCTTTGATCTAGAACGCTTAGTTGAGACAAGGCTACGAGCAGCAGTAGGCATCTATGCTACAAAGAAAAGACAAAAGGCATACTTTTATGCACACATCAAGGATAAAGGATTGAAAGAGGGAGACCTAGTGTTGGTTTATAAACTAAATTAGCATGCTCGTAAATTGGAAAAATGAGGATATGGACCCATGATCATTCATAGAATTTCTACTAGCAGTGCGGTTCAATTGGCCACTCTAGAAGGTGACATCTTGCCTAGCGATATTAATGGCTATCGAGTCAAGTTATATCAAGAATCTCTTATAGAGGATATGCTAATGAGACTCAACGGTGCTAAGAAGCGCAGAAAAAAAAGAGTTACAGATTAGAGAAGAAGCACAAGTAAAGGCTAGAGAGCGCATTAAATGAAATAAGTTAAGGCAGTTAGGCCTAGATGTCAATCTCAAAGCCCCAAGATATCACATGGCCATGTGTCAGACATCGGGTGTGATTGCTTCTCAAATAATTGACCGACATTCCTTTGTGACCATAGCGGTAGGACAAGGAAAGAATGTAAGGACTATGGGAGCCTTGATTGACTTAGGTGTAGCAACTAGTGCAATTATATTCTCATACTACCAAGATCTAGAATTGAGCATCAATTCCATAGAAGCCTATCTCATAGGATCGGGAGGTGTGGAAACCCCTTTTTTGGGCGAGGTGGAGTTTCCCATTTACCTTCAAGATGTTCCAATGAGAGTCAAAATGCTAGTGTGTAAAGTTGAGGACCTTACTGAACCAATTGTCTTGGGTCAAGTTTAGATCTATGACCATGCAAGCAGACAAATCCAAGTGTCACACATTCTCTTAGTTCTTCTAGGAAAAATCTTAGCAAGGAAGATGTTAAGTGTTTCAATAGCTCTATGATCCAGAAGGACTCAACCATGAAAGAACAGTCTCAAAGTTGAGTGGACCTCCCTTCTTTTTCAAAAACTAATGCAACCAAAATAGTTCAACGACAGAGGAAAGTGCAAAAGTAAGAGAAACGCTATATCAAATAGACAAACAAACTTCAAGAAGAAAGAAGTTCTAGACATGAAGCAAATATGGGCACAAAAAGGAGGGAAACCACTAGCGTTGCCACAACAAATTCCATCCAAGCAAGCCAACCATGACAAAAGAAGAACCAAGCAACTAGGGCAAGCTCAACCACCAAGTATCTGACACATTTGGGTGCCTAACAAAGCTCAACAAGGGCAATCACACATGTGGTTACCCAAGAAACTTTAACATACACAAAATCCTATACTCTCCCACAAGAATAAAGTCTCAACAAAGAAGCCGCAGAGAGGCAAGGGCTAGTACCAAGCATCAAGATCAAAACAAGATCAATTCACCTCTTCAGCAATAGTAAGAAGGCAATCATCAAGGATGTGGGTTTGGAAGCCAAAAGCACCATTAGCACCCACAGAACCAAAGAGCCAACCACATGGGATAGAAAATTCAAGTAACCACCCAAAGATGAAGATGTCAAACATGACTGGTACGTAGTCCAACACTATTCTAAAATGGGTTCCTATAAGGAGGGATAATCAGTTGTCATTTTGAGATCCAATGGATACCTCCAACAAAGGTTGCATCAACATTTCCAAGCACATTGAAAGCCCCGACATGCAACAACCATGTGCGTTTGGCATAACCTTGTCTTTTACACCATTCACATGCACTTCCAAAGTCTACATTAATATAGGTCCACCTTACACGGTCCTGCATATACACAATTGAGAAATGTGAGGCACATGAGACACACTTGACATATCTAAAATATTTTCTTGATACTAACCTCTTTCTTCTTGTTTTATGCCATTGTTCCTCGCAAAAAAAAAAAGAGAAAGGAGAGGACCATGTGGTCAACTAATCTTATCAGTGAATTATCAACAAGAACATTCATCAACAACGCAAGACAAGCTAATGGTCAATCACCATGATGGGAGTACAACACGAAGAGATGAACATCGACTGACCTTTCACCATGGTAAGCACACCCTAGTTCAACAATACTATAACCATGACATATTAGGAAACCTCTTCGTCTTCATACCCTTGAGCAATTAGCTCAACACCGAATTACTTGCACCATACTTCTTCCAATGCATTCCAAATATGCATGCATAGGGCCACATTACAAGGCCATGCACAAGGCACATATATTTTCAACCCATGCACCAATGCACTTACCCATCATTCATTATGGGTTACGAGTACTTGGCATGAAGAAAATGATAGCCATGCTTGAATGATCGAGAGGACATCAAGGTTAGAACATCAATACCTACAATGCAATTCACAACTAATAACTCCTCAAAATTAACATTGACAACCTCTTTTGAGCAATTAGTGATTTTTGAAAGCTCACGAATATACCATAATGCTAGAACCGACAAGACATACATACAAAGGGTCTATAACTTGCAAAGGTTAGCAATGGAAAAATGAAGAATAGGACAACGACCCTGTACATGTGGACCACAAACCACTCTTGTTGATACATGACGAACAACTCTCAAAGTACTACATGGAACACCTATTCCAAGAAGGAAGGGTTTGTTAGGGATGACAAAATCAAGAGGGGGGTAGAGTGTTGGCACTCAAGGTCAAGCACAAGGAGTGGAAGCGCACCAAAGAAGTGGACATGCAAGAAGAGGGAGCATGTAGGGAGCTTTAAGAAGTGCATGTCAAATTTTCAGAAGAAATCCCTATAAAAATAGTGATTTTCATCACTAAAAACCATTATAAATACCATTTCACATTTTTGAAACTCCATTTTGTTCAAGCCAAGGAGTCCTTGAGCTTGAGAAGTATTAGAAGTATCTACCTACCAATTTTCATAACTTTTAGACTGGCCCTCAAATAAGCCTTGGAACTTAATTTTTAACTAGGCTAAACACTAGGTTTGGACAGGGCCAAAACCACTCAAAAGACTATAAAAGAGCTAGAGAGCTCATTTTTGGGTTAGCTTGTTAGAGATTTGAGCTTTTTTAAGAGAGTTACTTTTGTAATAGAAGCTTTTAATTGTTCCTCTCTTTGTTCTTACCTTGTGTGCATGTGTGTGTGTATGTATGTGCATGCTAATGTGCTTCTCACTCAAGCACTTCGGCCTTCACTTGCTCATGGTCTCCATACCAATCCTCACGTCTCCCTAGATTGACATTTATGAGGTGGATCTTCTCGCATTGGAACTTGCCATTGTGCTAGAGTGACACTTTGCTTTTAATAGAAATTGCAGTCTATAGGGACCTTTATTCTAACCACTACTTTACTAACTATTTCTAAAAATAGAACCCTCTATGCACGTTTATTTACAAACTATAATTATTATAAATCGGATCTTTCACACCTTTACCTGTTATATCAAAAACACCAAACCACATTAATACATTAATAAATAAACACTCCAACAATTCCTTGTTCAACACATTCCATAATTCATAACATCATTAAACGAAGAGTAGAAACAAAACTCTAATATGAATTTGGAAGACCATCCAGAAGATTCTACACAAGTGAAGTGTCTGGCAAGACTTCATTAGCAAAAATCAACTGCTTTCTCTACCATCTCAACGAATTTTCTCAACAATAGTGTAGTAAGAACCATAGCATGAACAAGAACCTGAAGATTATCACCATCTTCAACACCATCTACATCAACTTCAGTAGTTGTATTTGTAGGTGTAATAGGATGTTTTTCAACACCCTACACAATATTCCACATTCTGTTTGCAACCAAAACATGATACATCACATGAGCTCATAGTGGGTAATTGTTACCATGCAACTTATCCTCAACACCAACATATGGAATTCATCATTACTTTCAACCATGGGTACTGACTAAAATATCCTGATGTAGAAAAATGTATGTATCTCAAAAAGTTGAACATAATTACCTTGTCAAGTTTTGCTAAACTTGTAGCAGACTTTGAGGTGCTTATACTAGCGAACCAATTAAAACCTATATATATCTTTGGCACAAAAAGATGAAAGTGCATGCATAGGCACTAAGATAGTGCATTTGGAGGCTGAAACAAGCATCGCAATTTGGACATGACAATACAGAAGCTGTTTTGAATTCCTAATTGGCTTGAGTATGCTCATCAATTTTTGTGTGATTCTGAGACTATGACCAGAGGGTGTCAATGATGCCCGAGATGAAGTGGTGACCTACTCTCATACAAAATAATGGAGTTTGAGGTTCCCAGAAGCACACGAACAACACAAGGAAGAGGAAGAAGCTTGGAGCACAACACACAATAGTGAATGTATTACGAAGAGAATGTTCAAAGATAAGTGACTCATTAGGGTTATATGCGAGTATAAAAGCCATGGGAAACAAACCTCCTAAAGAGGGAAAAAGTGCCTCGGGGGTCCTAGCATGTTCACACACATCACTACCTAAATATATCAATAGAATTTACATAGGTGGAGTCCATAGAAACATACATAGTGTGTGATCAATTAGTATGTGGGAGCAATGAGCAAGTATAATTGAGCGAAAAAAGCTTAAAACCAATCCAAGATCAGCCTTATGTAAGGCTCAACGAACTCTTACAAAGCAAGTTGACAAGTGTTGATGAACTATTGATGAGTGGAGTCTACGCCCACCACAAGTGAGATTTCTGCAAGAAACTTGTAATGAAATTGAGATGGCTGAAGAAGAAGCCTAAAAAAAAAAACTTCTTGTAGATAAAACACAAAGAATTTTCACCTTTAATTTCTTGAAGTTTTTTAAAGAAAACCTGTGTACGAAAGAACTCCAAAGCGACTCTAAAGATCGCCCAAACTTGCTTCAAACAAGCTCTATGATGCCAAAAAGAGAGCTTTGAAGAGCCAAATGATGCTCAGAATAAGTTCAATCTTAGTCTTGCTCTATCATCAATCAACAAATGGGTGTAGAGTAGTGAAAGAAAATTACCATTTAAGTGAACCCTTCGGAAGAAAATACTAGGATGCTTGGCCTATCGAGAAGTCTTTCCTTCATAAACCTTGATCACTGAGGTCCTTCTTCATGCATAGCCAATGGTTTCAATGACGATTTCGGTGACAAACTATGTCAAGGGGTTGCATTGGTTGTACGTTTTCATTGCATTGTGTAGACTTTTAACAACCTATTCATTCACATGAAAAATTGATCTGATACTAGTGAAGGGAGCTATCAGATCCTTAACTCATAGCTCATCTTTTTTGTTGACATTCTAAAGCTTTTTTGCAACTTTTAGTGTCCAACAAGCATTCTCTCTTTCACATAGACACGATTTAAAAGAATCATAAACTAAATTAAGATCCATAATGTTTAGTGGAACTAGAGCTACATTGTGCCTTAGCCTTCTAAGAGCTTCTCAAAGTAAAATCAGATTTTTGGAAGAAAGTAGCTTAGTTAAAAAGGAAAAAAAACACACAACTAGAGAATATAAAGTCAAGAAAGACACAAGTTTTCTTTCAACAAGTTCTTGTAGATAAGGTTGAAGAGTAATAGATGGATTCTTTTTCTATTTGGATAGAGTCCAATTTTCGCTTATTTGATATTTTTTGAAAACTGAAGCATTCACCATATAGTTCTACGGAAATAACGTATATCCTTTTTATGTTTTTGCGGACCCTTAGACCTACATATATATATATATATATATATATATATATATATATATATATATATATATAGAGAGAGAGAGAGAGAGAGAAAGAAACAGATAAAGAGATAGATAGACAGACACACACACACATATATATATATATATATATATATATATATATATATATATATATATATATATATATATATATATTAGTGCAAAAGTCCCGTATACTTTATTATTATATCTTTCAACCCATGCAAAACGTATCTCATTTGCATTGGATCAATTTCACGGGCAGACAAAATCCACAAAAGGATTTATGCCAAGCTATGAAGGGTGGTGCCGTCGACGCGAAGTGCTTCAATGAGGAGAACAGAACTTGAACATGGTGAAGTGTGCTGATGAAGGGTGGTGCCGTCGACGCGAAGTGCTTCAATGAGGAGAACAGAACTTGACATTGACGGTTCTTCCCTTGCCAGATAGTGAGCACCTTGATGCAGAAAGGAGCGCAGCTCAGCAGGTCTTCTCCAATGACCGAGTCATTTCTTCTTCATCGCCAGCTCCTGCAACAGAAGCCGGTCTATCGCGACACACTAGAGGCGGCTATCGCGACACACTCTGGCCGGCCCATCGCGACACCTTGAGTGGCTATCGCGACACCTTGGGTGACGCGACACACGTGGCCTGCCCATCGCGACACCTGGAGTGGGCTATCGCGACACCTGGAGTGGGCTATCGCGACACCTTGGGTGAACTATCGCGACACTCGCGTCTTTTTCCTTCAGAAATATCTCGTCCTTTTCCCTGCGTGCGCCGCCAGCTGTGGAGTCAGGCCGTGTTCTCTTGGGTTCCACGCGAGAGAGTGTCCCCTTTAAAAGCTTATCTTCTCGCAATGTAACGGATAGTTGAAGTGTCGACTGTGCCTACATTAGTTTTCTTTTAAAAGAAGAAGTAGCGACGTGTGCCGTGAGTGCCTAGCCTAATTAGAAAAAAATAAAAGGAAGCAAAGTAAAGTTTAAAAAAGAAAAAATAGAAAGAGAAAAGAAACATAAGATGGCGTGCGGGACTGTGTGAGAGAAGGCGGGTGGGTCCGACTGAGAGAAGTGCGCGTGCCACGACTGACCGTGAGTTGGCAGGCGATTGACAAGAATGCGTTAGAGAGTTTAACCTTTCAAACTGCAATTGAGTGGGCCTCCCTGAAAAAAAAAGAATTAAGCGCCCTCGAAAAAGAAAATAATAAGTGCATAACATTCCTGTTTTTTGGCCTCGGTGTCTTCCTGGGTTGTGATCTGCTTTTTCTCCATGTTGGAGGGACTTCCCTTTGGGGTTTGAAAGGTAAAAGTGGTGCAAGTTCCTTTTGGCCATGGATGTGGCTTCTTCCTCTCTCGTGAAAAGTAATCGGGCCCCTCCCCCTGGGGAGACCGGCTTCTTGGCCGCTCTGATGGAGGGGGGGTCGTGTGCCGCCCCTGGGACATCCAAAAGTGTTGAATCCCCCGTCGTGTCCCTCAGTAGACCCGCAGTTCTGTCCGCTCAGGAGGAGCTCAAGAAAGTTTGCCTCGTCGGCCAAGTGTTTGGCCCTAGGCCCCCGCTCGAAATTGTGCGACAATGGCTCCGAAAAGAGTGGTTCCCTCGAGGACTAATTGTCAGCAAATGTCAGTTCCTACCAGCAAACCACATGCTGCTAGTCTTTGAGAATGAAGAGATGGCGTTCAGAGCCCTAAGCGTAGGCACCTGGCAGTTTGGTCGGGCGACCCTGTGCCTATTCAGATGGTCCCCGGACTTTACTCCTGACAAATCGAAATCACTTCGGTACCCTCTCTGGGTTGAGCTCCCTAACCTCCCTTACTTCTTGTACAACTTCGTGTGGGACATTGTCTCTCCTATCGGCAAGCCGTTGGCTTCACGCGAAGACATTGATGGTCTCATCTATGAAGGTGCAAGACACTCGTTCAATGCTAGGTGGCACCCACAAATCTGCGTCGAGGCCGACCTCAGTTCGCCGCTTCCATCAATGATCAAAGTGGACATGGGCGAAGGTGATGTTTGGGAGCAGGATGTCACCTACAAAAACCTCCCCAACGCGTGCTTTCGTTGTGGTCAGCAAGGTCATAGGATTAAAGACTGCCCTCTCAGGCAAAAAAACAAGCGTTCGCAAGAAGCCTCCAAAACTGCTCAAGACGACAAGGGCGATTTGACCCACTCGACCAAGGAAGGGGTGGACAAGGGCCTCCCCAACCCACAAGCCGATGCTGATGGCTTTACTGAAGTTAGAAGAAGAAGGAAAAGAAGTCCGAGGGCCAACGGTGAGAGGAACAACCTGCGAATTACCCCACACAGCAATTTGTATTGCAATCTCGGAAAGGAGATCAACGAGCTCGACTACCCAGGGGGGGAACCACCTGAGGTAGACAACTACGACGTAGCCTTAGAGATCCCCGACAACAAAGAAACCCCCCAGGAGGGCTACACTACAAGCAAAGAAGATGGTTTCACTACTAATAATGAAGACAACATGGATAGTGAAAGTTCCATCATTGGATCGACGATCCCGGAAACGTTGCCGAGCACGGGGCCCAATTCTCCCCAGCGGGGGGCATCTCGCAAAGGGAAACAGCCCTTGGAGTTACCCTGGAAAAGCCCCCATAAGAACCGATTTCTAAGTCGGGAACAGATCCCAGCGAAAAAGAAAGATGAAGCCAAGAGAAGAAAGGACAAGGCTCCCTCCCGCAAAGAGGGATCAATACAAAAATGATTGTCATCTCGCTGAATGCTAGGGGGCTAACCGACCCCTCAAGAGCGGCCATCATTGGTCAATGGCTCCGCGACATTAGCTTAAAACCAGACATTATATGCATTCAAGAGATTAAAATCGACGGTGAAGACCTTCTGAAACGGCTCAGACAGGTTTCCTCGGCCCACGTGTGGATCCCAACAAAGCACCAGCGGGGGTCCGGTGGAACGGCTATCGGTGTTAAACAACCCTGGCTTGAAAAGCTCGAGAACTCCATTGAAGATGTAAACCATCGCTGGATTGCGGTTTCTTTTGGTGCTCCCCTCTGTGTTACCATGGTTTCTTTGTACGCCCCTAACGGGGATTTGGAGAGGCTGAACACTTGGACTTCTCTTGACTCGCTTCCACACAACGTGCTTATTTGTGGAGACTTCAACATGGTGGAGGACCCTTTGGACAGATGGATGGGCAAGGGCAGGGTCATTGACAGTCGGGAGAAAGAAACGTGGGACATGACCAAACTCCACTTGGATCTGGTCGAATTCAAAGACTCGAATGGCTTTTCCTGGTCGAATCTCCAAGCGGGCGAGGATCTGAGGAAAGCTAGACTTAATAGATGCTACATCTCTCAGAGCTTTACTCATCTGTGGGGCCATCCTTCCATCACGCAACGTACTGACCTCACCATCTCTGACCACTACCCGATCGTTATCACTTTTCAACCCTCCAACAGGACTCACAAGGCTCCGTGGTTCCATGCCGACGCTTCCACCTTCTCTCTCCCCTCCGTCCATCAAGAGATTGCCGATGTGTGGAAGGTGGCGTTCGCCTCTGGCTTGGCCCCAGCCAAGTGCTGGAGAAGTGCGGTCGACAAGTCTCGCAAGATCATGATCAGAACTAAGAAGATGCTCGAGACGGTGCGGCGGGCTCGTAGGGAAGCGCTTTACCACAGACTCTGGCGACTCGAGGAGGAAGTGAACAAAGGAAAACACCAAGCCCAGAAAGGTCTCCGAAGAATCAGAGCAGCGTTGAGATATGAGGAAGAAATACAAAGGAAAAACTTGCAAATCTTCTTCAAGGAGTGGTGGGCTGGAAAAGCCGACAAACCCACCAAAGAGATGTGCAGTATCCTTAAAAGGAAACACAACAGAGAGACGATTCCCCTACTGCTAGACCCACATGGCAATGTATGCAACTCGGAAGAAGATAATTTTGGCATCATCGAAGGGCACTTCACGAGACTACTGGGAACCTCGAACCCCCTCTCCCACCATAGAAGGGACTGCATGGCTGCCATTTCTAGGGTTTCCCCCCGGAGAATACCACCCAACCTCCACTCCCTGCTTCATGCCCCGATCTCTGAATCAGAAATCATTGAGGTCATTGATGCCCTCCCTCTCGGTAAAAGCCCGGGACCCGACGGACTCACTAACGAGTTTTTTAAATCCTTCAAGCTGGTGGTTGCCACCCCTCTTCGGATGGTTTGGCAAGAAGCGCTAAAATTTGGTGCTCTTCCTTCTTGTATAAATAATGGAATTATCAAGCTGATTCACAAGAAGGGGGAGAAAAACAGAATCGAGAACTGGCGGCCAATTACGATGCTCCAAACAGGATACAAGATCGTCGCCAAAGTCATTGCCAACAGACTTGCGTGCCACCTGAGATCTTGGCTTAGTGTGGACCAAAAGGGTTTCATCAAAGGCAGGTCCATCCTGGAAACCATTATGGATATTTGGGAAGGTATTCAATTTGCAAACGAGTCTAATCAAGATGTGGTCTTCCTCAAGATCGACTTTGACAAAGCCTATGATAGGCTAGAATGGGACTATATTCTGCAGTCGCTCCAAGACCTCGGATGTAGTCAGAAATTCACCAAGATGATCGCGACCCTTCTCGGCAACGCAACGACCCAAATTAACGTTAACGGCAAACTTTCGAAGGCGATCCAGCTTAAAAGATCTATTAGGCAAGGGTGCCCCCTTGCCCCCCTTCTCTTTGCCATCGCCACTGAGGGGCTGAGCGGACTTGTGGCTCATCATGTGGAGGCTGGCAATATCAAAGGCCTCCAGCTACCTCACGACCACAGTCAAATCATCATGAGACTTTTTGCTGACGATATGAACGCGTTCGTTCACAATGATAATACCAGCTTGGAGACTTTCTGGAGGTGTCTTGATACCTTTTGTGAGGCCTCTGGATCCAAAATCAACCACAACAAGACCGCCTTTAGGGCCATTGTGGGACGTCAACCTGGCCTTCTCATTGATCATGGCTGTCAAATCATTCCGCAGGGCCAAATCTTTCGGCTGCTTGGAATCCCCTTGGGGTTTGGCGTCTCTATGGAGCAGCGATGGAACTGGGTGCTGGCCAGACTTGAAAACAAGCTCAATTACTGGAGAGGCATGCAAATCAATCTCGCTGGACGGGCGATGGTTATCAACACGTTCCTCCTCTCGTCTACCATCTATTTCCTTTCTTGCTGGAGACCGAATGAGCAAGGCCTGTCCAAACTGAACAGCATCTGCAGAAACTTTCTTTGGACGGGTGATCATAACAGAAGGGGGGTGCCTAAAATCAAATGGGCCATCTGCACCAGCCCTAGAGATAGCGGGGGGCTTGGCATCCTGGATATTGGGTGTATGGCTAACAAACTGGCAGCCAAATGGATGATTAAAGCTTGGTGCAATCAGGAGACCTCGTGGGCCAAGCTGATCTTCAGAAACAAAAGTGAGTTGGCCCTCACGGGATCCCCGAACTGGAAGAACCTTGACATCATGACCCTGCTATTCTCCCCGATACCTGTCTTCCCGAAAGGCTCCAATCTCGTATGCTCTCTTTGGAAGGGCTGGAATAAAGTCAAAAGCTTCACAAGAATTAGTGAGGACTGGAAGTGGGCGGCCGGAATCAGACAAAACGACTCTATCTGGTTTCCGATACATGGCATTCGGAGTGTGGAGTCGTGGAACATTCAAAATGCCAAGAAGTTATGGAACAAAGGATTCAAAAAATGGAAACATCTCTGGAAACATGACACCAACAGCTGGATCAACTTCGAGGATATCGACCCTCGCACAAACATCTCCTACGAAGAATGGAACACCTTGCAAAGCAGATGCCTCGCTTGGGATCGTCACAAAACTCGCCTGCTCATGGGACATGATGCTCCGAACGCGCGTGGTCTCAAATGGCACAATGGAAATAGCCTACTCAAAATCCCGAACATCAAAGAAACGACTGACCTCCAGATCAGCCTCAACAAGAAGTGGTGCCTGTCTTGGACGCGGCTTCGGTGGGACATGAAATTCATGGGTATCTGGCACCCACTTATAGAGATTAAGAAGTCTGTCCTCTTATGGCAAATTCTTCATCGGGGAATTTGGACTAACCATAAGGCAAGCAAAATTTGTGGGATCCCTCCGTGGTGCAAACGCTGCCACCGTGCAATCGAAGATGTCCCACACATCTTCCTTACTTGCCCCAACAACTACAGAATCTGGCATACGGTTGGACTGAAAATCAGAGTTCAGAAACAGTTTAGTTGGAAACAAGTCCTTTTGGGGGAAGCGATTGGTTGCTCTGCGACTCTCTGGAACGCAATCAGAGGGGAAGTCCTGTGGAAAATTTGGCGAGAGCGGTGTGCTCTCAACTTCGGCGACCCCCCCAGGGAGTGGTCGATTGAAAAATCTCTTTTCCTCCTTGGCAAAAGGATTGTCAACAGTAAGAAATCCCCACCCTTCAGGCACCATCAAGTCCTCCTTTTGATCAACAACAAGCTCAAACCCAAGTGGGTCCCGCATGAGGGCGACGAGAGGGTGATCAACCTTCTTTGTAATGCAACCTAGGAATCAACCAAGCTTCCCCTGCTTTGTGGGATTGGGGGGGTCCCGTGGGCACTAGTCCCCTTCTATTGTACCTTTGTTTCTTAATTTAATTCAAGTCCGGGAGAGTAGGCTATTGCCGAACTTCCTTTATATTAAAAACGTATTTCATTTCATAAGAGTGGGCTAATATATGTACTTAATATCAACTAAAAGTCTAGGAAGTTTATGCACCTCATCTTGGAAGAAAAGGAATTTTGATTAGGGAATTATTTGATTTTGGAGGCGTTGGGATTCATTAAATATTCTATATTCTGTTAATCTTTTTGGAAACCAACATTCACTTCGGCCAGGTTGAGGAGAAAGAAAATCATGCTCACATACATGTAGCCCATGCTCTATGATTGGGAAATTCTTAAGAGGTTTCCTAAGTTCCAAAATGAAAGTAAGATCCTATAAGTGCTCATACTCCACATTTACAACAACGTTTTCAACAACTTTGCTGTGTTAATTGTTTTTTTATTTAAAGCATGGGAGAATTGACCTCGGATTTATTCTAAGGATTTCTTCTGATGTATTACCATTGTCCCCCTTTAGCACTTTTGAATGCAGATAGTCATGGCAAATCAATAGGCAAACTCCCATCATGTCCCAAGTCTAGATATGATTCTAGAGTAGGCACTAGTCCATAAAATCTTATATTTGGAGTCCATATCTCCTAGACTGATCTAACGACCTCTAATGTGGTTCCCTAAATACTTATGGTATCAAAAACCCTTGGACTGGATGTTATTATCTCTTTGAATATTCTCATTCTTGATATGAATGATACCAAAAGTGGGGAACCAAATGGAATCATTCCACCTGATTTCAGCCAGCCACTTCTAGCCATAGCTAAATGAGCAATGGGGCTTCAAGTTTTTTGACACTTTCCATATAAAGGACACTAGAATCAAACCTTTAGGGATCATTCACATTGGGGAGAAGAGAAGCATGATGAGATCATGATTGTTTCATCTAGGGATGCCTAAAAGTGATACTTGGTTTGGTTGTTATGAAGATGAGTTTAGATCACCAATCATTTTTATTAATTCAAGCTTTGATCAGCCATTTCACGACCAATTTGTTAGCTACAACCCAAACTCAATAATCCCAAATCCCCAAGTTTTGTTTGGGCTAGCACAGATGTCCCATTTGGTTTTGGGAATCCCTCTTCTATTAGGATCCCCCATCCAAAGAGAGTCTTTGCAAGCTCTTTCATAAGGAACTCTTTGATTTTCTCTCCATCAAGGAAGGAAGTAAATGATGTAATAGATTTTAAATGTGTCGATCACCATTGCTCCATGATAAGTTGCAATCCCTTCGAGTGTTGGAGCTTTATATATAATCAAAATTGATGGATGAGTACTAAAATGAAGCTCTCCTTTAGTTGGGATGCTCTAAGTTTCTCAACTTGGCTATTCTCTCATGCTTCTACCATCATTTGTAGATAACCCTAGTCTTTTAGGATCCAATATCAGAAAAAGCACAAATATAAACTCAACCTCATACATATGAAAATTTTAATTATATTTTTTAATGTATTAGCTTTACATATAGCTAGATTTGATGGATGAGTACTAAACATGAAGCCTCCTTTAGGCTAAAATGCTGCTAATTTCTCACCCAAATTTTTCATTAGATTTCTTTAAGTTCTAGTTTTATATATAGCTGAATTTAATGGATGAGTAGTAAACATATGACTTCCTTTAGGCTACAAGTTTTCTTCTTTCTCGCCTTGTCTATTCTTCAAATTTTCTATCTTACTTCTTAGGTACCTTATTTTCACATTTCTTTTAGGATAAAATATTAAAAAAGGGACAAACATACTCAACCATGTATATACAAAATATTTTTCTATTCAATCATTATTGTAGACAAATGTAGAGAAATTTTAAAAATAAACAAAACATAGGTTGTAATCTACCTTTGAAACCCCGAAGAATGCTCAATCTTATGTCTTCATTACCTTAGATGTTGATCTTATGTAGATCAAGATTAGATATTCATCATACATGTAATAGTTTGATGTCAACTCTCACATCCGTTTCTTCTTTTCCTTTTCCTTCAACGTAGATCCCAGTCGGTTTGATTGCTAGCGAATGGGAGGGACCATCTTCTTTCTTGTTCCCTTTTCTTGCCTCTCTCTCTCTCTCTCTCTCTCTCTCTCTCTCTCTCTCTCTCTCTTTCTTCTTCTTTATCTCTAGTGCCATTTTCTAGCATTTTCCTAGTGCGAGTGTGTGACATGATCTTCGACTCTTCCTATGGGATTACTTGTGCAAAGCCCCCATGGCTCTTAACTCTCTTGTCTTGGGAAAATGTGCTACAATTGTTTTGTTCCTAAAAAGAGAAGATATCTAATAGCATCTCAAGAAAACATGCTTGAAGGTCTAGCTTTTTGGGTCTTGCCTACCTCTTGACCCCATTTGAGGATGGTTGCCTAAGGAATGCTTTTCTAGAGGCTTTATCATCTCAACTTGTCAATTATTTTCTTTAGATCATATTCTTCTTGTATTCTAAAATGAAGAAATGGCCTTTCAATCTTTCCAAACAAGTGCTTAGCAAGTCTAGGGGTAAATATTATTTCTCTTCGATTATTTTTTGGAATTTGTCAAAACAAAGCCAACGAAGTTCCTTCTACAAGGCTCCTATGCTCTTAGAGAAAGAGATTGATCACTTGGTTGATCCCAATAACCGCAAACATGTTGCAGACATTGAAGTCTCAAAAGAAGAAGTTCTACAAGATGGGAATGAAATAGTAAAGAGGTCAATCCGGATAATGCAAATTACATTATCGATTTCACCATCCCATCCACGTTTGCTAAGAAAGCTAGTAAACTAAAGGGTAAGTTTCCTTGATGATGCCATGGAAAAGCCCCATGAAAGTGAAAATCTCCTCTCACAATGGCCCTACCCCAAAGAAAAAAGACGAGGGGGAAATGAAGAAAGGTAGAGAAAAAAATCAACTCGAAAAGAATCATCCATTAGGAAATCATCATAATTTCCTTCAGCCTTTGGGGGGAAACATACATCTATAAAGAAACTCTTGTTGGCCAATGGCTCAAGGATAAAAAATTAACCTAGATTTCATACATCGTAAAGAAGTTCAAATTTAAGGTGATGATCTCTTTCAAAGATTGAGATTAATCCCTTCTCAGAATTGTTGGTTTTGCATGGCCCACCCCTGATGGTGTGGTGGTGTAGTGGTGGGACTCAAGACTCATAATATTGTTCTTCTACTTTCATTGTCTCTTTCACTAATTCGCGTCATAGATGATTTTCAATTTCATTTTGTAGATCACACCCCTCTCTAATTGCTTCTCCCTATGCCCAAAACTCAAAACTCAAGAGAATGGAAACATGAAGTTCTCTTCTTCTCTACATTCAAATGTTATCCTAGTTGGGGGCTTTAGCATGATGGAGATGCTTTCGAATAGATGGGCACTTAAAGGTCATCCAATTGATGGATTGTGAAAAGAATTTTTTTTGTCTCAAGCTATACCATGATTTGATCGAAGTCAATGATTCTAGTGGATTTAGTTGGTGGATCTTTGGTCTAGCATTGAGCTCTACAAATCCAAACTTGAAAGATTCTACATTTCCCATAATTTTTTGGACCTTTTGGGGTTGCCTACCCTCACCCAAAGCATGAATATTCTAGAGTCATATCACTTCTCGATAATTATTTCTTTTCAACCTTCAATAAGGCTGGCAAGGCTCCTTGCTTCCATGATGATCCTTTGTTTTTTTTCACTCCCCTTGGTCCATCAAGAAATCTCTCTTGTTTGTGTGACAATTCTTCCATGCTCATTCCTCTGCATCTAAGATCTGGATCAATGCTTTATTTAGATCCATAATATCATACACCAAACTATAATTGAGATTGAGAGAATTAGAAAAGAAAGAAGAGAGAACCTATACAAAAGTCTTATTTGTCTAAAGATGGAAGTTAACTAAGGAAAACCCCATCAATAGAAGAGCATCCTCAAGGTAAGGATCAATCTTAGATATGAAGAAGAAATGAAAAAGGAAGAGCCTAAAATTGTTTTTAAAGAATGTTGGGTTGGAAAGGGAGACAAAAATGTGAAATAAATATACACTTTTGGAAAAGAAGAAGCTCAAAGAACTCCTCCTTAGAACAATTAAAATAATCACATGTAATGTAGCTTGCAGAAGGATAATCACAATTTTATTGGTAATCACTTTCTCAATTATTTTGGGGTGTGTTCATGCTCACTCCTTGAAGGTACAAATGCTTGGTTCTTATCTTCAAAATCATATCCAAAAAGCTTCTACAAGAGTCTACTAGCAACATCGATAGCTCACTTACCAACAATAAAATCAAGGATGCTATTGATGCCTCTCCTAAATGAAAAATCTTAGGTCTTAATGAAATTACTATGCATGGTTTAGAGGGGACCTACAAGCTTTGGCATTCTAATGAGATGCCTAAATGGTCTGATAAAGCTTATCCACAAGAAGGACAAGAAAAATAAAATAAAAATTGGCATCCGATCACCATGCTCAAGATTAGTTATAAGATTTTATCCAAGGCATTGGAAAATTGCATCATGAGCCATTTACAATCCACAATTCATGAGGAATAGATATAATTGATCTAAGGTATGCCAATTCTTGAAGCTATTTTTGATATTTAGAAAGGAAAAGAATACACAAATGAGTTGTTCCAAGACCTTCTCTTCTTTAAAATTTATTTCAACAAGGCATATGACATATTGGAAGGAGAAAATTTAGACCTATATTCATCAAGGTGTTCTCCACTCTTCTTGTAAATGTTAGACTTGGGATTAACATCAATGGAAAATATATATGGCTAGTGTTCTCAAGTGCTTTATTAGGTAGGACTGCTCCCTATTCTAGATGCTAATTGCAACCCATGGGTTCAATTTTTAGGTAGTTCAAATTCCTAGTCTCACTCTTCCCCAAGGCTAGAAATTGAAGTGAAAAGATCATGACTTTTTTCTCGTCTCGATTCTCACAAAATTTAGGATTTTTTCCTTTGAAAAAGAAGGTGAAAATGGCACCTTTTTAATTGATTCAATAAAAAAATGTACTTTTTAGTTTCTTAAGGTAATAAATTGATTATTTGAATTAGTAGAATAGAAACCTTCACAAAAATATAAATTTCCATCATCAAGAAAGAGCTTTTTGAATGTATATATATTTAGATAATATTTCTATTGTTTTATGTGATGATTTCATTTTTCTTTTGAGATTGAAAAAATATAATGAAGAAAAGTTGGATGACTAATTAGATTTTAATTGGATAAAAATGCAAATGGCTCAATAAATGATTGCAAGCATTGCAATCTTTCTAGCAATAGGCCATTGGTTCCTAGATGCAAGAGAAACATGAGAGGAAGCCAACAAACGCCTAGCAAAAATGACCGTGTGTGCGTACTTGGTAAAGTCAAGGAAATTCAAGTTTACTTTAGTGAGAATGGATATGAACTAGTTGAAGAGGATTGAATACGTCATGAAGATATGGGAGGAATTCAACATTAAGGGGTTTCTAGAACTACCTATAATGATGATTGAGATTCCCAAATGCATAGAAGAAATGGAGTCAATGGATAAGCACATATGAAATGAAAATAAGCAAAAGGAATATCTAAGGCAAAATGTAGCAAGTTCTGAAGGAGTCTCTAGGGGAATCCACATCAACCAATAGGTTAGTAGGAAAGCTCTAAACTTAAAGGAAGGTTTGAGATATGACATGAATGATGTGATAAAGTAAAGGGACTCATACGAACACATTGAATAATTCACATATTTTTCACCCATAGCACTCAATTTAGCAATAAAGCTATTCTGCCAATACTTTTGCTCAATCCAAATGAGTAGGTATAATCAGCCTCATAAAGCAGTTAACCTAGCATTCATGAGCAGTGGAGGAAAAAAGAAAATGGATATGTGTAGATATATCTTCAAGTATTTCTATAAATCCAGAAGACATTGAAAGGAAAAGAAATTCCTAGGAGAAGGAATGTTCTTACAGGGATTATATATGCAACATTGGAAAAAGATGATGACTTAGAACAAATGTTGACTACAAAAAAATGAAAGAATTAATGGAAATCCAATCTGCTTGAGAAGAATATGTTCGAGAAGAAGAGAAAGGAACCAGAAGCTTCTCCTAAAGCTCTAACTAGAAAGCTCACATGAAAGTCTCTTCCAAAGATGGTGGAACTAGCTAAATGGAGACCATTAAAGAAAAGATAGAAGATATTTGAACATGGTAAAACATCACTTTAAGGTTAAAGGAAGAGTAGAGTTAGACAAAGCTACTAAAGAAGAAGTGGTGGAAGAAAAGAGGAAAGTATAGCAAGAAATTACTCCTCATCCACAAATGACAGCTAAGAAAAAATTGTATGCTTATTATTTGAAATGAAGTGAAGATAAGAGAGCAAGATACAAAGAGAGTATTAGAAAAATTTTGGAAGATTGAAGAAGAGATGAAAGCATATGAGAAACTACATGAACTTGATGAATGATAGAAACTACCTATATAATAATTGAACCGGAATTAAAAAGACTCTTTGATGCTCTTTGTTTAGCCAAAGAACAAAGATAATTGATACTAGAACAAGCAAAAGAAGTGAGGCAAAAGAAGGATAAACAAAAATTAAGGGAATAGAACCGAAGAAAAGAGCTCCTATCGAGGATGGGCAAAGAAAGTATGATCAACTGACTCCCATGCAATTGGAAGCTTGTCACTCTAGCACAATGGTGAGAACTAATGTGAGGAGATCAACCTTATAATTTTCAATCTTTGGAGATGTGAGGGGGGTATGACAACCATGAGCAAGTAGAATGCACAAGTACGTGAATGAGAAGCACACTAATGTGCACACATATATACACACGTGCATACAAGGCACGACAAAGAGACAACAATGGAATCTTCTATCAGAAAGCCCAAAGTAAGTATACAATGCTCAAGAATAAGTTAAATTTACAATAGGCCATTGCCAAAAATGAGCTTTCTAGCCCTTTTTATAGTTCTTTAACTAGCTTTGGCCTTGTTTAGACCTAGTGTCTAGCCTAGTTAAAAAATAGGTTTGTAGAATATTTTGGATGTTCAAACGAGTTCTAAAACTTATGAAAAATAATATGTAGGTTTTTCTAATAATCATCAAGCTCAAGGACTCCTCAGTTTGAATAGAAATGGAGTTAGAACTATAAAAAATGGGTATTTACATTGTATTGTAGTGATGATAATCACTATTTTAGAAGAAAATATACTTAAAAAATCAATAGGCCTAATTGTTAGATCTTCATTGAATTCCTTGTGTGCTTAATCCTCCTTACTCTTCTCTTTTTGAATCCTCTCTTTGGCCTCCTTGCCTCATGCTCCCTTGATAACTCAATCTAGCTTGATCGCTAACCCCCCATCTCCTGTCTATTGTCCTTGATAAATCCTTGTTGTGGAGGGCGTTTGGTGTAATATTGGACCACGCGAGCGGCCAAGTCATGTTATTTTAGTCTGATTCCTCATGCTAGATCAATCATGAGTTGATCCCAATCCACAGGGCCTACAACATCTAGATGTGGCATTTGTAACTGCTCAGCATGTAGGGCTTGCTCAAGAGCGAAGAGGTGTGACAAATGGGTCGACCAGGATATGAACATCTCTGAGTGATATTCCCAGAATCCAATAGAGACCATCTCTTCAAATTGTTTCTTGTAACAAGTGGGTAAATATTTTATGTACATTTTCCAAGCCTAGAAAGTATTTACAGAAGGCTTGGTTCTCATATTGTAACCCAAATCTAGATTAACTTCATTAAAACATGGGGCCGATGTTACACTTATGTGTTCCTCGAGTAGCTTTGATGTGAACCTTTTCCCTATACATGGGCACTTTTTACTCTAGTGCTGGCTAGAAGTTTTTTCCCCATGTTACCACATACTTGATACTCTCATATGTGGTGGTACTTTGTACTTAAGGATATTATTCAGCTCTTACTTCAGTTCAGTTCATTGTCAATAGAGAGAGCTATTCCAACCATCATCTTCTCCGTGTGTCTTGTTGTGTTTGAGCTCCTTGTGTGTGCTTCTTGTGTGTCTCTTGCACCTCTACACACACCCAACAGTGGTATTAGAGTAGGTTCAGCTCCTTCTCAAGTTTTGGTTTTTCGCGTCACGGCGCGCGCACTTTTAACAGTGCAAATCGACTTCGGAGCATACAACTGTGAATTTCAGCAGCCAAGAAACATTTCCACTAGGTGCATTGGGGTTTTACCCCCATTTCAAAGCCATTCATGGAGTCAGAATTGCCATCAGAGTAATGGTTTGTGAGCTGAAATTTCAGCACTTATTTGAGTTTTTGTCGAAGTGAAGATTTTGTCACATTCTTGTTCCTTAGTGAAATGGCGGGCAACAATGACTTTTTTGGCATGCTTCAAGCTGACGATAAGCTTGATGGGACCAACTATCGGATGTGGTCTTACATGATGAAACATGTTCTTGTTGCAAAACAACTTTGGAACATAGTGGTAGATGTAGATCGAAGACCCGCAGGTTCTTCTACTTCACAGTCTACTGTCATAGATCGAGCTTCTTCTTCGAGTACAGTAGTTTCTCCTTCTCCACCTACATAGGAGCAGCTTGGATGGGATGGAAAAGATGCTCAAGCTCATGCTTTGATTGTGCGTTCAGTGAAGCGTCATATAGTTCCACACATTCGGTCATGTTCTACATCGAGACAGACATGGGACACTCTTGCTTCTTTGTATGCCGTACGTAATGAAGCATGTGTTGCATACTTGAGGAAGCAACTTGAGGATGTATGTATGGCTGAAGATGAGTCGGTGGATGTGTATGTGACACGCATCAAGGACTTGAAAGAGCAATTGGGAAACATAGATGAGATCATTCCGGATGCATCACTCATTTCTACATTGTTGAAAGGATTCTCGGAATCTTTTCAAAGCTTTGCTACTACACTCCGTTTGGTTGCAAAAGGAAATCCTAATATGTATGCATTTGATGAGGTTGTGTCTCTTCTTTTGCAAGAAGAGCAATCTAGAGTGAATAGGAGTGGTTTGATTGAGGGAACACAAGCACTTGCTATCTCACAAAAGGGGAAAAACAAGTATGGTTCAACTTTGGGTTCATCAAAACCAAAGCCTCAATCTTCATCTCCACTCATTCCTCTAATGATGGTGATTAAAAAAGAAGAAGAGATGAAAATATTGTTGAAAGGATAATCATACTATTGATGAGTGTAGAAAGCTTGCTTAACGCAACGAAAAGAAGAAGGAATCCGGCATGTCTATTGCTAAAAATTCAGCAAATGCAAAGAATGATGAAGCTAACATGGCTCAAGATTTTTGGGCATGTGTTGTTACATGTCATTATGATGCTTCTTTGCATTCTAAATGTATGGTTGTGAGTGAGGCTGATTCAGATTGGTTCTTTGATAGTGGTGCTTCAAAGCACATAACATCATGCAAAAGATTTTTTTCCTCTTTGAAAGATGCACCCAAAGGAGGACATGTGGTGTGTGCAAACAATGCCTCTTATCCTATCATTGGAGTAGGAGAAATTGAGCTTACGGCTGCAAATGGAGGTGTGATTCTCTTGAAAAATGCATTGTATGTGCCCGATATCAAGAAGAACTTAATTTCAGTTTCAGTGATTGCCAAAGCTGGACTTCATGTACACTTTGTTGATGATAAGTGTATGGTTCTTGATTTCAACAATGGCGATATTATCGTGATGTCCGGTACATTATGTAATGGTTTGTATCGCATGGATGCATAAAAGAGGGCTGCCTCGAATGCCTTAGTTGCTCATACTTCTTCCATGGCTACAATGGAGCTTAATTTGGCATGCTCGTTTTGGTCACTTGAACTTCAATAGTTTGCTTTACTTGCAAAAGAAGGACATAGTTATTGGCTTACGTACACTTGAGTCCATTGAAAAGCATACATGTGAAGGTTGTATTCTTGGAAAAATGCATCATGCTTCTTTTCCAAAAGATGGTCATACACACACTACAAGAAAATTGCAGCTTGTTCATAGTGATGTATGTGGTCCCGTCAAGACTCCATCTTTTGGGAAGCATGTATATTTTGTGACCTTTATTGATGATGCTACTCGCCATACATGGGTGTATCCTATGAAAGAAAAGAATGAGATATTTTCTTGCTTCAAAGCACTTTTAGTTATGGCTGAAAATATTTCTTCATAAAAGCTTTTGACTCTATGCATGGATCATGGTGGTGAATACATGTCACATGAGTTTAATGCTTTTCTTTGTGAAAGAGGTATTTCACACCAATGTATGGTGCCATATACACCTCAGTAAAATGGTTTTTCCGAGCGTAAAAATAGAACTCTACTTGAAATGGCACGATGTATGGTTAAAGGAAAGCATCTCCCTGATAAGTTTTGGATGGAAGCGGTCATGTGTGCAAACTATGTGTTGAATCACTACCCTACAAAAGCATTGAGAGTCATCACTCCTTATGAGGCTTGGAATGGTCATGAGCCTATGGTTAGTCATATGTGTGTGTTTGGTTGTTTGGCATATGCTCTTGTGCCATCACAACAACGTCACAAACTTGATGACAAGGCAAAGAAATGTATATTTGTTGGTTATAGTGCTGAAAGTAAGGGATATCATTTGTACCATCCATTGACGAACACAATTATTGTGAGTCGAGATGTGGTGTTTGGAAAATTCAGTTTTCCCTCTACTTGAATGCAAAAAACAGCCAACAGTTAGCTCACAAGATGTGTTCGATACACTCATGCCTTTGTTCCAAAATGGTGCGCTTGACTATGGCCATGTAGACCAGCCAACTGAGGTTCAAAGGGCTGAAAAATTCCAGCCAAATACGGCTGAAAATGTAGAGAATTTCCAGCCAAACATGGTTGAAAAATTTCAGCCAAAAATTGTCAAAACTGCTAGAAATTTCTAGCCACATATGGCTGAACATTTTCATCAAAATATGGCTGAAAATGAGCATGATATTCAGCCCATGCATGATGTACATATTGAAGATGTTTTATATAATGAACACATGTCTATCAAGAGTGCACAAACTATGCCAAAGTGGGTGAAACAAACTTTGTAGGACGGCAAATTGAGTGCACCTTTACTTGGTAGAACAAGATCAAGCTCTCACCATGCATCAAATAATTTTGTGGATTATTCTCTTATTGCTATAGCATGTAATGAAGAGCCACTTTCTTTTGAAGATGCATGTGACGATCCACAATGGATGAGTGCTATGCAATCATAAATGGATTCCATACATAGGAATGGTACTTGGGAGTTATGTGAATTGCCAAAAGGAAAGAATGCCATTGGTATAAAGTGGGTTTATAAGATTAAGAGAAAATTTGATGGTGGCATTGATCATTACAAAGCTAGATTGGTTGCCAAAGGATATGCGCAACAATATGGCATTGATTATGAGGAAACATTTGCACCTACTTCAGGCATGACTACCATTCGTACCGTGGTTGCATTGGCTGCCCATCGAGGTTGGAGAGTGCATTAGTTGGACATAAAAAGAGCCTTCTTGAATGGTGATTTGCAAGAAGAGGTTTATGTGAAGCAACCTCTTGGATTTGCTATGAAAGGGAAAGAGCATATGGTTTGTCGCTTGCATAAAGCCTTGTATGGTCTCAAGCAAGCTCCACGTGCATGGTATGACAAAATCCATAAGCACTTGATTGCTCTTGGCTTCACATGTACTCTGATTGAAAGCATGCTCTATGTAAGCAAAAATGGGGCTGATCTTGTAGTGCTTGTTCTTTATGTCGATGACATACTCTTTACTGGGTCATGTGATGCAAAACTTGACATTCTTATGGCTGATTTGCAGCATACTTTTGATGTCACTTATCTTGGTCTTTTGAGCTACTATCTTGGCATCCAATTTGTATCCGTTGAGGGGGGAATTTTTATGCATCAAGCAAAGTATGTTGAAAAACTACTTCAGCGTTTTGACTTTGAGGATTGCAAGCCAATTTCCACACCAGTTGAGACAGGATTCAGATTCTCAGTCGAGGATTCGAGTGATGCATTTGACACTTCTTTTTATCAGCAAGCTGTGGGATGTCTCATATATGCATGCAACACAAGGCCGGATATACAGTATGTAGTTTCACAGTTGAGTCGATTCATGCATAGCCCTGGCACTAAGCATTGGCAAGCGGTAAAATGTGTGTTTAGATATCTCAGAGGTACTTTGAGCTTACGTCTCTTTTATGGCAGAGATATTCAACCATGCTTGCATGCTTTTACAGATAGTGATTGGGTTGGTTGTTATCATACTCGCGTGTCCACTAGTGGTAATTGTTTTTCCCTTGGAGACTCATGCATATCTAGGTTGAGTAAGAAGCAACCTACAGTGGCGACATCGAGTTGTGAAGCTGAGTACATGGCAATTTTCATAGATATAGTGGAGTGTATATGGCTGAGACGCCTATTGATGGATCTTTGCATGGAGATTGATGCTGCTATGCATATTCTCACTGATAGTTAGAGTGCTTTGGCTGTTGCACGAAATCTAGTGTTTCATGGACGGACCAAACATATTGAGGTGCATTATCACTATGTGAGAGAGCACCTTCATGCAAGAGATATTGATTTGGTATATGTGCCTACACAAGATAATGTGGCAGACATATTCACCAAAGCTCTTCCACGAGAAAAGTTTGAAGCTTTTCACAAAGATTTAGGCTTATTACCTTGTGGGGGCTAATCTGTCACTCCGTGTATGTGTTCACATCATTCGCTGCAGGGGGGGTTTGTTACACTTATGTGTTCCTCGAGTAGCTTTGATGTGAACCTTTTCCCTATACATGGGCACTTTTTACTCTAGTGCTGGCTAGAGGTTTTTTCCCCATGTTACCACATACTTGATACTCTCATATGTGGTGGTACTTTGTACTTAGGGATATTATTCAGCTCTTACTTCAGTTCAGCTCATCATCAATAGAGAGAGCTATTCCAGCCATCATCTTCTCTGTGTGTCTTGCTGCGTTTGAACTCCTTGTGTGTGCTTCTTGTGTGTCTCTCGCACTTCTACACACACCTAACAACCGAGATACATGGAGGCTTTACTTTGTGGAATGTTTTGAAAAACACATTCATGAACTCAAAAATCTTCATACACACATTAGCAGCTACATCAGGAGGTTTGCCGGGTGGAGGAAAGTAAGTAATTCAACCAACTTGAACACCCGAGACTATTCTTGACTTTCATCGCAAATGTTCTCCGTGGTCGTCTTTGAGGTACTAGTCCATAACATGGGTTGTACATGATATGCAGTGGGATAGTGCACCATGTTTGAATCATTTGTGGATAGGTTTCCAACAAATTATTATGTTAATTAGGTTGAAATATAGTACCCCATTGAGCCCTCTCTAGAAAATTGCCAGATTGGAATTGAGTGGAAAATGTGGGCTCCTTGACTATCACTCTCTTTATAGCTCATGGAGTCCTCCAATCACTCTTTGTATCATATATTACTTAGAAGTAAATTTACATCACATTTCCTTAGCTATATTGTTCTTTGTTCACTGTTACACTACATTGTTTGAAGTGTGTCATCTTGTCCTAGTCATTGCATTGAATATATAATGTTATTGTCTAGTCTATTGATTGGTCTATGATGATTACAACTCTTGCAAATCTATCTACAGATTTTCATGGTCATTGGAGTTGTATGTATTGACTTATAAATAGATTAAAGTGACTATGTTTGTGTACCTTCATCTTCTTGAAAAGTCAGGATCACCTCTCTAATGTCTGAGGTAGATTGCTCTCAGCATCATCCTTATAAATTCATGAAATAAATATTTCACTTATTGCGTCATTTGATTTTTTCCAAAAGACATCAAGTCAATTCCAACCAAGTTGTGAGCTCTGATTAAAACTTTGAGTACCTTCTACCATAGACAAAACGTTTTCTCAAGTTGAGAAATACCGAGAAGTTATCTATTTTCACATAGAGTTTCGAGATGCATGTTCTAATGTATCATAATGGTATAAGTTCTTATATTGGAAGAGCAAAGAGTCTATTAAAGGTATCTGGAGTTACTTTAGCTAGTCTTGAGCAGGTTTTTGCTAGGATCCTCTCATATCTATGTATTGTCCATCACTCCTCACAATGGTATTAGAGCATAGTCATAGCCTTGACACTATGGGTGATGAATTCCCTCAGGAATCGATAAATTAGAGCAGAGAAACTACTGAACATGGTCTCTAAGGATGGATTTCAATTCCTTGGATTAGAGAAACTACTCAACATGGTCTCTAAGGATGGAGGCTTACTTGCAAGGGAGAAATCTATATCGATACATCTCATGAGATGAACTAATGAAAATACTTAGAACCAAAGGACAACAAACTCAAGAGGAGCACGAAAAGCTAAACTCATGGTGTGTAAAGGATGCTTTGGCAAGGTCATATATTCTCAACTCTATCTCCTATTTCTTACTTCCTCATATTAGGAATTGTATGACAACACAAGCAACATGGAATGGTTCGAAAACATTCTTCTCCTCGAGCACCAAAGGTAGGAAGATCACACTCTAAATGGAGTTCACAACACTAAGAAGCATCCCAAGGAAACTTTCACTGACTTTTCACCAAAATGGAAATTGTAGTGAAATTAGGGAGTGTTGGAGAAACCATTGATGAAGAGAAGATTCTGAGGCAAGTCATCAATGGAACCAAGGTTGATGAGAGATGGGAAGCTTTCATCACTAAATTGGACTTGTGCATGGATATGCAAGTGCCAAACTTCAACACTCTCTTGGGACAATGCTTCACTCATGAGGCAAGAATTATGGAGAATGGTGAGAACCAAAAAGATATCATTTTCCCTTTACAGAAAAAACAGAAAAAGTACAAATAACAAAGGAAAAGTGAAAAAAAAAATCTGATGATGAATGAAGTACCTCTCAAACTCACTTTGTAGGTAGAGGTAGAAGCTCAATAGGAAGAGGCAGAGGAGATAGAGAAGGTAGTGGGAGATCTCAAAGCTCATCACATTGTTCCATATGTGGATTATCCAACTACATCAGAGAGCATTACTTCAAGAATCCAAGGAAATAGAGAGGAAGAGGATACGACAAAGGTAGATATGGAGCATCCAGAGGCAGAGAGAAAAACTCATATGAATACAACATGAGTAACTACAACGAAAACTACCAAGGAGGATACAAGAAGGTTAGATTGTGGTATTGACTCCTATGCCCAAGGAAAAGATGTGGATCTATGCTTATGTTTTGCCCAAACCCTTTGGAATTGGTCCAATTGTATTACTTGGAGGCCACAATTATCTCTCAAAGTGATACTTCTCTTGCCTATGCACTAGCTCATACACCCCTGCTCGCATTGCCTTCCTTTCACTGTTTCACACAATCCTTCTCTTTCTCATGCACACCCCCTTTCCTTCACTTTCACCTATACTTTCAAATCCCTCTTACCTCCACCCCTCTTCTTCCCCACCCTCCTTTCTCTCATTCCCTCTATTTCCTTCTTTCTCTCTTACACACATTCACTCACTTACTCACCCTTTCACTCTCCCCATACCCACATACACATATACCCAAACACACACTCATGAGTATATGCACAACCTCTTTCACTTTCTTTCACTCCCACAACTGCTCACACACATACACCTACTCTCTCACACATTTATACTTGCTTACACATACATACCCTCACACACTCTCGCACATTTACTCTCACATACCTGCTTACAAACACATACACTCCCACACATTCTTTAACCCATATACTCAAACATACACGTCCCCACTCTCCTTCAACCTTTCTCTCTTTTTCCCTTTCCCACTTTCTTACCTCTTTTTCCACTACCTTTCTTTCACACACACGCACACGTCTATATGCACATCTGGACACACCCATAGCAACACATATAGTTGGATATCATTATGCGCATTCTTTTTTTTAATATAAAGGAAGTTCGGCAATAGCCTACTCTCCCGGACTTGAATTAAATTAAGAAACAAAGGTACAATAGAAGGGGACTAGTGCCCACGGGACCCCCCAAATCCCACAAAGCAGGGGAAGCTTGAGTGAATCCTAGGTTGCATTACAGAGAAGGTTAATCACCCTCTCATCACCCTCATGCGGGGCCCACTTGGGTTTGAGCTTGTTGTTGATCAAAAGGAGGACTTGATGGTGCCTGAAGGGGGGGGATTTCTTACTGTTAACAATCCTTTTGCCCAGGAGGAATAGTGATTTCTCGGTCGACCACTCCCTGGGGGGATCGCCGAAGTTGAGAGCACACCTCTCCTGCCAAATTTTCCACAAGACTTCCCCTTTGATGGCATTCCAGAGTGTCGCAGAGCAGCCGATCGCTTCTCCCAAAAGGACTTGTTTCCAACTAAGCTGTTTTTGAAGTTTGATTTTCATTCCAACCGTCTGCCAGATTTTGTAGGAGTTGGGGCAGGTAAGGAAGATGTGTGGGACGTCTTCGATAGCCCGGTGGCAGCGTTTGCACCAAGGAGGAATCCCACAAAGTTTACTAGCCTTATGGTTGGTCCAAATTCCTCGATGAAGAATTTGCCATAAGAGGACAGACTTCTTAGTCTCTATAAGGGGGTGCCAGATACTCATGAATTTCATGTCCCACCGAAGCCGCGTCCAAGATAGGGACCACTTCTTGTTGAGGCTGATCTGGTGGTCAGCCGTTTCTTTGATGTTCGGGATTTTGAGAAGGCTATTTCCATTGTGCCATTTGAGACCGAGCGAGTTCGGTGTGTCGTGTCCCATGAGAAGGCGAGTCTTGTGACGATCCCATGCGAGGCATCGGCTTTGCAAAGTGTTCCATTCTTCGTAGGAGATGTTTATGCAAGGGTCAATATCCTCGAAGTTGATCCAACTGTGGGTGTCATGTTTCCAGAGGTGTTTCCATTTTTTGAATCCTTTGTTCCATAACCTCTTGGCATTTTGAATGTTCCACGACTCCACACTCCGGATGCCGTGTATCGGAAACCAGATAGAGTCGTTTTGTCTGATTCCGGCCGCCCACTTCCAGTCCTCATTAATTCTTGTGAAGCTTTTGACTTTATTCCAGCCCTTCCAAAGGGAGCACACGAGATTGGAGCCTTTCGGGAAGACGGGGATCGGGGAGAATAGCAGGGTCATGATGTCAAGATTCTTCCAGTTTGGGAACCCCATGAGAGCCAACTCATTCTTGTTTCTGAAGATCAGCTTGGCCCACGAGGCCTCCCTATTGCACCAAGCCTTAATCATCCATTTGGCGGCCAGTTTGTTAGCCATACACCCAATGTCCAGGATACCGAGCCCCCCGCTATCTCTAGGGCTAGTGCAGATGGTCCATTTGATTTTAGGCACCCCCCTTCTGTTATGATCGCCCGTCCAAAGAAAGTTTCTACAAATACTATTCAGTTTGGACAGGCCTTGCTCATTCGGTCTCCAACAAGAAAGGAAATAGATGGTAGAAGAGAGGAGGAACGTGTTGATAACCATCGCACGCCCAGCGAGATTGATTTGCATACCTTTCCAATAGTTAAGCTTGTTTTCGAATTTGGCCAACACCCAGTTCCATCTCTGCTCCATAGAGACGCCAAACCCCAAGGGGATTCCAAGAAGTCGAAAGATTTGGCCCTGCGGAATGATTTGACAGCCATGATCAATAAGAAGGCCAGGTTGATGTCCCACAATAGCCTTAAAGGCAGTCTTAGAGTGGTTGATTTTGGATCCAGAGGCTTCACAAAAGGTAGCAAGACACCTCCAGAAAGTCTCCAGGCTGGTATTATCATTGTGAACGAACGCGTTCATATCATCGGCAAATAGTCTCATGATGATTTGACTGTGGTCGTGAGGCAGCCGGAGGCCTTTGATATTGCCAGTCTCCACATGATGTGCCACAAGTCTGCTCAGCCCCTCAGTGGTGATGGCAAAAAGAAGGGGGGCCAGCGGGCACCCTTGTTTAATAGATCTTCTAAGATGGATCGCCTTCGAAAGTTTGCCGTTAACGTTAATTTGGGTCGTTGCGTTTCCGAGAAGGGTCGCGATCATCTTGGTGAATTTCTGACTACATCCGAGATCTTGGAGCGACTGAAGAATATAGTCCCATTCTAGCCTGTCGTAGGCTTTGTCAAAGTCGATCTTGAGGAAAACCACATCTTGATTAGACTCATTTGCAAATTGAATACCTTCCCAAATATCCATAATGGTTTCCAGGATAGACCTGCCTTTGATGAAACCTTTTTGGTCCTCACAAAGCCAAGATCTCAGATGGCACGAGATTCTGTTGGCAATGACTTTGGCGATGATCTTGTATCCTGTTTGGAGCATCGTAATAGGCCGCCAGTTCTCGATTCTGTTCTTTTCCCCCTTCTTGTGTATCAACTTGATAATTCCATTATTTAGACAGGAAGGAAGAGCACCAAACTTTAGCGCTTCTTGCCAAACCATCCGAAGAGGGGTGGCAACCACCAGCTTGAAGGTTTTAAAGAACTCGTTAGTGAGTCCGTCGGGTCCCGGGCTTTTACCGAGAGGGAGGGCATCAATGACCTCAATGATTTCTGATTCAGAGATAGGGGCATGGAGCAGGGAGTGGAGGTTGGGTGGTATCCTCCGGGGGGAAACCCTAGAAATGGCAGCCATACAGTCCCTTCTATGGTGTGAGAGGGGGTTCGAAGTTCCCAGGAGTCTCGTGAAGTGCCCTTCGATGATGCCAAAATTATCTTCTTCCGAATTGCATACATTGCCATGTGGATCTAGCAGTAGGGGGATCGAATCTCTGTTGTGTTTCCTTTTAAGGATGCGGCACATCTCTTTGGTGGGTTTGTCTGCTTTGCCAGCCCACCACTCCTTGAAGAAAATTTGCAAGTTTTTCCTTTGTATTTCTTCCTCGTATCTCAACACCGCTCTGATTTTTCGGAGACCTTTCTGGGCTTGGTGTTTTCCTTTGTTCACTTCCTCCTCGAGCCGCCAGAGTCTGTGGTAAAGAGCTTCCCTACGAGCCCGCCGCACAGTCTCGAGCATCTTCTTAGTTCTGATCATGATCTTACGAGACTTGTCGACCGCACTTCTCCAGCACTTGGCTGGGGCCAAGCCAGAAGCGCTTCTCCAGCACTTGGCTGCGCATTCTTATCCTGGAAGTGAAAGTACCACCTAAATATCAGATGTTCCCAAGTTTTTTATGATCCAAGTACTCACGTCATTTCATCCATGAGAAGCATCTTTCATTTCATTGTAGGACATGATAGAGGAAATATACCATTGTGCCAAAATATAAAAGGAAATCAGTATCACTTAGCTTTTAAGGAATGCAATTATCTCTCTTGCACATTTCAAGAGTTGAATGTAGATCTAGCCATACAGAGATATGTATTAATTTTGGGACAAATAATTTCTTCAATAGACTAAAAAACGTCCTTGACTCTCAATTCCATGTGTATTAGAGAATATTGCCTCAAAATGCCTTTCTCTCACAGGATCATTGCACCTATTTCTTTCCTTGTGATTTTTGAAATCTTGTTTCCCCTTTTTTACTACTCAGACAAGCATCAGACATCTTCCTACAACAAAGAACACTTGGTTGGATCAATCTTACAAACAACAATTGAAATACACTTAGCGCTTATTAACGATAACAATAACGTGGGTTTCGCCACCATCAAACCATCTACCCCATTCTGATCCTTTGCTTTGTGGTTCTGACTTTAACGATCCTCTTAAATGGGAACCAGGGCAGGTATTAGTCGATTAAGCCCCCTTCCTCCTTCTCCTTCCGCACTGAATACCCACAGATCTAGACATGCTCTATGCTCTTTTCTACGAACCCTTTCTTGTACATGTAATAGAAATAATTGGGCATTTCTAGTGCACACAAAGAATTCATTCAGAACAGTTCATCATAAGTCATAGTTTCAGTGTGGAAGATATCAAAGTGAAATACATATTTATCATCCAGATAGAATGGACTGCTCGTAGCTCCCTTGTAATTGACAACTTACTTGGACCAGTTTATCCTCTACAGCTGGCTCAGGTTGAAAGGGCCAACCGTTAATCTTGTAATTACTTCTAAAATGCTTTCTACAGAAGTGTAATCCTGGTAACCTTCTTTGTTTGAATTAGTTGCTATGGAATTGTGCTAAATTTCTCCCAAGACATTCATAGTCCTGCACTAGCATCTCCTCCCCGAGTTCGGTAATCGCTAGCACCCTTGATTCCATCCTTGTGCATCCCTCTTTCTCTTAGGCTTCATTACATTGGCCTCCCCTTACTCATGCTTGTCACTCTTATCTTTGTCCCTAGTGAAGCACTTTCTTCCCTCTTGAGCACTTCTGTTCTTTCTCTTGTGTTCACGAGAGTGCCCCCGGGTACCTCCTCATTGCTCTATAATGATCCTCCCCTCGACAACTGCTTCTATTCCATTGCAAAGTAGCCAATACCGCGCTCTCTTGAACCCCTTCTCATTGTGTTCCCCAAAAAGGAATCAAGAAACAAAACTTCTTTTCGAAGATGAATTCCAGACGCACCTTTACTCAACATGCCAAAACCTGCCCAATTTTGAGAGAACAATTACCCTTTTTTTTCTCTTCCCTCCTTCTTCCTGTCACCTGTGCAGAACCATGGAAAAAAGGAAAAAAACAAAACCCACCCTGCTTTGAATTCCTTGATGTCAAGGACTTTGGCCGCACTAAGGTTCCAAGAGCAGCACAGGCAATCATTTGGCTTCAAAGGCCTCTAATTCTCCAATGGACGAGCCGCTAAACTCCATCTGCTTGTCCAGGTCCATGATTTCCTAGCCTCTTCTACACAGGATCCCGTGATGTGTGGCTTCTCCCTTTTTCCTCTCAAAATTGTGGCCTCAGCCCCTAGTAGATTCGACTTGGCCGCAGCCCTCTTGAAAAGCAGCAAAGAAATTTTAGCATTACGGCTGTATAAAATGCTCCCCAAAAACATCTTCATCCTCTCCTTACCGATGCCTGCATGGAAAGAATCCCTTCAGGATACGTGCCCCTCTCCCCGTGTGGAGTAATGGGGCGCTCCCCATTCTCTGATAGTTTGGAGTCGGCAGCCACCGCATTCCTCCACAAACAGTACTCCCCTTGGTTCAAAAAGAAGAGGAAAAAAAGTAGTCAGACCTTATTGAAACCAAAATAAAACTCGTTGGCAACCTTGACTGAATCATTTGCAACAAGTACTTAGGAAGTCACGAAATGTAAAGATGCTTTTTCGTGCACATGCCATCCAAATATATATATGCCCACATGTATAATAAGCATATACAACACAAATCAAAAAGTTATTTCTACGTGGCTTTTTCCATATATTAATGATGCAAGGCGACATCGACAGAAGCACCAAGAACATGCTAACGTATGCACACATATCTGTCACTATAAGCCACTTAATCATCTTCATGTGGGGTATTATTTCTTGGTTCCCTACATCAAAATCACATTAATAGATCACCATTTCTACGAAAATCAACATGTAACATACTCCCCCCTTTGCTTCTGAAGTCGTCCTCAATGAGCGTTTCCACAACTCGGGCCACCTTGTTTTTCACCTACCACTCATCCAACCGGTTAGCTCACATAAAGTATCATAAAACTAATCATCCACACCATGCAACCATGACAAATCACACAAAGACATATTTTCAACTCTATACTCGCACATAGTCATCATGCACGAAGATTCCTCTCCAAGATTCAACCCATCTTACCATCTACACCATCACCCACATCCATGCACACATATACTCACATCCATTGCACCATGGCTCAATTGCTCCCATACTTGCTCATGCACCACTCTTTCCTCAACTCATTCTTTCGTGCAATAAAACCTCAACATAACCATGTCATCCATACACTTCTTCAATCCCCGACATGGATGCAATAACCAAAAGCAATAACCTAGAAGACATCAATGCTACAATCATGAGCTGACCCTCGAAGGCTACCCTGCAAACTTGTAGACAACCAACATACATAGAATTACTCAACAAAAACATGTGCATACGGGAAATGCCTTGGCAAAGTCCTTCCCTTTCCTCATTGTACCCTTCTCATTTGCAACTCATCAAAAAGGTGAATCCAAAAAGAATCATACAAAAAGAGAATCAACAAAAGCATGTATACACGTGCATCTATTTCCAATAATTCCCTCTATACCCGCCATGTATATATAAGCAAAAACAAGGCCTTCTAAAGTGAAACCTCACTCACATCCCAAAAAAGTGTTCATCCACAATGAAATGAGACACAAGTGAAGACGGTTCAAGGAGCACGCACACCATTACCAACCTTTGGAATGGGCCTATCGATAATGTAGGAAAAGATGAATCCGATAAGTTGCTTACAAACTAACTGGCCATGCACATATAATTATCATACCTTCATGAGCATTGGCCTTGAGTGGATCGATCTACCAGCGGCCAAGATCTCATCCTTGTAAACACATACATGCGAAAAACACATCCATCTGGGCGATCACCACCCTCCTCCTCTCTATCTCTCCCCCTCACGAGTGGAAACTTTCCTTCTTTTTCTTTTTGTTTATTTTTTCCACGAGTTGGCCTATGTTGCAATTGGATCTGACTAGCAATCTTGACCACTGGGCTAGGTTTGTTCCACCCATCTACCAACACAACATAGCATGCAATGAAGATATATATGATATACACACACATATATACATGCTATCCCATAGCAGATGTGGATGCGTCTCATGGCCTCCACTACTCAACCAAGATAGTTCCACTCACCTATCAACTTGGTATGGAACATAACACCACACAGATATAGACACGTAATTGTACAGGCTTGTGATAAAGCTAACATCAGCTCACAATCCCAACTACCTGACCACGATGACTCCACTTGCCTATAAACCCATCATGGTGCACTGGCATGCATATGCACACAATTTTTGTTTTTTTTTTCCATCATTTGTTTTTTCCATCATTTTTTTTCTTTCATTCCCATGTCCTAAGAGTTAGGGAGAGGCAAAAAAGAGCATCTCCCACCCTTCCTGCACATCATGTATACATAAAAGCACAAAATACATCCGTGGAAGCTAATAAATGGATCATCCCTTCGCCGTCACTTTCTCAGGCATAATGATTATATAACATAATCAAGTAATTGCAACCAAACCTATCAAACCAGATTTCCCTATATTACCTTTAAGTCCCTTCTTCTGGTGCAATGCAGCACGACACCCTTGAAAATTCCTACCTAGTCTTTTTCACAGTCGATGATTAACGTTCTTGAGGAGGTGAGACACGCTCTGCCTCAGGAGCCTCATCATTGCTACATATCACTAGCTTATCCTTCCATGCCCAATAGATATCATTTACCTCATTAGGTATCTCCTGTGTGCTGTCATAGTAAAAGTATCGGTCCTCTGCATATCCAACCCAACAAGAGAATGCCACTCTTGCTTCGCTCTTGTATCCAACCACACATCTTTTATAGGATCGTCCAAATCACGCAAAAGAATTCCATCATCCAAATGCTCCCTGAAAATCCCTTTCGTGCATCCTCCCCAATCGTTCTCTATATGTTTCACTAACTATCTCGACACCTATCTCCACAAGACCTTGAACTGATAACCTTGGCATGCTCAACACAACCCAATCTTGACTCCTTCAATCTGATGCCATATTTACCAATACCTTTTTGCATTAGGGCCTTGACTCACCATGCTCTTTTCTGGTTCATTATCCAATGTGTGTTTTTTCTTCCACCCCTCGCATTCGGAAGTCCTCTTTTCACACGCATGGTGGTTCCCTTTTGTTGAAAGTTTTTCAAGCTCAAGAGTGTGGGAACATGCCCCAAATTGAACCTTCCACATCATCCACAATCAAAGGAGGCTGATTTCCACGAGTTTGAGGCATCCAATTATGCCCATAATGGAAAGAAGTTGATTAGAGAAGATTTAGCTCACCTCTTGATGTGATTGGACCTCACTTTTGACATGTATATGCTTTTGATTGGTTAAAGAGGTTAGTATGTGGTCTTTAAAACCTCTAATGAGTTGTATTATGACTTAGAGTCGTGGAAATACGTGCCCAAGCTGCCCTCTTGCTTAAGCACACCCCCTACTAGCTGTTCTCTGCATATTTTGTAGAGATTTCACTTTTTCATACTCTTTCTCCCTAGATAATATTGGCAGACCCCCCTATCTTGTAATTGTTGTTTCTCCTTCATCCGGAATCCATTTGCAATGATTTTTGTCTTGTTGGAAAGCTTATAAGTTTTACTTTGTCTGGTATAAGTTTCAGGTTCAGTGCCTGCATATGTGCAGAGAAATGTCCAGAACAATGTCTGTTTAGTTAGCTCATACTCTGTCAAGAGATCAAGTTATCTGTTTTGTTGCAGCTGTTTGAGGCATCATCTAGTATCCAAATGGAGTGATTTTACTCTCATTTGAAAGCTCTTATAGTCTAGGTTAAGCCTGCAAAATTTCATTTTCAATCTCTGCATATACTCAGAGAAACTCAGAAAATACAGAGCCCATGTCTGAAAAATTTCAGGATCCTAGGAGGGTTCATTTGCTTTTGTTGTGCACATAGGAGTGTTTATCCTCCAATAGTGGTATCAAAGCTATAAATGGAGTATCAAAGAGAGAAGAAGGAGCTACTGAAGCGAAGTAAAGACGTCATCAAAGTTTGAAGGAAGGAAGCAAAGAACGGGCACGTCAACAACAAGGGGAAGCAAATACATCATCAAATCAAAGACGAAGCTTCATCAAGAGGAGTAGATCTATTTTTTGAGGTAAAAGCCATCCTTTTCAACTTCATTGCATCAAGGGGAAGGTTCAAAAGAGTTAAGAGGCACCATGGCTGATCTCAATGCTCAGACTGAGAAGCTCGAAAAAGGAAACTACCAACCATGGCGATTTAGAATAAGCAATTTTTTGATGGGGAAAGGTTTGTGGGGACTTGTGAGTGGTGGAGAGCCAAAACCCTACATAGATGAGGTAAATCCAACCAATGACCAGAGAAGAGCAGTAAGAGAGTGGGATGAAAGGGACAAAAGGGTCATTTTCATTTTATCTCAGCATATTAGCAACTCTATGGTAGGGCATATTTAAGATTTGGATACATCGAAGAAGGTATGGGAGTGCTTAGAGAGATTGTACTCAACCTCCACAAAAGCTAGAAAAATTCAGCTCAAGAATGAGCTAAATAATCTTAGGAAAAGCCCCTCTCAAGGTGCTAATGATTACATATTAAAGGTTAAAGAGCTTGCAGATGCACTAGGGTCAATCGGTTGTGCCCTAGATGATGACGATCTTGTCGCCCACACCCTAAATGGACTAGGGATGATGAAAAATGGAGGGCTTTCACAACTTCAGTGTATGTAAGGGACTCTCTTCCTGATTTTGATCAACTAATCACTCTCATGGTGATAGAGGAGATGAACCTTGGTGGTCATAATGCCAAGGATAGCCAAGGGCAATTGTTGTATGCAGGTAGAGGAAGAGGAAGACACAACCAAGGTGCTACAAGAGGAAGAGGAAGATATCAAAGCAACCAAGGAGGTCAAGGACAACAAGAAAATGTAGGTCAAAGAGGTGGAAGAGCCACAAATAGAGGAAGAGGTGCAAGATTTGGTGGAAGAGGACAACCCACTTCAAATGGATGCTTTGTATGCGGTAAGCCTGGTCATTTTGCAAATGAATGCTATCATAGAGCTCAAAGACAAGGGAATCAAAGCAACAACAACAACAATTATAGAGGGCAAGGTAATTATGCAAACACATCATCTAGCCAAGGGAATGATTATTTACTTGCCATGAGGTATGGTGAAGATACAACTCAATCTAGTGAAGATGTATGGTATGTAGACAGTGGATGTAGCAATCATATGTCATGTCGAAAGGATTTTTTTAGTAATTTGCAGGTCCCAAAGCATGAAGGGCATGTGGAAACAGGTGATAACTCAGAGCATATCATTCAACATGTGGGAGATATCAGTTTGGAAGGAAATCAAAGAGCAAAGTGCTTATCAGAGGTATTACATGTCCCTACTATTACCAAAAACTTGATTTCGGTAGGCCAAATGGTAGAAAAAGGCTATCAAGTTAGGTTCAATGAAAGAGGATGTTTTGTTGAGGATCCAAGGGTAGGTTTCAAGCTCATAGCAAAAGGAAAAAAGCAAGGGAGAATGTTCACAATGGACATAAATCAGCCACACCATTCAATGTATGTCACATATGGAGACAAGAGGATAGCAGATTTGGATATATGGCATAAACGAATATGTCACATCAACCTACAAAAGCTCAAGGACATGCAAAGGAGGAGCTTGGTAAGAGGCCTACCAAATTTTACATCTAAAATGTTGCATGAAATTTGTGTAGCTTGCTAACAAGGAAAACAATCAAGGCTTCCCTTCAAGAAGAGTACCTATGTAAGTGCAAATGTTTTAGAACTCATTCACACGGATGTTTGGGGTCCAACAAGAGAAGCATCCCTCGCTGGAAATAGGTATTTTGTAACCTTCATTGATGAATTTTCAAGAAAAGTGTGGTTGTATTGCATTAGAAACAAATCAAATGTGTTCCACTACTTCAAGAAATTCAAAGCATAGGTGGAGAAGGAATCTGGCAAGTTTATCAAAACTTTGAGATCCAATGGAGGGGGAGAGTACTTCTCCCATGAATTTTCTGAATTTTTGCAGGTCAATGGCATCAAAAGACAATTTCCATGCAGGTATACCCCTCAACAAAATGGGGTAGCAAAGAGAAAGAACAGACACATAGCAGAGGTAGCAAGGTGTATGCTCAACAAAATGAATATACCGCATTGTTATTCGAGAGAGGCTACATATACATCCACATACATCATGAATAGATGTCCTACATCAGGTATACATCATCTAACCCCTGAGGAAGCATGGAGTGGAAGAAAACCTTGCATTTCACATCTTAGAGTCTTTGGTTGTATATGCTATGTACATGTACCTCAAGAGTTGAGGTCAAAGTTAGATGCCAAATCTGAAAGATGTATTTTTTTGGGATATTCTATGGAACAAAAGGGCTATAAATGCTATAATCCCATCACCAAGGAGCTGAAGGTAAGTAGGGATGTTGTCTTTGATGAGTTGAAGCCTTGTTATGCATGCATGAGTCCATTGCAAGTTGAAGATGTAGGTGAGACAAATTTGAAGAATGATGAGAGAGTTCAAGAAAGCATGGATTTAAGTGGTCCAAGCAACTCATGCAACACAAGGACACCCTCACCATGGAGTGGAAGGCTTAGGGAAAGAGAGACCATCTCTGAAGAAAGCAAAGTCAAAGGCAATGAGAAGATTTCAGTTGAAGAAGGAAGCTATGTGGACGAGAGCATGTTGGAAGATGAAGAGATAGAAGAAATTCAAACTCCAGGAGTGGCAAAACAAAGAAAGAAGATGGCAACCACATCTAAAGGAAGTGAAAGAAGGTCTTCAAGAGTAAGATATCCAGTACAAAGGTTAACATATGATAATTTCATTGCAAAGCATTATGCATACATGACTCAGGTAATCAAGGACAAAGAACCAACTAGTTATGAAGAAGCTAAGGATTGCAACGAATGGCAAGATGCAATGAAGGAAGAGCTCAAAGCACTTGATGAGAACCATACTTGGAGCTTGGTACCAGCTCAAGAAGGCATGAAGGTGATAGGTAATAAGTGGGTTTACAAAATTAAAAGAAATTCAGATGGTTCCATTGCTAGGTACAAAGCAAGGTTGGTGGCGAAAGGATTCTCCCAAAGCTACGGAATAGATTATGATGAAACTTTCAGCCCCGTAGCCAAGATGCCAACAATTAGGACTTTGATTGCAGTGGCCACATCAAGGAAAAATGGAGCTTATATCAGTTGGATGTGAAGAATGCCTTCCTCAATGGAGAGCTTGAAGAAGTAGTCTACATGAGCCAACCTCAAGGATTTGCTAGTATGAGGTACCCAAATCATGTTTGCAAGCTAAGGAAAGCATTATATGGACTAAAGCAAGCCCCAAGGGCCTGGAATCAGAGGTTAGTGGATTATTTATCAAGTTGTGGATACAAAGAAAGTGTTGCAGATCCATCACTTTACATGAAGAAGCAAGGAGACAAGACGGTATACATATGCATCTATGTGGACGATTTGATCATCACAGGAAGTGATATTGCAGGTATTAAAGATATCAAATCAAAGCTAGGGAAGGAGTTCAAGATATCTGATCTTGGAACACTAAAGTACTTCTTCGGAATAGAGGTAATCTATGCACACAATGGCATCTTCTTGATTCAAAGAAAATACTTGTTGGATGTGTTATACATGTTTGGTATGAGTGGTTGTAAGCCACTTTCTTAGCCCATGGAGCCCAATACAAAGTTGGTTGCAGGTCAAGGAGAGGCTATACAAGATATTACACTATATAGAAGCATAATTGGTTCATTAATTTATGCTACATTCACTAGACCTGATCTTGCATATGTAGTAGGTGTTCTCTCTCAATTTTTGCATGCACCTACTCATGATCATCTTATGGCGGCAAGAAAGGTGCTTCGTTACATCAAGCACACCATCAACCAAGGTCTATTTTACTCCTATGATGATGATCTAAGTGTGAAAGGATATAGTGATGCTGATTGGGCAGGTAGCAAGGATGATCGAAGAAGTACATCGGGTTATGTTTTCATGATAGGTACAAAAGTGATCTCTTGGAGCTCTAAGAAGCAACCCACTGTTGCTCTTTCATCCACAGAGGCCGAGTACAGAGGTTTAGCATTGGCTACATGTGAGCTATTATGGCTTAAGAAGCTACTTAAGGACTTGGAAGTAGAAGTGGAGGAGTTTCCTCTTTATGGAGACAACATTTCAAGCATCTATCTAGCTAACAATCCCATGTTTCATGCAAGGAGCAAGCACATAGAGGTTCATTACCACTTTGTTAGAGAAAAGGTGATGGCAAAAGAGCTAGATATAAGGTATGTGAACACTAAAATGCAGGTTGCAGACATGATGACAAAGTTTCTTGAAGGTACAAAGCTTGGAGGATTCAAGGAAGCTATCAACATAAGAGACATAGGCTGAAGCAACAAAAGAAAAGACTTGAGCTTGAGGGGGAGTGTTGAAAGTTTTTCAAGCTCAAGAGTGTGGGAACATGCCCCAAATTGAACCTTCCACATCATCCACAATCAAAGGAGGCTGATTTCCACGAGTTGGAGGCATCCAATTATGCCCATAATGGAAAGAAGTTGATTAGAGAAGATTTAGCTCACCTCTTGATGTGATTGGACCTCATTTTTGAGATGTATATGCTTTTGATTGGTTAAAGAGGTTAGTATGTGGTCTTTAAAACCTCTAATGAGTTGTATTATGACTTAGAGTCGTGGAAATACGTGCCCAAGCTGCCCCCTTGCTTAAGCACACCCCCTACTAGCTGTTCTCTGCATATTTTGCAGAGATTTCACTTTTTCATACTCTTTCTCCCTAGATAATCTTCGCAGACCCCTCTATCTTGTAATTGTTGTTTCTCCTTCATCCGGAATCCATTTGCAATGATTTTTGTCTTGTTGGAAAGCTTATAAGTTTTACTTTGTCTTGTATAAGTTTCAGGTTCAGTGCTTGCATTTCTGCAGAGAAATGTCTAGAACAGTGTCTGTCTAGTTAGCTCATACTCTGTGAAGAGATCAAGTTATCTGTTTTGTTGCAGCTGGTTGAGGAATCATCCAGTATCCAAATGGAGTGATTTTACTCTCATTTGAAAGCTCTTACAGTTTAGTTTAAGCTTGCAAAATTTCATTTTCAATCTCTGCCTATACTCAGAGAAACTTAGAAAATACAGAGCCTATGTCTGAAACATTTCAGGATCCTAGGAGGGTTCATTTGCTTTTGTTGTGCACATAGGAGTGTTTATCCTCCAACACCTTTATCCCTTCCCTCCAAGAGATCTCTCTTCCAATCATCTATTTTCTTGCTAGAACCATCGTTGTCAATACACCACTTCTCTCTTTTGGATTTGCCTTTACCCTTGTGGCCTTTCCTGCATGTGTCTTTGCTCTCGTATGTCATGCACTTCGCTTGTGCTAGAAGCCTGGTGATCATTTTGTTTCCCCATCAATCTTGGATGATATCTTTGATCATGAGTGTTACAAAAATGACTCTCATCCTTTGAAGAGTTTTTTCTTCTTATGCAAGGATTAGCCATCCCGCTAACTTCCTTCTCTTCCTCTGCAACACCCACTTTTACTATCTCTCCTCCTTCAGTCCTTGCTTTCTCTTGGCCGAATAGTAATACATCATTGACCAAAACTTTTTTAGCTTTGCCTTCCCTATTTGGGATTACTTCCTCCGACTCAACTCTTGCATCGAATCCTCATGAATTCGATTTTCTTTTCATTGTTGTCTCTAACCCTTGACTCCTATTCTCAAGCTCAACTTCCAAATCCTTGAATTTTTTCCTCAATTGTCTTGCTTGAACTGTGGTGGCCAATTCAGGGTTTGATTTATCTCCTAGGATTCCTTCCACTAGGTGATTGTTGGTCCTACCCTTCATCGGGTCTATATGCATCGTATAATACTCAACCTAACTTGTACCTGCCAACCATCCTAACAACTCTTGATCGGAGTCATCCTTGTATGCTATGGAGTCTTGTGCTCTCCCATTTTTGTATTTTGAGGTCTGGATAACTATAGGTTGAATCCATCTTGGAGTATATTCTTGTAAGACTAAGTATTCAAGGCAAACCTCACTTGCACTTTTTCTTGCTTTGCTTTCTCGTTTGCCTTCTTTTCCATTTCATCCCCTGTTGTTACCTTCTTCCTGGTTGAATTTGAAGACATCTGGATTTGCATGCGGTTAGACTTTGGCCCAATTGTAATAAATCCTATGTGCCAATCATGCACACAGTTGGCCTGCACCAACCAGGGTCATCCTGATAGGATGGAGAAAGTGTCTTCCATGGTTCTTGGTCTGACTATCAAGTAGTTAACACTAAATTCTAATCCTCCAACAACTATGATCACATTCTCCAGAAGACTGCAAGGTTCACTTGAGTTTGGTCCACCATTCTTAGGGACATTGGAGTCTCCTCCATGTGGGTTAGGCCAAGGGCCTTCATCATATACTCAATCAATAGATTGGCTACTACCCCATTATCCAACTGAGCACCTAGGATTGCATATCCCTTAATCTCTACCGTCACCGTAGGAGCATTCGAATCAATTTGCATCCTGATGCTCTGAATGATGCCCTGAATCTCCTTTCTTCATTTCTTCTTATCTTAAGATTTTTGGGGCTTCTTAATGTACTCATTGTAGAACTGCTTCCTACACACAGGGAATATCTTAGCACACTACCAATGTCCAGAGTCACTTTAGTTTCTGCGAACTTCTGCACAATATCAATGTCCTCCATGCTTTCCTTTTCCTTTCGACCTTTTAGAGCTTTTGATCTTTTGGGGAATGGGGGAATGCCTTGCACGAACTTCTTTGTCACCGGTGGGAGTACCTGGATTTTGTCCCCGTCTTCCAATTTTGGTTTCTCAAATAGTCGTTTCACTCTTTCTTCTACTTCACTATGCTCAGATGCCTTTTTGTTGCCGACATTTTCACTCCTCCTTTCATCCTTTTTCAGATATTTTTGGGTCCTTCTGACCACTGCCACAATAGGCTCTTTTTGCACACTCTTGCCTTGGTCAGCCTCCACAAAGTCTATGGATGAACCAGATCCTTCGTAAGGATTCGGTGTCCTAAGCACCACTCCTACTATCCGGATTTGCTCTTGTGCTTTAGTAATGGGATGAGTTTGGGTCTTGACACAGTTTGAAGATTACACTAGTCCTTTTCCATTGCCAATGTCAGCTCTCCTTCTCGAACAGTCTTCATCAAAATGTCCCTCTCCACTGCAGTTTTGTGCCCAACCAACTTACTTTCATTTGGACACCTAGCTTGAACGTGTCCAAGACTTCTGCATCTCTAGCATTGGATTGGAGCACTTACTTTCATTTGGACACCTAGCTTGAACGTGTCCAAGACTTCTGCATCTCTAGCATTGGATTGGAGCATCTCTTCTCTGGTCTCATGACCCCTTCTTCTTATAGCCACATCCTTGGCCTTGAGCACCATGCCCATATGTCTATCTGGTTTCCCAATGAGGTTTAGGTGGGACACTTTGAGCCGATAGTCTTGTGTAAGGATGCCTCCCCCCATTTCCCGATTGCATGGTTTGTTCTTCATAAGCCACCTTCTGATAACATTGGTCCTCTATATGGTTCGGCCTATTGCAGAAAGTGCAAAACCATCTAGGTGGCGGTCTATCCACGACAAGTCTCAAGATCATTGGGCATTCGATGGCCATATGACCATAGCCATGGCACTTCCCACACCATGTGTTGGACCTAAATACACCCTGATTAGGATCCAAGGATGTTTCTTATTTCATAGTGTATATCTCTTAGGTCATAGTGGCAGCCTTTACCGCTTGCATCACTAATTCTAGAATCCGTTCCTCGGTCAATGCAAGCTTAACCTCGCCTCGTGTACTAGTGGAAACTACAAAGGCTAGAGTTGTCAGCATTCGGCTTCCCTGGCTAGGATCTCTTACGAGTACACTCCCTATTTCTCCTGTTGGCTCCTATAGAAGCTCTATCCTCCTCTGCTAACCTAATTGTACTTCCTCCCATAGCCTACCCTACTCTCTTGTAGCTATAATATCGGTGGATCGTGTAAGGGTGATATGTTGCTGCGCTAATATGGGATCCCTCAGCCCGGCAATAAACCTCTTCTTCAGAGTCTCATCATTTGGGGCATTTGCACCGATCTTCCTTACCAATGTTTCCATTCTCTAGATATAATGGTCAATGTTCTCGTTGACTCCCTGTCGCAGATACTCCATCTGTTGGGAAAGTTGATCCTAGAATCCTTGTCTTCCAAACTTCACCAAGAAGGCATCTTTAAGCAACTGATAAGTCTCTCTCTCATATGGTGTCAGATTCCCATACCAATTTGTGGCTTCATCACAAAGAGTAGCAAGGAAAATTCTCAACCTTTGCCCTTGACACAAGTCACTTCAAAAAGTTGGATAAAGTTAAATGGATCCTCATCCTAGAGGCCCGAGAATCTAGGAAAATCTCCCAAATGAAGCGGTATACGGTAAGCCATCTCAAATAGCGGGGAGATATGGATGTCACTTTGCTCCTAGAAATTCAAACCCCTCGATTTCAAGACTCCCTTGAGTCTCCTGAATTGACCGGCAACCCTCTTTTGATAATACTTCCTTTCCTCAGAGTGTCTATGATTGCTCGAAGACTCCACATATGATTCTTGTCTTTGCTTCTCTCGAGCTTCAGCCCTCCGAGAGGCTTGATTTTCTCTTTGTGTTCAAATTCTTCCTGAGCTCCCTTCACTCATATACCAGATCTTGGGTCCGCAAGCTCATTCAATGTGTGTTGCTAGGCAAACCAATGGCACTATCTTATAGAGATGTACCAACTAATCCCTAGTAGGATCGCCAAAATGTTGAGTCCTATGCCCAAGGAAAAGATGAGGATCTATGCTTATGTTTTACCCAAACCCCTTGGAATGAGTCCAATTCTATTACTTGGAGCCCACAATAATCTCTCAAAGTGATACTTCTCTTGCCTATGCACTAGCTCATACACCCCTTGCTCACACCGCCTTCCTTTTGCTATTTCACACAATCTTTCTCCTTCTCATGCACATACCATTTCCTTCACTCCCACCTACACGTCCCTCTCCCTCTTACTTACACCCCTCTTCTTTCCCACTCTCCTTCTTTCTCTCGTTCCCTCTATATCCTTCTTTCTCTCTTACACACATTCACTCACTTACTCACCCTTTCACTCTCCCCATACCCACATACACATATACCCACACACGCACTCACGAGTATATGCACAACCTCTTCCACTCTCTTCACTCCCACAACCGCTCACATGCATACACCTACTCTCTCACACATTCGTACTTGCTTACACACACATACCCTCACACACTCTCACACATTTACTCTCATACACCTGCTTACACACACATACACTCCTGCACACTCTAACTTGTATACTCAAACACACACATCCCCACTCTCCTTCAACCTTTCTCTCTTTTTCCCTTTCCAACTTTCTTACCTCTTTTTCCACTACCTTTCTTTCTCTCTCTCTCACACACACACACATATCTATACGCACATCTAGACACACCCATAGAAATACATGTAGTTGGATATCATTATGTGCATTCTTATCTTGGAAGTGAAAGTACCACCTAAATATCAGATGTTCCCACTTTTTTTATGATCCAAGTACTCACGTCATTTCATCCATGAGCAGCATCTTTCATTTCATTCTAGGACATGCTAGAGGAAATATATCATTGTGTCGAAACATTAAAGGAAATCAGTACACTTAGCTTTTAAGGAATTCAATTATGTCTCTTGCACATTTCAAGAGTTGAATGTAGATCTATCCATACAAAGATATGTATTAATTCGGGGATAAATAATTTCTTCATTAGACTAAAAAACGTCCTTGACTCTCAATTCCTTGTATATTAGAGAATATTGCCTCAAAATACCTCTCTCACTCAGGATCTTTGCACATATATCTTTCCTTGTGATTTTCTAAAATGTTGTTTTCCCTTTTTTACTATTCACACAAGCATCAGATGTCTTCCTCCAACAAAGAACACTCAGTTGGATCATCTTAGAAACAACAATTGAAATACACTTAGCTCTTATTAACGATAATAGTAAGGTGGGTTCTGTGGTCATCAAACCATGTACTCCATTCTGATCCTTTGCTTTATGGTTCTGACTTTAAAGATCCTCAAAAATGGGCATCAGGGCAGGTGCTAGTGGATTAAGCCCCTTCCCCCTTCTCCTTCTGCACTGAATACCCACAAATCTGGACATGCTCTATGCTCTTTTCTACGAATCCTTTATTGTACATGTAATAGAAATAATTGCGTGTTTCTAATGCACACAAAGAATTCATTCAAAACTGTTCATCATAAGTCATAGTTTCAATGTGGAAGCCATCAAAGTGAAAAACATATTTATCTTCCAGATAGCATGGACTGCTTGCAGCTCCCTTTTACTCAGCATGCCAAAACCTGCCCCACTATGAGAGAACAATTCCCCTTTTTTTCTCTTCCCTCCTTCTTCTTCCTATCACTTGCGCAGAACCACAGAAAAAGGGAAAAAACAAAACTCACCCTGCTTTGAATTCCTTGACATCAAGGACTCTAACTGCATCAAGGTTTCGAGAGTAGCACAGGCAATCATTTGGCTTTTAGAGGCCTCCAATTCTCCCATGGATGGGCTTGCAAACTCCATCTCCCTATCCTAGTCCATGATTTCTCAGCCTCTCCTGCACAGGATCTCGTGAGCTTCTCCCTTTTTTGCCTCAACATTGTGGCCTCAAGCCCTAGTAGATTGGACTTGCCTACAGCCCTCTCCAACAGCGGCAACAAAATTTTAGTGCTAAGGTTGTGTCAAATGCTCCCCAAAAACATCTGCATCCTCTCCTTCGTGATGCCTGCATGGAAAGAATCCCTTCAGGATACGCGCCCCTTTCCCCGTGTGGAGTAATGGGGCACTCCGCCTTCTCTAATAGTTTGGAGCGGCCGACCACCACCTTCCTCCATGAACAGTACTCCCCTTGGCTCAAAAAGAAGAGGAAAAAAAGTAGTCAGACCTTATTGACACCAAAATAAAACTCGTTTGCAACCTTGATTGAATCAGCTGCAACAAGCACCAAGGAAGTCACGAAATCTAAAGATGGTTTTTTTTGCACATGACATCCAAGTATATATATGCCCACATGTATAAGCATATACAACACAAATAAAAAAGTTATTTCTACGTGGATTTTTCCATATCTTAATGAGGCAAAGCGACATCCACAAAAGCACCAAGAACGTGATAATGTGTACACACATATCTCTCATTATAAGCCACTTAATCATCTTCATATGAGATATTATTTCTTGGTTCCCTGCATCAAAATCACATTAATAGATCACCATTTCTACACAAATCAACATGTAGCATGTGGATAAAGGTTTTCAAGTGAGGTTCAAAACTCATGGAGCCTATGTAGAGGATCCATACCAAGGTTTCACGAGGATAGACAAGCGAGAGAAAATAGGTGGATTGTTCATCTTTGGACTCCAAGACACTAAGAACATAGCATTGTTAAATTATGGTAATGTTAGCTCAGGAAATGGTTGGTTTTTATGCACTAATATGTTTGTATTTGGTAGGGGAATTGTTTGATTGCAGGTACTTGAAGAATTGATCAAATGGTTGACGAGCAGCAACTACATGACGACATCTTGCTCAGAGGGGAATGCCCTTAGTGTTGGAGTTCAGGTTATGGGAAATATGAGCATGTTCAAGATGCAATTACTTGTTTAAGCAGATGCAAATTTGAAGGAATCTATCCAGATCCCAAGACTTTTGTTCATATCATGAAGTGCTAACAGTATACACAGATTTACCACAAGTCTTAGAAACATTGAAGCGTTCAGAATTTACATTTTGTGATGATCCTGTTGCTGTGGGTATTTTATGGAAAAGTACTCAAAGAGATGATGATTTAGCAAGATCATTTGGTTTAAAAGATGTTCAGTGTATAAAATCCGTTTCCGTAGGAAACATGTATTGTTATGAAGCATCACCTTGCTAAGGCTATTGAATAGGCTCATGGTGCTCCTTACTGGTTTCAAACTACATATGGCATGGAAACTGAAATGTCAGCTTTTAATTGGGAATTATTATGTAACATCATTACAGGAGATGATGCACAAACTCAAATGCTGCCAAAAATGTTCAGTTCATTTTCTTTTTGCAGGCGGCCGTCAGAAGTTAGTCCGTTTCTTTTTGGAGGCCGTTATGTATGTGTGTGTCCTTAGTGGGATGAGATCGTGGTTCCGATAAGGGAGATAAGCTTTTTCTGTCCAAGGGCGAAAAAAGACATTACGCAGAGAAGAGCACAAAAGAAAAAAGGGGGGGGGGCTTCTTCGTCATTTTTTTTTGCGGGCTGAGCAGACATCGAGGAGGGAGGAGGGTCTCTGAGTGTTCATGTCCAAGAAGGGGAGTAGTGCTTCCCTTTTTTGTCCTTGTCCATCCGGGTGCAGGTGTCGAGGGGAAGGTGTGGATTCGTGGGGGTATCCTGGAAGAGTTTTATCGGTGTCAGCTTAGAACGAGGACTGCATAGAGGAGCTGATATCGAAGGGGGGGAACAACCTATGTCTTGGAAGATAAGGTCTTACAGAGCACATCTCTTGGAAGGGGGCAGGTAAGTTCTTGGAGAAAAAAAGGACGGCACCTTCGATCCTGCAGTCATGGCACAGAGTCTGGAAAAAGAACAGGCAGAGTGGAAGAGAGATTATGGAAGGCTTCCACTTTCACTTTTATGAAGTCCTGGATGAAAGATATAAATGCAGAAGATAATCAATAAAGAGAAAGTGCACGATGACGAAAGCTGGGCGTTTAGACAAGGACTTGGTGAAGAGCTTAAATCAGATCGCATATTTATCAATCAATTCAGATCTGTTCTAACGATGCTAAAGCAGACATAGATGTGGGAGCAAGTAATCTTCATATCGAGGTAACAGCAGGTATAGAAAAATGGTCAATATCTCCCTATTCATATAAGAAGAGGAGGTTTCTCACGGAAAGGGCAACAGCTTCTGTGGATGAGAGGGGTTGGAAGTGGAAAGGTTGTCTATGGAATGCCTTGCTTAAATCAAGCGATTAAAAAGGAGCATTGAAGGTCTAGTCAGGGAGAAGTGGCTCTGAAGGAAAGGGGAGAATATTGTGGAAAAGGACTTCTGCGAGGAAAATCTCGAGCCAGTTAGAGAGAATATCCCCATCAGAGAGAGGTTGCTGTGTGGCTTCTGCAAAACGTTGAGGAAGCCGTGACACTGTGGGGTCAAGGAGGAGACTATCCAAGAGGAGCCGCGCGTGATCAAAGAAGAGATGGTCCAATCCAGTGCTGGAGATGTCATGGCTTTGGCCATACTCAATCTAGATGTCCAAATGAAAAGAAACCAATTGATTACACCCCACTATGTAGGTACTGTAGTGGAGAGGGCCACTTTGATGAAGATTGTCCAAAACGAAGAGCCGCCGCCGGCAAGGAAAAAGGACCAGTAGGGTCCTCGAACTATGTTGATACTCAGATGCATTCCACATCGAGAGCTCAAGAGCACGTTCCTACGATCGGAGTAGTGTTCAAGACACCGAACCCTCAAGAAGGCTCTAGCTCGTCGATGCACTTTGTGGATGCTTACGAGACCAAGAACCCACATAAAGATCCAACTGTGGCAGTAGTCACAAGGACTCAAGAGTATTCGAAGAAGAATCCAGGAGGCGAAGGTGAAGAAGGGAGTCAAGAGAAGATCGTTGAGCGTGAAGAGGTAGAAAACCAAGTTGGAGGATTTGCTGAGCAGCAAGAGCTTGAGGATGGGGAAGAGATTGAGATTCTTCCACCCGTGACCAAGGAGTTTGTGCCGGGCATAGCACCATTCCCTGAAAGATTGAAAGCTCCTAAGATTAGAAAGGAAAGACAAAGTTCGGAAGAAGTAGATATTGTAAAGTTGCTCGCTGACACGGAAGTCACGCTGGATATTGGCACATTGCTGAAATGCTCACCTGTTTATAGGAAACAATTCTACAACGAATATATTAAGAAGCCGAGGAAAGCTCGAGATAAAAATAGACAAGATAAAGATGTGCAAGGAATCATTCAAAGTATTACGACGCAAATCGATACGAATGCTCCAGCTGTGACAGTCGAGATTAAAGGGTATGCAGTCCCTGGTGCTCAGTTAGATAGTGGAGCCGCAGTCAACCTGATGACTGAGTTCATGATGAAAGCTTTGGGCCTCAACCACATGGAAGAAACACCGATGTCTTTAAGAATGGCAGATCAAACACAAGTGAAGCCTGCGGGTCTTTTGAAGAATGTAAGCACAGTTGTGGGCGGTCTAGAGTTTAAAGTTGATTATCTGATAGTAAGACCAAGGACCTCAGAGGCTACCTTCTCGATCCTACTTGGGCGGCCATGGCTGGTGCAAGCCGAATGTGTGCATGACTGGCGCACAGGTTTTATTTCAATAGGGCCAAAGTCTGATCGGATTCAGTTGCAGGTATCCCCACCCTCGAGCAACAAGAAGAAGACAATAATAGTCGATGAGATGGAAAAGAAAGAGAAGGAGAAAGCAAGGCACGAGATTGCACGAGCTAGGTTTTCCTTGAACACGGACGCCTACAAGAATCTACTTCAAGACGGGTTCAACTTGCAGCTCTTTAAGAATCAAGACACGAAGATGGGAGAGTATCAAAATCCATTGTTCTATAACGACGATTCCGATCAGGAGTTGCTAGGATGGTTGACGCATACAAGAGAATTTGAGTGCTACATGTTGAGTATAGACGCAAGTAAAAACAAAGCTACTCAATCCCTGGAGAAGGGAACTTCAAAAGAAGAGCTGGAGCTGGAGTTAGCTCCGACAATGGAAGTGCAACAGTTGAGAGAAAGAGTTAGAATGCTAGAAGCAGAGGTTCTAAAGAGAAGTCGAGAGTCGGAAAAAGAAGCGAAGAGTAAAACTAAAGTGTCGGAAGCCATTGCAAAAGCTGAATTAAAGAAATTAGGTTCAATCGAAACAGAACAAAACAATGATTTACTGGCCAACCATGCGCGCATGATCGGAGAGCACATTCCAATCACAGTGTCATCACGGAATAAGGAATATTCGCGAGAAGCTCAGGTGGAAAAATGGGAAGTTTTTCCAGAAAAGTTCTTAAGCGTGGGATCAGAGCTACCAGATGGAGTACGAGATTGTATTAAAATGGCACTCAAAAATTTCAGCAAGGCCTTTGCATGGTCATACAGTGATCTGAGAGGAATTGATCCCCGAATCTGCCAACATTATATAGACTTGGAAGAAGGTACACGACCAATATGTCAACGGCTTAGGCGGACAAATCCAGTCTACTCGAAATTGATCAAGCTGGAATTGACCAAATTATTGGAAGCAGGATTCATATATCCCATCGCATCCAGCGAATGGGTATCACCAATTGTAGTTGTTCCGAAGAAAAATAAGAAAATCCGTATTTGCATAGATTATCGAAAGCTGAACGAGCGCACGAAGAAGGATCATTTCCCCTTGCCCTTTACTGATCAAATCTTGGACAGAGTAGCTGGCCATAAATTGTACTCATTTTTGGATGGTTTCAGTGGGTACAACCAGATCCAAATCCATGAAGAGGATCAATCAAAAACTACTTTCACGACAGAATGGGGTACGTACGCATATCGTGTGATGCCATTTGGATTATGCAATGCACCGGCCACATTCCAGAGAGCAATGATAACTGCATATCAAGACTACTTGCAGAATTGGATGGAGATATTTCTCGATGACTTTGCAATCAGAGGCGACGATGAAAACATGATGGAGAGGATCAAAGCTATTTTAAGAAGAAGCATTGAAAAAGGCATCGCATTAAATCCTGAAAAGTGTACATTTGGAGTACGAAGAGGATTGCTTTTGGGACATGTTATTTCCGAAAAAGGGATTGCGGTTGACGAGGATAAGGTGGAAAAGATTGGACAACTTCCACCTCCTCAAAATTTGTGGCAACTCAGAGGATTCTTGGGCCATGCAAATTATTATCGACGTTTTATATTAAATTTTGCATCAATAGCGGCACCACTGATGAATCTTTTGAGGAAAGACCAACAATACCAATGGACTGAAGAGTGTCAAGTTGCATTCGACTCGATCAAGGAGAGATTGATAAATGCACCGATTTTGGTAGCACCCAACTGGACGAAAGAATTCCATGTGCATACCGACGCTTCTCATACTGCGGTTGGAGCAGTACTATACCAAGCCGATGAAAAGAAGTTGGACCATCCTATTTATTACGCAAGTCGCAATTTGAATAGCACTGAGAGGAACTACACGACTACAGAAAAGGAATGTCTCTCGATGATCTTTGCGGTGAACAAGTATCGGCATTACCTGATGGGAAAGCATTTCATGTTTTATGTGGATCATGAAGCCCTTAAGTACATCATTAATAAACCCGAGCTATCAGGGCGATTGATGAGGTGGATGCTACTTCTCCAAGAATTTGAGTTCACAGTGGTAACCAGACCAGGCAAAGCACATATATTGGCTGACCATTTATCTCGAATTGTTAATGAGGAGCCAATCTCTGGTGTGCCCGACGATGCTCCTGATGGGCATCTATTCCAGGTTGATGCTAAAGTACCTTGGTATGCAGACTTGGTGAACTTCTTATGCACCACTAAATATCCGCCAGGAGCAAGCAAGAGAGAGAAGCAAAAACTGTTAGCATTGGCGAAGCACCATAGCATCATTGGGGGGCAACTCTATCGATATTTTGTTCATGAGAGCATTTATCGGAGGTGTCTCGAGGAAGAAGAAGCAAATCTAGTGTTGAGGGCTTTGCATGACGAACCTTGCGGTGGGCATTTTGCTGGTGAATTGACGGCAAGAAAGATTTTATTAGCTGGGTATTGGTGGCCAACGCTGTTCAAAGATTCGCACACATACTATAAGAAATGCGACAAATGTCAACAAATGGGCAAACCCACATTAGCACATGCTGCTCCTCTTACGCCGGTGCTGGCTCTTAAGCCGTTTGAGAAATGGGGAATTGATTTTGTGGGGCCTATTGATCCTCCCTCACGACGAAGATCCAATAGGTATATCTTGGTCTGTACTGACTATGTTACCAAGTGGGTGGAAGCCAAAGCTCTGAAGACTGACCGAGCTGTTGATGTAGCGAAATTTTTGTATGAACAAATTATCACTCGATTTGGATGCCCGTTGGAGATAGTGAGTGATAGAGGAACACATTTTGTCAACGAACTGATCGAAGAATTAATGGAATTATATAAGATCAAACATAGAAAAAGCACTCCATATTATCCGAGGGCAAATGGACAAGTGGAGGTCACCAACAAGGTGCTTGAACAGATTCTAACAAAGACAGTAGCTGTGCATAGGAGAGACTGGGATGAGAGACTTTTGGAAGCCTTGTGGGCATATCGAACATCCTACCGAGTGACGAATAAGAGCACTCCGTTCTCCCTAGTATATGGCGAGGAAGCCATCTTCCCCATCGAAAAAGAAGTTCCGACATTAAGAGTGGCCATCGAAGCTAGGTTGGGCGAGGAAGAGTCATTAAAGGAGAGGTACATACAACTGGTTAAGCTAGAAGAAAAGAGACTCATCGCACAGCAAAGTCTGGAAGCTATTCAGAAGAGACGTAAGGAGAGGCATGATAAGAATCTCAAGACCTATGTGATTCAAGAAGGGGATTTGGTGCTAGTTTATGATAGTAAATATTATAAATTCCCAGGGAAGTTACAAACAAGATGGGCATGACCGTTTAAGGTGGTGGAACTCAATTCCAATGGTTCCATGCAAATTCAAGATTTAGGAGAAGAATATGCTCCCGTGAAGGTTAACGCGCTTCGAGTTAAACCATATTTCAAGTGATATTAGGACGGGAGAAGCTAGACGAGATCCAAGCAGAAGAACGTAGTAGACTCCTTGTACATACATGTATAGTTATATATATATATGCGCATATGTAAGCTATGATTTGTGTGTCATAAATATTCTTCCTTGCTAGCTCAAGAATTTTGGGCTTCTAATTATTTTTCTTGTGTTGCGCAGAGACTGTTAGGAGTTAAGTAACAAAATGGCAGATCAAATAACGCAACTCTACTTGTACGAGCTAAGGATATATTTCTCAGACCAAACATTCGCCCGCATGGACATAGATGTCGACGACTTTGAGACGGAATACGACGTTGAGGAAGCGCATTGGCTGGTATGCTTTATAAATCAGGGTTTGGGTGTTGCATTTTACATTGAATGTTTTGAGGAATACCTGACTCGACATGTAGGATGGGTGGGAGATCGATATTACTATTTCGATCCTTTGAGGCAAATGTCTAACGAGGAAAACGATATCACATGGGCTTGGGCAGATGTGCTAACGATAGGGAGTGATGACGGAGCTCCTGAAGTTGAGCCTGACTCGCCTTAGGGAAGTTGTCGGGATGCGAGTACGATGTGAGGCTACATGAGATATCCCGAAGACTCACATTCTAGGACACCTAGGGATAGGTATACGAGGGACTAAGTCATAGCTGGCTGTAGTTACCAAGTGAAAAGTCAACTCGATGAATACATATGTAGTGTCTGTAATTGAGAGAATGGAGTGAAGAGGTGGTTGATCTGTCAAAGGCTAGAGTGTATATGTTTGCATGTATGTGTGGGAACAGTGGGAAAAGTCCCTTTCTTCCTCTCCCTAATTCTCAGGACATGGGTGAACTAATAAACTATGAAAAAAAACGAAGAAAAGAAAAGAAAAATATTGTGTTGTTGTGATTGTACCAATGCGCTGTGGTGGGCTAGTAGGTGGGTGGATTTATCCTGGCCGGGTGGTTAGGACCACGAGCCGCAGCTAGTTTCGCCATAGGCTTGGGAGGTATATGTTTGTGTCTTAGCTACGCGCCATAACGGGTTGGTAGGTAGGTGGACCCATCGTGGCTGGGTAGTCACGACCATGAGCCGCATCCAGCTTCGTTATGGGCTAGCTGATATATGTTACGTGTTAACATTGTGTGTTTGTGTGTTGTGCGCTGCATTGCATTGGTAGATGGGTGGAATCAACCTGATCGGGTGGTCAGGTCCACGAATCGCATCCAGTGTCAATGTAGGCCAACGTGTGAATATAAATAAAATTTTCATATGAAGTTATTCCCCACTCCTGAGGGGGAGAGAAAGAGAGGAGAGGGCGATGATCGCCTGGAAGGGAACGTTAATTGCTTGTGTGATTGGTATGTGTTGGCTTGCGACAGATCAGCTCACTTTGAATCAACATTCTTGAAGGCACGGAGACTCTATATGTACTTATGGATGAGGCTGTAGCGAGGTAATGCAACGGGTTTGCTTTATAACTTGTGTGCTCTATCTGAGGGTTTTTCTAGTATGTGTGGCACTCTAGGGTTCTGATGTATGTCTTCACTTGCACTCGAGTCTCGATGGCTTTTGTAGGACGAAGATGGGGATTCTTCGCGAGTATCTAGTCATGGAATAATTGTACATAGCGAATAGTAGGTCAATAAAAGGGGTATGCATTTTGGGTATGTTGCATCTCCGATTGGATTCATTTCAGTTGTTGTTGTTATTTCGGTATTTCCGTTTCTGTTTTTCGCAATGACAGTGCATGTGTAATTCATGGAAAGGTGTGCATGTGTTATCTGGGTTGAGACCATTTTCATGATGGAATGCACGAGAAATTTGATGCATGTTGGAATTGGAGTTGCATATATGTGCATGTTCTTGGATCATTTAGAAGTGACTGATTTGTATGTATTCATGAGTGATTTTTTTAGCACTAATAGCTTCGATGAGTGCAGGTTCAGTGGAAGTGATGGCTCAATGAAAAGGTATGTGAACCAATTGTAACCTGACATGTTCATTTGATTGGATTATGTTGCAGCAAGAAGGGCTCGTCGAGGACGACTTCGCAAATAAGAAGAGGGGAGTATGTTAGCTCAGGAAATGTTTGGTTTTTATGCACTAATATGTTTGTATTTGGTAGGGGAATTGTTTGATTGCAGGTACTTGAAGAATTGATCAAATGGTTGACGAGAAGTATTTGCAACTACATGACGACATCTTGCTCAGAGGGGAATGCCCTTAGTGTTGGAGTTCAGGTTATGGGAAATATGAGCATGTTCAAGATGCAATTACTTGTTTAAGCAGATGCAAATTTGAAGGAATCTATCTAGATCCCAAGACTTTTGTTCATATCATGAAGTGCTAACAGTATACACAGATTTACCACAAGTCTTAGAAACATTGAAGCGTTCAGAATTTACATTTTGTGATGATCCTGTTGCTGTGGGTATTTTATGGAAAAGTACTCAAATAGATGATGATTTAGCAAGATCATTTGGTTTAAAAGATGTTCAGTGTATAAAATCCGTTTCCGTAGGAAACATGTATTGTTATGAAGCATCACCTTGCTAAGGCTATTGAATAGGCTCATGGTGCTCCTTACTGGTTTCAAACTACATATGGCATGGAAACTGAAATGTCAGCTTTTAATTGGGAATTATTATGTAACATCATTACAGGAGATGATGCACAAACTCAAATGCTGCCAAAAATGTTCAGTTCATTTTCTTTTTGCAGGTGGCCGTCAGAAGTTAGTCCGTTTCTTTTTGGAGGCCGTTATGTATGTGTGTGTCCTTAGTGGGATGAGATCGTGGTTCCGATAAGGGAGATAAGCTTTTTCTGTCCAAGGGCAAAAAAAGACATTACGCAGAGAAGAGCACAAAAGAAAAAAGGGGGGGGGCTTCTTCGTCATTTTTTTTTGCGGGCTGAGCAGACATCGAGGAGGGAGGAGGGTCTCTGAGTGTTCATGTCCAAGAAGGGGAGTAGTGCTTCCCTTTTTTGTCCTTGTCCATCCGGGTGCAGGTGTCGAGGGGAAGGTGTGGATTCGTGGGGGTATCCTGGAAGAGTTTTATCGGTGTCAGCTTAGAACGAGGACTGCATAGAGGAGCTGATATCGAAGGGGGGGAACAACCTATGTCTTGGAAGATAAGGTCTTACAGAGCACATCTCTTGGAAGGGGGCAGGTAAGTTCTTGGAGAAAAAAAGGACGGCACCTTCGATCCTGCAGTCATGGCACAGAGTCTGGAAAAAGAACAGGCAGAGTGGAAGAGAGATTATGGAAGGCTTCCACTTTCACTTTTATGAAGTCCTGGATGAAAGATATAAATGCAGAAGATAATCAATAAAGAGAAAGTGCACGATGACGAAAGCTGGGCGTTTAGACAGGGACTTGGTGAAGAGCTTAAATCAGATCGCATATTTATCAATCAATTCAGATCTGTTCTAACGATGCTAAAGCAGACATAGATGTGGGAGCAAGTAATCTTCATATCGAGGTAACAGCAGGTGTAGAAAAATGGTCAATATCTCCCTATTCATATAAGAAGAGGGGGTTTCTCACGGAAAGGGCAACAGCTTCTGTGGATGAGAGGGGTTGGAAGTGGAAAGGTTGTCTATGGAATGCCTTGCTTAAATCAAGCAATTAAAAAGGAGCATTGAAGGTCTAGTCAGGGAGAAGTGGCTCTGAAGGAAAGGGGACAATATTGTGGAAAAGGACTTCTGCGAGGAAAATCTCGAGCCAGTTAGAGAGAATATCCCCATCAGAGAGAGGTTGCTGTGTGGCTTCTGCAAAATGTTGAGGAAGCCGTGACACTGTGGGATACATTATCTGTATTATCGACAGGGATTTTAATCCTTAACTCCTACTGAAGAGTGCATTTTCAAAGAAATAGGCGGCATCAATCGAAGAATGCAACCACAGAAAGAGGGAAAGAAATGGATCTCGACTGTGGTGTACCCTGAGAAGTAGCTGAGTAGCTGTTGTGCAGATGAACAGGAATTGCTCACAAGGTTTTTCTTCCTATCGAGATCTTCCTTTGAAATTTACTCACTGTCATAAACCTGTATTGGACGTAGGCTAACATTTAAGAGCATTGAAAAGGAATGATGATTGTCTATGGAGTTCTCACTTAATTATCCTGCACTTCGTGAACTTGGGAGCTAGGGTGGCATAGAAGATGAACTAGCAAGGGTATACATGCGAATTTCAAAGATACTGATCACATAAACCTTGTTCTGAGAGAAATCGCAGAAATGTTTTTTTCTTTGTATGCGTTAAGCAGATGAATACACATGAGTGGGAGTTTGAGACGATTCCAAGAAAACTTTGAATAACGCATATAAAAGTCTATTGTGCTTAAAGACAACATGAAGTTGGACGTTGCATAGGGATACAAAGTGTTAAATTAATGTGTAGCTGTTCATTACTGGTTCAAAAATTATGTGGGTGTGTGAAAAGAATACGGGAGTGGGTGAAAGAGAGAGCAAGTGGTTGACAGGGGTTTGAGAGTGCATGTGTTAGGGTATGCATGTGCATATCTACAGGTGAAGGTGTGTGTGAGCATGTGCATGTTTGGGAGTAGGTGTGCAAAAGAGAAGGGGAGTGGGAAAGAGTGAGAAAAGGAGTGTATTAATGTGTGTATTTGAGTGTATACATGAAACTGTGTGTGAGTGAAGGAGGGTTGTGGGAAGGTGAGCATGTAAGAGTGGGTGCATGAGAGAAAAAGGACTCGAGAGAACGATAGTGTGTACGTACAAGTGTGTGTTAGACAGTGAAATTGAAGGTACATTAGGGGCTCAAGCAATGCAAGTCAATTAGTTTGAGATGATTTGAGCACACCATAAGCATTTGTGGGCATCTTTTCCTTGGGCTTAGAAACCCAACATTTTAGTGAGTTTGCCGAGAACATATGAGCTAGTACATATACAAAGGAAGAATTCCTCCAGGGATAATTGTGGGCTCTAGGTAATCCAAGTAGACCGATTGCGAGGGGTTAAGCAAAATAAAGGCTTTCACAATCATCTTTTCCTTGGGCATTAGACCTATTCAGGTAACCAAACCCTATTAAAGATAGAGGCTTGACATAAACGATTGGATCAAATTAGAAGAAGGGCTCTCAGACAAATTAGTCAAGATCAAAGTGTGCTTGGAATACCAAATGTCTCAAAGCAACACATGATTTACAAATGTAGTGCATGTCAATTTGGGAAATCTCACAGGCAACCATTCACAAAGAAAGGTTACATACATGGAGACATTTTGGAGCTTGTCCACATAGATGCTTGGGGACAAAGATCCATCCATCTCAAGGTCAAGGTATTATGTGTCATTTATAGATGACTATAGCACATAGACCATTATTTACTTTATGAGGCATAAAGATGAAGTGTTTTCATGTTTTAAGACGCATCTAGCTCTTGTGGAAAATCAAATAGGTAAAGCCCTAAAAAGACTAAGGTTTGATGGAGGGGGATAATATTTCTCTAATGAATTTGACTCTTACTTGCAAGATAGAGGATCAAGAAATAAATAACCACCAGATATACACTTGATCAAAATTGAGTAGTGGAGAGGAGAAATATGAACATTGTGGAGCAACAAGGTCCATGTTGAATGAGAAGAAGCTACCTAATTATTTATGGGAAAAGGCAATATCCACTTCCACACACATAATAAACAGGTTACCTTCAAAGGCATTGGATGGTATGACTTCTTACAAAGATTGGAATGGAAGGAGACCAAACTTGGACCATTGTGGGATATTGGGTGCATCGCATATGCACACATACCATCTCAATTCAGAGGTAAACTAGATCCTAAGGCAAATAAGTATGTCATTATAGGCTATGATCTTAATCGAAAGGGTTATATGCTATACAATCCTAGCAGCAAAGATTTCATAGTTAGCTAAGATAAATTTTTTTATAAAAAAAAATCATGGTTTGAAGATGATTGTAGGAAGATCACGCTATCATATGATCTAGAAGAAGACTTTCCAACACTTGCAAGCAATAATACACATACACTTGAAGCATCAAGTGATTTCAAAGGTGATAAAAACAATCCTCGGAGGGAGATCAACTCATGGAACTATAAGGGAAATTCCAAAGTACAAGAGTTGAGAAATATTGCAAAACCCTCTATACGAACCATGAGGCGATCTACAAGGGAAAAGAAGAAGCTAGAAATTATGGTTGTGAAACATCATTTGCAACTAAACATTCTATCCCTATAGCTCAAGTTTTGCACTCAGAGGAGACCTCATCTTATGAGGAATATAAGTAAAAGCCAGAATGGATGAATGCCATGAAAAAAGTGATTGACGCCTTGTAGGAGAATAACACTTCGGAATGGGTGCCCAAGACTCCTACCATGAAGATCATTGGATCCAAATGGATTTACAAGGTGAAGAAAAACTCTAATGGAACTATATACTAGTAGAACGCTAGACTTGTAGCTAAGGGGTATGCTCAGACTCAAGATATGGACTATGAGGAGACCTTCTCTCTTCCGGAAAAGATGCCATATGAGAATTGCAGCTACCAAAAATTGGAAGATCTATCAGATGATTTGAAGAAACTTATTAGTGGATGGATATCTAAAGAGGTATATATGCATCAACCCCCTAAGTTTGAAGACTCAAATTTCCATGAACATGTATGTAGGTTAAAAAGGCCTTATATAGGCTAAAGTAAACTCCAAGCTCTTAAAATCATAGACTTGCGACTTATTTTCAAGACAAGGGGTTTGAAGTGATCAAAGTAAATCGTTCACTCTTTATCAAGAGGATACATGGAGAATTCATATATCTTTGTGCATATGTAGATGAAATTTTACTCATAGGTAATGATGTTGAAGATATTAGAAGGATTAAGCTACAAATGAAGGAGAAATTCAAGATGAGTGATCTAGGGCATCTCACTTACTTCCTTGGATTGGAATTAGTGTATACAGAGAAGGTTATGTATCTCACTCAGAAGAAATATATATAGGACATTCTAGCCTTGTTCAAAATGGAGAATTCTATGGTTGCACGTACACCCATGGAGATGAACTCAAAGCTAAGTGCTCATGAAGGAGAATTAATTGAAGATATGATAAGCTACCAAAGCTTGGTCAAAAGCTTAAACTATGCTACTTGCTCTAGAGTAGACATATGCTATAGCGTAACCATTTTGAGCCACTTCATGCATACTCCAAGTAAGCCATAGATGGAAGCAACTAAAAGGATTATCAAATATCTCAAGGAAACAAAAAATAAAGGATTATTCTATCCACAAACACACACACACATACATACATACATACACACACACACACACACACACATATATATATATATATATATATATATATATATATATATATATATATATATATATATATATATATATATATATATATATATATATATATATATATATATATATATATATATATATATATATAAGGCTATTCTTTGATGCAGAAAGATCAAAAGAGGACAAAATGAGTACATAATATCTTACATTTTCATGTAAAAATCTCATATCATGGTCATCCAAGAAGCAACCCATTGTTTCTCTTTCATCTACATGGGCCAAATATAAACGTATGACAAATGCAACTCAGGAAGCTATGTGGATCAAGATATTAGACTCAGATTTGGGTATGAAGTCATCCGCTCCTCCTATATTTTGGGATAACATAAGCTCTTTATGTCTTGCAACTAATCCCAGTCATCATGCTAGGACTAAGCACATTGAGGTCCATTATCATTATGTTAAGGATAATATTACAAACAAATAAAGCAAACTTTCATATGTATCTACTCAACAATAATGTGCAAACAAGATGACCAAATCCTTGGATGGACTGAAGTTAAGCACATTCAAAGCTATGATTGGACTTCAAGAAATTTCAATGGATTGAAGAGTCAAGCATCTTGGGCTTGAGAGGGAGATTTTGGTGCATATTGCAAGCCTAAGTTTTTGATCCTATGCTTAGGAATTCATAAGAGCATTGAGTTAAAACCTTGTGCATACACATGCATTAGTTGAGTGAGCTCAAAAGTTAAAGACATGCATTAATTTTACCAAAAGTAAAAGAGTAATTGAGAGAGAATCTCATAAAAATATTTGGAGAAAAAATCCATGACCATATTTGATTTCAAAATTCAAAATGACTCCTAAAGTTATGGAACACTTTTAGGTAGATTCAATCAACGATTATCTAGGTTATTGTACAGCCCTTTGTATCATATCTTACTTAGCAGCACATTTACATCACATTTCAATATCTACATTACTAATTGTTCACTATTACAATACATTGCTTGAAGTCTATCATATTGTTTGATTCATTGCATCAAATATATAATATTATTTTTAGTGTATTGATTAAATATAGAGAGGGGGAGAGAGAGAGAGAGATAAAGAGAGGAAGATAGAGAGAGAAATAAAGATAGATGAAAGATAGAGAGAGAGAGAGATAAAGAGAGATGAAAAAGAGAAAGATAGAGATAGAGAGTGATAAAGAGAGATGAAAAAGAGAGAGATAGAGAGAGAGATAGTGAAATAAAGAGAGAAAGATAGAGAGAGAGAGAGATAAAGAGAGATGAAAAACAGAAAGATAGAGAGAGAGAGATAAAGAGAGAGGGATATAGAGATACATACACATACATGCATATACACACACATATACACACACATATACACACATATATACACACACATATACACACATGCATACACATACATATGCATACATACATACACACATATACACACATGCATGCATACATACACACACATGTACACACATGCATACATACACATACACACGCATACATACACACACACACATGTACACACATGCATACATACACACACACACACGTATACACACATGCATACATATACACACATATACACACATATACAGACACATATACACACATATATATACACACACATATACACACACATAGACATATGCATACATGCATACATACACACACACACACATGTACACACATGCATACATACACACACATATGTATACACATGCATGCATATACACATATACACACATGCATGCATACATACACACACATGTACACACATGCATACATATACACATATACACACATGCATGCATACATACACACACATGTACACACATGCATACATACACACACACATGTACACACATGCATACATACACACACATATACACACATGCATACATACACACACATATACACACACATACATACACACACATATACGCACATGCATACATACACACACATACACATACATATATACATGTATATACACATGCATATACACATATACATATTTTAGGTGTAGGTATTTAGGATTAAGGTTTCAAGGTTTTTACATACATATAATTCAATTAAATTTATATAAAGAAAAAATAAAGAAAAAATTAAGAAAAAAAATCAGAATATATAAATAAATATATATAAAAAATAGGATAATTGTATATATAAATAAATATGAAAAGAGCTACTGTTTAAAATAAATTAATTAAATATATATAATTAAATATAGAAAAATAGGATTTTAAGGTCTTTTATCAAATTAAATATGTTGTATATTATTGAACAAGGCATTGTTAAAATGTTAAATTATTAATGTATTAATATGTTTTTGATGTTTTTGATATAGCAGCTGAAGGTTCGTGAGGAGTGTGCAAGGCGTGAAAGGGTGGACATCAATAATCCGAATAATTATTATTTATTTTGTAAATAAACCTGCGTAGAAGGTTCTATTGTTAGAAAAGTAATGGTTAGAATAAGGGTCGTTGTAGACCGCAGTTTCTATTATTCAAAGTAATGGTTTTCTGTAAAAGTTACCAACTTTTAGTTTCACGCCTGCTTTTTCGAAGCCGCCCTCATGTAACCACTATTTTCGACGTAATCAAAAGTCCTATAAATACATGCACTCTGTGGACTGTCGAAACAGAGTGCGTGGGGGGAGATTGCACCCAATACTGCGTTGTGTCTCGTCTCTTGTTGCGTCTATTCTCTGTGTGTTTTCTGTGTCTGTAATCTCTGTATGCGTGTGAGTAAGATCCTGACAACAGTGGTATCAGAGCTCTGCACGCGTCAATACAGAGGGTTCTGTTCTCTGTTCTCTGTTCGCGATTCCGATTTCGTCTCCGTCTCCGTTTCCGTTTCCGTTTCCGTTTCCTGTTCCGGTTTCTGTTTCTGATCCTGATCCAGAACCAGAACCTACGTCTTCACCCACGTCTTCACCTACGTCTTCTCCTTCGGCTTCACCTACGTCTTCTCCTTCGTTCGGCTTACTCCAAGGCGTCGACTAAGGCAAAGAGCTTAGGCAATAACTTAGGCAATACATTGGCAACATTGGCACCCAAGGCTCCCTTGGTGGCCGTTGGCTACGCGCGAGGCAATTTTAATTTTTGAGTGGTAATAGAGAGGTTTAGAGTCCCTAAGGTAGGAGGATTTGAACCCACAACCTCCTACTTTCAAGGGAAGTACTTTAACCACTCCACCATCTCTTGAAATTGTTATTCAAGCTCTCTTTCTTTGGTACTTGTGCAAGGCGCTCGCGGCGATTTCTAGGATGGACCCAACAAAGAATTAAGTGTAACTTTCAATCCGTAGGTCGGATTGAGGCGTGTAATATACCATTGGAAAGCTCTCGGAACGAACTTTCCAATGAGCTAGCTTGGAAGTGTGAATTCCTTCAAAATCCTTGGATGGCACTTGATTGAGTGTTTAAGATACCAAGCAAGGTTGAGAGCAAGGATCCAAGAGCACCATGGCAGATTACAGTAATTCACCTTTACCTGGAGTTTCATTCGAACAAGAGTTAGAGATTATGAACCAAGAACTTCAAGCACTTCAACAAGCCATACACGGACGTTATGCTATGCTTCAATTCGACGGACGAAAAGATGGCCGCTTTGTCTTATCATGGCTATCCCTATTCAACGATTTCTTTTCCGACGAGTTATATTCAGAAAATCAGAAAATCGAGTTTGCCACTAATTATTTGGTAGGACGAGCGCAGTTATGGTGGAATGATCTTTCTCGTCGTGCAGATTGTCCACGCACCTGGAAGGCTTTTCAAGAAGAGTTTAAAGATTCATTCTTACCTTTACAGTTTACCTTACATGTTTGATAATTGTGATGTATTTACATATTGAATTTAGTCTATAGGAGCATATTACCTTTAATTTTTGAGATTTTGTTTTACTGCTATGGAAAGATATCTCCGATCTCTTTATAGAGTGGCTATAACATATCTTTTGAGCTACTCTTCCAAGATCAAAAGAATTTGGACTTTACCCATTCATCATCAAACAAACTTTTCTTTTTTAATCATCTTTTCGTAGCCTCGATTCCTGAAGGCATATTGTCATGCTATTATGATAAAGGGGTGGATCATCTTCAGCACCTGCACACATCGGCAAATTACTTTGTAACCATCCAGATACGTTTCTTGTCAATTTATATGCATAGTTGTCTTCTTTTTGCATCCACTTACATTTTGGACATGCATGTTTTGCACCGTACATGGAATATACGCATCGTTTAAACATGGTTTGTCTTGTATGGTACATGAATTCTTATTGCAGGGACATGTATGTATTTTATTGCAGGTTAGCGAGGAGAAACATACATATGTCAGGGTGTGTAATCCCCTTTTGGTTTCTTTGTGCATAGATTGTGCCTATTGGCATCTATATCATGGAAATTGTTTGTCGGAAAATTTTCGGTTTTCAAAATCACGCCGTTATGCTACCGAAATTTTTACAAAATTCATATGCACATGCATTCAAGTATAAATTCATGATTAGAAAATTAATTATTATTTTATCATATCCAGATATTCATTTTTGTCATCACTTTTGGATTACATTTTTGACTTAAATCCTGTATATCATACCCCAACACATTAATGTACCAGCTCCATGAACATTTCCATGCATGTGTTTTTACATGGCACATGCCTATTTTCTTTATTCAGTGATGAAACATGTGACTGGCCATCCATGTTTATTCTTTTATCAACTAAGGTCAGTTGCTTGTTCAACTGAGGGGCATGTTATACCTTATGGAATCTGTTGAACAATGCATTGTTGGATTGTAACATGGAATATGTTGGCCAATGCATTGTTGGATTGAAATATCGAATGCCAATGCATTGTTGAATTGTAATATGGAATATGTTAGCCAATGCATTGTTGGATTGTAACATGGAATATGTTAGCCAATGCATTGTTGGATTGAAATATGGAATAGCCAATGCATTGTTGGATTGTAACATAGAATATGTTGGCCAATGCATTGTTGGATTGTAACAGTAACATGGAATATGTTGAACAATGTATTGTAATTATTAGAGTGTTAAATTATTTTATCAACTGAGGTCGGTGCTTGTCAACTGAGAGGCATGTTGTATATTATTGAACAAGGCATTGTTAAAATGTTAAATTATTAATGTATGGAATTAGTGCTTGGAACCTTTGAGAAACTCCTTGCCTATGGCGCTAGGATCCGCCTCATTTGATGAATCTGAAATGGAACAATGGAAACAAGTTGGATGGTTATCCAAGGATTAAAAGAGGTATGGATACACATTAGTACCTAGACAAGAAGTGGTGCATAGATTGGTCGTCCATAAGATGGGAATTCAATTTCAAGGAGTTATTACACCGGCTTGGTTGTCCATAAGATGGGAATTCAATTTCAAGGATTTATTACACCGGCTTGGTGAGAACAAGAAAGTAGTCCTCATGTGGCCAATTCTCCATAAAGCAATCTTGAGCAACTTTAGTTGAGTGAAATTTTTTATCAATAAAATGCCATTGGGACAAATAAGTGGCCTCATTCTTCCTCAAGGCCAAGACTAAATGGCTTTTATGCTCTTCATAGATGACACCAATGTGTTTCTTCATAATGAAATCGAATGTGTGTCCTTCTTTGCAATAACTTGATTCTTTTGAATTGATTTTGGGTCCAAGATAAGCCACTCTAGAATGGATTTTAAGATGATTATATAGCCTCTACCTCAAATTCTTAGGGATTAGGCTCTAATGAAACTAACAAGTATGAACTAATACTAAAAAGAAATGCTGATATATTTTAGTAGTGATGTGTCTCAACTCACTTAGGACTCATGGGGAACTTTTTTCCCTCTTTAGGAGGTTTTTTCCCCCAGCTTATATACATGCTGTTGGAACTCAAGGTCAAGCATAAAACATGGAGGCATATCAAAGAAGTGGACATAGAAGAAGAGGGAGCAAGTAGGGAGCTCCAAGAAGTACATGTCAACTTTTCAGAAGAATCCCCTACAAAAACAGTGATTTTCATAACTAAAAACCATTGTAATTACCATTTTCTATTTTTGTAAGTCCATTTTGTTTAAGCCAAGGAGTTCTCGAGCTTGAGGAGTATTAGAAGTACCATCGTACCAATTTTCATAATTTTTAGACTTCGTTTGAGCCCTCAAATAAGCCCTGGAACCTAATTTTTAACTAGGCCGGACACTAGGTCTGGACAGGGCCAAAACTACTCAAAAAACTATAAAAAGAGCTAGAGAGCTCATTTTTGAGGTTAGCTTGTTGGAGAATAGAGCTTTTGTAAGAGAACTCTTTTGCAATCAAAGCTTTCCATTGTTCCTCTCTTTGATCTTACCTTGTGCACGTGTGTGTGTATGTGTGTGCATGTTTGTGTGCTTTCACTCATGCACTTGTGCCTTCACTTGCTCGTGGTCTTCATACCGGTCCTCACATCTCCACGGATTGACAAGTAAAGGAGGTGGTGCTTACGCTTGAGCTACACCAAATTTTGGCGCCATTGCCGGGGAGAGAGCTTCGAGGACGAGCGTTGTGATGGTAAGATCGTAGATTTGCGACGTTGGAAGGTAAAATAACTGTCATTTTTGTTCATTTTCTGATTTTTCTTCTTCATCTTCATCATCATCACCATCTCCATCTTCTTCCATCTTCTTCTTCATAGAAATTTCTCGTTTTTTAGTGCATTTTCACCATTTTCATAGCATTTTTCATGCATCATTATGTGTGAAGGTGTTAGGAGATGCAAGGGAGAGCAAGCGCCTGTGTTTTTTCATGATTTTCTGCACATACGGAGCTCGCCATTGCTAGCACTCAGAAATTTGAATTTCCCGCCAAAAAACACGATTCTGTGAAGAAAATCGTGATTCTGTGAAAAATTCAAATTTTTTTGAAAAATCATGATTTTCTATTTCCCGCCTAAAAACCCTCTGAAGGAAACATGATTCTGAGGTCATTCTCAGAATCGTGATTCTGTGGTTGTGCTCAAAATCACGATTCTCACAAATCACGATTTTCAGCCAAAAAACACGATTTTGAGAAAACACGATTCTGTGGTTGTGCTCAAAATCACGATTCTCTAAATTTTTGGAAACCACGATTCTCTGAGATAAAATTGCGATTCTCTAAAACACAATTCTCTAGAACACGATTCTCTAAAACACGATTCTCTAAAACACGATTTTCAAAAACACGATTCTCTGTTGGCAATCGCGATTTTCATGTCAAAAACACGATTCTGAGAAAACACGATTCTGTGGTTGTGCTCAAAATCGCGATTCTCTAAATTTATGAAAACCACGATTCTGAGACAAAATCACGATTTTCAAAACACGATTCTGTGAAAACACGATTTTCTGTTGGCAATCGCGATTCTCAAAAAGACGATTCTCTGCTCAAAATCGCGATTCTCAGAAACAGGATTCTTTGCTCAAAATCGCGATTTTCAAAAACACGATTCTCTACTCAAAATCGCGATTCTCATAAATCACGATTTTCAGCCAAAAACATGATTTTGTGAAATCACGATTCTCAAGGTACAAAATCGTGATTCTCTGATTTCACACAATCACGATTCTCTAACTTCATCGCATCGCGATTCTCTGATTTCACACAATCACAATTCTTTGATTTCACAGCATCACGATTCTCTGATTTCACACAATCGCGATTCTCTTGAAGTTCACAAAATCGCGATTTTTTCCAAAAGGTCCTGTTTCCCTGTTTTGATCCCCAGGAGCCTGATTTGACATAACTTTTTCATCCAAAGTCCATTTTTTGAGCTCTATAGCTCATTGGAAAGCTCCTTTCGAATCCTACACGGCCTCAACTGTTTTTTATAAGATAATGCGTTGACTTTTAGATAGCATATTTTGAAGTTGACCCTCCGGTGTGACCAAGAACCCAAGGGGACTCCAAAGGATTTTGAACCATACTAAGGGGAAATTTTGGAGTCTTAACCAAAGCTTATGAACCTGAGATCTGGTAGACACCTAAGCAAGGATATACAAAGCATTAGATCTTCTCAGTCCAGTGTCAACCATACAGCTAAGTCTTGGGCACAACAACTAAGTGGTTGTCCTTACGTACTAAACTCTGACACAAGTGACTCAGAAATGTCTTTTAGCATGGGGAAACCTGCAGGTGGCTCAGGAACTGCCCATCTACAAACACCAGAAGGTCCCTATAAGACACAATTGGAATATATTCGGACCAACCGATTAGGTGCTCGCATCTATGAGGATGGCCTGAGGCGATCAATGGTCCAACTCAAAAATCCAGATCAACCCTTTGGACTTGAACACCCGGTGGTCAAGTTCGAAGAGGGTTCATACATTGATAAGGAAGGAACCATGTATGTGGTAACCAACCTACCAGATAGGACTAATGAGTTTGGAAATGTCATTCCTGAGAATGAGATAGGAGACCTAGAACAAGGAAATGTAGGACAAGGACCCCAGACTCCTAGAGGTAAGTCAGTGTTGACCAAAGTGATCACTCCAGATTGGATCCCTCAAGACAACAAAAGCATAGAACTATTCTGGAATAGAGAAATAGAGGAAGCTTTTTGGAGATTCAAGCCAGATCAACCTAGCCAATTGGGCATAGTCATTATCTATGAGTTCAAGGATCCATAGATACCAGGCAAAGTTGTCTACCTGGATAACACGTCAGAGAGAATTTTCTTGGTAACACAACATGATAGACATGCATATACTTGGAAGAGTGAATTGATTTTCCCTCCACCAAGATCCAATGTTTCCCATGGCCTCCAAGGAGTAGGATCATCCCAAGCTCATGAAGCCCAGAGAGAAAGAACTAGAGAGAGACCTGAGGTAAGTTTTGCACACACGGTGGGCAGAAATAGAGCAGGATTTGAAAATGAAAGACCTGAAAGAGAGAGACATCAAGCACATAGGAAACAAAGAGATGAACATGATTTTTCATTGCCTAGACCCCGAGAGCACACAAGAACCCTTAGACCCACTCAAGTGATCAAGGCAATGAGGAATTATTTTGATGGGTCAAGAGATCCTTATGATCATGTGGCTGAGTTCAAACAAGTGTTAAGAGCTGAACAAGTTGAGGATTTATTCACCCAATACGAGGCATTTGGTTTGACTCTTAAGGGCACTGCCTTGGCTTGGTTTCAACCATTGAGTAGTCACAACTATTGCGATATAGGTGAGCTGCTAGACGAATTCATTGTAGAATTTTCCAAGAGTGGTATCAGACATAACACATCATCTTTGATCCACAGTTTCAAGCAGACACCCCAAGAAACAGTGCGACTAGCAAGTAGAAGGTTCAGACAGTACCTAGAAAGGTGCCCTGCTCTTGAGTTACCCACACCAGCCAAACAAGTGGCTCTGTTCTTAGATGGCTTATTGAGCACAAAGTTAAGATCATATGTGTACTTGAAAGAGCCTAGATCCATAGAAGAGTGTGTGCGGACGTGCATTGACATAGAAGATAACTTGGGTGAGCCTAGAGGATTGTCCAAAATCTATAAGGATTCGTCTACTAGTCATACTTCAAAAATCTCCACGGAAATAGAGGAGATAGCTGAGCAAGTTGCCAAGAAGTTGGGAGTCCAAAATAGACAAACACAGAGAGTCACTCCATTGAATCGGTGTTATACTTGCGGAGGCGACCACATGGCTAATGTATGCCCAATGCACAACCAGAACATGAGAGAAAGGAATACCCCATATTGCACTATTGAAAGGAAGTACACGAACCACACGGCTCAAGATTGTCCCTACAATAGGCAGGCTGTTAGACAAAATTATCAACAACCTTACCCACAAGGTAGGTATCAGAACCAATACCAACAGCCATATTATAGACCACAACAGCAATATCGCGCACCATATAGGCCACAACCAGCCTTGGGAAACCAACCACCAGCTCCTGCCAAAACAATTCCAGTTAAGTATGCACTGGCAGAAGAGAACCTTAATAGAGCATTGGTGCCAGTGACCCAACTAATCTCAGAGAATGACTCTCATGCTCATAGTTCAGACTACTCCCATGAAGGTAGTCCACATGCTTATTACACTGAGTCACCTGAGCATAGTGAGATTTACTCGTATCAATATGAGGCATCACCTATGGAGCAAAATTGGGAGCAAGAATACTCCAATGTCATGTACACAAATCCTAACCCTAGGCCCCAATTGAGACAAATGAGACCACAAGCACCTAGAGGATCTTGTTTCAGATGTCAAGGTGACCATTTCATTCGTGATTGTCCCCACCCACCATTTTCGAGTCAAGGTCAGGCTATCACAATACAAGCTTTTTGTCCTGAATGTGGCAAAGACCATCTTCCCAGAGATTGTCCAAGAAACCCCTCCAGTGCACCCAAGATTACACCCATTAATGTGGTAGGCTTAGTGGCGGATTCAAGTGCCAGTAGTAGTAATGTGGCTCCTATATAGGCAGTTACTAGGGCACAAGCATTAAAACAAGATAAACTAGCAGAACAATCGGAGTCGAGTGAATCAGGAGAGCCTAGTAAGAGGAAAACAAGAACATGGAAAGATACCAGAGAGAAGGCCAATCGCAAGTGGAATAAAAAGCTATCGGAGCTAGAAGAAAGCTTGAAAGACCCAAAAACAAAAATAGAAGACATTGCATCTCAAAACCCCACGCATGCCGAAACTCCATCCACTCCACCTCATCCCACCCCACCACCCATTGTAAATAGGCCGCAACGAGGGTCTGTTCTAGTAGATCCAACCTGAGAAGGCTTGGATATGATGTTCAAGGCCTACCAGGCTCGACTTCAAGAAGGGCCAATAGCTACAAACCTAGACAAGAGTTACCCTAGAGCGGATTTAGAGATTGAACGGATGAAAATGTGCATGAAAATGGTAGAACAAGCTCAAGCTATACTTGAGACTAGTCAAAAGTTCAATCAGACAAACTCTGTCAAATCGGATTTGCATTTCCAGGGCTTACTAGAAAGATTAGAGCAATTGGTAAACAAACCACAAGTTTCTTTACCTCCACAGGCTCAACCAGTTATTGAAAGAGGAAGCTCACCACCAATGGAAGCTTATGTTCCTAATTCCACGGATGCTGGAATGCCTCCTTCAATTCAGGAGCACTCTCAAGAGTTCTTGCGGGAAATACAAGAGGAGAAATGGGCCAAGGAGAAGGGTAATTTCCCTCCTATTCATGAGATTGATGACCTTCATGATCAATTTCCCCAAGACATTCCATCTATTTACGGAGATGAAGAAGAAAAACAAGAAGACGAAAGGTTAGATTTTGAATCTAATACCTTAGAAGAACTACCTCAATTTCCAGGCCCTTGGGAATCTGAATCTCTTCAGATCAGAGCTCCCACAATACTGGTAAGACATGAAGACTCAGTGGTTCCAAAGAACACTGATGTCGTGAAGAACACTAAGGTTCAATTTCATCTCACTATAGAAGAGTTGCTAAATGCAAAACCCGAGCTATGGAATCATGTGAAGGATCAGGTCCCAGAACTTGATTCCAATATGCCAAAAACAGGCTCTAAGCAAAAAGTACCAGAGATACCTCTAGACAAAATAGGGGACATGTGTGAGGGTGAAGAAGGTAATACTTATCTTCCAATCACCTACCAAGGTTACACAACCAAAACAATCATAGATTCAGGTGCTGGCATTGCTATTGCGACCACCTCCTTGTGGAAGCAATGGGGCAAACCCACATTAAGACCAACTAGAATGAAGCTTCAAATGGCAGACGGCCATTTTGAAAGACCTCTAGGATTGCTCGAAGGGATAACTCTAACCACTTGTGGTGTAGAGGTTGAACATACATTTGCTATATGTGACTAAAAGTTGGATCACTACCATCAAATAGACCCAATCTATTCAAACACAAAATGCAAAAGGCAATCAAGAGAACCCTTTAGATTGTAACAAGTCTCCTTCTTTAAGAAGATTTTTTTCAAACTTCCATTGATTTTTCTTTGCAGGATGGTGACTAAGAATGTGACTGATTACATCAACTTCAATTATATCTTTTTATGGACTATATTCATCTTGGCATTTTTTTGTTTAATTTCAAGATTCGGAGGAGGTTTCAATGGTGCAATGATTATACATGAACTTGCATATGACAAAACGGATGGTATGACAAAATGGAAAAGATTGGATGACACGACTGATACAAGCGATATGGGCCATCCGAAATTCTCTGATTGCCCATATCGCTTACATCAGTCGTGTCATAAAAACTTCTCTATCCTCTTCACATTTAACTTTTCTGTAGGATGGTGACTAAGAATGTGACTGATTACATCACTTCAATTATGTCTTTTTATGGACTACATTCATATTGGCATTTTTTTGTTTAATTTCAAGATTCTAATGAGGTTTCTATTGTGCAATGATTGTTGGCTTCGTGACAAAAGCTTGATAACTAAGCTGTAGAATTTTCCACGCCACAAGAACTAAGCTAAAGTGATGTTAGAACACCTCTATAATCATCAATAGCTTAGCAAGTTTCCTGAAACTGAAAACTTCACAACTGCGTTTACTGAAATCTGGAAATTCACTTTACAGAAACCTTCACCTTTTCTTCAGGCTTCAATTCTGATCTGATTTAATTCAATTTCCATATTTCTTTGTTTGCTTACTCTTAGATACTCTTTCCGTCACTTAAATGAGTCAAAATTATGTTTTGAACTCATCGGAATTTCACCAGAACTTCACCGAACTGTCACCGTAATCTTATCGGAATCAACTGCAATTATGTTTGTAGTTACTTCAAATGATTGTAGATGAAGTAAGGGAGTAATACGTGAACTTTCTTCAATGAATGAACTCTATCTGAAGTTTGAGAAAAAGCTTCACCAGTTCAGGATGCCTTTTACGGTCAGACACTGTACCATGTGTACATGTCTCGTCTCACAAAATTCTTTGATCAGTTTGTAGTTGAGACTACTAGCTTCAAGATGAGCTATCACTCATAAAAAACTTTACACTGTACTGCAAGATCTAACTTACAGAAGTACTATAAAACATGTACTGAGAGAACTATAACTGTTAACTAACTTTCACAGTAACATGAAATCATTTAGATTTCTTCACATAAGAAGAATGCGCTCAGATCTTTGCACATGAACATGTGTTTTCTATTAGAGAAGATGTGTACAAAATGGCTTGGCCTCACTTTGCTCATAGCCATGGAAAACTCTCCTATACTGAGTAGCTCTTCCTTACCATCTCTCTTAGATGATTTGCCTGATTGTTCAGGTTCTATTATCCATTTCTACATATGCATACTTGCGTCTACTACATGTACGCTTCTATAATTCACTATTTCTTCTCTTTCTTATATACATTCTTGATTCGAGATTCGTAATTTTGGAAGTTTCTATGAACTATGTTACAGTCGTGAATTTGTCCCTTCACTAAGGCTTGATTTTCTGACTGCTTTGTTTCTGCGTCTCTTCGTCTTTCTTTATCCTTCATATGTCTTCATGTCTTTATGCCTAATTAGTGAGTGAATCTCCAATAGCTCCCCCTCAATCACTAATTTGCATCTTCTGATCTTTCATATATTCTTCTTTTCTTTTTTTCCTGCCATTTCTTTGAATCTGCTTGTCTTTACTCCATCCAAGCTCTTTGCCAGAATATCTGCAATCTGATCTTTCATAGGAGTGAATACTATTTCAATCTCCTTCTCCATTACCTTTTCCCTTAGGAAATGATATTGAATCTCTATGTGTTTTGTTCTTGCATGAAATACTGGATTTGTTGCAAGATACAACGAACTCATATTATCTCCATGTATGATAGGTATACCTTGATCAATACCCATGCTTTTGAACAAGGTCTGCGTCCATATCACTTCTTTAGCTGCTTCCACAAGTCCTTCATACTCAGCTTCGGTTGACGATAAAGCCACTGTATGCTGCTTCTTTGAACACCAACTCACAAGCTTATCTCCTAGGTATATCATATACCCATGTGTCGATCTTCTGTCATCTTAACTTCATGCCCAATCTGAGTCACTGTATGCTCTCAACTGTATATCTAATGTAAAAGGACAATATAATCCTTCCTTTATAGTTCTTTTGATATATCTAAGAACTCTTTGTCCTGCAAGCCAATGTTGATCTTTCGGACAATGCATAAACTGTGAGAGAACTCCTACTGCATAACTAAGATCTGGTCTTGTTAGCGTAGCATAAATCAAGCTTCCCACTAAAGATTGATATTTCCTCATATCTTTAAACTCTGCACCATCATATTTGCTGAGTTTATGATTTACTTCAAGCGGTGTTGAAGCTTCTCTGCAACTCTCCATGTTAAACTTCTTTAGTAAGTTTAGGAGATACCTTTCTTGCGAAACATATACGCCATGATCTGTATATGTAACTTCCATTCCAAGAAAATATGATAACTTTCCTAGATCACTGATCTTGAACTCTTTTTCAAGCAATCTCTTTACCTCTTTGATTCCTTCATCTGAGGTACCTGTTATTATAATGTCATCTACATAAATACAAATGTAGATCATACCTTCATCTGTTCTTTTAATGAGTAGACTTGCATCTGCCTTTGAACTTTGGTATCCAAGGTCATTGAGATACTTCACTGATGGAGAGTGTTAATCTCCAAAAGAACAAGTTACTCTTATATTTAGAGCACCTCTATAACAAGAATAACTCAAACCTTCACCAATTTTAGAAGATCAATACTCAATTGTCGAATTCTTGAACAAACTGTGAAGAAGGAGATTACACAAAAAGTCTGCTGCACATAATTCACTCATTGCCTTATCAAATGTGTAAAGTTTTTTATAAAACTTTGTACGAGGTGTTTCCTATATATTGCGCACCTTCTCCAAGTTGAATCACTCCAAAATTTTCAGTAGATCTTGAGAAATAACTTCAACAAGTCACCTATGTCTAAAATTGTTCTTCTGAGAAGTCGATTTAGACACCTATGACTTTAAACCTTTGATTCTCTCAATCTAGAACCGGTTTCTGCAAATGCCTTTAACCACAAATAGCATACCTTCCAACTTAAAGATTGAGTGCTTGCTTGCTCAAAACTTTACACTGTGGAAGGAGAATTGATCAAAACATTCATATCGAATTTTGCGCCTCCTGTAACTTCACTTCTTCTCATTTACATATGCAAATGTTCCTACACTCAATTCTCTCAGCCTGATCACAATTAAAAGCTGAAAATTTGTATAGAGGTCGATTACCTATAGACTTAGACTTGTACAAAAGAATTTCACAAAAGATCTAACACAAAAGAAGAAAACTCAGAAATATCAGGTGCAACATTTTCTTCATTTATGAGAAAAATTACAATTGAGTGATGAGAGAGTCTTGACTCACTTCTAAGATGTCTAATGACACATACAACTCCTGATTACTCTATTCTCATGCTCTCTCATACTTTCCCCGACATTTTCCATAGTATATATAGACAAAAATTTACAGGCTTATGACTACTCAAAGATATAAGTGAACTATCTCTGAAATAATGTACATATGTGTACACATCTTCACCTTCTGAATGTATTCTTCCTTCATGCTTCACAACTTGAATCTTTCCTTCAAACCTTGACTTCAACTCTTCATCAAAACATCAATTGTTGATTGTCCTGCACCGATAGCTCCCCCTCAATCATCAATTGAGGTTTTCTCTATCTTCTTTATGCCTGCCATGTCTTTGAATCTCTGTAGCTTTGGTCCATCCAAGCTTTTGGTAAGCATATCAGCTATCTGATCTTTTGTTGAAGTATGTATGACTTCAATCTCTTTATCCATCACCTTCTCTCTCGGAAAGTGATATTGAATCTCAATGTGTTTAGTCCTTGCATGAAACACAGGACTAGCAGCTAAATACAATGAACTAATGTTATCTCCATAAATGATAGGTGTACTCTGTATGGTGTCAAAACTCTTCATGAGAGTCTTAAGCCATATTACTTCCTTTGCAGCTTCAACCATACCTTTGTACTCAGCTTCTGTAGATGATAAAGCAACTGTGTGTTGCTTCTTTGAACACCAAGAGATTAACTTATCTCCCACATAACACAAGTATCCATATGTTGATCTTCTATCATCAGGATTACCTGCCCAATCTGCATCACTATATATTTTGGTATTTGTATCTTATGTAAAACCATAATACAAACCCTCTTTGAGTGTACCCTTAATGTACCTCAACACTCTTTGACCTGCAATCCAATGTTCTTTCCTAGGAAAATGCATGAATTGAGACAAAACTCCAACTGCATATGATAAATCAGGCCTAGTTAATGTAGCATAGATAAGACTACCAGCCAAACTCTGATATAGCTTCATATCCTTGAATTCTTCTCCACCATATTTGCTCAATTTGTGATTCACCTCCATTGAAGTAGGTGCTACCCTGCAATCATTCATTTTAAACTTGATTAACAAGTTTCTCAAATACCTTTCTTGAGTCACATACACTCCATGTTGAGTGTATGAAATCTCCATGCCCAAGAAATATGACAAGTCTCCCAAGTCACTGATTTTGAACTCTTTCTCCATTTGCTTCTTTAAGCTTTGAATGCCTTTCTCATCTGTACCTGTAAGAATTATATCATCAACATATATGCACATGTAAATGAACACATCATCACTTGCTTTAACAATCAAGCTACTATTGCCTTAGATACTTGAAATCCAAGTTCTTTCAAGAACTTCACAAGTCTATAATTCCATGCCCTTGGGGCCTGCTTCAAACCATACAAAGCTCTCTTGAGCTTACATACATGATCTGGATACCTTCCATCTCTGAATCCTTGAGGTTGCTCCATGAAAACATCATCTGAAATATAACCATTAAAAAAGCATTCTTCACATCTAATTCACATAATTTCCAACCTTTACATGCAGCAATGGCTATGAGTGTCTTGATGGTTGTCATCTTTGCCACAGGACTATAGGTCTCATCATAATCAATACCATATGTCTGAGCAAACCCTTTCACAACAAGTCTAGCTTTATACCTAGACACACTTCCATCTGCAAACCTCTTAGTCTTGTAGACCCATTTGCATCCAATAATCTTCTGACTATTTGGTTTAGGAACCAAATCCCATGTCTGATTCTCCATTAATGCTTCATATTCTTCCTGCATAGCTTTCTCCCAATTTTCCTTACCTTTTGCCTCTTCATATGTGGAAGGGTCTTCATCTACCTTTATCATGTAAGCATAATCTTTGGTAGCAAAAAAAGAAGTGTCATAGCTATACCTTGTAGGTTGCCACTTATGTCCTGATGACCTTCTGAGTTCTCCACTCCTTGAGGTTTCTGGTTCTTCACACTCAGGATCAAATCTTGGCATTTCTTCAACTTCAACCTGCACTTCATTATTCTCCTCTTCATCAAATATCTGAACCTTTGATTTTCTTTTGACTCACAACTTCTTCATCACCTGTATTAATATTGATTGTACCTGCATACCAAGTACCTTGCTCATCAAATGTAATATCTTTTGATACAAGAAATCGTTTTGTGGATGGATTCCACAACCTATATCCCATCTGCTTATCATCATAACCAATGAATACATACTTTTCAGCTTTAGGTTCTAACTTGTGTCTCAATTGTGATGGCACATATGCATATGCCAAACATCCAAATACTTTGCAATGATCCAAGGTAGGTCTCTTACCCCACCATGCCTCATATGGTGTCATACCCTACAAAGCTTTACATGGTAGCCTATTGAACAAATAAGTAGTTGTATTTACAGCCTCAGCCCACAAATAATTTGGGCAATTTTTCTCCTTCATCATTGACCTTGCAAACTCAACAAGAGTTCTATTTCTTCTCTCTGCTACACCATTTTGTTGAGGAGAGTACCTGCAAGTGATTTCCCTTTTTATTCCTGCATTCCACAAGTAATCATTGAACTCATTAGAAAAATACTCTCCCCCTCCATCTGACCTTAGTCTCTTCAATTTATGGCTTGTAATTCTTTCTACATACACATGATAATGTTTGAATGTATTGAATACCTCTGACTTATCTTTGATCACATAGATAGTGATCCATCTGGTAGCATCATCAACATAAATCACATAGTACCTTGAACCATTTATACTGAAATCCTTTGATGGTCCCCACACATCTGTGTGTACCAACTCAAGCTTCTCTGAATACATAAAACCATGCTTGGAATAAGATTGCTTATGAGCCTTACCTAATTGACATGCCTCACATCTGTATGTCATATGTTGACCTGCAACATTAGGCAATCCAAGCACTGAACCATTGTTAATCATATCTTTGATACCTCTTTCATTGAAGTGTCCAAGCCTCTTGTGCCAAAGATCTAACTCAGAGATCTTATGTCCTCCATAAGTGAACAAGGCATGACCAACATTACCTTGAATCTTTAATGTGAACAACCTTCCTTCTTTCTTCCCCGAAACAATTTGTTTAGACCCATTGCTAGGGTCTTCCACAAACACTCCTTCATTAGTGAATCTAACTTCATAACCTTTTTCAACAATTTGTCCTACACTTATCAGATTCTTAGGAATTGTAGGAACATACAAGACCTTACTCAAGAGAGTACTTCCATCCTTGGCCTTCACTGATCCAATTGACTTCACATTGTGCTTTGTATTGTCACCTGTTTGAACAACATGATTAGATACCTTATTTTCCAAATCAGTCATCAATGCTATGTTACCACTCAGGTGATTGCTACACCCTGAGTCAATGTAGAAGACTCTTTGGTCTTCACTTTTCCTTTCACAAGTTGCATTCATTATCAATGTTGAATCCTCCTTCTGATCTGAAGCATAATTGTAGTAGGTATTATTGTATTGTTGACTTTGGAATCCTCTACTTGCATTTCTTCCAAAGTAACCCTCTTCCTTTGAAGTTACCTCTTTGATTTTTGCCACCTCTTCCTCTTGAATTAAAATTCTGATTATATCCACCATTACTCTGATTATTATGCCAACAATCATTAGCTAAGTGATTTGTCTTAGCACAAATCCAGCAAGCTTTGACTCCATCTTTATTATTCCTGCCTCTTCCTCTACCTTTGCCACCTCCTCTTCCTCTTAGGAAGTTGGCTTGACTAGTTGTGCCTTCATCTTCATTTGCTTGTTGCTTCCCTTTGCTATTTTTCTTCTTATCCTTTGAGTACATTGCATGACCTGTACTCTTGTCAACTTCACCTTTGACATCCAATTTATCCTCCTCAATGTCTTCATCAACAGCTCCTAATGCATCTGCAATGTCCTTCATTCTGGTTACATAATCTGAGATGGATTGAGAGGCCTTCTTCTTGAATGTGGTAAATTCTACCCACAAGGATGCCTTCCTAGACTTTGTGGTATTTTGGAAATGCTCCTCCAAAGCATTCCATATATCACTTGCACTTTCAAGACCTCTAATGTGAGGTAGCAAGTAATCATTGACTGCCATATAGATAATGCTCCTAGCTTGAGCATCTCTCTTCATCCAATTCTTCAAATCTGATAATTCCTCCCTAGTTGGAACACTAGGATCTCTAAATTGAGGTTTTTCTTCTTCACCTGTAATGTAAGCTATCAAGTCTTTGCTCATTAGATGAGCTTCCATCCTCATTGACCATGCTGGATAGTTCTCTCTATCCAATTTTTCTATCTGAAGAGAATCTCCCATCCTTTCTTCACCTGTATATTGAATTCTTCAATCTTTATGAGTAATAGATGTACCTTTACTTCGAATATTACTCCTTTTGTCTTCCTTGGTGTCGTATGACCTTCTTCTCAAGCTTTATCCTCAAGCTTTCACCTTTTGAACCTTCAGATGTTGAATTCTTTGCACCTGCAGCAATCGAGGTCCTCCTTCCTTCAATTCTGATGCTTCCTGCTCTGATACCACTGATGGAGAGTGTTAATCTCCAAAAGAACAAGTTACTCTTGTATTTAGAGCACCTCTATAACAAGAATAACTCAAACCTTCACCAATTTTAGAAGATCAATACTCAATTGTCAAATTCTTGAACAAACTGTGAAGAAGGAGATTACACAGAAAGTCTGCTGCACATAATTCACTCATTGCCTTATCAAATGTGTAACGTTTTTTTATAAAACTTTGTACGAGGTGTTTCCTATAGATTGTGCACCTTCTCCAAGTTGAATCACTCCAAAACATTCAGTAGATCCTGAGAAATAACTTCAACAAGTCACCTATGCCTAAAACTGTTCTTTTGAGAAGTCGATTTAGACACCTATGACTTTAAACCTTTGATTCTCTCAATCTGGAACCCGTTTCTGCAAATGCCTTTAACCACAAATAGCTTACCTTCCAACTTAAAGATTGAGTGCTTGATTGCTAAAAACTTTACAATGTGGAAGGAGAATGTATCAAAACATTCGTATCGAATTTTGCACCTCCTCTAACTTCACTTCTTCTCATTTACATATGCAAATGTTCCTACACTCAATTCTCCCAGCCTGATCACAATTGAAAGCTGAAAATTTGTACAGAGGTCGATTACCTATAGACTTAGACTTGTACAAAAGCATTTCACAAAAGATCTAACACAGAAGAAGAAAACTCGGAAATATCGGGCGCAACATTTTCTTCATTTCTGAGAAAAATTACAACTGAGTGATGAGAGAGCCTTGACTCACTTCTAAGATGTCTAATGACACATACAACTCCTGATTAATCTATTCTCATGCTCTCTCATACTTGCCTCGACATTTTCCATAGTATATATAGACAAAAATTTACAAGCTTATGACTACTCAAAGATATAAGTGAACTATCTCTGAAATAATGTACATATGTGTACACATCTTCACCTTCTGAATGTATTCTTCCTTCATGCTTCACAACTTGAATCTTTCCTTCAAACCTTGACTTCAACTCTTCATCAAAACATCAATTGTTGATTGTCCTGCACCAACATTCACAAGTTGTAATTCCAAGCTCTTGGAGCTTGCTTCAATCCATAGAGTGCTCTTCTTAATCTGCAAACATGATTTGGGTAACTGGAACTTACAAACCCTTCAGGTTGTTCCATATAAACTTCATCTGATATATATCCATTTAGAAATGCATTCTTTATATCCAACTTACTTAGCTTCCATCCGTTTGATGCTACTATAGCAATCACTATCCTTATGGTTGACATCTTTGCCACCAGACTGAATGTCTCATCATAGTCTATGCCATGCGTTTGAGCATAACCATTGACTACCAATCTAGCTTTGTATCTGGCTATTCTTCCATCTGCAAGCTTCTTAACTTTGTAAACCCATTTATTTCCAATCACTTTCTTACCATTTGGTTTTGGAACAAGTTCCCAAGTCTTGTTCTCCTCAAGTGCATTAAACTCTTCCTTCATTGCTTCTTCCCATTTTTCCTTACCTTTTGCTTCACTGTAATTCTGAGGTTCTTCATCCTCCTTTACTAAGTAAGCATAGTTTTTCTGAGTCAAATAAGAAGTATCATAGGAATACCTTGTTGGTTGTTTCCTTACTCTGTTTGACCTTCTTGGTTCATACTCTTCATGTGTATCTGAATACACGTCTTCATCAAATCTCGGTGCATCTTCATTTCTCATAGTTGATCCAATCCTGGATGTACTTGTCTGCATATGATCTTCATCTCCATTCACCTGCAATTGTGATTTACCTTTTTCAATTCTTCTTACCTCTTCTTCAATTGTTTCATCATTATGCTCTTTATTTGCATACCAGCTCTTTCCTTCATCAAATGTAACATCTCTGGAAAGAGTAAACTGTTTGGTTAAAGGACTCCATAACCTATAACCCATCTGTTTTTCATCATATCCAATGAACACATATTTTTCAGCTTTTGGTTCAAGCTTATGTCTGAGTTGTGATGGTACATAAGCATAAGCTACTGATCCAAACACTTTGCAATGATCAAGTGTTGGTTTCTTACCCCACCAAGCTTCATAAGGGGTCATTCCATTTAAAACTGCACATGGTAATCTGTTAACAAGATATGTGGCTGTATTTACAGCCTCAGCCCAAAGATAGTTTGGACAATTCTTCTCCTTTAACATTGCTCTGGCAAACTCAATTAGAGTTCGGTTTCTCCTTTTTGCTACTCCATTTTGTTGTGGTGTATACTTGCAAGTTATTTCTCTTTTGATACCTGCATTCCACAAATAATCATTTAATTCTCGAGAAAAATATTCTCCTCCTCCATCAGACCTTAGTCTTTTGAGTTTCTGTCCTGTAAGTCTTTCAGCATATGCATGAAAATGCCTGAAAGCTCCAAACACTTCTGACTTCTCTTTCAAAACATAAAGAGTTATCCATCTTGTTGCATCATCAATAAAAAGAACATAATACCTTGAGCCACTGATAGATCCTTCTTTTGTCGGTCCCCATACATCTGTATGTATGAGTTCTAGCAAACCATCGTGTTTGTAACCATTCTTCTGAAATGGTAACCTGTGTGCTTTTCCATCTGACACGAACATTTGTGAATCATATGTTGATTTTTCATATTTGGTAATCCTCTTACGGATTGTTTCTCCACCATTGCTTTGATTCCTTTTTCATTAAAATGTCCTAACCTCTTATGCCAGTGGTCTAATTCTGTAAATGCTTTATCACCATGTGTGATTAAAGCTTGACCAACATTCCCTTGCACTTTAAGAGTAAAAAGTCTACCTTCCTTTTTACCATGGACAATTTGATTGTATCCATTTTCTGGATCTTCAACAAATACTCCTTCATTTGTAAACCTAACTTGAAAACCTTTTTCTACTATCTGTCCCACACTGATCAGATTCTTTGGGATTGTTGGAACATACAAAACATTTGTTAGCATCTCAGTGTTGATATATTTAGGTAGTGATGTGTGTGAACACACTAGGACTGCCGGGGCACTTTTTTCCCTCTTTAGGAGGTTTTTTTCCCTCTTTAGGAGGTTTTTTTCCCCCGGCTTGTATATACGCCTATTGCCCTAATGGGCTACTTATCTTTGTACATTCTCTAGTAATACATTCAGTCTTGTGTGTTGTGCTCCAAGCTTCTTCTTCTTCCTTGTGCTGTTCGTGTGCTTCCATAGACATCTAACTCCAACAATTGGTATCAGAGCAGGTCGTCGCTTCATCTAGGGTACCATCGACACTCCTCCGTTTGCAGTCTCAGATTCGCATGAAATTTGGTGAGCATACTAGGGTGTTTCAGAGATCAAAACAGCTTCGCTATGTGGTGCCGAAATCGCGATCTGAGCTCGTTTCGGCCTCCAAATGCACTATCGCAGCGCTTGTGCATGTTATTTTGTCTTTTTGTGCCAAAGGTATATACCTGTTTCTGTTCGTCAGTATAAGCGTCTCGAAGTCTGCTACAGGTTTAGTAGAACTCGTCTTGGCAGTTCCGTTCAACTTTTTGAGATACAGTCAATTTTTTGTAGCAAGGTATTTTAGTCACCGGCCATGGCTGAAAGCAGTGATGTATTCCGTATGTTGGTTGTTGAGGATAAGTTTGATGGTACCAACTACCCATTATGGGCTTATATGATGCGACACGTATTGGTTGCAAAAGGATTGTGGAACATTGTGCAGGGTGTTGAAAGACGTCCTGTTACACCTGTAACAACATGTATTGCAAATACAGGTGCTGGAGCTGATGAAGATGGTGTCGAAGATGATATTGTGCAGATTCCTGTTCGTGCTGCTGTTTCTGCTACACCTACTGCAGAGCAGATTCGTTGGGATGGCAGAGATGCCTAGGCACATGCATTGATAGATTTGTCTATCAAACGTGCCATTATTCCTCATATTCGCTCTTGCAGAACAGCCAGGGATGCTTGGGATACACTTACCACATTGTACCAAGCTAGGAATGAGGCTCCTGTTGCTTACCTCCAAAAACAGTTGGAGAGTGAGCACATGAATGAAGGTGATTCTATGGACAATTTTCTAATGAAGATCAAAGATTTGAAGGAACAGTTGATTTCTGCTGATGAGGTTATACCAGATAGCTCACTTGTGCAAACCGTTCTGAATGGTCTACTTGATTCATATCAGAGTTTTCCTTCTACTCTTCGGTTGATGATGAAAGGCAATCCGAATGCCTTATCATTTGAGGAGTTAGTCTCTGTTCTGTTGCAGGAAGATCAGTCCAGGCAGAACAGGTCCATTATGCATGTTGCAGATCAAGCTTTCCTGGCTAGTCAGAAGGGCAAAGGAAAATGGAGCTCTTCCTTTAGTAAGCAGAAATCTGCAAATGCTGCACATTCGAAGAACCAGGATAAAGATGAGAAGAAATTAGAAAAGCAGAAATTGTTTTGCAAGTACTGTAAAGGAAATGATCATATCATAAAGAACTGTCCAAAACTGGCTACAAAAGAGGCAAAGAAAAAGGAAGCTGGAATGGTTGTTGCAGAAGCCTCTACACCAAAAACAGAGTCTGCTAATCTTGTGCAGGAAGAAGAATGGGCATTTGCTACTGTTTGCAGTTTTGACCCATCTTCTCATGAGCAGTGCATGTCTGTAGTGGACTCAGATGTTTGGTACTTTGACAGTGGGGTGACCAAACATATTACCTCGCAGCACAGTTTCTTCTCTTCACTCGAGCCTGCCCCTACAGGGAATATTGTCACATGCGCCAACAACTCCTCTTATCCTGTTATGGGAGTTGATAAGATCATTCTGACTACTGCTGATGGTAGTTCTTTCACCTTGTCAGATGCTTTATATGTGCCAGGGATCAAGAAGAATCTGTTATCAGTTTTTGCATTAGGCAAGATTGGCTTGGTTGTGAAATTTGTTGATGACAGATGTACAGTTCATGATCTGTCAAATGGCGATGTTATTATTGCTTCTGGCATTTTATGTCGTGGGTTGTATAAGCTCATAGACTATGAAAGATTTGTGAATGATTTGGCATGTGCACTTCATGATTCTCAGGCTATGTCAGATGCAAAGCTTTGACATCCACGCTTTGGTCATCTGAATTTTGCTAGTTTGCTACGCCTGCAGAAATCTGATATGGTGTCTTCTTTGCCCAAGCTTGAGGCACCTAGAAAACATGTATGTGAAGGCTGTATTTTGGGCAAAATGCACCGTTCCTCCTTTCCAAAACATGGTTCAGTTCGGGCTACGCAAAAATTGCAGCTTGTACATAGTGATGTCTATGGTCCTATGCAGACACCTTCTTTTGGAAACTATCTTTACTTCGTGACTTTCATTGATGATTTTTCCAAGCATGCATGGGTATATCCATTGAAGGAAAAGTCCGAAGTGTTTTTGTGCTTCAAACAGTTTTTGGTTTTGGCGGAAAATCTATCAGCATGTAAAATGGGCACCCTCCATTCTGATCGAGAGGGGGGGAATATATGTCTTCTGATTTTAATGCATTTCTGGCTGAATGTGGGATAAAACATCAGTGTACAGTGCCGTATACACCTCAACAGAATGGAGTTGTTGAACGAAAGAACAGGTCACTCATGGAGATGGCGAGGTGTATGGTCAAGAGTCAGGCTTTACCACATAGTTTCTGGCTTGAGGCTGTCATGTGTGCAGCATATGTACTTAACAGGTATCCCACTAAAGGGCTGCAGTCTATCACTCCATATGAGGCTTGGCATGACCGCAAGCCATCTGTTGCTCATTTGCATGTTTTTGGTTGTTTGGCATATGCATTAGTGCCTGAATAACATCGCAGAAAATTGGATGATAAGGCAGTAAAATGTATTTTTGTTGGATACAGTTCTGAAAGTAAAGGCTATCGTCTGTATCATCCACAGACTAAACGCATTCTGGTTAGCTGTGATGTTGTTTTTGTGGAAGATGCTATTCAGCCATTGCTTTCATGTACCAAGGAGACATTTGTTAGCTCCAAAGACATGTATGATACTTTGATGCCTCTTTTTACAGGTGGACAGTCTAGTGCTGGTCCTAATGATGCAACTTCTCAGCCTTTGCAGGTTTCATGTGATGATGCAGTTAATTCTATTTTTGATGTAGATGTACATGATGCACTTATTGATGAGAGAGCTGATATTGAGCAGGCAAGAACTATGCCAAAATGGTTGGTGCAGACTTTGCCTGATAGCAAATTAGATGCACCTCTGTCATATCGTACTCGTTCAGGCTCTCATAGTGCCTCTTTTGCATCAGATTGCTATGCTATGGCTGCATCTAGTCTCTATGATGAGAATGAGCCTGTTTTGTTTGATGAAGCACAAAATTCAGAAAATTGGATGGCTGCTATGCAATCTAAATATGATGCTATAATGAAGAATGATACTTGGTGTTTATGTGACTTGTTCATAGCGTAAACCTGATGGTACAGTGGACAGGTATAAGGCTAGGCTTGTTGCAAAGGGTTATGCGCAGGAAAGAGGCATTGATTTTGATGAGACCTTTGCACCTACATGCCGTATAACTACTGTTCGGAGCATTTGTGCACTTGCAGCCCATCATGGTTGGAATGTACATCAGTTGGACATTGAAATAACATTTCTGAATGGTGACTTGCATGAAGAAGTGTATGTTTTTCAGCCCCGTGGCTTTGTGCAGAAAGGGCATGAAAACCAGGTGTGCAGGTTAAAAAAGGCATTATATGGTTTAAAGCAAGCACCACGTGCTTGGTATGAGAAGATACATGCCTATCTGGTTGCACATGGTTTTGAGAACAGTCCAATTGAAAGCACCTTATATGTTATGCGTGCTAATGATGTGCTTCTGATCATTGTTGTCTATGTTGACGACATGCTGCTCACTAGTCCTATTGAGAAGCATATTGCTGATTTCAAGGCTGATTTGCATGCCTCATTTGAGATGTCTGATTTGGGGCATTTGCATCACTATTTGGGCATTCAGTTTATGCAAGTTGATGGTGGAATGGCTTTGTGTCAAACGAAATATATTGACACGTTATTGCAGCGTTTTGGCCTTGAAGAGTTGCCACTCCTATGGAGACACGTTTACGATTGAGTCTTCATGATGTTGGAGATGCATTTGATGTTGTTCTCTATCAGCAGGCTGTTGGATGCTTGATTTATTTATGCGTTACTCAGCCAGATAATCAGTTTGTTGTCTCACAGATGAGCAGGTTTATGCATTGCCCAGGAGTCACGCATTGAAAGGCGGTTAAGTGCATCTTTCGCTACTTGAGTGGTACTCGGCTACTTGGGTTGTTTTATCCCAAGGGGGGATCACTACTGCCAGATTTGCATGCTTTTTGTGACTCAGATTGGGCTGGTTGTTATGACACTCATGTGTCCACCAGTGGTTTTTGCTTCATGCTTGGTAGTTCATGTATATCTTGGTTGAGCAAGAAGCAGCCTACTGTGGCCTCAGACACCTTATGGCTGATTTGGGTGTTGGCCAGTCTTCTGCCACCACCATCTTCACTGACAGCCAGAGCGCATTGACAGTTGCGAGGAATCCTGTGTTCCATGCTCGCACTAAGCACATTGAGGTGCATTATCACTATGTCAGGGAGAGGTTCTTTGCTGGGGAGATCAGCTTGGCATATGTGCCCACGCAAGAGAACATAGTAGACCTTTTCACGAAGGCTCTGCCTAGGGAGAAGTTTGAAGCTTTCCGCAAAGCTTTGGGCTTACTTCCTTTTGTGGAGTGATTTCCATAGAGCTTGGAACTTCCTTATACATGAGTGCCAGCTCCTTGTTCACCGCATCACTCCCAGGGGGGGATTTGTTGATATATTTAGGTAGTGATGTGTGTGAACACACTAGGACCGCCGGGGCACTTTTTTCCCTCTTTAAGAGGTTTTTTTCCCCCGGCTTGTATATACGCCTATTGCCCTAATGGGCTTCTTATCTTTGTACATTCTCTAGTAATAAATTCAGTCTTGTGTGTTGTGCTCCAAGCTTCTTCTTCTTCCTTGTGTTGTTCGTGTGCTTCCGCAGACATCTAACTCCAACAGTCAGCTCCATTCTTACACTTTACTTTTCCAATTGACCTTACATTATGTTTTGTGTTATCACCTGTCTGTACTGTATGATTTGAAATACCTCCTTCCAATTCTGATAACAATTCTATATTTCTTGACAAATGATTTGAACAACCAGAGTCAATATAGAATACCTTGAGATCTTCATTCTCTGACACGCTTATCGAATTCATCATCAATGTCGTATGATTGTCATTCTGTGTATCATTTGCATAGTTATAGTAGGTAGTGTTGTGAGACTGATTCTGTCCCCAACTTTTTGCTCCACCTCTACCATATCCGCCTCTTTGGCTTTGTCTACCTCTTTGATATCTTCCATTTCTGCCTTTGCTATTGTTATTCTGATTCTGACTTGATCCTTGAGAATTATGCTAGCAATCATGAGCCAAATGATTGCTTAATCCACAAATCCAACAAGACTTCTTGTTGTTATTCTGATTACCTTTTCCTTTTGTATTACCTCTACTTTTACTTCTGACATTACTTCTTCCTCTTGCATAATTTGCTTGAGTAGTCATCTCTTCTTCATCTTTTTCTTTACCTTTATCACCTTTCTTCTTACTCTTTGCATACATAGCAGAACTATGTCCTTTATCTCCATCTGTCTTCAAATCTTGCTCAAATGTTAGCATTAGTCCAAGCAACTGATTTAAATCTGGTACAAAATGATTTAATGAAAGTTCAATTGAGAGTACGAAAGGTTTCCACCTTTCATCTCCTCTTAATCCTGCAAGCAATTGCGCTATTAACCTGTGATCTTCGATATCCTCATCAATGGATCCAAGATTGTCTGCCAAGTCCTTCATCTTAGTGACATAATCACTAATGCTTTGACTTTGCTTTTTCTTGAACGTTGTAAATCTGACCATAAGCTAGCCTTCCTAGCTTTGGTAGTGTTTTGGAAATGATCTTCCAATGCACTCCATATGTCTTCCGCTTTCTCTAGACCTCTAATATGTGGTAATAGATGATCTGTAATGGTATTGTAGAATAAGCTCTTGCTGTTGCATCTTTCTTTTGCCATAGCTTCAAGGCTTCTAACTCTTCTTTCTTCAGTTGACTGTCCTCTCCAAAAGTAGGCTTCTTTTCTTCTCCTGTCACATATATCATTAAGTCCTTACTCATAAGTAAGGCTTCCATTCGCATTACCCATGCGGGATAATTATCTCTATCCAATTTGTCAATAGAAATGTGATCTGCCATGGTCTTCTTGTTTCTCTTACTATCGGTGAGTATAACGTTAAAGGATTTTACCTTTTGTAAACCTTTACCCTTGAGAATGATATCCGAACGCTTCTTTGATTCCGTTTGCTGATGATCACCTCAGCTTCCACCTTTCCAACAAAGAATTCTTCAACTTCTCTTGTATATGCGCGTCCGTTTACTCTTGAGAACCTTTCTTCTCTTCAAAACCTTTCTGCTTTGATACCACTTGTTCGCTTCGTGATAAAAGCTTGATAACTAAGCTGCGGAATTTGCCATGCCACAAGAACTAAGCTAAAGTGATGTTAGAACACCTCTATAATCATCAATAGCTTAGCAAGTTTCCTGAAACTGAAAACTTCACAACTGTGTTTAGTGAAATCTGGAAATTCACTTTACAGAAACCTTCACCTTTTCTTCAAGCTTCAATTCTGATCTGATTTACTTCAATTTCCACACTTCTTTGTTTGCTTATTGTTAGATATTCTTTCCGTCACTTAAATGAGTCAAAATTATGTTTTGAACTCACTGGAATTTCACCGGAACTTCTCCGGACTGTTACCGAACTGTCACTGTAATCTTACCGGAATGTTACCGGAATCAACTCCAATTCTGTTTGTAGTTACTTCAAATGATCGTAGATGAAGTAAGGGAATAATACCTGAACTTTCTTCAGTGAATGAACTCTATCTGAAGTTTGAGAAAAAAATTCACCAATTCAGGATGCCTTTTACGATCAAACAATGTACCATGTGTACATGTCTCGTTTCACAAAATTCTTTGATCAGTTTGTAGTTGAGACTACTAGCTTCAAAATGAGCTATCATTCATAAAAAACTTTACACTGTATTGCGAGATCTAACTTACAGAAGTACCGTAAAACATGTACTCAGAAAATTGTAATTGTTAACTAACTTTCACAGTAACATGAAATCATTAGATTTCTTCACATAAGAAGAATGTGCTCAGATCTTTCCACATGAACATGTGTTTTCTATTAGAGAAGATGTGTACAAAATGGCTTGGCCTCACTTTGCTCATAGCCATGGAAAACTCTCCTATACTGAGTAGTTCTTCCTTACCATCTCTCTCAGATGAATTGCCTGACTGTTCAGGTTCTATTATTCATCTCTACATACACATACTTGCGTCTACTACATGTACGCTTCTATAATTCACTATTTCTTCTCTTTCTTATATACATTCTTGATCCGAGATTTGTAATTCTGGAAGTTTCTATGAACTATGTTACAGTTGTGAATTTGTCCCTTCACTAAGGCTTGATTTTCTGACTGCTTTGTTTCTGCTTCTCTTCATCTTTCTTTATCCTTCATATGTCTTCATGTCTTTATGCCTAATTAGTGAGTGAATCTCCAACAATGATTATAAAGGAACTTGCATGAGTAAATACTTGGTTATTCAAGAATATAAACCAAGAAATTCTTACATAATATACCTCCCCTTTTAGAAACTTTTTCCATACTTCCATTGATTTTGCTTTGCAGGATGGTATCTAAGAATGTGACTCATTACATCACTTCAATTATGGCCTTTTATGGACTATATTCATATTGGCATTTTTTTGTTTAATTTCAACATTTTGATGAGGTTTCAATGGTGCAATGATTATACGGGAACTTGCATATGACAAAATGGATGGTATGAAAAAATGGAAAAGATTGGATGACATGACCGATACAAGTGATACGAGCCATCCGAAATTATCCGATTACCCGTATCGCTTGCATCGATCGTGTCATAAAAACTTCTCTATCCTCTTCACATTTAACTTTTCAACATGAATAAAGCAACAAGCACCCAAAATAGACATTTTGATGATAGGACCAATTCAATTTTTCTTGAACCATGCAATGAAGTCACTTTTGCTTAGTTCTCAAAAGGATCAATTCAACATTACATTACTCAAGGCATATCAATATAGTTACAATGACCATCTTCCAAGTGAAGACAGACATAATTACATACAATTTGTACATCAATAAATCTTCCAACATATGTTGGTTACACATTAGATTACAATCTTACATTCCAAAAATATAATGTTTCACCCTTCTTTTCTATCCTTTTTGGAGCCCTCACCTCTACTCTTATTCTTTGGTCCATGCTTCAATGGGGAGTGAATAGGAAACCCGTTCTTCTTTTCTTTAGACTTCTTTTTATGTGGTGTGGTGGTGGAGGTGAGTTTGGATCATAAGGGCATATTGCATGTTCCATAATGGCATTTATTGCTCTCTCCTTGATCAAGATGACCCAAGCATCTGACAAGTTTAACTCAGGATTGTAAAACCTGCTTTCCAAGAACCTTACTGCATTTGCAATCACTCTCCAGTCACATGAGGTGTTGTATTTCTGTAATGGTACATGTATTTGAATGTATCCAAACCTTTTTTCTTCATTCAATGAAGGAATTCCTGGAATGTTTTGATCAATATGCATTTTGAGAAGCTTAGCAGCACTGCAAGGTAAACTTAAATTTAAAATGGATGGCAAGGCTTTAAAATAGAACACAAAATAACGTATGGAAAGGCTTACACTTCAGAGTTTCCATGTTGTGATTGGAGAGAATTCCTTGTTATCTTCTTTGTCCTGGCCATAACCTACAACAAAAAAGATTATTATCACCTGATAAATAGGACTTTCACTAGAGAAAAATAGATCATGGATCAATGAGGATTAATATTAGGACATTGATCAATTACACAAAAAAAGATTACATCATTCATATTTGCAATGTCTTGTATCCCTTTGGGCAATAAATATGTGTATCTATGTACATTTCATGAGTAATAAGCTTTGAAAAGAAATATATTTAATAGAAATAACTGGAAACACAAGCAGAAACAAAGCATGAGACACGACCAATCCAAGTGATTAGGGTCATCAGAGAATATCAAATGGGCATAATCGTCTGCATTGGTCCTAATCGCTTGAATTGGTCATGTCCAAAGGAGGTCATCTTGAAGCTTAGATTGCATGTGAACTTTTGTATCTTATTATTGGTTAAGAATTTGGAGAAAATAATGCGACCATTGCATCCCGAACGTGCCAAAACCCTAAGATTGGCGGTCTATTTGCATGATTTTGATACGGAGAGGTCTTGATAAGCCTTTTTGTATTGATTTCCAGACACGACCGATGCAAGCGATTAGGCCCATCCAACATTTCCAGATGAGCCTAATCGCTTGAATTGGTCGTCTCTTAGATTCATGCACAAATAGGCTCATCAAGACCTCTCGATATCAGAATCATGCAAATAGACAATCAATCTTAGGGTTTTGGTGTTTCAAATGCAATGGTATCATTAGTTTCTTGAAATTTTGAGCCAATAGTAAGACAGGGAAGTTCATGACCGATGCAAGCGAAATAAGCTAGCTTGCACAAAAAAGAGTTTAAGAGCTTGGAACAAATTTTAAAAGCAGAAAAACTAATTAAAAAAACTTTCAAAAAGCACTCAAGAAACATGACTGATGCAAGCAAATTAGGGTCATCGGGAAATCCCGGAATGTCCCTAATCGCTTGTATCGGTCGTGTTGTAAAATAATTGATCATGATGACCCTAAACCCTCACACAAAATGTGGTCTATGGAAAGTTTTGAGAAGCATGTAAAAACTCGAAGACAATGGCAAGTCGATGGTAGCAAGGAGTTCACAAAAAAATGAAAAAAAGTGAATAGAGGAGCTTAAATAGGTCTCTGGAATGATTTGACCGTTGGTGACATGTGGTAGTGTGTGATTGGTCCATGTCATCTAGCCGTTGCAAATCCTAACGTTACAATGCCACATGGCATCATTTCAGTGGGCCACATCATCTAGCTGTTGTAATTCCCAACGTCCTTTTGCCATGTGGCACTCACTTATTGGTCCACATCATGTGACCGTTACCCCGTCCTCCTCGACTATAAATACGAGTCCCCTTCACCATTTCACATTTTCAACCTTCATAGAATTTCTCTCTTCATCACCCATGCATACTTGTGCTTCATACCCAATACGACTAATACAAACGATTAGATGTGTTTGACCCACCTTTGACTAGCTTATTTCGCTTGCATCGGTCATGAACTTCCCTATCTTAATATTGGCTCGGAATCAAGAACCTAATGCTACCATTGCATCCGAAATGTGCCAAAACCCTAAGATTGATTGTCTATTTGCATGATTCTGATATCGAGAGGTCTTGACGAGCCTATTTGTGCATGAATCTAGGACACGATCAATGCAAGCGATTAGGCTTATCTGGAAATGTTGGATGGACCTAATCGCTTGCATCGGTCGTGTCTGGCAATCAATACAAAAAGGCTTATCAAGACCTCTAGGTATGGAAATCATGCAAATAGACAGTCAATCTTAGGGTTTTGACACGTTCCAGACGCAATGGTAGCATTATTTTCTCCCAATTCTTAACCAATAATAAGATACAAAAGTTCACATGCAATCTAAGCAACAAGATGACCTCCTTTGGAGATGACCAATTCAAGCGATTAGGACCATCCAAGCTTCCTTGATGGGCCTAGTCGCTTGAATTGGTTGTGTCCAATCAAGTATCATATTTATAGCTATATGAATGGATGCTCCATATAGAACAACTTAATGTGTGTATAAATATTATTTTCAACATTAATTATAAGTTTCTATAAAGTTAAGGATGAGAAATTGAACAGGACTGATGCAAGCGATTAGGCCCATCGGATATTCTCTGATGACCCTAATCGCTTGGATCAGTCGTATCTCATGCTTTGTTTCTACTTCTGTTTCCAGTTATTTCTATGGCTTTAAAAGTTTCCTTGGACCTTTTCTGACCTAGGTTTTCAATTTTTTGCACATATATCTATATTGGATGAAGACAACTACATTGGCAGGGGGAAGGGAACAAGGAAAACCATAGAGGAGAAAGCAAAGACAAAGATGGATATTCATTCAGTGATCCACTATCTTCCAAAATTGAATCCAAAATTATTTTGTGTTATTCATAAGTAGTATAGTGAAGAGGTAGATTTTTCACTATTCTCCTTGAGGACTCTTTCAGGATACATGGGTTTTACTTCAATACCCTTTAATGCATATAGAGTTTTACTACTTGAAAGAACAGCTGCATTAAGAATTTTTGGATATGCCCCAGGATTCAATGCTTCAAGGGCAGGCTACTTCCTTTGTTACTCAAGCTATGCAATGGCTGCAAGGGTGTCAGATGTTAAAAGTACTACAGGAGAAAAGAGTACCTCAGATATAGAGGAGATTTGCTAGAGCCAAGTTCATTCAAAAGACTCAAGAAGGATTAAATATATTCCTTTTGAAAGCTTATTACTCATGAAATGTACATAGATACACATATTTATTGCCCAAAGGGATACAAGACATTGCAAATATGAAGGATGTAATCGTTTTTTGTGTAATTGAGCAATGTCCTAATATTAATCCTTATTGATCCATGATCTGTTTCTCTTTAGTGAACGTCATATTTATCTGATGATAATAATTTGTTTTTTGTAGGTTATGGATAGGACAAAGAAGACAACAAGGAATTCTCTCCAATCACAACATGGGAACTCCGAAGTGTAAGCCTTGCCATACGTTTTGTTGTGTTCTATTTTAAAGCCTTTCCATCCATTTTGAATTTAAGTTTACCTTGAAGTGCTCTTAAGCTTCTAAAAATGCATATTGATCAAAACATTCCAGGAATTCCTAAATTGAATGAAGAAAAAAGGTTTGGATACATTCAAATACATGTGCCATTACTGCAAGAGAAATCATAAGAGTCCCTGATTTCAATCAGATTATGATGAGGCTTTAGGCAATCGCATCTTTCTTTTTCATGTGCATTGATAACACAAACGTTTTGCTCAAAGCTTTCTAAAAGTACTTCCACCATGTTAAAGTCACTAGGTAGGAAAATCTCAAAATTTGGAGAGTCAAGGGAATTCGTTGTGTCAATTCACTCTTGGTTGGAGTATAGGGCATGGATAAAAGCAATAGAAAAATGGTGCCTGCCACTCAAAGAACCCACAACCCATTTGTGAGAACATTGAACGGAAGATTCTAAAAAGGAAGAGGACCATACGGTCTTGAATCCTACCACATCACCTCCTCACCGCTACAGATGCACCATGGAGATCTAGCAATACTGAGGGGTGATACGTTTCAACATTTTCATGAGGTCTCCCCATCGATTTAAACCTCCTGCAGTGAGATGAAATACATGCTTTTAGTGGCAAAATTAATACTTATAGGATTGTTACGTATGCATATGCTTTCGTGCTTATTAGAGTCAATGCCTTGTTGTACACGGTTAAACCACCAACCCATCGAAATCCACAGATGTGTTTGATGTAATTGGTTGTATTTCATTAGGCATTCGCATGCCTAGACTATCTTTTTTTCAAGTCTGGGGGGTGTATACTTCAACCAAGCTTAAAAGCATACAGTATAAAAAAGAAGAGATAAAAAAGAACAACGGCAAACAATGCAGAAATGTGGAATTTGCGTTTCACCTTCTGCATTTAACCACAATGACTCAGGGATTAAGGCTTTTTTTTTTTCTTTTTTTGAGGGTACAAAGAAAGTTGAAATGACAATGAAATTGAAATGTCTAGCCGGGCAGGAATCGAACCCAACAGCGTTCCATTTTATCCGCTACACCAAACCCATTTGGACTAAGGCTTTTCTGTTCTAAAAAGTGGAAAGAAACAAGCACAAGATGACATTTCAACATACCCTGCTTTTAGGTTGTCCTATCACATGGCTTGGTTTGAGTCCATAGATCACGCACAATTTCGTACGTAAAAGTAAACTGAGTTTGTGTATCGGCACAATCATATTGGGCACCAAGAAAGAGAGAAGAAAGTACATCTCTCTGTCTACACACAGAGACCAAAGAGTTATGCACAGAGACCAAAGAGTTATGCATATACACACACAGATACCAAAGAGTTATGCACCTCTGGTCACCTCTCTTTGATATTGCATTCCAAAGTAGACTTATCGCTTCAAGAGGAAGCAATCTCTCTCTCTCTCTCTCTCTCTCTCTCTCTCTCTCTCTCTCTCTCTCTCTCTCTTCGCGCATACACATTGAATAACATGGTCCATCATGTTTGAATGTAATTTGTAGATGGCAATTTCAAGAAAGGCTCGCTCGATACTAGTTCGGTATCAACCATATTGATCGTACATTACGTACATGTCACCGAAATGTATCAAATATCGTGTTTCAGCATATGCAATCAATATAAGCTACATTTTCTCACTTCTTTTCATAGAGTTCTTAAATTTCTATCCACCGTCGTATCTAAAATAATACACAGACAAGATAGTGAGCTAGCTGGATAAGTGCGCGCATTCCTACAAAATTAATTTGGAGTTCTAGCCTAAGAAAACTGAATACGATCTGTTATTCAAGTCAAATGTCTAAGGATTTCCAAGTCTGTTCTCTACATTAGATCAAAGACGTAAAGACCATAGACTCTTGTCGTGTTAATCATCTGCGCGCTTGTGTTGCATAGCATACTAGTTTTGGTTAGCATATTGCCTTTGTTAAATAGCATATTGATTGTGCTAACTAGCATACTGGATGTGCTAATTAGCATAGTTCTTGTGTTATCCGACATACTCCTTGTGCTAGTTATCATAAGAATTTATGGTGAAAACTCATGCCCTTTCATGATTTCAATGTCATTTTACTTTGTATAATCTCTTAATGCATCAAATGTTTATCTACATGCAAATTTGTATACTGGTATACAAGATCATCCTGCTAACAAAAGGATCGATGGCATTGAAAAGTTGTCTCTAGAATTGATCCGGTTGAGATAGACAACATGAAGGAGACAAAAAAAAAGGAAGATATTGACAGACCATTCATACCCAAAGGCCCTCAAAATGCATGTATTAATAGATGACTCTATAGTTTCATGAACACACTCTAGAGAATGTTAGATATACTCAATACTCCACCCTCAAGTGACCACAAATGATCCATGGTGCTCTAACTTGTAAGGCCCCCATTATGAGGAGAAGCCATTGTGAGAGCACATACATTCGTGCAACCCTAACTTCCACGTTAGATGAGGTATATGTGTGACCGTTCATGGTAATAGATGATCGTTGTGAGCCTAGCCCTTAAGTTAAGTAGGGCATAAACTTCCAAGCCATTGGGTTGCCATTTAAGGAAAAAATAAAGGCCTTGTGGTGCTACACAATTTCCTCATAGAACCTTAATGGGGGGAGTGCAAAGGGGGGCTTGCCCCCCTCTACGGGGTCCAAGGGAACCTATCCCCCTGGCCAGTACGACCAAGATGGAAGGACTTTTAGTCATGGAGATATTGTCGAATTGTATATTTTTTTCTCGACTGCATTTATCTATACTGACTCCCCTTGTAAACTCTATATAAGCATGGCCTCGGTTGAGCTTTATATAGCATTATGCACTACTAAGCCCTTCATCTAGAGTCTGTGTAGATCACCATCTAAGCTCCACACTGGAAGCGCATGGGTGGACAACACCATCATTGTAGCTGTCTTACTCCCACAATTTGAGAATTTGAGTTCACTATCTCTTAGTCTACATCTATCTTTGTTTGCTTTTTCCTCTCAACTTTGTCCACTAATATATTCCATTGTGCTATTATTTTCTTACCTGGTATTAGATCTCAACAAGCTTTGAGTAGTGTCGAACCAAAAACACAGAGGATGCAGAGGTTTCAATGACAAAAGGCAAAAGATTTCAAGCAGTGCGTCATCATCTACAATAAGGAATCAAGGTGGTTCATCAATAGGAGTAGGTGGAGCATAGACAAAACGAGCAACGATGTTGATCATCCCAACATTGGAGATACGACCATGAGCCTTCACAGAAGGCAAACCTGATGGTATGAACTCACCCTATGGAAGTTTAATACCACTTCTATCCTTGATTCATATGTTCTTCTAGAGACTCTTCTTGGGACTAATCATGATCCCCAAGAAACACCTAATCCAAATAATCATGGTTGAATGAGTCCTCTTGATATTGATCTTCTATGTGCTTGGAAACATAAAAATGCATATGCATTTTGTGCTCTAGTTACAAGTACTACTAATAGTGTTATGAATCTCATTTAACATACTACCAACATGTGTGAAGCATGGAACATATCGAGAAATCAATGTAAAACTTGTAATTAGACATAAATTTAGAATTTGGAGAGAATTAGCTAGCAGTAGAAAGGTTTGCTGATGGGGAGACTACAGAGGTGTTTATCACTCCCATAAAGAATATATGAGATCAAACGGCAAGAGGAGGTGTACAAAAGTCAAGTGAGGAGCTAGCTTGGCATTGTCTTCGAATCTATCCACCAAAGTTTGGTGCTCTGGTAATTGCTCTTAATACTCAAATCAGACCTCAACCACTAATTTTTGAAGAATTTAGTGCCTTATTCATGGAGGAGGAGCTGTGGATCAAGGCAAGGAGATGTTGTGTTCGTAGAAAATGCAAAACGAGGCAAAGGAGACTCTTCAAGATGGAGACAAAAAGAAGAACCACAAAAAGATATTCAAGGGAGATTGTTTCCACTACAAGAAGAAAGGACACATAATCCAAGGTTGTCGCAACAAGAAGGAAGAAGAGAAGAATGTACCTTCAAAAGGTGGTAAGTGCAAGGCGTCTACCAAAATTGTAAAAATAGAGCTTGAATTATTTGTTACGATAGAGGAGTTTGCTCCTCAACTACAGATCCAGGAATAGATGACTCATGGGTGGTGGATAGTGGTGCCTCTTGTCACATGATGAACATAAAAGACCTTTATAGTTCCTTACAACCTCTAAAGGAACCCATCACAGTAAAGTTAGGAAACAGTGCAAGATGTCTTGCAAATGTCAAAGGTACAGTTTCTTTCATTACTTCTTATGGGAATATTAGAAAGCTTTCAAATGTTCTGCATGTTCCACAAATCAAACAAAATCTACTTTTGATAGCTTCTATAATTGATCAAGGTCATCAAGTATCTTTCAGTAACATAGGAGATAAGATTATGGATAGTAACAACAATGTTGTTGGGATTTGCGTAAGGAGGAACAACATGTATGAGGTGCCTTCTCTTACAACCACTACAAGTGTGGGCATGAGTAAGCTATGGCATGAGAGATTTGGCCACATTGAATATGATGTACTAAAGTTGATGCATCGTAAGGGCATGGTTGCACACCTACCATGGATTGCAAAAATGAAGGAACCATGTGAAGCTTGCATGATGGGAAAACAACAGGGCAAGATGCTTCCACAAGAAAGCAAGAACAGAGCAAGCTATCCTCTAGAGTTGGTGCATGTTGACTTGTATAGAAAAATGCCTATACAAGCCTTGGGCAGATCTTCCTACTTCATGTTAGTTGTTGACTACTATAACATGAAGATGTGGATGTACTTCGTTCGTGATAAGGCTCAAGCTTCTGGTAAGTTCAAAGAATGGTTTCAGCTTGTTGAAACGGAAATAGGGAAGAAGATGAAGAAATTTAGGACAGATGGTAGTGGTGAGTTCACATCAATAAAGTTTGAAGATTTTTGCAAGAGTAAAGGAATCAAGCATCAACTCATAGTGGCACATAGCCCTCAATAGAACGGTGTTGTAGAGCATTAAAATTGAACAATCGTGGAGATGGCAAGGTGCATAATGAAGGGAAAGAATTCGCCTTATCAATTTTGGGCAGAGGCTGTCAACACTACTATCTACATCTTGAATCGAAGCTACACCAAGGCACTTGATTGAAAGACTCGAAAAGAGGCCTACACTTGTAAGAAGCCATTTGTTTCCCATCTCAAAGTATTTGGAAGTGAATGGTATGTACATGTTCCATATAGGAAGAGAAACAAGTTTCAACCAAAAAGCATAAAATGAATCTTTTTAGGATATAGTGAAGATAACAAGGCTTATAAAATTTATGAGCCTAAGGTTAAGAAGATCATGGCAGGTCATGATGTGGTGTTTAAGGAGAGTAGGTACATGTAGTGGAGGAGGAAAAGAGAGCTTCCACTTTATCATCAGGTGAAGGGGCAATCCATCATGAACCTGACCGAATAGTATCCCTTCTATACAAGAGCAAGAAGGATCATTTGTAGATGATGAGTGTGAAAGTCACCAAGTTATCATCATCCAAGCAGAAAAGCCATTGCCACGTTGGGTGAGGCAGCTCCATGATTTTGGAAACCCCATCCCCAATCACTAGAACAAGTTGTAGATGAACCAAGGCAATCATAGAGAATACAGGAACAGAGACGGGCACACACCCATATTGTAAATATAGCTCTGATGGTTGAGCTCATTCAAGAAGAAGAAAAGGAACCAACCAATGTGGAAGAGGCACTCCACAATCCAAATTGGAGGGAAACCATGCAAATCAAATACAACAATATCACAAAGAATGGAACATGGGAGCTAGTGGATCAACCCCCCAAACATAAAATCATTAGACTCACCAAGTGGGTCTCGAGGCTAAAATACAAGCCTCATGGTACTCTAGAAAAGTACGAAGCAATAACTGTTGCACATGGCTACTCACAAGTTGAAGACATTGACTTTTGTGAATCATTGCCCCAACTGCAAGGATGACTACTATCTAAGTAGTACTAGCTGTGGCTACATGTAAGCAATGGCCAATCTATTGCATGGATGTCAAATCACCCTTCTTGAATGCAGACCTCAAGGAGGAGGTATATGTGTCTCAACCAGTTTGAGGCTCCCAATTGAAGGGCTTTGCTGTGCAAAACAAGAGGAGCAAGTAGGATATGGATGGAGAGAGAGGAGAAGAGAGATGCACACACACGTGTGGGAGCCTCGAAACCCACATAATGATCTCCATTGAGGCAATGCTTTATATATGATGTATATATATATATATATATATGAATATAGGGGTAATATCACATGATCCTTATATCCCCAACAATCTCCCACTTAAGGGTGAATGTGACCATAAGTGGTAACGCATACAAAGAATGATGTAGGACTATACAATAATGTACAGGAAGAGTCCGGATCTCAACCCATACAGATCAGCCTACACCAACTGCCTTGAGCAAAGTGTATCCATGCACCTCAAACTGCTCTAGACTCATATCGACAAGAGTTGAGCTAACATCTGATTTATGCAAGAACTGATGAAGTTCCTCCAAATCTCCCACTCGATCTATGCCTATGTCAATCATCGAACGATTGAAAACTCCAAGTGCAAATGATCCAATAGCAATTGCAATATCTAGTCTCGAGCATAATAGCTTGTACATGAGACTCCGAAATGTTGACGAAACCTGCACTATCCTGGCTAACCTAAGCATGTCAGCCATGCCTATATCCAAGGCATCTAAAGGCTTTTCTCGGCTTCTTGATATATTCGTTGTAGAACTATTTCCTATATGCATGGGAACATCTCAGCAATGTGCCAATGTCCAACATGACTTCCGTTTGAGCTAGTAGTTTTATGATGTCAATTTTCTCCATACTTTGCCTTTCCTCCCGATACTTTGGAACCCTTAATCTTTCAGGGAATGGCACTATGTCTTGCACAAACTCCTTGGTCACTGGTGGAAGGATCTTGATTTTTTCCCCGTTCTCAAACTCTTGCTATTTAGCAAGTCCTCTCACTTGGTCTTCTACTTCTCCATGCTCAGGTACCTTTTCCTGGCTAGCATTTTCGCTTTTGCCTTCTGGATTTTTCTTCAAATATTCTTGAGTCCTTGTGACTATTACCACAATTGGCCATAGGAACTTGTGCTTGAGCTCTCGGAGTGGGATGCATCTGAGTCTCAACATAATTTGAGGACTCTACTGGCCCTTTTCCCTTGTCGACGGCAGCTCTTCTTTTTGGACAATCTTCATCAAAGTGGATCTCTCCACTGTCGTACCTACATAGCGGGGTATAGTCAACTGGTTTCTTCTTGTTTGGACATCTAGCTTGAGTATGGTGTTGAGCACCATATCCATAAGTTTGCCTGTTTTCCCAACGAGATGTATGCGGGACACTTTGAGTAGGCAATCCCGTATAGGACCGTTCTCTTGTATCTCCCGATTTCATGGTCCACTCTCCATAGGCTCTCTTGTTATAACATTGGTCCTCCGTGTGATTTGTCCTTCCACAAAAGGTGCAATGCATCCTAGGTGACAATCTATCCGTGAATACTCTTGAGACTATAGGGCACTCTAAAGCTAGATGGCCATAACCATGGCACTTCCCACACCATGTGTTAGACCTAAACACCATTGGGATTTGTAGTTAGCTCTCATTTCACGGTGTATGTTTCCTAGGCCATTGTGGCAGCTTTTACAGCTTGTGTGACTAATTCCAATATTCGTTCTTCGGTCAGCACAGGCTTCAACTCGCCTGGTGTGCTAGTGGCGGCTACAAAAGCCGGGGTCATCAATGTGGGACTTCCTTGATCATGATCTTTCATAGGTACGTTTCGTGGTCCTCCCATTGGCTTGTATAAGATCTCAATCTTCCTTTGTTGGCATGATTGTACTTCTTCTGATAACCTTTCTTGTTCCTTAGTAGCTATTAAAGTTGCAAGTCATGTAAGGCTAATATGCTACTGTGCCTCTCTCAATCCGGCAATGAATATCCTCTTCAATGTCTCATCGCTCGAGGAATTCGCATCCATCTTTCTCACCAAGGTTTCCATCCTCTAAATGTAGTTATCGATGATCTCATTGACTCCTTGCCGCACATAGTCCATCTGTTGGGCCAGTCTATCTTAGAAACCTTATCATTGAAACTTTGCCAAGAAGGCATCCTTGAGCATCTGATAAGTTCCCCGCTCTTGTGGTGTCAAATTCCCATACTAGTTGGCTGCCTCCTCACAAAGAGTAGCCAAAAAAATCCTCAATCTTTCACCTTGGTCAACTACTCGTTGGCTTCACAACTTTAAACAGCTGGATAAAACTATCCAGATCCTCGTCCCAAGCACTTGAGAACTTGAGGAAGTCCCCCAAATGAACCGGAACCCAGTGGGCCATTTCAAACAGAGGTGTGATGTCAATATCACTCTGATCCCAAAAAGTGAATGTTCTTGGTTTCAAGACTCCCTCGAACCTCCTGACTTGAGAAGCATCTCTTCTTTGATAGTATCTCTTTTCCTCGGATTGTTCATGACTATTCCAAAACTCTTTGTATGCTCTTTGCCTCTGCCTCTCTCGAGCCTCAGCCCTACGAGCGGCTCTCTCTTCTCTTTGTGTACGAGTTCCTCCTGAGGAAGAACTCCCCTCGCTCATGTACTAGATCCGAGGTCCGCAAGCTCGACTAACATGTGGTGCTAGTCGAACCTATGGAACTCTCTCATAGAGATATGCCAAGCTCATTCCCGACAAATGCACCAAAATGTTGTGTGCTCCAACCAAGGGAAATGCATTGGTTTGCTCAATTTATTCGTACTATACCAACTTCTTTTACTCTAAATCCGCCCTTGTTCTCGACAGTATCCTCCTTGGGAATTCCCAATAGGATCTCTCTATTTTTCTCAGCTTGAGTGTTTTCACTTCCTCCCTTCCATTCTCTCAACCCCTCTCTTCTACTTCTATTGAATACAATCTCATTCAACCATAACCTCCAATCCTCTTGCTCAACACACTCTCACGGGAACATATTCTTTCTTAAATGCGTAGATTCATTGGCACATAAACACTAACCCACTCTTATACCCTCACATAAACGCACTCCCATAGACTTAGACATTCACACACACACACACACACACACACACAAAAGCACTCAGGAACTCAAGACCGGACCAATAAACCGGCGGGCATTCTTACTCAGATCAGTGGGCAAGAGCTACTCCCACCCGGCCATTGCCTGTTATCTAAAGGAAACATACACATAGACAATGAGTGCACCATAACACTGATTTCCTTAAATCAGCGTACTGAAATAATGATGTTCATTGGGGCGAGCAAACGAAATTTGACATGATCCACATCACAAGCCAAAGAGATCGCATATGATGAGGAAGCGCACAAAATGAGGATTACCTATGATAAATCAACATATCCATGCATGCTAAACAAGTGCGATGAGTCTCTCTTTGGTCGCGTAGTAGATTTGATTGTGTGGTACGTTGCAATATGCAAAGTAAATCCAGATGTCGATTGTTTGTAACCGCCAAACGGTTAATGCCTATTATGCAAGGTGAGCATTGTGAAACAAAACCTTAAGCAAATCTGACATGCTACTACTCCATATGGGCCTCAACACATCAGATCATTTAGCTCTGCAACACCAATTGCACGTATATAGTCATTCGGTTTCTCTTTATACCAGGACCAAATTAATGACATGATTTTTCTCATGTCAAGACATGAAAAGATGGCTTAAGGGTGGCATAAGATATATTAGTTCAAAAGCAAGGTCACAAACAACTCCTTCCTAACCTTCAGTGCTCGAATTCCTCTCACGTGGCATCCTAACTGCACGATCTGCAGACAACTCCTTCCTAACCTTTAGTGCTCGAATTCCTCTCACGTGGCATGCTTCCCTTCAATATAATCTCTATCCGCTTCTCCTCTCATCAATAACAGCTCAGATTGCTGGATGGAGCAAAGGAATAGGCGTGTGCAAGGTCACAGCGATGTTAAATGGCACCAGAGGCAAGGCGACTATGATTCAGAATCTCTCGAATCTAGCAGCCCATGTTGATAGTACCATCACCCCTGCGCGATCTTAGTGTCTCCTCTCTGCTTCGAGTGGGCACTGCCATAACTCCTTGGATGGATGAACTTTCAGAGTTCTCCTTTGTAGCAGTGCTCTGCCAAGAGCTTCACCAAGTATTGTCACTAGCACTCCTTCCTAATATTCCTCTGACATCATGTGCCAAAGCTCAGAACTGCCTGAAAAAATGTTGTTGCCTATTTGTTGTTACCCTTTGGAGTTGTCCTCTCCAATCATTTTAGCATAAAGGATCAATTACACATCTTTCAATTGTCAATCCGGGAAGTATGCAAAGACCACAACCCCTTCTAGTTAATGGAATCCAAGAACAAGAGTTAAATGACTGTTTTTCTGAGAAATAATGAAGATGAAGCGAAATATCTAGGGTTTTGATTATCTTGAGCTAAACAACACTATTTTCAATGATCTTGGTGCCTAAAGTGTGTCATTTTCTCAGCAGAACACAATTATGAAGTCAAATCTCAAAAATGATACATGTATCACATAGACGAGACAATCGTGATTCTGTGAAAATTGAAGATTTCCATTTCCAGCTTTGTTCTTCTGCACTTTCTCACTCAATATACTAAGAATCACCTCTCTTCATACACATTACTCAGAAATACACAACCGAAGCTCACAAGTTCCATGGATTACACAAAGAATAGACTCAAGAAATCAAAAGAAAGTACATGAAAGAGAGAAACACGATTTTCTACAGGAGAGCTCTTCACATTACTTGGATAGAAAAAATAATACAACCAACCCTCTCAAAATAGAGGAAATTATCTTTTATACATTTTCAAGTGTCCCTTTTCACACTTGAATTTTGGTCCTTTTCCCTTCTAATCTAAAAATATGCTATCAAAGAGCTTCCAAAAATTCTAGAAAAAATACATATGACTCTAATTTACATGAGGAAGACTCTTCCTCATTTTTACATCATTTGCATAAATATTTCTACAATTTTTTTGACATTTTACAAATATTTCTCTTCAAAAAATGCTTCTCCTAACATTCTTCCCCTCCTAGACTTTTTAGCTCCTCACAAAAAATACTATTGTAGATAAGTAGTGAGAGCTTCCTTTACTTCTTTTTTCTTTGATACACATGTGACAATGGGTCATGCCTTTTTCTTTCTGTGATGTTCAAGTTATTCACCCCTCTGCGTACTTTCTCGTCTCTTGTCGTCTCTATTTTTTGTGTGTTTTTCTGCGTTCGTAATCTCTGTATGCGCGTTAGCAAGATCCTGACAACACAAAATTCAATTTTTTGAAAAGAAATGTGCAAAGCAGATAGAGCATAGCAGCGAAATGGAAATGGAGCTGAAGAAAATAGAAGGAAGATACAGAACACTTCAAAGCTCATATCAGATTATGGTCAAAGCAAATGAAGAAATAAATAGGTTATTAATGGAAGAAGGCCAAATAAAAGAAGAGAGTAAGATTATACAAATAACACAGGATGAGAGGGAGGAATTGAACAAAGAAATTCTAAGACTGAAAGCAGAACTGAAGGAAGCCAAGGAATTGGAAAAACAAGCCAGTGTACATGCTGCCAGCTCAAGGAGAGGTTATAATAAACTACATTTGGATATAGCAAAAGAGAGGAGTGATTGGCAGTTGAGTATAGAAAAAGAAAGAAGTGAGTGGAAATCAGAAAGAGAGTTGTGGATATCTCAGAATCAAAGTTTTAATGCTGATTGTGGATATCTCAGAATACAAAGGGGGAGATGATAACATAACTCAACACTATGATGAACAAGAAAACAAAGCAGCAGTTGAGGAGTACTCAGATGAGTTTGTTCAGAAGCTTTTAACTGACAGAGAATCTAGAATGGAATTCATTAGAAAAATGCATAATGAGTATGAGGAACAAATTGTGAAGTTTGCTCTCGACAAAGGAATAAATCCAGACCAACACCATTGGGCAGCAGATGGCATAGGTATACCTTTTTGCATGATTATTGAAAGTATTAAAAATTACCAGCTTGCAAGGGTAGGATTGTCATCAAACAAGTATTTGGAATATGAAGAGGATATCAATGTAACTAAGGAATTATTTGAAAAAGCCAATCCTAAATGGAGGAACAGGTGGTTAGATGCTAACAAAGAATGTAGGAAAATTTGGAAAGAGGCACCAATTCAGCTAAAGATCAATCCGGCTTATTGTCCAGTAGCAAGGAGAAGGGATTGGATAGTATTTTGGTAAAGGAGAAATGCAGGACAAATCCCAGCAAAATGGCTGAACTTTCCAAAGGTAGCAGGACCTAAAACAAGAACATGGCCAATTAAGAAATACATGGTTGACACAGCAGAGTCTGTCATATCTACATATAAAGATGTTAATGATCCAGCTTGTATATTACTAATCAGAGTAATGCAACTCATACTGGCATGGATAGAAACATTTACAGATACAGATGTTAGAACCCTCAATTATATTGGTTTCAATTCACCAACTGATGCATTACTTTTTGACCTTAGTGAAACCCTAGACAGAATTTGTTTAATGGCCTATTATAGCAGGACAATATTTTTGGGTAGTCACTATCTTCAAATTTTTGAGGATGCCTTTGATTATGGATTTTTTGAAAGCGAATCAGAAATCTTTGGAAATCTATCACTAGTCACAAAGTCTAGACTCAGAACCTATGAAGTAGCATATACAAAATACCTAAAGAAAGATGTGATAGATAAACCAGAAGCAGCTGTACAGTGGAGAAAAGCATTATTTGAGAATCTCCCCCCATGCACTCTGTTTCGACAGTCCACAGAGTGCATGTATTTATAGGAATTTTGATTACGTCAAAAATAGTGGTTACATGAGGGCGGCTTCAAAAAGTAGGCGTGAAACTAAAAGTTGGTAAATTTTACAGAAAGCCATTACTTTGAATAACAGAAACTGCGGTCTACAACGACCCTTATTCTAACCCTTACTTTTCTAACAATAGAACCTTCTACGCAGGTTTATTTACAAACTAAATAATAATTATTCGGATTATTGATGTCTGCCCTTTCATGCCTTGCACGCTCCTCATGAACCTTCAGCTGCTATATCAGAAACATCAAAAACATATTAATACATTAATAATATAACACTTTAACAATACATTGTTCAATAACATACAACATGCCTCTCAGTTGACAAGCAACTGACCTCAGTTGATAAAATAAGTTAACACGCTAACAATAACAATGCATTGTTCAACATATTCCATGTTATAGTCCAACAATGCATTGGCTATTCTATATGTCAATCCAACAATGCATTGGCTATTTTATATTTCAATCCAACAATGCATTGTTCAACATATTCCATAAGGTATAACATGCCCCGCAGTTGAACAAGCAACTGACCGCAGGTGATAACATAATAAACATAGATGGCCAGTCACATGTTTCATCACTGAAGAAAAATAGGCATGTGCCATGTAAAAAAAATACATGCATGGAAATGTTCATGGAGCTGTTACATTAATGTGTTTGTGTATGATATGCAGAAATTAAGTGGTCATAATGAGGTGTTAATTGTGTTTTATGTATCCATTGACATTCTTCAATAGAGTGATTTTTGTACTTAACCAAATATCGATGATATTGAGTACCTGTGCGTGTAGTAGTGACATCATAATCAATGATTTTCTCAGGAACTAAGATTTCAGATTGTTCTTCAATTAAAGGAGGGTCATCAAGAAGTGGAGCAAGTGGTAAAGTTCCTTTAAATGGTTTAAGTAAACTAATATGAAAAGAATTATGAATGGTCCAATGGGATGGAATATCTAATCGAAATGAATTATCATTAATTTTTTCTATAATGCGAAACGGTCCATAATAGCGTGGTGCAAGTTTAATTTTAGGATGCTGCAAAATGGAAATGTTCATGGAGCTGTTACATTAATGTGTTTGTGTATGATATGCAGAAATTAAGTGGTCATAATGAGGTGTTAATTGTGTTTTATGTATCCACTGACATTCTTCAATAGAGTGATTTTTGTACTTAACCAAATATCGATGATATTGAGTACCTGTGCGTGTAGTAGTGACATCATAATCAATGATTTTCTCAGGAACTAAGATTTCAGATTGTTCTTCAATTAAAGGAGGGTCATCAAGAAGTGGAGCAAGTGGTAAAGTTCCTTTAAATGGTTTAAGTAAACTAATATGAAAAGAATTATGAATGGTCCAATGGGATGGAATATCTAATCGAAATGAATTATCATTAATTTTTTCTATAATGCGAAACGGTCCATAATAGCGTGGTGCAAGTTTAATTTTAGGATGCTGCAAAATATTTTTGAGACGTCTTTTAATTATTCGCAACCATACAAAATCATTTTCCTTGAATTCTTTGGCTAATCGTTTAGTATTGATAATACGTGTATATCGCTCTTGACTTTTCCTAATGTGCTCGTGAACATCATGAAGTATAGAAACGTGATCTTGAGCAATAGAATTAGCCATCGGAATGTCGGTTTGGGTGAGGGACATGGGAGTGGGAAGCTCAGCCACCATTCTTGATATGATCATGTTTCTACTAGATTGTCTAAACTGCTCTATATTGCTCATGTTTACTTTACAAGTAGACCTAATATCCTTGGGTATCCTTTCTAACCCAGCTTTTAGTTCCACTTGCTTTACTTCTATCTGCTTTTCCTCTTTGCAGTCATTCTCTTCTTCATCTTCTTCCTCATATTCTATGACCTGGTCCTTTTGCTCTTCATAACCCTTTTCTTCTTTCATTTCTTCTTTGTCTGCAGCATCTTCCTCATACTCTAATGTCTGATCCTTTTCCTTCTCATGATCTGATATTTCTTTTATTATCTCCATCTCTTCTGTCTTCTTTTTCTCCATTTCATGTTGTTTCTCTTCGATTACTTGTTCTTCCTCTTTTTGTACTTTATTATCCTGAGTTGAAGTTGATTCAATCTCTGTTGAGAGCTTTATCTGATCATTTATTTGCTGCTCTTTTTTTCCTTCCTCCTGCTCATCTATATCCATAAGGTCCAATTCTTCTTCTTTTTCCTGATCTTCTGTAGTTGTAAACTCCTCATTATGATTCAGATCATAAAGTATATCTTCTATGTTTTGATTTATTTCTTTTTCTATATCCCCTTCTTGACCCTCTTTGGAATCCAACTTTCTTAGTACTTCCTCAGTTTCCTCAATTTGATCTTTGTCTTCTTTCTTGTGCACTGAGTTGCATATCTCAGCTTCCTTTTCTGCTTCTAGCTTTTCCTCATTAAATTTGAAATAGGTTTGTTGTGATGGTTTTGTCCATACTGCTTTAAACCCTGAGTCCACCAAACCACTACTGAACTCCTTCCTTACTTCAACCTCTTCTTCCATCATCACTGCTTTACCTTTTAGTATCCTCGTTTCTTCTCTAGGACTAACCTGTTTTCCTGCTTCTTCCTGGATCTGTACTCCTTGTGACTTTTGACTCATATCTTCTAGTATTTTTCTTTTTTCAGAGACTTGGACTGTCACAATTGGTGTGCTAGGTACTGATAAATTCAAACTTTTCAACAGAAAATTTTCAATGTCACTCTCTGAATCTGAAGAAAACTGTGATGAACCAGCTATCCTTGATTTATCCATTCTTTGCTCTTCTAGTACAATGGATTCCTTTTGCTTTTTTTTCTTCTACTGACAATTTTTTTGTCTCCTTCCTTTGTGCTTGTTCAACTGCTTTTTCCTTATTTTTCTTTGTCAGCTTCCTTTTCTACACTGGTTTTTTCTGAACCTTCTTCTTTACTACTACTGTAGTTCTGGTTTCAAGAGGACCTTGTAACTCCTTGAAGTAAGCCAAAAATTCTACTTCCTTTTTAACAAAAACCTCTTCAGTCTCTGATGCCATCATCTGATCATGCAACTCTTCATAGTGTTCCACTTCTTCTTGTATCCAATCGGTTGCTTTACAAGAGTAGTCTTCCAACATTTTTTGATATTGGGCTTCATAGATTGCCCTTTTATTGTTTCCTTGAGCCAGATAAGAATACAATTGTTCCTTACTTGTTTGAGGTGGATGAGGTTCCTTTGAAGATTGTGCTTCCTTTTGAGGAGCTTCATGCTCTTCCTTTGTTGCTTCCACCTGTTCCAATTCTACCATTCTGGGATCCAATCTTCTCTTCTTTACAGGAATGACTTCTTCTGAGACTCCCTTTCTTTTCCTCTCTGCTCCCCTCATGCTTGGTTGGGCTTCTACTTCTCTTATAGTCATCATTTTAGAAGGGCGTTTGATTCTTGACATCAAACTTCTGAAGTATTGGGCTTCTGGAGCCGATTTCAATCGATCCTCCATTCCTAGAACATGATATATAATTCTTGTTAAGAATTGAGCTCCATTCATGAACTTTCTTTGCTCCCAATGTTTAGCTGCTTCCTTCAATTGTTCATGTATGTATGGAGTTACATCCATCACTCCAAAAGGTTTTGTTCTGTCTTTATTATTAAACATGATCAGTGTCACTGGCTTGTGTGGCATGGTGTATCTAGGCAATTTTGGAAAACAAAAGTATTGAAGGAACATTCTGATTGCAAATTCTTCATTCTCTCTTCCTTTGAAATCAGTGAATTTGGAATATCATGCATAGGTTTCTTTGTTCTTCTTGACAAAACTATTGTCCAGCTTAGTTCCCATGGAATAGAACTGGAGGGCTGCCCTGATATGCTCTGCCTTTATAGTAATATTCACTTCTTTGTTTTCTTTGTCCTTGAGAGAACACCTGAAATATGCATCATTGCCCTTTCCAACCTCTAGCAGACTATTCATCACCTGTGATATTCTTTCAAAGTCTATGAAAAATAAAGGTTCATCCAACAGTCTGTGCAATCCTACTGCTTTCCATCTTTTGTAGTTGATTGCAATTTTCTTAAATTTGTAAAATTCTTGGCACAACATTGTATATTTCTGGCTCCCAATTCCTACTGTAAAAATGTGTTGTCCAATGATATTAAAGGTTTCCTTTAATTCCTTCACTATCTTCTCTACTTCTGGGATTTCCTATTCTTCATCAGACTCCAGCTCCACTTTTTCTACTGCAGCTTCACTGTCCAAGAACCAATGTCCTCTAGACAAAGTTACTGAGTCTGCTTTGAAGTCATGAATTGGCAGTTTCTTTGGATTCACCATTCTGGAGAAAATATAACATCATACAAAAAAGAAAACTCCACCCATATGAGTCATAAGGAACATAAATGAAATCACATTTATCTTGAGATGTAATGAAAAAAAATGAAAATAAAATCTCAGATGAATCCTGACTTCCTTATTTGGATCACAAATAAAACTCAATTGTAGTGATCATCACATGTGTAGCAAGATGTCTAGTGCTCTCTTTCCTTTTAACAGCTCTTTTTTTATATATTTTTTAACAATAAAAAGAAAAAATGAAGAAAGAAAAAATGAATGAAAAATAGGAACCTGCTAAATTACAATCTATATCTTGCTTGTGCAATATAACTTATATAAACAAAAGAATTACAAAAGAATTGATAATTTTTCTCTCTTCTTTTTTTTATATAATTTTTCTCTTTTCTCTTTTTCTTTTTGTTTTCTTCTTTCTCCCTTCTCTTTTTTTTTTTAATAATAATTTCCTCCACTTCCCTCTCTTCCCCTCCTATTTCTTTTCTCAGAAAGAAGATGAGGTAGAGTCAATGGAAATAATTTCCAAGATGTCATAGTTTTCTTCTTGTAAAATTCTGAATTTTTTTCAAGAATCCCATGTGTGCATCAGATGACCATTATGCTTTTTTTCATCTTTAACTCCTCATATTGTTTGAGCTATTTTAGTATCTTGATGCTTGTTTTCTTCCATTGAATCAGATATGATTTTTTTACCCAATAATACTTGATTCTTGTTAACTTTGTTCTAGGAATAAAACAATCTTCTTTTGATAAACTGTACTTGGAAGTTTTTGGCTTCCATATCCATTTAGTTCTGAGAAATTGTTTTGATGAGCAGTGCTTGTATGTACTTTGTTTCCACATTCTTCCTGTCTTGATGCCTAGATGCTTCTGACCATTCCATACTTGCCACCTTTCTTCCGTCTTTTCAACACCTTTTGTTTCTTCAATTTCCTCCTCTTTTTTATTGAAGTAGATTTGGTCATGAAGAAGTGGTGTTTGTGATTTCTTTGTAGCTTCTAGTGAAAAAGTAAATCCCTCCAATTCTGAGTTATAGATATCCTATTGGTTTTCCTGTTTTTCATCACTCAATAAAAACATTAAAAACCTTTTGTCATTTAATGTCAATTTAAGCTTCATATTTTCAAAATCCAAAATTACTTTACCTTGCCTTAGCCATGGTTGTCCCAAAATCAATTTCTCAGTCATCATATGATCTGGCCATTCTTCACAATCTATTTTCATATATTCTTCATTGAAATTAACTTTAATAGATGGTGAAGACAAGCTTTGTCTAATCTGTCCTTCCAAGGTTTTGATAAATGTTTTACTCTCAGTCCTTTTTAAATTAAACTTATCCAACAAAGCTGAACTGATCAAATTAACTTGTGCACCTAAATCTATCAAAACCTTGATTTTCTCATTATGAAGATACTCTCCAAGGTATTTCACATAAGAGAACTCTAGTTTCCTTGATTTTTCTTATCCTTTCCTTAGCCTCGTGTTGAGCCTCCTGCCTAATTCATTTCTCTTCTTTTTTCCTGTTTTGAGCTTGATGTATCCTTCTCCATTCAGAAACAGTTAATGGAAGATCATACCTTTTTACTCTACATCCACTTATGAAGTTTGGCATGATTTCTCCATCTAGATTAGCTAATTGGATAGCTCCACTGTTACTTATTTGATAGATAATATAAGGCCCATGTCCTTTTTTCTAAAATTTCTTCTGATGTTCTTTTACTGTGTATGCCAAAACTAGATCTCCTTCTTGTAAGTCCTTTTCTTTAATATGAACATCATGATAAGCTTTTTGCCTTCTCTTGTCTGCATATATGCTCATGATTGCTTGAAGCCTAGAAGCTCCCTGTTTTTCCAATTCCACCACTCTCTCAGATAATTCATGTCCAGTCCATGAGTATTGACTACCCACCTTTAGTGTTGGAATAAGGAATTCTAAAGGCAAAACTGCATTTTGTCCATATACCAAATTAAATGGTGTGGTTCCAAGTGCAGTTTTGTATGCCACTCTATAAGCCCATAAGACATGATTAAGTTGCAAATCCCAATCATTCCTATTTGTGTTTACCAATTTTGACAACACAGTGCAAAGTACTTTATTAGTACTTTTTGCTAAACCATTGGCTTGTGGGTGATAAGGGGCTGACTTTCTATGACTGATCATAAAATATTCAGTTATGTTTTCTATTCTTTGGTTCAAAAAATGAGTACTCCTATCACTTACCAATTCAATTGGTAATCCAAATCTGGTGATAATATTTTCATAAAGAAACCTTGCAGTGGTCTGAGCATCATTTCTTTTTGTAGCCCTAGCCTCTACCCATTTGGTCAGGTAATTTGTGGCTACTAGTATATATTCAGCATGGGACTGTTTTGCTGGAGGATGTATGGGTCCAATGAAATCCAACCTCCATTTACTAAATGCTCTTGTTGAGTTCAGTGGTACTAATGGCATATTGTCTCTGTTATTTGGTTGACTCACTCTTTGACAAATGTCACATCTTTTTACATATGTTCTTGCATCAGGAAATAAAGTTGGCCACCAAAAACCAGAGTATAATATGAGTTTAGCAGTTCTTTCACTTGAAAAATGTCCTCCTGCCACTCCTGAATGTGCCATCTCTAACATTTCCATATATTTATTTTCAGGAACACAAATTCTTAAATATCCATCCATCCCTTTCTTGTACAATTGTTCTCCTATTAGTTGATACTCTTTAGAAATCATTTGTAGATTCTTTGAGTCTACACTAACTCTTACTGGCTTTCCTTTCTTGTTTCTTTTCAACTCCTCAATTATGTTTGCACTCCAATCTGGTTTTTTCTGAAACCAGTATAAGGTTATTCTTTCTTAATTTTGCAATGATTGGCATTCCCAGCAGTTGGAAATATACTTTCTTACATCTTGAATCTTGTTAGGCCAATGTACTCCCATCCTATTGAGATTATTTAGGGTGACTGTCATGGAAGAATGAATATAGGGATTCCAACAATGAGCTCTTCTTAAATACTCCGGATGCTCATCTTCTGAAGTACAATATTCCAATATACCCATATGATTGAGATGATACAAATGTCCGGCTAGCAGCACAAAATTCCTACTTTGTAATACCAGATGTGTGTTGTTTCCAGATGTTCTCCAAGGTATGGAGTTAACAAAGGTACTAAAGTCATGGCCCATTCATGAATACTTTCTATTTTGAACAGATATGCATCTGGCAAGTCATCATCTAAAGGTGAACTTGGCTCTTTGGTTTGGATTCTGGATAAATGGTCTGCTCTCAAATGAGTTTTTCCTTTTCTGACCACTACTTCAAACTCAAACTCCATCAATAGGAGAAACCATCTGACTATCCTACCTGTGTGACATGGTTTTTTTACTAAGTAGAGTAAAGCTTGGTGATCCACAAAGAATTTAAATTTGTTGGCCAAAAGATAATGTCTATATTTTTTTACAGCAAATATCATTCCCAACCCTTCCCTCTCAATGGTTGTATAATTTTTTTCTGCTGAATTCAATTGCCTACTAGCATAAGCAACTGGAAAGTCTAGTTTTCTCCCTTCTATTGGTTGTGCTAACACACATCCCAAAACATAATTTGAAGCATCCACATGGACATGAAAAATTTTATCCCACTGTGGGGTTTTCAGAATTGCTACTGTTACCAAACAAGTTTTTAAAGTCTCAAAAGCTTGGTCACACTCTTTGGTCCACTCAAACTTTGTGATTAAAGCATACAAGGGTTTTTCAATGTCTGCAAACTTGTGTACAAATTTTCTATAATAACCACAATGTCCCATGAAAGTTTGAAGTTCCTTTACATTTGTTGGTCTTGGAAGTTCCACTATGGCCTTAATTTTTCTTTCATCAGTTGAAATTCCATTTTTGGAAACTATGTGACCCAACATTCTCCCTTGCCTCACAAAGAACACACATTTCTCTGGATTTAGACATACTCTGTATGTTCTACATTTTTTGAATATATTTTTCAGATCCTTCAAATGATCTTGTCTTTTTAATGAAAAAGTGCAAAGATCATCCACATAAATTTCCATTATATTTCTAAGGAATTCTTTGAATATGTGACACATTAATCTTTGAAAATTTGTTGGGGCATTAGTTGGACCAAAAGGCATAACCCTAAAAGCATAGATTCCCCATTCTGTGGAAAAGGCAGTTTTATGTTGGTCTTCCAAAGCTATGGGTACCTGATTGTATCCTGAAAAACCATCCAAAAAACTATAGACCTCCTTACCTACAACTCTTTCCAAAAGATGGTCTGTTATGGGTGATGGATAACTATCCCTTATAGTTGTAGTATTCATCTTTTTCAAGTTAATGCATACCCTGAGTTTCCCATTCTTTTTAGGTACCACAACTATAGGAGATATCCACTCTGTATACTCAATTTCATAGATGAAATTGGCAGTCAGCAGCTTGTCAATTTCTTCCTTTATTTTAGTAGAGTATTTGTCATTGAATGTGTAGTGTCTTTGTTTGCTAGGTTTTGCATCACGAGTAATAGGAATTTTATGCTCACAGATTTCAGGGTCAATTCCTTTCAAATCCTTGTAATTGTAAGCAAACACATCCCTATAGTTTCTGGCCAAATTCCTTAATGCTTCCTCCTCTTGATTTGTCATGTCATCAGCTATTACAATATGTCTCTCTTCCCCTTCTTCTTGAGTGATCATCACCTTCTTAGTTTGTTCCTCATTGTCATATGCCTCCCCTTTTTTCTTTTCTCTTTTTGGTTTCATTTTTAGAAGTAGTCTGTCTTCTACTTCATAGGTCTTGAAATTTGAAGGTACATCAAACTGTTGATCTTTGTTTATTATTTTTTTATCTTTTTCTACTTCTTGATATTTTTCTATTTCCTTGTGTTTGTTTTTTCTATATTTTCTGGAGATTTTGTCTTTTATAGAATCTGTAGCTTCTACTTCTTCCAGATATTGTGTTTTTCCATCTTTTAATATTATTCCTCCCTCCTGATCTTCCTCTGTTTTTGACACCTTTATCATTTGTATTCCTATGTGAAAGATATCATACCCTTCTTCATTTTGGAATTTCATTCCCACATATTCATCATTAGCTATATCCATGGTGGTCAAAATCTGATTCCAACCATAAGGCTCAAATTCTTCATCTTTGAATTTTTGTGGTATATAGCTCTCATCCCGTGATTTCCTTCCTTCTCCACAATCTTCTTTTCTTAACCTTCTTTTTCTATCTGTGAGGTTCCTTATCACATTGCATTTCCATATTGATGATTCTGTTTCATTCTGATCTTCAATTTCTGATTCTTCACTTAACTCCTGATTTTGATGTATTTTGAGCCATTCTTGAGGGGACATGTCACAATATTGACCATTTCTTAGATTCACTCTGGTTATCCTTCCTTTGCTTTGAAGATATAGACAATCATTACCCCAATCTTGCACAATTTGCATTTGTCTCATAAATGGTCTTCCTAGGATGATTTCAAATGAAGTGGATTGTGGGAATTCAACTATGGCAAAAGTATGCTCTATTTCTATTCCACATATTTCCACAATCACCTTTTCCCATATTCCTAGGGGTTTTTCTATATGTCCATCTGCAAGTTGTAATCTCATTTTAGTGGGTACTGATTCATTTTTTCCCCATCTTTCCCAGGTCTGTTTAGTCATGATAGCCACTCCTGATCCACTATCTAATATAGCCTTGGCATGATTTTCACCAAATTGTATTCTCAGAGTTGAGTTCCCTTCTTCTCCTTCACAATATCCTCCTATTTTATCAATAGGAATGTACAACAACTCTTCCAATTCTTGTTGTTGTGGATCAAAATTCTTTGGCATTGTTTCCTATTTTTTCATATTGTTTTGTAAGTGGGGATTTTGTTTTACCAATTCCTCTATTGTGGTGTGGTATAAAATTGTACATTGTTTGTCTATATTGATTTGGAAGGTTATTTGTGAATTATCTTCCTAATCAATAGTTTTCCTTGTTTCTGTTGCATTTGCTTCACCAACTGTTGTTTAATAATTGTCTGGTTTCCCCATTTTGAGTTGTGCTTCTTGTATGATTTGTTTGCATCTTTGCATCCTTTCATGCTCTAAATCTGGCATAGGATAAGCCATCACATGAACTACTTCCAAGGTCGGTTATGAGGCTAATTGATACATAGATGAGATGGTCGACTTCTTGATGAGATCGATCTTTAATTCATGTTCTTACAGCCATTTCTCCACAAGTGTTTTGACAAGGGCGGGCTAATCAACACTTGGACCATATGCGATATTGATCATTATACCCTTAAGTTCCAAAGCATCAAATACATCTTTATCCACAAGATATTTAAGTATAATCGAAACCCTCTGCTCGTTTAGCTATTTCCATTCCAATTCGATCACGTCCCAGGATTTCAATTCACAAACCACATGCCTTTCGGGTAAGAGAAGAACACATGTTCTCCCAAGATCTTTCATGAATGAATTCATGAGCTTTCTAGAGCTTTCGATGAATAGCTAGCATGAGAAGATTGCAACATAGGCAACATCATCCATGGCCACTTCAAGATTGTTCATGAATGAGAAATATACCGGAGTCCCTGCTCATGGTCTCAAAATAGTTGTGGCTTTTACTTACCAGGCCTGCATGTCAACAAGCATTCAGGACATGAACAAAAGGGCTAGAATATGGATGGATTTCCTCAAACTACATCTGCTCAAAACAAGTGATTGCATCTTGGAGATGCTCATATTTTCCATAGCTTGAAAACCAAACATTAACGACATTCCCCTCTAACCAAGATGTCATCATGTGGTTTCCAAATACCTCTCATCAAGCATTTGATCAACTCTTTAAGTACCTGCAATCAAGCATATTCTTCTACCAAATAGAAACATGTTAGTGCACAAAAACCAACCATTTCATGAGCTAACAAGCATGTTAGGAGGCCTCTGTGCATCTCTATGCACATACATGTGTAACCGTGCATGAACCAATGTATGCCACATCTAAGCTTTCCATCTCGGAAAGTCGGTGCCATCAAACTGAGATGACACCATGTTGGCAATCCAAGAGACTAGCAATGTAATAAGAGACTAGAAATAGTACTCTATCCTCAATAGGATCACATTTTCATATCCATATGCATAGCTCACATCACATATGTCTCATTGGAGAAGAAAAACCATGTGAATCACTTGTCACATAAAAATTTGAAAGAGTATCCCCTGTAAACCAAGCAATCAGATAACCAATAGCAAAAGAACAATAAGTAACTTGTCACCACCTGCCACTAATCCAACCAAAGATAATGGCAAATCCACATGCCAAAAAACCGATGTGAAATGCATTCCAATACAATGGCGATACACCTCCCACTCAAGAATAAATCCTATAAGATGGTATAATCTATCATGAATAACCTGTGACCAAATCCAAATGAATGGAGATAAGTAATGAGCCAAAGCTATATCACAAGCATAAGGGATCTACTAGAGTACTCTTCTAGTATAAAATCCAACAAAATTTTGGTAGCATGTTCTCTCTAGAATGGACTCTGAGCCAAGTAAACCATGTGGGAATCACCATCCACATATGCCAAGAATCACACTAGCAAATAGATATCAAATCAATGACCATATGCTAACATAATAGCCAATCAAGGTGACAAACGGATGTGCAACTGAGGCTCCAATCTGGATCATGTACCTGCAAAGAAAACAAGGATACAAATACCAAATAAGATCCAAAATCAACTCTCATAAAATGTGTGCAGTTGGCAAGTAAATCCATAACCAAGTGGCATAAATGAGATAGAGACCACAATGCCACTATACATCCACTGATAATGCCATGATCAAACTCATGATGACGTAAACTTCAAAAAGGGTATACCATAATGTCATCTCTCATGCCAAATACATGACAAGCATGCTCTACTCTCATATGGAGGAGCTACCACAGTGAGCATACATGGAAAACACCTTCAAACTCTAAAAGTAAGAGCTCGCATACCAAAAAATCTCTCTTAAAGAAGTTCCAAAGCAAATTGGACCTCCAAAAGCAATTAGGGTTCTTCTGGTGAAAATATGTTGCTCTATGTTTTTCTATTTCAGAGATGATAACCTTTAAATTTGAACTTTTTCTCTTCAGCAAACTTCAAGAACTTTTTCTTGGCCACATAACGATATATAGAACTCCTCATTAGAGGTGTGTAGCTCAAGATATACACAAAAACAATTATCTATTGTTGATTTCACCTTCACGTGCAACACTGGTGCTTTTTGTATTCTGTAATTTCGATGACCTAGCACTCAAAATCAGGATTTATAGTCTCCTAGAAAGTTCTAAACTCTTTTCTAGCCTATGCACAACAAGTTGAATTGCTTGAATCCGACTTGTAAAACTCAAGTTACGGTCCAAAAACTAACCTATTGTTCAAGTGATTGTAGATATGTCTTCTACATCAGTCTTCGTTTTTTTAATTTTCAACACTTTAGAACTCCGAAACAAGTTATGTGCTCTTTTGTCAAGTTGTAGTCCTCTATCTTAGCTACACACAAATCTTTCAAATGCACCAATCTAAGATTTTTAGCTCGAGTAATATCCGAAATACTGAACAGTAGGTGTTAAGAAGTGCCGACCCACACATTCACCTCTTGTGACCTAAGCTTCCATTGACGCTTCTTGCACAAAAACCTTCAACATGCTTTGATACCAATGAAGGGCTTTGGTGTGTAAAACAAGAAGAGGAAGGAGGAGATGGATGAAGAGAGAGGAGAAGAGAGACACGCACACATGTGTGGGAGCCTCGAAACCCATATAATGATCTCCATCGAGGCAATGCTCTATGTATGATATATATATATGAATATAGGGGTAAGGTCACATGATCCTTATATTGCCAACAACAATTTAGAGAACAAGGTATGTAAGCTGAAGAAGGCATTATATGGGATGAAACCAGCCCCTAGAGCATGGTACTAGTGGGTAGGTAACTATATCTTGGATGTAGGGCTCAAAAGATATGTTTCTCATGCTAACTTGCATGTTCTAAAGAGACGAGGGAAGACGATTATGCTTGTACTCTATGTAGATGACCTTGTGCTTATAAGAAATGATGATGCTCTTCTTCAACAAATGAAAGATGCCCTGAGTTTAGAATTTTAAATGAGAGACTTAGGATGAATGCCTTATTTCTTAGGCCTTGAAGTTTGACAAGAACCAAGGAATATTTTCATCTCTCAACAAAAGTATGCAAGAGAGATATTGAAGGCATTTGACATGGAGGACTACAAGGAAATTTCTACACCTATGGAGGTCAACACAAAAGTAACATGAGTTAACTTGAGTCTAGGGAGACTTAACTCAAGTGAGGAGTACACCAACCAGTAGTGGACTCTAGTGGAAGGTACTAAAGTAGTGGTCGAGATCACTTCAACCATTAGTAGACTCTAGTGGAAGATATTAAAGGACTGGTGGAGATTGCACATGCACTTGTGAACTCTAGTTACATTTGTAGTCCTCAATGATTCAAGTAGCTATATATACAGACATAAGGTTGGGAGGAGAGTCATATCTCTAGCATGCGGTGGTTGTAATTGTCAATCTCTTGCATATTCTTTATGAAGAAGGATCATCTTTGGTTGGATACTATGACTCAGATTGGGTAGGAGATATTGATACTAGAAAATCAATTTTTGGAAATTGCGTTTCTTTAGGATCAAGGATTTGGCCTTGGATTAGTAAGAAGCAATTGATTGTAGCATTTTTCTTCTACTAAAACAGACTACAAAGCAACATGTATTGGAGCATGTGAAGTAGTATGGTTGAGGAGGATCCTATGGCACATAGGAATACAAAGATAGGAGGCTATAGGGTTGAAGTGTGACAACCAAATTTGCATGCCCATTGTGAAGAATCTTGTTTTCCTTGCACATACCAAGCACATAGAAATTCCATATGACTATGTGCATAAGTTGATTGAGGACGGCATCATGGAGGTAAGCTATTGTTGGATTGATGAAAATGGAGTAGACATCTTCACCAAGGCTCCTTGGAGAGAGAAATGTAATCGACACCTTCCAAAGCTTGTTATTGGACCAAGGAGGTAGTTAGTTCACCATAGGGCTCACATTACGGGGGGATGTAGGATATACTCAATACTCCACCCTCAAGTGACCACAAATGATCCATGGTGCTTTAAGATTTAGGGCCTTCATTATGAGGAGAAGCCATTCTAAGAGCCTAGACATTTGTGGAACCCTAACTTCTAAGTTAGATAAGATCTATGTGTGATCGTTGATGGTAATAGATGATCTTTGTGAGCCTAGCCATTAGGTTAGGTAGGGCATAAACTTCTATGCCAGTGGGTTGTTAGTCAAGGCAGAAATAAAAGCCTTGTGGTGCTGTGTGGTTTCCCCATGGAAACTTAATGGGGGAGTGTAGAGGGGGGCTTGCCCCCTTCTGCAGGGTCAGAGGGGCCTATCCCAATGGCCCATAGGGATGAGAAGGTAGGACTTCTAGTCATGGAGATATTGTCAAAATGTATATTTTGTCGACTACTTTGTATCTCCCAACTATTTTTATCTATATTGACTCCCCTTATCAAACCTATATAAGCATGGCCCAAGTTTAGTTATATACACCATTGCACACTAGTAAGCCCTTCATTTAGAGTCTCTCTAGATTGCCATCTAAGTTGCACATTGCGAGCACATGGGTGGGTAACACCTTCATTTTAAGTGCATTACTTTTGGCAATCGAAGAATTTGAGTTCTTTATCTCTCAATCTGCATCTATCTTTGTCTGCCTTTTTCTCTCAACTCTCTCTACTGGTCAATTCGGCTCTGTTGTGATTTTCTTAAAGAAAACCATCGGATGCAAAAAAATTGGACCCTATGAGTGTTTATCCTCCAAAAACATGGATATAGATAGTACACAAAAAATCTTCATGCATAGATGTATTTAATAAACCACAGTCTTCCATTATCAAAACATCTTTGTACAAAAATCTCATCACATAAGACATTTGGTTTGAAAACAACTTGGTTGAGAAACCACTATCCTTGCTACTTGAAATTTTCTTCTTTCTTTTCATGAAATTAGCTATAAGTCCTTGTTGCAATGTATTTTGTGGCAAATACATCCTCTTCTTCTTTAAGGACTTACAACATGTGTTTGTACTTTATACTAGTGTAGTGAAAACCTAAGAGTTATCACAATCCCACTACCACACCTTGAGACAATCTAGCACAAACCCCTTTACTTCATTGCTCGTTTTATTCTTCTTCTTTACTCGTTCGCACCATGTGGATAAAATTTATTTTTGTATTGTGAATAATTTTTCTAAACTTCTATATGAATTTGCTTATACATGTACTCTTCAAACTTGGAGTTGGATCCCCTCTCAACCTTGAGCTTCATCCTCTTGTCTTGGTTCTATTTCTGGAGCTAGCTGCAATAGATGGGTGATCTACATATCATATTCTTCCTTGTTTAAATGTATTAATGCAAGCTCTATAAAGAACGTCTTACAATTTTGTGCTTCTTTTACACCAGGTATCATGCACAATCAGATAGAGTGCGCCTTCCCAAGTAAAGGACCGTTCGCTCATTCCCCATGGATATAAGATTTTTTACACTCCTATTGAACTCAAACATCATTCTAAGTTGTAGCCCGTTGTCCCTTCACACTGATATGAGATGTCGACCAGTTGGAACTTCATACATATGAGAAATCCTAGAGCAATGGACTCAATTCAGTTTTCCGTTTGTCATGGGGCACCGAATCACCAATATGTTCAAAATAAAATATGAGATTCTATTTTCAATAGACGGATGAAATATCACTTGAGGTTGACTCAATAAAAGTTAGGGCACACACTCTAAATAATCACACTTCACTAGACTCGAGTTCAAAAAATGGGCTCACATGAAGGAATTCTCGGAACTAAGGCCTCCAAGGACCAAGGCTTTGTCAACCGTGAATAGACATCCTCAAATGGGTATGAACTTTTGCTCATCAATGAGAGGGCGCAGATGGAAAATATGAAAAATAACAGGAAAACATCCATCAATTTTAGGCCTTGGATATCATCACGAAATCAATAATACTTGCGTGAAAAAATGTATATGATAGGAAAAATTTTACTTTTACCTTCCATAATACAAAATTTTAATATGAATATTGAAGACATATACATAACGCATACATATAGCCTTGGAAGTCACTCCTCTCGTTCAAATTCCTTAAGGCATACTATTCGTGATAGTCTCGTAAATGGCTAAGGCCATTTTGTACATCTTTTTATTATTCTAATTAGCTCCTATTGGTTGTTTTGATGCAACATAGAATATATCACTGTATGTGGATATGGGTCATGTGATGTATAAAACAAACATGCATCCATCTACTTTTCTATAATAGAATCATTGCACAACATAACAAACTTCATCAATGGCCGTGTCCCACTAATCTTCATAGGATTTTGTGGCCTTTTCCTTTATGAGTATGCACATGACCAAGTCAGAGTTTACATCCTCAACATTGGTTCGAGCAATGAGTCTCAGTGCAAAGGTCTCAATAATAATCAGAGTAGCACTTAGTCTCTCTTATTCATCTGAGGAGGATTCATTATTATACTCTTGGTTGTTAATTAAGAAATGGTAGCAGAAGATGTTAATCCTAATGTTGCACATGGCTTTTGTTGGTGCAACAATTCCAATCACATTATGTGCATGTGTTACACAAGCATACTAGCTTTCTAGTTGCATCTCTGTTTGCATCTCGTAGGTCGTGACCACAAACAACATGCAACAAGTGGGATTTCTCAATAGGTGCATAATTCCACTTATTTAAACTATGGATGTCCCTTACATTAACCTCCCAAAAAACATGTTTGCATTCCATGTCCTTCAAGGAATAGGTTATACTTGATTCTGAGAGGTTAACCTTGCAATAAACCACCATATCTATTATGCACTTTAAAGTGGTCCCATTGGTTTTCAATTTTTCTCACATTAAGGTTTTCTTAATTAGTACGCATGCCCCATCATGATCACCTTTGTCATGCCCTATTCCAAAGAAGAATTGACTCTTTGTCATCGTTGTTAGCCCTACATATCTTGTAACCAAATAAAATGGGCAAGCAAACTTGAACTATGCAGCCACATAATCTAACCAAATTCAATGCCATAGTGAATGAACAACGTCAAGGTGTAACCAGTGGGAATGAAACATTAGAAAATGTTGTATTTGTTGATATATTGTGTTAGTGATTTGTGTGAACACAGAAGGACCATCGGAGCACTTTTTTCCCTCTTTAGGAGAATTTTTTTCCCTTGGCTTGTATATATGCATATAATCCTAACGGTCCACTTGTCTTTGTACATTTAGTTGGTAATACATTGAGTATTGTGTGTTGTGCTCCAACCTTATTCCTCTTCCTTGTCTTTTTCATGTGCTTCTGCAGAACTCAAACACCAACAATTGGTATCAGAGTAGGTCATTGCTTCATCTAGGGCATCATAGACATCCCATCAATCATAGTCTCAGAATCGGTGAACATGCTCAGGGCAATTAAGAGATCAAAACAGCTTCATTTTGTCATGCCGAAATTTTGATCTAAGCTTGTTTCAACCTCTGAATGCATTATCAAAATACATGTGCATAAAATTTTCCACTTTTGTGTCAAACATATATACAAGTTTCAATTCGCTAATATAAGTGCCTCAAAGTCTACTAGAGGTTTAGTGAAGATTGACAAGGTATTTTGTTCAACTTTTTGAGATACACTCATTTTTCTACATCAGGGTATTTTAGTCAGTGGCCATGGCTGAAAGCAATGATGTATTTGGTATGTTGCCTATTGAGGACAAGTTGGATGGTAGCAATTACTCATTATGGGCATATATGATGCTTCATGTATTGGTGGCAAGAGGACTATGGAAAAGTGTGCAAGGTGTTGAAAAACAACCTACCACACCTTCATGGATGTACACTCCAAGAGATTGAGTAAGTACTGCAAAATCCTGCTTTGGACCAGCCCTCTAATGCTTTAGAGTTGATAAGTGGACCTCCTTAGCTTTCCAATGACACCATAAAATGGCCTATGTACTTTGGAAATGATGTGTGTCATGATTGAATCAAAACAGATAACTTTGAATCTCAAGATCTCAAGAAAACCTTCTATTTATGTCTTGACACCTACTGGATCTTTTGCTCAGTATGACCAACACAGTAGGATTTGGAAAACTTCCTTTTAGGTGTATTTAATTAGCTTAGCTAGCTAAATATTCCAAGTGGAATGATGTAAAAGGATAAACTATGCTAAGAGAAATCATCTAGCAAGTTAAACTTTACCCCCGATTTTTTAGGACTGTAGCAGACCATGACCAGTGATCACCTCGACGCACTTTTCTTTGAAATGGCTGAATAGAATCTTTTCAAATTTTAACCGCATGTAGATAACTTCAGGCTGAATCCAAGAAGCTTTAGATCGTTGAATTTGGTGGAGAAATGACTGAGATATGAACTCCACAAGTTGACAGACTTTCAAGTAGTATGACAGAGAACTCAGAAATGACTAATGAAGATATATGTATTAATGAACACTTGTATACAAATCCATTGGCATGAGTATAATTGCCTAATGGTGTAGATAGGTGTGGGCTAGAGTTTAGGCCTCACACACACTCAAAATTGACAGTAATGAGCTCGGGAATGATGAGTCTTAACCGTAACTTTTTTCATGTTCACTTTTATAGTGATTGAGTAAGAATTTGAATTCAAATTCAAACTTTTGGCTCCCTATGATCAAGCTCCTATATCCTAGGAGATATTCCTTCAATCAAAAGCTAACTTTTTCCACGAATCCTTTTGGTAGGTGTTTACAAAGATTCCAAGTCAATTTGACTTTTACAAAGGGGTAAAGTGGTAATTAACCACTAGCAATAGTTTCTATGCTTCTCCATATCTGCATGGACTTCAATGTATCCATCAAGCCAAATGTGTAGGCTTGTGAATTACACCAATAGCTCCCCCTCAAGCCAAGCATTTTGGCTTGGTCTTCATCTTCAATCTTCAGGTATATCCTGCAATCCAATCATTGCCTTGAACCTGCAAAGTTTGGTTCCATCCAAAGCTTTAGTCAACAAATCTGCACACTGCATATTGGTTGATACATAGGTTAGTTGAATGTCCTTGCTTAACAACTTCTCTCTCACATAATGGTAATGGACCTCTATATGTTTGGTCCTAGCATGATAGATAGGATTAGCTGCAAGGTGAAGTGAACTTATATTATCTCCAAGGATTATTGGTGACCTAGTATATAAATTCAAGTCTGTATACAATAGCTTGATCCATATGGCTTCTTGTGTGGCATTAGCCAATCCTCTATACTCTGCTTCTATGGAAGACAAAGCAATAGTAGGTTGCTTCTTTGAAGACCATGATATTGGCTTATCACCTGCAAATGAAATGTATCCAGAAGTGCTCCTCCTATCATCCTTGCATCTTGCCCAATCTGCATCTGAATAGATCTTGATATGAATGTCTGAAGTGTAGGGAAAATACAAACCATGATTTTGTGTACCCTTGAGATACTTCAAGATTTTCTTGGCAACTTCTAAGTGAGGTATCCTTGGCTTGTGCATAAACTGACTTAGCACACTAACTCCATATGCAATGTCTATCCTTGTTAAGGTAGCATAGTTCAAGCTACCCACTATACTTTGATAACCTGTAATGTCATTAACTTCATCACCTTCATGTGCACTTAGTTTTAGGTTTACCTCCATTGGAGTACTTGCAACTTTGGCAGCCTGCAAATGAAATTTCTTCAACATATCCTGTATGTACTTTTTTCAACATATCCTGTAGAAACTAACTCAACCCCAAGAAAATACTTCAATAGACCAAGATCATTGATCTTGAACTCCTTCATCATCTGGCTTTTGATTTGTCTGATTCCATTAACATCATTACATGTAAGTATGATGTCATAAACATAAACACAAAGGTATATTACCTCTGAATTACTTCTCTTGATGAATAGAGAAGTATCTCCCTTGCTCATAACAAAACCTTGGTCTTGGAGATATATAGTTAGCCTGTAATTCCATGCCCTAGGTGCTTGCTTCAATCCATATAAAGCCTTTTTCAAGTTGCAAACATATGTTACCTTCTTAGGGTCCTCCTAGCCAGGAGGTTGTGATATATATACCTCCTCTGAAATCCATCCATTCAAGAAAGCATTCTTGACATCCAATTGGTACATATTCCAATTTTTTGATGCAGCCATACTTACCAACACTCTGATTGTTGGCATCTTGGCCACAGGAGAGAATCTCTCTTCATAATCAATTCCTTGGGTTTGTGCAAAACCCTTGGCTACCAATCTGGCCTTGTACCTATTAATTGACCCATCAGAATTTCTTTTGAGTTTATAGATCCATCTGGATCCTATTACCTTCATGGAGTCCTTCTTTGGTACTAGCTCCCATGTGTCACTTTCCTTGAGTGCTTCAATCTCTTCATCCATAGCCTATTTCCATTCTCTCTTGGTTATGGCTTCTTCATATGATCCTGGTTCTTCAATTGACAAATCTTTGGCAAGATAAACAGAGTGTTTAGTAACAAGAGATGTATCATACCCATATCTGATAGGTTTTTGGATCTCTCTTTGTGATCTTCTGATTGACTGATTTGAAGATTCAGATATGTCTTCAAGCTTCTTCATTTTGATTTTGCCTTTGGACTTCCATGCTTTGAACTCTTCAAGGTTGATAACATCTTCATCATCTGAAGTTGAGTCTTCATTCTGAGTAGGTTCCTCCTTAGCAAGATTTGGAAACTCCTCTTCCAAGTCATAGGGTAATTTGAACTTCCTGCCTTCATTCTCATACCAAGAATCATTTTCATCAAAGACAACATCTCTACTAACCATGAATCCCTTATTGGAAGGGTTGTAAAACCTGTAAACTTTTTGATTTAGGTCATATCCAATAAAGATGCACTTTTCAGCCTTTGGGTCTAGCTTACCTCTTATCTGAGAAGGAATTTGTACATATGCTACACATCCAAATATCCTCCAATGGTCTAGTGAGGGTCTCTTACCATGCCATGCTTCATAGGGTGTCATCCCATCAAGGGACTTAGATGGTAACATGTTTATGAGGTAAGTGGCAGTAGAAACACTTTCTACCCATAGATAGTTTGGTAACTTTTTCTCATTCAACATAGACTTAGTTGTCTCAACAATCAACCTATTTCTTCTCTCAGCTACCCCATTCTGTTCAGGAGAATACCTTGTGGTGATTTCTCTTTTAATGACTCTGTCCTGCAAGAAGTCTTCAAACTCATTGGAGAAGTATTCAACTCCTCCATCTAACCTTAGTCTCTTCAAATTCTTCACTGTTCGATTCTCAACAAGTGCAAGATATTTTTTAAAGCAATTAAACACCTCATCCTTGTGCTTCATAAAGGACAATACACTCCACCTGCTATAATCATCAATAAAAGATACATAGTACCTGGATCCTGAGATTGAGGGGTCTTTGCTTGGTCCCCATACATCTGTATGAACAAGTTCTAGGTAGTCTTCATGCATGTAACCTTTCCTTGAGAAGGGTAACCTGTGAGACTTCCCAAATTCACAAGCACTCATTTATATATCATGTGTTGTGTGGACACATTTGGTATTCCAATAACACATTGATCCCTGCATATCTACTTCAAGGTTCTACTCTATGCCCTAATCTTTTGTGCCAAATCTCAAGCTCTGAAAGTGTTTGATCTTTATAACTGTATAGTGCAATATTCTTTGTGTCTTCTAGCTCAAAAGTGAAAAGTCTACCTGATTTTTCTCCTTTAGCAATTCTCTTGAACCCCTGCTTAGGATCCTCCACAAATGCTCCAAATTGGTTGAATCTAACCTGCAAACGTTTCTCCACAATCTGTCCAACACTCATCAGATTTTTGGTAATGGTTGGTACATAGAGTACCCTACTCAACAAGTTCTGATTTCCATGACAAGTCTTAACATTTCCAACTTTAACTACTGAGTGCTTGGTGTCATCACCTGTTTGGACTTGATGCTTACCTTTTGGTTCATCAAGATCAGAGAGTAGTGCTACATTGCCAGCCACATGATTTGAGCATCCTGAGTCAATGTAGAATAGGTGGTCATCATTGGTACCTAGTTTTGAAGTCATGTTCATGATCAGAAGAGAATCATCCTGCTCTTCTGTATAGTTGTTGTAGTCCTTTCTGGATTTGAATCCTCCTTGGTAGTTTCCATTGTAATTGTTGTTGTAGTTGTTGTTGTAGCCTTGGTGATGGTTGAATCTACCTCTTGACTGTGAGTATCCACCTCTTTGGTATCCTCTTCCTCTCTGATTTTTGTAGTTCCTGAAACACTCATCTGTAGTATGATTTGATAAACCACAAATGTTGCATGGTGAGGAGTTATAGGATCTCCCCCTACCTTCCTTCCTCTTGATGATCTACCTCTCCCTACATAGTTGGCTTGGAAGGTAGAGCCTTCATCTTCCACCTTCTTGTTCTTGCCTTTAACTTTAGACTTCTTATCAGTGTATAGGGCAGAAGAGTTATTACGTTTGGATGTGTCTCCATTCTTGTTGAGCTTTGCTTCATGAGTTAACAATTGTCCCATGAGAGTTGTAAGATCTGGAATTTGCATGTCCATGTAAAGGTCCATGGTAGTGGTGAAGCTTTCCCATTTGTCATCAGCCTTAATCCCATTGATCACTTGCCTTACAATCTGCTCTTCTTCAATCTCTTGTCCTATGCTTGCTAACTGATCTGCTACATCTTTAATCTTGGTCACAAACTCTGAAACAGCTTGCTTAGGTTGCTTCCTTAATGTGGTGAATTCAATCCACAACTGATTTTTTCTAGCCCTTGTGTTGGAAGAAAAATAAGATGATAGAGTTTCCCAAGTCTCTTTATGTCTTACAGTTCCTAATGTGTGGCAAAAGAAAATCAGAGATGGAATTGAGTAAATAAGACCTTGCCAATGCATCTTTAGCACACCATGTGTTGAGCTTTTCATGTTCTTCCTTTGTTGGTAATTTTCTTGTTTTGAATGAGGGCCATTCCTCATCTCCTGAGATGTATCCATAGAGACTCCTTCCTTGTAGATAGGTCTTCATCCTTAGAGACCATGCCTGATAGTTTTTCCTCTCCAATTTATCAATAAATGAAGGAAAACCATCTCCCATTTTACCTTAGTTTGCTTTGATACCACTGTTGGGAAACATGGATGGACACTCCAAGAGATTGAGTAAGTACTGCCAAATCCTGCTTTGTACCAGCCCTCTAGGACCTCCTTAGCTTTCCAATGACACCATAAAATGGCCTATGTACTTTGGAAATGATGTGTGTAATGATTGAATCAAAATAGATAACTTTGAATCTCAAGATCTCAAGAAAACCTTCTATTTATGTCTTGACACCTGCTGGATCTTTTGCTCAGTATGACCAGCACAGTAGGAATTGGAAAAATTCCTTTTAGAAGTATGTTATTAGCTTAGCTAGCTAACCATTCCAAGTGGAATGATGTAAAAATTTTAACTATGCTCAGAGAAATCAATTTAGCAAGTTAAACTTTACCCCCGATTTTTTAGGACTGTAGCAGACAATGACCAGTGATCACCTCGACAAGCTTTTCTCTGAAATGGCTGAATAGAATCTCTTCAAATTTTGATAAAATGTAGACAACTTCAAGCTGAATCCAACAAGCTTTAGATCTTTGAATTTGGTGGAGAAATGACTGAGATATGAACTCCACAAGTTGATAGACTTTCAAGTAGTATGACAGAGAACTCAGAAATGACTAATGAAGATATATGTATTAATGAACACTTGTATACAAATCCATTGGCATGAGTATCATTGCCTAATGGTGTAGATAGGTGTGGGCTAGAGTGTAGGCCTCACACACACTCAGAATTGACAGTAATGAGCTCGGGAATGATGAGTCTTAACCGCGACTTTTTTCATGTTCACTTTTATAGTGATTGAGTAAGAATTTGAATTCAAATTCAAACTTTTGGCTCCCTATGATCAAGCTCCTACATCCTAGGAGATATTCCTTCAACCAAAAGATAACTTTTTCCGTGAATCCTTTTGGTAGGTGTTTACAAAGATTTCAAGTCAATTTGACTTTTACAAAGGGGTAAAGTGGTAGTTAACCACTAGCAATAGTTCCTATGCTTCTCCATATGTGCATGGACTTCAATGTATCCATCAAGCCAAATGTTTAGGCTTGTGAATTACACCAACACTTCAAATACATTTATTAAAGGTGATGCAAGTTGTGTTGAAGATGAGGATCTTCAAATTCATGTTTGTGTTGCAGTTCCTATGAAACCTAGTGCAGAGAAACTTTGATGGGATACACATCACACATCACATTATCCCTCACATTCACTCTTACAGAAGAGAAAAAGATGCTTGGGATACACTTACCACTTTATACTAGGAAATAAATGAGGCTCGTGTTGATTACCTCTGAAAACACTTGGAGAGTGAGCATATGATTGAAGGAGATTCTATGGAAATTTTTCTAACAAAGATCAAAGATTTGAAAGAGCATTTGATTTTTTCAACTGAAGTCTTGCCAAATGGTTCATAAGTGCATACCGTTCTTAATGATCTTCCACATTCATATCAAAGTTTTCTCTCTACTCTTTGGTTGATGATGAAAGGCAATCCAAATGCCTTAACATTTGAGGAGTTTGTCTCTATTTTATTGCAAGAAGATGAGTCTAGGCAAAAGAGGTCCATTATGCATGTTGAAAATCAAGCTTTCTTAGCTAGTTAGAAGGGCAAAGGTAAATGGATCTAATGTACTAGTAAACAGAAATCTACTAGTTCGGCACATTGAAAATGGGAAGACAAAGACAAGAAGAAAGTAGAAAAGCAGAAATAGTTATGCAAATATTGTAAAGGAAATGATCATGTCATAAACATTTGCCCAAAACTGGCTGCAAAAGAGGCAAAGAAGAAAGAGGTTGGAAGGGTTGTTATAGAGGTCTCTATACCTAAAATAGAGTCTACTAATCTTGTGTAAAATGAAGAATGGGTGTTTAGTACTCTTTGCGGCAATGAACCATCTTCTCATGAACACTGTATGTCTGCACTAGACTCGGATTTTTGGTACATTGATAGTGAGGCAACCAAACATATTATCTTGTCGTGTAGTTTCTTTAGTTTACTTGAGCCTCCCCTATAGGGAATACTCTCACATGTGCTAACAAATCCTCTTATCTTGTAATGGAAGTTAGTAAGATAATTTTGACTACTACTGATGGTAGTTCTTTCATATTATTACATACTTTGTTTGTGCCAGGGATTTAGAAAATTCTCTTATCAGTTTGATAATTATCCAAGATCGGTTTGGTTGTAAAATTTATTGGTGATAGATGTATAGCTCATGATCTATCAAATGGCAATGTTATTATTGCTTTTGGCATTTTTTGTCATGGTTGTATAAGCTCATACACTATGCAAAATCTATCAATGACTCAACATGTGCAGTTCAAGATTCTTAGGCTATCTTAGATGCAAAGCTTTGGCATGCATGCTTTGGTCATCTAAATTTTTCTATTTTTCTACACCCACAAAAATTTGAAATGGTTTCCTCTCTACCTAAACGTAAGGCACCTGGTAAACATGTCTATGAAGGCTGTATTTTGGGCAAAATGGAGTGTTTGTCCTTCTTGAAAGATGATTCAGCTAGAGCTACTAAAAAATTGTAGCTTGTTCATAGTGATGTGTGTGGTTCTATGCCAAAACCTTCTTTTCAGACTACCTTTACTTTGTGACTTTGATTGATGATTTTTCTAGGCATGCATGGGTGTATCCATTCAAAGAAAAGTCCAAGGTGTTTTTGTGCTTCAAACACTTTCTTGTTTTTGCTAAAAAATTTTCAGAATGTAAAATGGGCACCCTCCACTCTGATCAAGGGGGGAATACATGTCCTCTAATTTTAATGCATTTTTAGCTGAACATGGGATAAAACATAAGTCTATAGTCAATGCCATATATACCTCAACAAAATGGATTTATTAGAAGAAAGAACAGGTCTCTCATGGAGATGACGACGTTTATGGCCAAAATTTAGGCTTTACCACACAGATTCTAGCTTGAGGTTGTTATGTGTGCAACATATGTACTTAACAGGTGTCCTACCAAAGCACTTCAGTCTATCACTTCATATGAGGCTTGACATAGTCGCACGACATTTGTTGCTCATGTGTATGTCTTTGGTTGTCTAGCATATGCATTAGTGCCTAACAAAAATGAAGAAAAGTTGATGATAAAGTAGTAAAATATATTTTTATAGGGTACAATTATGAAAGCAAAGGCTATCGTCTATATGATCCATATAGTAAACACATTTTGGTTAGCTGTGATGTTGTTTTTGTGGAAGATGCAATTCAACCATTACTTTCATTTACTAAGGAGACATCAATTATGTCGAAAGATGTGTATGGCACTTTGCTACCTCTATTTACACATGGATTGTCAAGCGCTGCTCCAAATGATGCAATTTTCTTAGCCTGTATAGATTTCACATGATGATGCATATCATTCCATTTTTTATGCAGAGTTACATGATGCACTTGTTTATGTGAGAAGTGATATAGAGGAGGCAAAAAGTATGCCCTAATGTCTGGTGTAGACTTTGTGAGATAGCAAACAAGATGCAGCTCTGTCATATCGTACTCGTTCAAGCTCTCAAAGTGCTTGTTTTGCATCAGATTGTTATGCAATAGCTAGCTCTAGTCTTTAAGATGAGAATGAGCCTATTTCTTTTGATGAAGTAGAGAATTCAAAAAATTGGATGGCTATTATGCACTCAGAATATGTTGCTATTATGAAGAATGGTACTTGTTCTTTATGTGATTTGCATGTAAGAAAAAAGGCCATTGGCACTAAATGGGTATACAAGCTAAAGTGTAAGATTGATGGAATAGTTGATAGGTATAAGGCTAGACTTGTTGTAAAAGATTATGCTCAAGAGAGAGGCATTGATTTTGATGAGTCCTTTGCTACAAGATGTCAAATGACAATTGTTTGTAGCATTTGTGCACTTGCAACTCATTATGGTTGGAATGTACATCAGTTGGACATTAAAACTGCATTTTTGAATGGTGAGTTGCATGAAGAAGTGCATGATTTTAGCTTATGTGGTTCTGTATAGAAAGGGCATGAAACAAAGTGTGCACAATGAAGGTGTTATATGGTTTGAAGCAAGCACCATGTGCTTGGTATGAAAAGATCCATGTCTACTTGATTGCACATGGGCTTGACAATAGTCCAACTAAGATCACCTTATATGTTAAACGTGCAAATGATGTGCTTCTTATCATTGCTGTCTATATTGATGGCATGCTGCTCATTGGTCCTAATGAGAAGCATATTGATGATTTTAAGGTTGATTTGCATGCATCTTTTGAGATGTCAAATTTGGGGCATTTGCATCATTGTTTTGGCATTCAATTTATGCAAGTTAATGGTGGAATATATCTATGTCAAAAAATATATATTGACACATTATTGTAGCATTATGGTCTTGAAGATTGCACACCCATTGCCTCTCCTATGGAAACATGTTTATGATTGAGTCTTCATGATGTTGGAGATGCATTTGATGTTGTTCTCTATCAATATGCTATTGGATGCTTCATTTACTTGTGCATAACTCGGTATGTTATTCAGTTTGCTATCTCTCACATGAGCAAGTTTATGCATTGCCTAGGTGTGAAGCATTGGCAAGCAATTAAGCCCATATTTTGCTACTTGAGTGGTACCCAAATACTTGAATTATTTTATCCCAAGGAGATCCCTACTGCCAAGTTTACATGTTTTTTTTACTTTGATTGGGCTAGTTGCTATGACACTCGTGTGTCCACTAGTGGTTTTCGCTTCATGCGTGGTAGCTCATGCATATCTTGGTTGAGCAAGAGGCAACCTAGTGTGGCCACTTCTAGTTGTGAAGCTGAGTATAGGGCACGTTTCATAGTGATTGTTGGGTGTGTGTAGCTCATACACCTTTTGGCCGATTTGGGTGTTGGTCAATCTTCTACCACCATCATCGTCATTGATAGTGGGAGTGCATTGGCAATCGTGAGGAAGCTTGTTTTCCATGCTTCTAAAAAGTACATTGAGGTGCACTATCATTATGTTAGGGAGAGGTTCTCTACTAGAGAGATTAGTTCTTCATATGTCCCCACATAGGATAACATTGCAGACCTTTTCACAAAGGCTCTGCCTGGAGAGAAGTTTGAGGCTTTCCACAAAGCTTTGGGCTTACTTTCATTTGTGGAATGATCTCTTTCCATATAGCTTGGTAGTTCCTTATACATCAATGGCAACGTCTTCTACTACATCACTCCTAGGGGGATTTGTTGATATATTTTAGTAGTGATGTGTGTGAACACACTAGGATCACCAAGGCAGGTTTTTCCCTCTTTAGTAGGTTTTTCCCCCAGCTTGTATATATGCATATAACCTTAACATATCACTTATCTTTGTACATTCAGTTGGTAATACATTTAGTATTGTGTGTTGTGCTCCAAGCTTCTTCTTCTTCCTTGTGATGTTTGTGTGCTTCTGCAAACCTCAAACACCAATAGTATAAACAATGTATCAAGCATCTTGTAATTGGATATTAAGAAATGGACGGTTTTCAACACTATCTATGCTCTTTGATAGTATGTGATAAACACACAAATGATTATCTAACTTGGGAGAAAATTCACTAAAAGTGCCACTTTATTCCTTGAATGTATACTTTCCAAAAACAAATTACAACAACGAAAATAATTATATTATCTAGAAATCTATGAAGGCAATCCTTGATTTGTTGGGGTCACCATCTAGCTATGTTGTTATGGATGATCAATCTTTTCATCTTGGTTTTCAATAATTGCAAGAAAACCCCACAATATATGTCCTTGTGCAATAGTTGCATCAAGGGTAAATAATTACACGAAGGGGATGCAATCAAGGTATACAAGCTTACGCAACATATGTAGAAGCTATAAAAGAGAGGTTATAGACCATTGTTAATGCATCTAATTTCACCCACTGGGATTGTACAACTCGCTTCTTTGGAAGGAGAAGTCATCCGTAATTATATTAGTGGATGACGAGTTAATTTCTATCAAGATTCATTCACAAAAGAAATGCTTCCATAGTTCCAAACATCTAAGAACACAAAGGGAGAAGATTTTCAAATTAGACAAGAATCTTAGCAAAAATCCTTTGAACCGATCCATAAGAGAAATTCAATGCAACAAAGAGCATTAGAATACATATACAAACATCAATACATTCATATGGGAATGTGTAAGATTCAAGAATATTTAAAAAGACTGATTGATCAAAGACCACTCACATGAGCTCCTTTAGGAGAAAGTTATAATGCACAATAAACAATCCTCATAGTTACTAGAGTTGTTAGCAATGTTTTACGTTCTTGTTTGGTACTAAAACACTACACTAATTGGTATCATCAATACATGTACACCATGCATAACAAATGCAACTCTACCTATACACATTACAAGATGCACCTCTAGAGTTAAATTCCTATTGTAATGATGCTTCTCTTGCCATGAGTTTTGTCTTAGGACAATCTTGGATTTTGGACCATTCCTTAGGACTAAATGTAGCTATCACCATTTCATTGCTGGAGCAACAATGAATGGATTACCCTAGGATTACGAAAAGTCATGAGTGAATCACAAGGACACTTTAACATAAGGAAATTAAGCACATGGACTCTATAAGTCACACAAAGCTTATTCCTAGGAAACTAAATAGAAATCAAGTGTCATAGGTACAAACGAAGAAGGTCAAGCATAGAGTGCCTTAACCATCAAGGCAAATATGAATTTTGAAAGTAAACAACTCTTCTTTTCTTTCAAACCCTAAAGATTCGCATTAACTAAAATCAATTGAACACAAGAACAAGGGTTTTTCAAATCATTCTTGCTCCACAAGGCATATTTGGATCCCAAAAGATTTAGGTGAAGCTTAAAAATGAACAAGGATTTTTCAGATTATTCTTGTTCCACAAGGCATATTTGGATCCCAAAAGCTTTAGGTGAAGCTTAAAAAGATCTTGCTCAAATTTGGCTTCCTAAAACTAATATTGTTCCTAAACCTCTCAAAAAGATCAACTTTATAAATCATCAAATGGAGAATCGACTCAAGTGAATCAACCCATCTAAAGGAAGCAAACAAAGAAACTTCACGACAAGTTCCACCATACAAATCCCATCTAGAGAAAGAAAGCTCCACTAAAATTTCCCTATGCAAATGCACTAAAACAAATACATGTTGTGGAATCAACCCCAAAAGTGCCTCCTCCAACTCATAGTTGGTCTATTCTCAAGTTGATCATCACATGGGATGATGAAGCCAACATTAAGGACATAAAGAGGAAGCTTGGATCTATGTTTAACATATCTAATTTGGGGATTTTAAGGTACTTCCTTGGGATTCAATTACTATACAAGGAAGAAGGTATATACTTGATGCAAAGGAAATACATTCTAGATCTTTTTAGAAACTTTGGCTTGTGTGATTAGAAGCCCATTTCAAATCCATTGAAAGTAAATGTTAAATAGAGTTCTAATGAGGGTGAAGAAGTGTAGGATGTGACCATGTATAGGTCAATCATTGGTTCGGTCTTGTGTGTTACTATGACAATACCAAATATTACACATGTAGTTGGAGTGCTATCCAATTTTTGCAAGCACCAAGACCAATAGAGGCTTAGCACAAGTCTCATTTGAGCTTATGTGGCTTAAGAAAATTTTTATTGATCTTGATGTGCTGGCTAAGCAAGTACTTGGTTTGACTAGGTCCAATGGTTGAAAGAAGTTATGTTGTGGGTTTAATGATCAAGGATGTTTTGTTAAAGCCCCCATTTAGGACTAAAAGCTAATAGAAAAAGGAAAGAAGCAAGGAAGACTCTTCACCATGGGGTAAAGCCATGAAAGAAGCATGGGTAAAGGAAAGAAGCACGGATCAACTTGTGGCATAGAAGAATTGGTCACATGAACTTAGAAAGGATGACGTAAATGCAAAGGAAGGCTTTAATAAGTGTTCTACCTGATCTTACATCTGAGAGTATACAAAATTTATGCCATACTTATCAATTAGGGAAACAAAGTAGATTGTCATTCAAGAAGGCAGCACATGTGAGCAATGAGGGATTGGATCTCATACACAAAGATGTATGGGGACCTACAAGGATTCCATCCATTGGTGGTAACAAATATTTTTTCACATTTATAGAAGACCATTCAAATTTTGTTCGGATGTATTGCATGACAACAAAGTCAAAGTTGTTTTATCACTTCAAGATGTTCAAAAACCTAGTGGAGAAGGAGATAGGGAAGTCGGAGAAGGAGATAGGGAAGTGTATGAAGAGGTACCCTATTCAAATGTTAAATTACGATTCATTCTTTGTAAGAAATTACGTCTACATGAGCTAACTCTTTTGGAGAAGCAAATAAGCACAGGTAATGGAATGAAAAAATGGAGAGGAGTTCAAGGACTTGAGGATAATGATACTTGTTTTTAATCTCTAATAACAAAGGACATGAAAAGCATTAGCAACAAATGGGTCTATAGGGTAAAGAGACATATACATGGGAGCATATCTAGGTATAAAGAGATATTGGTTGCCAAGGGTTTTGCTCAAATCTATGGCATAGATGTTGAGCATGCATTCATTCTAGCAGCTAAGATGGATACCGTAAGAAGTTTGATTTCAATTTCATCTTCAAAAGGTTGGAAGATGTACCGCTTGGATGTGAAGAATCATTTCTTAAATGGAGAGCTTGAAGAGGTAGTCTTGTTGGATCAACCGAAAGGCTTTGAAGATAATAGATTTCCAAATCATCTATGCAATATCAAGAAGGCTCCTTATGGACTCAAGCAATCCCCAATGTTTTGGAACCAAAGAATTGTGGAATACTTGGTAAAATGTGGATACAATCAAGGTCATGCACACTTATCACTCTTTGTGAAGAAGGAAGGTAGCAAAACTGTTTTTAGTTGTATATATGTTGATAACTTGATAATTATATGGGATGATGAATCCAACATCATGGACATAAAGAGGAAGCTTGGATGTGTGTTTAACATCTCTGATTTGGGGATTTAAGGTACTTCCTTGAGATTCAAGTACTATGCAAGGAAGAAGGTATGTACTTGATGTAAAGGAACAACATTCTAGGTCCTTTTAGAAAGTTTGGCTTGTGTGATTAGAAGCCCATTTCAAATCCATTGAAATTAAATGTTAAACTAATTTCTCATGAGGGTGAAGAAGTGTAGGTTGTGACCCTGTATAGATCAATCATTGTTTCTATCTTGTGTCCAAATATGACAATACCACAGATTACACATGCAGTTGGGGTGTTATCGAACTTTTGCAAGCACTACGATCAAATCAAGTTGTGTATAGATTCTGAGCACAAGTCTCATTTGAGCTTATGGGGCTCAAGCAATTTGTTTGATCTTAATGTGCAAGTTATGAGGGTACCTGTTTTTTGTGACATCATAAGTAGCATGGTTTGGCTCAGAATACACTGTGACTTGGCTCAAAATACACTGTTCAATGCAAGGTCCAAGCGTATGGAAGTGCATTACACTTTTTTAGAGAGAGGATCATGTCAAATGATGTATTGGAGCATGTTATTACAAAGGACAATATGTAGTTATGTTTACCAAAGCATACCTAGGCATTGAGACTTGAGGGGGAGTGTTGAAAATCACATCTCAAATATGCGAAAGGGCTCATCCACAAGTTATTCAAGAGGACCAATAAAAAAGGAGGATCAAAGTTCATGGATCCAATATAAAAGGTCCACCAAAATCAATCAAATTCAAATTGTTTCAATTACCCATCAAAAAGGGCACCTACATTGGTTAAGGTGATGTTAGCTAGATTCTAGGAGAAGTAAAACTTCTATATAAGAATCATTTTGCCTTTCTTTCTTGTGTTTTATGAGTTCCATGATTTTCCATCTCAGTTTAGTGAAGTATGAAACTCCAACAAGACGCCCCCTTGCTTGCTTATCTCATTTTCTCATGGTTTTTCTCTTCTTTATCTAGAGTTTAGTTAGGTTTTCATAAATTTCTTTGTACGACATTGCTAGCCTTTTGTAATCTTAGGTTGTTCTCATTTGTGTTAATATTCAATATTAATTTTTTTCTAATATAGCACCCTAAGTGTGCGAAAGTCTCAACTTTTCTATTGAGTGAAGTACAAGAAAGTGCGAAATTTATAAACCTATATCTCTACACATGGATAGAGAATGTCATAGACAGATCGCATGTATTGACATGGACATTTTCTTAGATTTGGGTAATTCATTTTTTTCTTATCAAAGCTTCTTGATAGCTCTCACCCTGTAGTTTAAGTGTGTAAATTTTTCTCTTGAGCCTCTACATACTTTTAGAGAACAAATTAGAACAGTGAACATATATCATTATGTGTTGGTCTAAAGGAGGTAGCTCCATTGGTATGTAAGAAATTCCCCCATCAATATGTACATGTATATGCTTATGTGCATGTATCTGTATCTATATATGAATATGTATATGAATATGTATATGAATATGTACATGTATATGTATATGTATATGTATATGTATATGTATATGTACATGTATATGTATATGTACATGTATATGTATATGTATATGTATATGTACATGTATATGTATATGTACATGTATATGTATATGTACATGTATATGTATATGTACATGTATATGTATATGTACATGTATATGTATATGTACATGTATATGTACATGTATATGTATATGTATATGTATATGTATATGTATATGTATATGTATATGTATATGTAGATGTATATGTATATGTATATGTATATGTATATGTATATGTATATGTATATGTATATGTATATGTATATGTATATGTATATGTATATGTATATGTATATGTATATGTATATGTATATGTATATGTATATGTATATATATGTATATTTATATGTACATGTATATGTATGTAGATGTATATGTATATGTATAAGTATATGTATATGTATATGTATATGTATATGTATATGTATATGTATATGTATATGTATATGTATATGTATATGTATATGTATATGTATATGTATATGTATATGTATATGTATATGTATATGTATATGTATATGTATATGTATATGTAAATGTATATCTATATCTATATGTATATGTATATGTATATGTATATGTATATGTATATGTATATGTATATGTATATGTATATGTATATGTATATGTATATGTATATGTATATGTATATGTATATGTATATGTATATGTATATGTATATGTATATGTATATGTATATGTATATGTATATGTATATGTATATGTATATGTATATGTATATGTATATGTATATGTATATGTATATGTATATGTATGTGTATGTGTATGTGTATATGTATATGTATATGTATATGTATGTGTATGTGTATATGGTTGTGTATATGGTTGTGTATATGTATATGTATATGTATGTGTATGTGTATGTGTATATGTATATGTATCCGTATATGTATGTGTATGTGTGTATATATATATATATATGTATATGTATCCGTATATGTATGTGTATATGTATATGTATATGTATATGCACAAACGTTTTTGGGCAGAGTGTGTTGTCTATTGCTACAACATGATGTTGTTTAGCAAAAGGCAATACACTCTGCCCAACTCTATACCGATTACATGTGTTATGTACTCTAATGGCAACCAAAACATGATTTTATATGAGCATAATTTAACCATGAATCATGTACAAAAAGTTGTATATTCCATAAATGAAATATGTACAAGAGTGTGACAAAGCACTTCCGTATAGGACTCGAATACAAAATTATGGTACATCATTGCCACATAAGAGTGTAATACAAAATTGTGGCAATGTGAAAAAGCACTTCCATATAGGAATCGAATACAAAATTATAGTACATCATTGCCACATAGGAGTGTACTACAAAAGTGTGGCCAAGCATATACATAAGGGGATCAAAACATTTACACCTACAATCTTGCAACAAAGCATGTGTAAAATGAGACAAATTGACATGACATTTATAAACAACAACTAAAAATATGAAGCCAAGCCTAAAGTTTACCTAATCATAGAATATTCTCCCATGAAATGATTGCACCACGTCCCTCTAAGTCTTGCAACAGTGCAGCCAATCCATGATGATATCCGTAAGATTCTTCGGTTCACATCGAAGGACGACCCACTGCCAACTCCTATAATAAATATGCAAAATGTTAGATGAACATACATGATGTGCTGAACACAAACAAATTCAATAATTAACATGATACTTACAAATTCGTAGCACATACTGTCGTATCCGTCACTACCTAAATGCGACGTTCCAACCATATCCAAACGTGTGGCCGCCGCATCTCTCTGTTGACGATATCGATCAGGAGTATGTTGCTGCTCCTCCTGAATCGATTCCCACTTTTGTGCATGTGTGCATGTGTGCATGTGTGTATGTGTGTATGGATATGCATGTGTGTATACAAATGCATGTGTGTATGCATATGCATGTGTGTATGTGTGTATGTGTGTATGTGTCCATGTGTGCATGTGTGTATGCATATGCATGTGTGTATGCATATGCATGTGTGTATGCATATGCATGTGTGTATGTGTGTATGTCTATGTGTGTATGTGTGTATGTGTGTATGTGTGTATGTGTGTATGTGTGTATGTGTGTATGTGTGCATGTGTGCATGTGTGCATGTGTGTATGTGTGTATGCATATGCATGTTTATATGCATATGCATGTTTATATGCATATGCATGTTTGTATGCATATGCATGTTTATATGCATATGCATGTGTGTATGCATATGCATGTGCATGTGTATGCATATGCATATGCATTTGTGTATGCATATGCATTTGTGTATGCATATGCATTTGTGTGTATGCATATGCATGTTTGTATGCATATGCATTGTGTGTATGCATATGCATTTGTGTATGCATATGCATTTGTGTATGCATATGCATTTGTGTATGCATATGCATTTGTGTATGCATATGCATTTGTGTATGCATATGCATTTGTGTATGCATATGCATATGTGTATGCATATGCATATGTGTATGCATATGCATTTGTGTGTATGCATATGCATGCTTGTATGCATATGCATGTGTGTATGCATATGCATGTGTGTATGCATATGCATATGCATGTGTATGCATATGCATGTGTATGCATATGCATGTGTATGCATATGCATGTGTATGCATATGCATGTGTATGCATATGCATATGTATGCATATGCATGTGTATGCATTATATGCATGTGTGTATGCATAT
>CM035409.1:68530002-68852502 GCA_020310875.1 Ceratopteris richardii
TGTATGTGAGGGTTTTCCTACTAGAATTTAATCAATTAGTCACATTGATGGTGACCAAGGAGATGAACCAAGGAATTTGACAATCAAAGGGTAGCAAGAACTAATTTTGCTATGTAGGTAGAGGCAAATGCAAAAGAGATGGGCAAAACTCCCAAGATAAAGGGAGAGGAAGGTCAAACTCAAGCTAAAGCAACCAAGAAGGCTCCAACCCAAGTTATGGATCAAGAGGAAGAGGAAGGAGTAGAGGAAGAGGAGGAAGATCACATGGAAGAGAAGCATCCAATGGAGTGCTAAAATTGTGGAAAACCGTGCCATTATGCAAGAGATTGTTGGTCCAAAGGAGAAGGCAATTAGGGATACAAAAGGAACTAGGGTAATTATGCTAGTAATTCAACAAATTCAAAAAATGAGAACTTGCTTAAGATATATGGGTCAAGTGAAAGAGTGAGTTCGGATTTTACATGGTACATTGACTATGGTTGTAGCAACCATATGAGTTGCAATAAAGATGTTTTCTTTAATTTACACTCACCCTTCACTCAAGGACATGTAGGGATAGGGGAAGACAATGAGCATAAGATTACACATTTGGGAGACGATACATTGAATGGATCTCGATGCTCCAAGGTGTTGAAGGATGTGTTGCATGTGCCAACCATCACAAAGAACTTGGTTTAGGTAGGTCAAATAGTTGAAAGAGGTTATGAGGTGAGGTTCAATGATCAAGGATGTTTTGTTGAAGACCCCATGCAGGGCTACAAGCTCATAGCAAAAGTAAAGATGCAAGGAAGACTCTTCACCATGGAGGTAAAGCCATCAACCCCTCACACTGTCTACTTGTCAATTGGAAATAAATAGATTTCAAAAATCAACTTATGACATAAAAGAATTGGACACATAAACTTACAAAGGATAATGGAAATGCAAAGGAAAATCTTGGTGAGTGGTCTACCAGATCTTACATCTCAAAATATGTAACATTTTTGCCATGCTTGCCAATTAGGGTAACAAAGTAGATTGTCATTCAAGAAGGGAGCACATGTGAGCAATTAAGTCTTGAATCTCATAAATGTTGGTGCAAATGAATCCAAGCCTACATACTTGGACAATTGGCATGTATCTCATATAGTCACATATGACTTTTCCCTTGTAAACATCAATTTACTTTTTTATCCTTGTAAAAGTGCATATGATATTTGCACTAACAGCACATGGAGTTAGGAGGAATCAAATCTCAAATTCTTGGTAGTTGATAGATGAGAAAGTAAATCCTAAAGATTAGGAATCACTTTATGGTGAGAGCTTGAATTTGAACTCAAAACTTGGCTCCAACTCTAGCTATAAAAGAAGATCAAAATCTCGTGTGGAGATGAGCCCGATTTGAAGATCAATTGAGAGGGGTTTCTTGTGATTAGTGAGTTCATTCCATACCTCCATCATTAACCTCACATTGTGCAATTATACATTGCCAATTTCATTGTATTTCTATGTGATCTAATACATATGCATTGATCATATCTCTACTTCTCTTCTCTGCTATAATCATCTCAGAACAATGAACCTCTCAGAGCTCGTTCTCAGTGCAAAATTGATCACTTGATATGGTTTAAAGTGTTATAGATTTAGAACACTGTCGACTTCATAGCTACAAAGTTTTGTTATCATTGCTTTTCTGAATCTCTAGATAACATCACATTACTGCTCACTAGTCTGCATACTATAGCACCCTGAAAATGTCGGGTTAATATTTCAATGTGCTAAGCATCATTCGTAGTGTACACTTGATTATTTTTATTAAAATAATCCATGATTGGTAGCTATCTAAGTTAATTGCATATTCCCAAAAGCAATTTAGTAAATTGCTAGCTGATTGAGAGCTCTGTTCATTTTACTGAACATGTGTAGAAACCAAAATAGCAAGTCTTGACATGTAGTTGAAGTTTCTACCCATCTGTTTTGATCCATTGATTAGAGGATCATGTTCAAAAGCACATAGGTCATTATTTATGATTGTTGGGAAGCTGAAGGGATCTACTATACTCTTCAAAACTTTTTCTTGGCTGGTGTGAAGCAAGATTTTGCAGTACCACCTTATCTCTGGAATCTATCCACCATCTCCTCCAACAGCGGTATTAGAGAAACAACAAGCAAAATGGGAGATGGATTTCCATCATTCATTGACAAACTGGACACAAGCAACTATCTAGCATGGTCCCTAAGGATGAACGCCTACCTTTAAGGAAGAATCTTATATGGATACATCTCTGGAGATGAGGAAATTCCAATATTCAGAAGCAAACATCAACCTACTAGAGAAGAGCAAGAAGGGGTAACTACATGGTGTGCAAAGGATGCTCTAGCCAGGTCTTATATACTTAACTCAATATCTGATTTCTTATTACCTCACATTAGGAATTGCAAGACCTCCCAAGAGACTTGGGAAGTACTTTCTTCATATTTCTCATCAAATACAAGAGCTAGGAAGAAATAGCTTTGGATGGAGTTCACAACCTTGAAGAAGCAACCAAAGCAAAGTGTAGCTGACTATGTAACCAAGATGAAGGATGTAGTTGAACAACTTCGGAGCATTGGAGAAGAGATAGAAGAGGAGCAGATAGTAAGGCAAATCATAAATGGCATCAAAGTTGATGATAAGTGGGAGCCCTTCACCACAACAATGGACCTATATATGGATATGCAGATACTTGACCTCAACACATTGATGGAGAAACTCTTCACACATGACAAAGCTCAACAAGAATGGAGACAACTCTAGAGGTAATCAATCTTCTACCCTTTACACAGATAGAAATAAAAGTAAAGATAAAGGCAAAGATAAAAAGAAAGAAGAAGAGGCAAGTACCTCTCAAGTGAACTATAGGTAGAGGAAGAGGTATTAGAGGAAGGGGCAAAGGAGGAAAGCAAGGTAGGGGGAGATCATACAACTCTTCAGCTTGCAACATCTGTGGCTTGACCAATCACACCACATATGAGTGTTTCAACAACATAAGGAATCAGAGAGGAAGATGTTTCCATAGAGGAGGCTATGGAAAATCCAAAGGCAGGTTCAACAATGGAGAAAGCAATTACCATCACAACTACAACCAAGGCTACAACAACAACTATCAAAGAGGCTTTAAAGGTAGATGAGCTTATAACAACTACATAGAACACCAAGAAGATTCTATAATAATCATGAACATGACATCCAAGTAAGGTAAAGATGATGAGCATCTTTTTTATATTGATTCTGGTTTTTCCAATCATGTGGTTGGAAATGTAGCATTGCTATCTGATCCAAAGAACCTAAAGGGAAGCATGAAGTGCAAACACGTGATGACACTAGACATTCTGTTAAGAACATTGGAAATTTCAAGGCTTCTAATGGTAACATGAACCTTTTAAGTAAGGTATTATATGTGTCAATCATAACAAAAAACCTAATCAGTGTTGGGCAGATTGTTGAGAAGGTCTTACAGGTTAGATTTGCAAGACATGGATCATATGTGGAGGACCCTCAACAAGGCTTCAAGAGGATTGCAAACGGTGAGAAATTTGGTAGGCTCTTTACATTTGAAGTTGAAGATACGAGAAACATTGCACCCTTCAATTACAAAGATCAAACCCTATCTGAACTAGAGATATACATAAAAGGCTAGGTCATATAACTGAAAGAACACTAATGCAAATATGTAGGGATTAGAGTGTGCTTGGCATTCCAAATGTGTCCAAGCAACATATGGTTTACAAATGTGGAGCATGCCAATTTGGCAAATATCACATGCAACCATTCAACAAAAAAGGATACATGTATGAAGACTACTTCGAGCTTGTGCACACAGATGTGTGGGGTCCTAGTGGAGAGCCATCAATCTCAGGATCAAGGTACTATGTTTCATTCATAGATGATTATAGTAGATGGACAATTCTCTACTTCATGAAGCGTAAAGATGAAGTCTTCACTTGTTTCAAGAAGTATTTGGCATTGGTTGAGAACCAAACAGGTAGAAGCTTGAAGAGGATCATATCTAATGGAGATGGTGAGTATTTCTAACATGAATTTGACTCATTCTTGCAAGACAGAGATATAAAGAGAGAGGTCACAACAAGATATACACTCCTAAACAAAATGGAGTGGCAGAGAGGAGGAATAGACTAATAGTAGAGGATGCAAGATCAATGTTGAATGAAAAGAAACTTCCAAATTACTTATGGGTAGAGGTTGTTTCCATAGCCACATACTTAATTAATAGGCTTCCATCCAAATCCGTGGATGGAATGACACCTTATGAGGCATGGAATGGCAGGAGGCCCTCATTAGATCATTGTAAAATCTTTGGGTGCATTGCTTATGCACATATACCCTCACAGATGAGAGGGGAGCTTGATCCAAAAGCTGAAAAGTGTATGTTCATTGGATCTGACCAAAACTAGAAGGGATATAGGTTTTACAATCCCACTAACAAAGGATTTACATTTAGTAGGGATGTGGTGTTTGATGAAAATAATTCATGGTTTGAAGATGATTGCAGGAAAATTAAGTTACCCTATAACTTGGAAAGTGATTTTCCAACTCTGACTCAAGAAGAAGCACAAATATCAAAAGATGTAAACTCAGAAGATGAAGATCAGATTGACGTCAAAGCTTGGAAGTCCAAGGGCAAGATAAAGTTCAGACATTAGGAAGACATTCCAAAGTCATCCAATCAAGCACTCAGAAGATCTCAAAGGGAGAGTAAAAAACTCATAAGATATGGCTATGAAACATCACTAGTCGCTAAGCATTCTGTATACATGACTAAAGATTCTATGTCAGAAGAGCCTTCTTCATTTGAAGAAGCCAATAAGAAGAAAGAATGGAGACAAGATATGCAGGAAGAAATTGAAGCACTTCAAGAAAACAATACTTGGGATTTGGTTTCCAAGAAACCAAGCATGAAGCAAATAGGATCCAGGTGGATTTACAACGTCAATAAAAATTCAGATGGTTTAATAAACAAGTATAAAGCAAGGCTAGTGGCAAAAGGGTTTGCTCAAACTCATGGAGTGGATTATGAGGAGGCCTTCTCACCTCTGGCTAAAATGCCAACAATCAGGGTTTTAGTAAGTATTGCTGCTTCAAAAAATTAGAACTTCTATCAGTTAGATGTTAAAAATGCATTTCTAAATGGATGGATCTCAGAAGAAGTCTACATGGCTCAACCACTAGGGTATGAAGACAAGGACAAACCAGACCATGTGTGCAAGCTAAGAAAAACACTGTATGGTTTAAAGCAAGTTCCTAGATCTTGGAACCATAGGCTTGTCACATATTTGCAGGATCAAGGATTTGTTGCTAGCAAAGCAGATTCTTCTTTGTTCATAAAGAAGACTAACTCAGAAGTTATTTACTTATGTGTTTATGTGGATGAAATTATCATTACAAGGAATGATGTTAATGGCATCAAGCAAATCAAATCTCAGATGATGGAAGAGCTTAAAATCAGTGACCTTGGTTTGTTAACCTACTTTCTTGGATTAGAACTTGTATATTTAGATTCGGGAATCTTTATTACTCAGAGGAAATACATTCATAATATTTTGGTTAAATTCAAGATGGAGAACACTAAAAGTGCATGTACACCCATGGAACTCAATCACGAGCTTAGCTCTCATGAGGGAGAACTACTTGAAGACATTACAGTTTATCAAAGGCTTGTTGGGAGTCTCAATTATGCAACCCTAACAAGAGTGGACATATGTTATGGAGTAAGTAAATTAAGCCAACTTATGCATACACCAAGAAAACCTCACTTGGAAGCTGCCAAAAGGATCCTAAAATATCTAAAGGGTACAATAAATGAAGTGTTGTTTTATCCATTCACTTCTGATTTGGATATCAAGATGTATTCTGATGTAGATTGGGTTGGCTCCAAGGATGATAGGAGGAGCATGTATGGCTACACAAACTATTTGGTTGTGTGTTATGTTCACATACCTCAAAAATTGAGACACAAGTTAGATCCAAACGCACATACATGTATATTTCTTGGATATCCTTAACTGTAAAAGGGTTTTAGATGCTATAATCCTTGCAGCAAAGAGCTTAAGGTGTCTAGGGATGTAATATTTGATGAGTTGTTGCCTTGATATGGTAGCAAAGATGTGTTACAGGTTCATGATGCATATGAAGCTGAGAAGAAGTTCAAAGAGCAACAACAAAGCATGGAGATGAGTGGTCAAACCACTTCACGCACACCGTCGGAGGAGAGTAATACATCAGGTTGGCATGGAAGGACAAGAAATGGAGCTCATTCAATTGAAGGAAGTAGCAAAGGAAAGGAAAAGGCAAATGACAAAGACCATCGATGGGTAGACATGGAATCTACAAGTGACAAAGATATTCTGCTCTTAACTGCCACTATTGTAGTCTCTTCTCCTCTTGTTGGGCTGCCTTACAAATCCATAGTTGAGTATCTTCCTTCATCCAAGATTGATACTAGATCCAACACTATGGATTGATACTTTGTCCTCCTCTTTATGTACATGATTCCATTGAAGGAGTGGAACATCCCTATACAAAAAAATTTTGAGATTTATTTGGTTGTCATGCCTTGTTGTTGAAGATACAAGGCATCTCTTCTCCAATCTTGAACTATCTTTGGCTATCACATGAACCTTCTTCCTAGGATCATCTCGTAGTTGCTTGCCTTGCCAAATTGACATATGACTAAGTTGTGTTCAAATTTTACTCGCATGTAGTCAAATTTACATTCTCTAGGAGTCCTAAAGATCGTTCTACATGACCATCTGCCAGTTGTAACTTCATTCTAGTTGGTCGTAGGGCTGGTTTTCCCCATTTCTCCCAAATTTCTTTGGTAGCTATTCCTACTGCAACTCTAGTATCTAATATGGTCTTGGTGATATATCCTCGAAATGTGATTGTCATGCATATATTTCCTTCATGTCCTTCACGAAAGTCTCTAACTTTATCTACAAGTATCTTAATGGTTGGTGTTCCTTCACCTTCTCTTCCTTAGTTGGTGTGTTTTCTTCTTCAAATTCAATCGGTATGCTAGTTTTTTTCCATAGATGGGGCTTCACTTGCAAAATTTCTTATAGGGTTATAGAACATTGAACTTTTGCTTTCTTCAATTCATGCAAGGTGGTCGACACTTCCTCTAACACTCTCTTCTCTTCATACCTTATTGTTGGGGTGTGAAAGAAATCTAGTTTTTTCTCATATTCTCTTGTATGATTTGGAAGTGTAGTTAAGCTAATACCTTCATCTCTATTTTGATCATGATTTTATAAATTCTATGAGTTCATTTCCTGATCTTCCATAGGTTGGTTCATTGAAGCATCTAGTTTTGCAAAAGGAGGAATAGCTTTTTTTATTTTCTTCCACTTCTCTTCTTGAACTCTAGCCCACAAGTCATGTGGCTAATTTTCTTGTACTTCTGGAATCATTGACTTTCCGTGGTCTCAAAACCTAGTTCTTCTTCAATCTCCTTAGTTTATTTTGTTTTTATTTGTTATGAGTTGAATGTTCCTACACATCGCTAGAATGTATCTTCTAGAATTCTCATCTCAAGGAGGTTTGGTGTTGATTGTTCTAGCATAATCTAGAAAAATTTCAATTAATCTTTTACATATCTCCAATGTTTATTTTTTTGAGATCTCCTCTTGAATAGCTTTTGACATATTGCCCTCGATTAGATCTTGTCTCTATTCTAGAGACATAAGCTTTTGACCACATTTTCAAATCTTCAGGCATAGGATCTGCTAGAATTCATCCAACATGTTCCTTTATTTGGTTTCCCTTCACCACATTCGTGTTATGATTGGTTGGAAAAGTTATCTTAGTTTCAAAGTCTTTTACAGCTTTCTCTTTCTCTTCAACTAATTTCCTAAACCACTTGTTCTTTATTTTTTCATGTCTCTCTTTCCATTTTAGAGATTTCTTCTTGTTTGAGGTTTCAAATGATTCTTTTGAATCTTCTATTACTTGACTTGAAGATTCTATCTGATTCTTCTTTTCTAGACTATCAAATCTTTTATTTTTTAGGTTTTCTTTGTCTTTGGCTCTAATGATGGCTTTTAAAGCCATGGTGTATTCTTTATCACTTCCTGAGGACTCTATTACTTTAACTAAATTTATTTGAGAGGTATATGATGCGTTAGATGGGTTTTTAGGGCAATCACTAAACAAGTGTTTTTTTCCAACATCACTACCATACCCTTCATGAAACCTTGGGGGTCGTGGGTGGTAAGGCATTGAGCATTCCCAATGAAATGGTATCCTCCACATCTATAGCATGGTCCTCTAGGTGCAAGTGGTCTTGTTGTCGATCTTCCAAGAGCTTGAGCTCTAGGAGTTGCGTACATGAGGTTGGAATATTCAAATGCATATGTGTTTCCATAGTCATCATTCATAATATTATTGCTCATAAGAAGTTTCATACTCTATGAGATTCTGATCATAAGAGCAATGATCTCCATAGTTTTGATTGTAGTCTTGGTTGATTTTTTTTGCACTAATCAATGGTGTCATAGGTATTACACCTCTCTCAAGGTTTTCTTCTGGTTGTGTGTACTTGATAGGTACTACATTCTGAGGATGTGGGGGTTTTTGCCCAAGCAATGGTTGAGGTTGGCTATATGCTTGATACTCATACGGTCTTGGAGCCATGGGTGTTCCTTGATATGGAACATATCTTGGAGCCTCCATGCCTTTTTCTCTCAATTGGTATCCAAATGGCCTATAATGTTGCGATGGGAGTGGTCTAGATTGCCTATTATAAGGAAACTTTTTAGTGACATGTTTGGTGTATCTTTGTTCTATGTGATAGTAAAGGTTAGGCCCTTGTGACATCTGCCTATTATATTGATGTGGTTGTGGAGGAATAGTTCCTTCCCTTGCACTAGCATTGGTCTCCCCCACAATGCACACATCTTCTCAACATGGGCATTCTCATAGAATGGGTTTGATAAGGTTTCTGTCCTTGTTGGTTTTGAACTCATACTTTTTTTCCCACTAGATCCACTAATTCCTCAACGTTATTGGATTTGAAAGAGGTAATACTTGTTGTATCATCTGATTTGATTGAAGTTTTTGTGGAATCTTTAAATCTTCCGTCAAATTTTCTTCCAATTCTATGCATCCTCTTAGACATTCCTCCAATGTTTGTAGTCATTTCACATCTACCAAATTTCTCAAGGCTCCATTGGTTAGACCATCAAGAAATAGTGATATCATCTTTTGTTGTGTGAATCTTTTAGCTAGAGAACATTTGTCCACATACTCGTTGAATCTCTTGGCTTCCAATTTTACTGATTCAGTGGGTGCTTGTTTGAAACTATGGACCAAAGAAGAAGAATTATGTTTGATACCCATCTTTATGAATTCACCAATGAATTCTCCAAAGAATTTCTCTATATTGACAAAGTAGATGGGGTCCAAAGGTTGGAACTAAGTCAAAGAAATTTCTCTCAAGTAAGTCCAAAAGATTCATATTGAATAAAGAAAATCATCTACTTGTTCTACACGCAACACTTGTATGAACTCTACCATATGATCATAAGGATCTCTAGAACCATCATAGTAATTCCTTATGCACTTGGCTACCTGAATAGGTCTTACCCTTTTGCATGCTTCAAGAGTTCAAGGCATAGCATGAATCACAGGATGCACACCTTATCCTTCTCCTTGCGGAGGTCTTAAAGGAAAGGGTGGTATGTTCATTGTCTCTCTTCCCAAATGGTTTATGGGCATGGTGTTGGTATTTGGTGTAGTAAAGTGAACATGTGGTTTGATTGGGATACTTTGCTGGCTAGTTTGACCTATGTATAGGTTCTCTTTACTTTTTTCTTGCCCTTGAGGGCTTTGGGAAGTGGTTGCATGATCCCTAGGTAGGAATATTGGCGAAACCAAGTACTAGAGTCTAGATCTCTCAAGTAGAAGTCCTCAAGTAATCATCTTGAGGGATTTTATCCCATCTTCAAATGTTTACTAGTACGAATTTTCCTCGTGGAGTAGATACTGCTTCTCTATTATCAGTCCTGATAGGGTTATTTGGTTCCTCAATATCTCCTCTTCATTGATTCTCTTGGGATGATCAATTACTAAATACAATTGCACTTGCTTGTCCATGTAAAGTCCTCCCTCAAATTTCATAGGTAGCCTTGAGAAAACTTTGGAATCTGTAGAATTCCTAAGTCTTGCTACTAACCTATTGAGTCCATCCAGGTAAATAGGAACTTCATGCAAGTTTGTAGAGACATACTTCAAGAAAGTCCTATACTCTCCTTCTATTGTGGACATGATCTCTGCTAAATGGATAGAGATATGCATATCTTCAGATGCCATAATCAATTCTTCTTCTGAGTCACTAGAGGTGTCAGAGTAGATGGAGTGGATACTTTTTTGAGTTACACTCCATGTTAAGCAGTAAGTGATAGAGGTAAGCACTTCATCAATGAAGTCATTGAATCACTCATGAATGAATTTCTAGTGATTCATAAAAAGTCAACACCCTAACATCCACAAGCTAATGGACAAGCCAAAAGTTCAAATAAAGTGTTATGTATAGTCGTTACCAAAATAATCAATAGTGATAGATTTGACTGGGATAAAAAATTGCATCATGCAATTCAAGCATTTCATGTAGCTTATAAAATAGATGTTTAAACTACACCCATTAATCTAATTTATGGAGGAAATGCAATATTACCAATCGATTTTTGGATTGATACTCTACAAGTAGCACAAAAATATCAATGGACAAGACATGAGTTGTCCAACCTGTTGGAATTAGACATCTAGGGAAGCACGCGAATAGCATGAGGAAGAAGGAGAAGCTTGGAGCACAACACACAATACTGAATGTATTACCACTAGAATGTACAAAGATAAGTGGCATGTTAGGGCTATATGTATATATACAAGCCAGGGAAAAAAAACTCCTAAAGAAGAAAAAAAGTGCCCCGGTGTTCCTAGAGTGTTCACACACATCACTACCTAAATATATCAACAAATCCCTCCAGGGAGTTATGCAGTGAACAAGGAGCTAGCACTCATGTATAAGGAAGTGCCAAGCTATGTGGAATCAATCCACAAAAGGAAGTCAGCCCAAAGCTTTGCGAAAAGCTTCAAACTTCTCCCTAGGCAGAGCCTTCCTAAAAAGGTCTACAATGTTCTCTTGCGTGGGCACATATGCCAAGCTGATGTCTCCAGCAGAGAACCTCTCCCTGACATAATGATAATGCACCTCAATGTGCTTAGTGTGAGCGTGGAACACAGGGTTCGTCGCAACTGCCAATGCACTCTGACTGTCAATGAAGATGGTGGTGGTAGAAGATTGACCAACACCCAAATCAGCCATAAGGCGTCTGAGCCACACATACTCAATAGTCGATGTAAAAGCTTCCCTATAACTAGCCTCACAACTAGAAGTGGCCATAGTGGCCAAGATATACATGAGCTACCAAGCATGAAGCTAAAACCACTAGTGGACACACGAGTGTCATAGCAACCAACCCAGTCAGAGTCAGAAAAATCATGCAAGTCTAGCTATAATGATCCCCCCTTGGGATAAAAGAATCCAAGTAGTTGGGTACCACTCAAGTAGTGAAAGATGCGCTTAACTGATTGCCAATGCTTGACACCTGGGAAATGCATAAACCTATTCATTTGTGAGACAAAAAACTGAATATCTAACTGATTAATGCGTAAGTAAATCAAGCATCCAATAGCCTACTGATAGAGAACAACATCAAATGCATCTCCAGCATCATGAAGACTCAATCATAAACCTATCTCCATGGGAGTGATAATAGGCTTATAGTCCTCAAGGCCAAAACACTGCAATAATGTGTCAATATATTTCGTTTGACATAAAGCTAATCCACCATCAACTTGCATAAACTAAATGCCCAAATAATGATGCAAATGCCCCAAATCAAATATCTCAAATGAGGCATGCAAATCAGCCTTAAAATCAGCACTATGCTTCTCATAGGGACCAGTGAGCAGCATGTCGTCAACATACATAACAATGATCAGAAGCACATCATTAGCATGCTTAACATATAAGGTGCTTTCAGTTGGACTTCTCTCAAACCCATGTGCAATCAGATAGGTATGTATCTTTTAATACCAAGCACGTGGTGCTTGCTTTAAACCATACAATGCCTTCTCTAACCTACACACCCGGTTTTCATGCCTTTCTGCACAAAGCCATGGGGCTGAAAAACATACACTTCTTCATGCAAGTCACCATTCACAAATCCTATTTTAATGTCCAACTAATGTACATTCCAACCATGATGAGCTGCAAGTGCACAAATGCTACGAAGAGTAGTCATTTGGCATGTAGGTGGAAAGGTCTCATCAAATCAATGCCTCTTTCTTGTGCATAAACCTTTGCAACAAGCCTAGCCTTATACCTGCCAATTGTTCCATCAGGCTTACGTTTCAGCTTGTATACCCACTTAGTGCTAATGGCCTTCTTGCCAGGAGGCAAGTCACATAAAGATCAGGTACCATTCTTCATTATAGAATCATATTTAGATTGCATATCAGCTATCCAATTTTCAAAATTTTGTGCTTCATCAAACGAAACAGGCTCGTTCTCATCACAGAGACTAGACACAGCCATAGCATAGAAATATGATGCAAAAGAGGCACTTTGGGAGCCTAACAGAGTACAATATGACAGAGGTGCATCTAATTTGTTGTCATGCAAAGTCTGCACAGCCATTTTGGCATAGTTTTTTACCTCCTTGATATTAGTTCTCTCATCAACAAGTGCATCATGTAAATCTGCATCAGAAATGGAATGATCTACATCATCACATGAAACCTACAAAGGTTGAGAAGTTGCCTCATTAGGACAAGCACTAGAGTATCCACGTGTAAAAAGAGGTAGCAAAGTATCATACATGTCTTTGTAGCTAAGAGATGTCTCCTTAGTACATGAAAGTATCGGCTGAATAGCATCTTCCACAAAAACAACATCACTGCCAACCAAAATGTGTTTAGTCTTTGGATGATACAGAGGATAGCCTTTACTTTCAAAACTGTACCCAACAAAAATAAATTTTACTGCTTTATCATCCAATTTCTTGTGATGTTGTTCAAGCACTAATGCATATGCTAGACAACCAAAAACAAGCAGGTGAGCAACAGATGGCTTACGACCATGCCAAGCCTCATATGGAGTGATAGACTTAAATGCTTTAGTGGGACACCTGTTAAGTACATATGATGCACACATGAGAGCCTCAAGCCAGAAATTATGTGGTAAAGCTTGACTCTTGACCATAAACCTCGCCATTTCCATGAGTGACATGTTCTTCCATTTAGAAAATCCATTTTGTTGAGGTGTATACAACACTGTACACTTATGTTTTATCCCACTTTCAGCCAAAAATGCATTAAAGTCAAAAGACATATAATCCTCCCCTCGATCAGAATGGAGGCTGCCCATTTTACATGCTGATAGATTTTCAGCCAAAATCAAAAACTATTTGAAGTGCATAAAAACTTCCCACTTTGCTTTCAATGGATATACCCATGCATGCCTGGAAAAATCATCAATGAAAAAATAAAGATAATTTCTAGAAGAGGGTGTCTGCATAGGACCACAAACATCATTGTGAACAAGCTACAATTTTTTAGTAGCTCGAACTAAACCATCTTTTGAAAAGGAGAAATGCTGCATTTTGCCCAAAATATAGCCTTCACAGACAGGTTTTTTGGGTGCCTCAAGTTTGGCCAGAGAGGATACCATTTCAGGTTTCTGTAGGCATAGCAAACTAGCAAAATTTAGATGACCAAAGCATTCATGCCAAAGCTTTGCATCTGACATAGCCTGAGAATCATGTACTGCACATGCTAAATCATTCACAGATCTTTCATAGTATATGAGCCTATACAACCCACAACACAAAATGCCAGAAGCTATAATCATGTCTCCATTTGACAGATCATGAACTATACAACTGTCATCAACAAACTTCACAACCAAGCCAATCTTGGCTAATGCAAAAACTAATAACAGATTTTTCTTGATCCCTGGCACAAATAAAGCATCTAACAATGTGAAAGAACTACTATCAGAAGTAGTCAGAATGACCTTACCAACTCCCATGATAGGATAAGAGGAGTTGTTGGTGCATGTGACAGTATTCCCTATAGGGGCAGGCTCAAGTGAAGTGAAGAAATTGTGCTGCGAGGTAATATGTTTGGTTGCCCCACTATCAAAGTACCAAGCATCTAAGTCTAGTGCAGACATACACTACTCATGAGAAAATGGGTCAAAACTGCAAACAGTAGTAAATGCCCATTCTTCATTCTGCACAAGATTAGCAGACTTTGTTTTCGGTGTAGAGGCCTTTGCAACAACCATTCCAGCCTCTTTCTTCTTTGCCTCTTTAGCAATCGGTTTTGGACAGCTCTTAATGACATTATCATTTTCTTTACAATATTTGCAAAACAATTTCTATTTTTTTTATTTCTTCTCATCTTTGTGTTCCTTCTTCAAATATGCAGCATTTGCAGATTTCTGCTTACTAGCATATGAGTTCCATTTATCTTTGCCCTTCTGACTAGACAGGAAGCCATTTGGATTACCTTTCATCATCAAATGAAGAGTAGAAGCAAAACTCTGATATGAGTCAAGAAGACCATTCAAAATAGTTTGCACAAGTGAACTGTCAAGCTTCATTAGCAAAAATCAAATGTTCGTTCAAGTCCTTGATCTTTGTTAGAAAATTATCCATAGAATCACCTTCATTCATATGCTCACTCTCCAACTGTTTTCGGAGGTAGGCAACACGAGCCGCATTCCTATCCTCATATAATGTAGTAAGTGTATCCCAAGCATCCTTAGCTGTTTTCCAAGAGCAAATGTGAGGAATAATGGCATGTTTGACAGATAAGGTTATCAATGCGTGTACCTGAGCATCTTTGCCATCCCAATGAATTTTCTCTACAGAAGGTGCAACAAGAACCGTAGCACGAACAAGAATCTGTAGAATATCACCATCTTCAATGCCATCAGCATCAACTTCAGTATTTGTATTTGCAGGTGTAATAGGGCAAGTAGTCGATAGATACACAAAACAATGCCAACATGATGTTGATCAACTTAAAGACTTATGTGGAAGCAAAATCTAAGTAGAAGCAAAGCTCAAGGAAGTACAAAGATAGAGCAAAGAAAAAGACCAAATCATCACGTACCTCCAAGCTCAACTAACAAAAATTCAGAGTGGCAAAGAAACTCAACCGAAGAACATGGGGACACTAGTAATGAAAGACCACAATCTGGCTATTGTGGAAACTAAAGTATGTCATCTTTCTCCTTCCATTGTTCAATATAAAATGCAAGATCAACATGAGCCAATGATTGATGAAATGCCAATGTTGTACACTATAGACCTAGACCAGAAAGAAAGGGCATTACTGGTGTCTCGGCTCACACAAAATTTTGAAAAAGTAGTGGTATGTGTGATGAAGGAGGCAAAAATAAAGAGCAAAGATCTTGATCGAATAATAAAGTGATTCAATGTACAATATGGCATTATGAAGGAGCAAAAATGCAAATATATTAAGAAAACTACCTAGCAAGATCCAGACTAAGACTTGAATTTCAAAGTGGCTACTTTCAATTACACACAAGAATAGTTCGATGCAACCGATCATGTCTAGAGGAAAAGGTTTCTAGAAAAAAATCCAACTTTATCGGTGCATTGGCAAGAGGGACCATATGTATTAGAGGTAAATCTATCTTTTTGTCTCGTATCAAGGCGTCGAACATGGCTTCAATTTTGGGAAGATTAGTAGAGCAATAAAATCAATGAGTGGATCAATTTTCCAGTACTATCGATCGTGCCACATAACTACCTACCCACAATAGATTATATGGTCCAAACTATTGAATTTTGGCTATCTATACATGCACACATACTAGATTTTGTTGATATATTTAGGTAGTGATGTGTGTGAACACACTAGGACTACCGGGGCACTTTTTTTCCCTCTTTAGGAGGTTTTTTTTCCCCCGGCTTGTATATACGCCTATTGCCCTAATGGGCTACTTATCTTTGTACATTCTCTAGTAATACATTCAGTATTGTGTGTTGTGCTCCAAGCTTCTTCCTCTTCCTTATGTTGTTCGCATGCTTCCGTACACGTCTAACTCCAACAATTGGTATCAGAGCAAGTCGTCGCTTCATCTAGGGTGCCATCGACACTCCTTCGTTTGCAGTCTCTGAATCGTACGAATTTTTGTGAGCATACTCAGAGTGTTGCCGAAATCGCGATCTGAGCTCGTTTCGACCTCCGAACGCACTATCGCAGCGCTTGTGCAGGCTATTTCGTCTTTTTGTGCCAAAGGTATATACTACTTTTTGTTCGCCAGTATAAGCGTCTCGAAGTCTGCTACAGGTCTAGCAGAACTTGTCTGGGCAATTTTGTTCAACTTTTTGAGATACAGTCAATATTTTGCATCAAGGTATTTTAGTCACAGACCATGGCTGAAAGTAGTGATGTATTCCATATGTTGGCTGTTGAGGATAAGTTGGATGGTACCAACTACCCATTGTGGGCTTATATGATGCGACATGTATTGGTTGCAAAAGGATTGTGGAACATTGTGTAGGGTGTTGAAAGACGTCCTGTTATACCTCTGACTACAGGTACTGCAAATACAGGTGCTGGAGCTGATGAAGATGGTGTCAAAGATTATATTCCGCAGATTCCTGTTTGTGTTGTTGTTTCTGTTGCACCCACTACAGAGCAGATTTGCTGGGATGGCAGAGATGCCCAGGCACATGCATTGATAGCTTTGTCTGTCAAACGTGCCATTATTCCTCATATTTGCTCTTGCAGAACAGCTAAGGATGCTTGGGATACACTTACCACATTGTACCAAGCTAGGAATGAGGCTCGTGTTGCTTACCTCCGAAAACAGTTGGAGAGTGAGCACATGAATGAAGATGATTCTATGGATAGTTTCCTAACAAAGATCAAAGACTTGAAGGAACAGTTGATTTCTGCTGATGAGGTTATACCAGATAGCTTACTTGAGCAGACCGTTCTGAATGGTCTTCCTGATTCATATCAGAGTTTTGCTTCTACTCTTCGGTTGATGATGAAAGGCAATCCAAATGCCTTATCATTTGAGGAGTTAGTCTCTGTTCTATTGCAGGAAGATCAGTCCAGGCAAAACAGGTCCATTATGGGAGTTGCAGATCAAGCTTTCATGGCTAGTCAGAAGGGCATATTCGAAGAAGGAAGATAAAGATGAGAAGAAATCAGAAAAGCAGAAATTGTTTTGTAAGTACTGTAAAGGGAATGATCATATCATAAAGAACTATCCAAAACTGGCCGCTAAAGAGGCAAAGAAGAAAGAGGCTGGAATGGTTGTTGCAGAGGCCTCTACACCAAAAACAGAGTCTGCAAATCTTGTGGAGGAAGAAGAATGGGCATTTACTACTGTCTGCAGTTTTGACCCATCTTCTCATGAGTGGTGCATGTCTGCAATAGACTCAGATGTTTGGTATTTTAATAGTGGGGCAACCAAACATATTACCTCGCAGTGCAGTTTCTTCTCTTCACTTGAGCCTTCCCCTACAGGGAATACTGTTACATGCGCCAACAACTCCTCTTATCCTGTTATGGGAGTTGGTAAGATCATTTTGACTACTGCTGATAGTAGTTCTTTCATTTTGTCAGATGCTTTATTTGTGTCAGGGATCAAGAAGAATCTATTATCAGTTTTCGCATTAGCCAAGATTGGCTTGGTTGTGAAATTTGTTGATGACAGATGTGCAGTTCATGATCTGTCAAATGGCGATGTTATTATTGCTTCTGGCATTTTATGTCGTGGGTTATAAGCTCATAGACTATGAAAGATCTGAAAATGATTTGGCATGTGCAGTAAATGATTCTCAGGCTATGTCAGATGCAAAGCTTTGGCATGCACTCTTTGGTCATCTGAATTTTGCTAGTTTGCTATGCTTGCAGAAATCTGAAATGGTGTCCTCTTTGCCCAAACTTGAGGCACCTGGGAAACATGTTTGTGAAGGCTATATTTTGGGCAAAATGCAGCGTTCCTCCTTTCCAAAAGATGGTTCAATTCGGGCTACACAGAAATTGCAGCTTGTACATAGTGATGTCTATGGTCCTATGCAGACACCCTCTTTTGGAAATTACCTTTACTTCGTGACTTTCATTGATGATTTTTCCAGGCATGCATGGGTATATCCACTCAAAGAAAAGTCTGAAGTGTTCATGTGCTTCAAACAGTTTTTGGTTTTGGCTGAAAATCTGTCAGCATGTAAAATGTGCACCCTCCGTTCTGATCGAGGGGGGGAATATATGTCTTCTGATTTTAATGCATTTCTAGCTAAACGTGGGATAAAACACCAGTGTACAGTGCCGTATACACCTCAACAGAATGGAGTTGCTAAACGGAAGAACAGGTCACTCATGGAGATGGCGAGGTGTATGGTCAAGAGTCAGGCTTTACCTCATAGTTTCTGGCTTGAGGCTGTCATGTGTGCAGCATATGTATTGAACAGGTGTCCCACTAAAGCACTGCAGTCTATCACTCCATATGAGGCTTGGCATGACCGCAAGCCATCTGTTGCTCATCTGCGTGTTTTTGGTTGTTTGGTATATGCACTAGTGCCTGAACAACATCGCAGAAAATTGGATGATAAGGCAGTAAAATGTATTTTTGTTTGGGTACAGTTCTGAAAATAAAGGCTATCGTCTGTATCATCCACAGACTAAACGCATTCTGGTTAGCCGTGATGTTGTCTTTGTGGAAGATGCTATTCAGCCATTGCTTTCATGTACTAAGGAGACATCTGTTAGCTCCAAAGACATGTATGATACTTTGATGCCTCTTTTTACAGGTGGACAGTGTAGTGCTGGTCCTAATGAGGCAACTTCTCAGCCTTTGCAGGTTTCATATGATGATGCAGATCATTCCATTTCTGATGCACATTTACATGATGCACTTGTTGATGAGAGAGCTGATATTGAGCAGGCAAAAACTATGCCAAAATGGCTAGTGCAGACTTTGCGTGACAGCAAATTAGATACACCTTTGTCATATCGTACTCGTTCGGGCTCTCATAGTGCTTCCTTTGCATCAGATTGCTATGCTATGGCTGCGTCTAGTCTCTGTGATGAGAATGAGCCTATTTCTTTTGATGAAGCACAGAATTCAAAAAATTGGATGGCTGCCATGCAATCTGAATATGATGCTATAATGAAGAATGGTACATGGTCTTTATGTGACTTGCCTCCTGGCAAGAAGGCCATTGGCACTAAGTGGGTATACAAGTTGAAGCGTAAACTTGATGGTACAGTTGACAGGTATAAGGCTAGGCTTGTTGCAAAGAGTTATGCACAGGAAAGAGGCATTGATTTTGATGAGACCTTTGCACCTACATGCCATATGACTACTTTTTGTAGCATTTGTGCACTTGCAGCCCATCATGGTTGGAATGTACATCAGTTGAACATTAAAACAGCATTTCTGAATGGTGACTTGCATGAAGAAGTGTATGTTTTTCAGCCCCGTGGCTTTGTGCAGAAAGGGCATGAAAACCAAGTATGCATGTTAAAGAAGGCATTATATGGTTTAAAGCAAGCACCACGTGCTTGGTATGAGAAGATACATGCCTATCTGGTTGCACATGGTTTTGAGAACAGTCCAACTGAAAGCACCTTATACGTTAAGCGTGCTAATGATGTGCTTCTGATCATTCTTGTCTATGTTGACGACATGCTGCTCATTGTTCCTATTGAGAAGCATATTGCTGATTTCAAGGCTGATTTGCACGCCTCATTTGAGATGTCTGATTTGGGGCATTCGCATCACTATTTGGGCATTCACTTTATGCAAGTTGATGGTGGAATGGCTTTGTGTCAAATGAAATATATTGACACATTATTGCAGCGTTTTGGCCTTGAAGACTGTAAGCCTACTGCCACTCCTATGGAGACAGGTTTACGATTGAGTCTTCATGATGCTAGAGATGCATTTGATGTTGTTCTTTATCAGCAGGCTGTTGGGTGCTTGATTTACTTATGCATTTCAACCAGATATTCAGTTTGCTATAGGTTTATGCATTGCCCAAGAGTGAAGCATTGGCAGGCGGTTAAGTGCATCTTTCGCTACTTGAGTGGTACTCGGCTACTTGGGTTGTTTTATCCCAAGGGGGGATCACTACCGCCATATTTGCATGCTTTTTCTGACTCTAATTGGGTTGGTTTCTATGACACTCGTGTGTCCACTAGTGGCTTTTGCTTCATGCTTGGTAGCTCATGTATATCTTGGTTGAGCAAGAAGCAGCCTACTGTGGCCACTTCCACTTGTGAGGCTGAGTATAGGGCAGCTTTCACAGCGACTGTTGAGTGTGTGTGGCTCACACGCCTTAGGGCTGATTTGGGTGTTGGTCAGTCTTCTGCCACCACCATCTTCACTGACAGTCAGAGCGCATTGGAAATTGCGAGGAACCCTGTGTTTCATGCTCGCACTGAGCACATTGAGGTGCATTATCACTATGTCAGGGAGAGGTTCTCTGCTAGGGAGATCAGCTTGGCATATGTGCCCACGCAGGAGAACATTGCAGACCTTTTCAGGAAGGCTCTACCTAGGGAGAAGTTTGAAGCTTTCCGCAAAGCTTTGGGCTTACTTCCTTTTGTGGAGTGATTTCCACATAGCTTGGCACTTCCTTATACATGAGTGCCATCTCCTTGTTCACCGCATCACTCCCAGGGGGGATTTGTTGATATATTTAGGTAGTGATGTGTGTGAACACACTAGGACCGTCGGGGCACTTTTTTCCCTCTTTAGGAGGCTTTTTTCCCCCGACTTGTATATACGCCTATTGCCCTAATGGGCTACTTATCTTTGTACATTCTCTAGTAATACATTCAGTATTGTGTGTTGTGCTCCAAGCTTCTTCTTCTTCTTCTTCCTTGTGTTGTTCGCGTGCTTCCACAGACGTCTAACTCCAACAGATTTAACTATCAAGCTTACAAATGAAATTCTCAACATGATCTTAAAAATATTAAGAGTCTTCAAGCATGTGGAGTATACATTTGTGAACTTCATCGCTAAAGGCATAGATGCCTTGATTTTTTATCTTTTTTTCATGTCTAATGGAGTAATTATCATGGGATATTGTTCGTGTATCATGTTTTTGCCAAGCTCTTATTTACAAACCTTCAAGGAAGCATTTTTTACAAGATATTTTGAAGTGGATTCAGAAATAGTTTTGAAAATATCATCTAATCTCAATGCTAGACTAGTAGCATATGAGCTAAACTTTTTTGTAGATCACTAGCAAGCCCCCTATAACAGAGTTAAATCGACACAATGGAAAGCATGCATGCCTAGAGAAGCCCACCAGATCAGCCAAACAAAAAAGTAGGTCTACCAAACCTACACATGTCACCATCAAAAGCCTATCTGGGATGAAAAAATTCAAGAGGAGGGACATGTAGATGGAGAGACCAACAAAAGAAAAAGAAGAAATTCAAAAAGGAAAAATTTCATTAACACATTACTCTCTACCAAAGCCTCATAGAGGCATGCATCAGATTGCAATGGGACACAAGGAAACAAAAGATACAAGTTGAAGGAATGTAACAAGTCCCAAAGGACGTAAACAAAGAATTACAAACAGGACCTTTGAAGCACCACCCTAAAGACCAAAAGTAAGAAAGAGGTAAAGGGTGACAAACAACTTTGCTAGAGAATGTTGGATGACATTCCTTCTACTGGTTGCATTCATGGCCAATAAGGATAATACAACAACCCCAGTGTATGAATATAAGCAATACCAAAGGCAAAACGGAAGCATCAAACTGAGGCAGGGATAAGGTAACAAATTTGAGTCTTGAAGGCTTCCTCGACCGTTGGTAGCATGTGGTTAAAAGAAATATACAAACAAGAATTATAGCATCAAGTCAAAGAGGAACAAGTTGGCAAGAGATGAATGAGAACAACAATCCTAAATTACCATATGTATCCCATGTTCTACCACTTGTTGCATGTCAAAAAAACCCACACAATCTTGTCAAGGGACAACAAAGATTAAGAGGGGGAGAGTCTTGTAGAGAACTAAAGACAAGAAAGCAAAAGAAAAAAGAGAAGAAATGTAGGCCCTAAAAATTTCAAGAAATGGCTCATTTTCTTTCTCGAAATCCATTGTAGAACTATGACAAGCATTGTAAATGCTCTAGAGTGTTGGAGATAGATGTCTGCGGAAGCACGTGAACAGCACAAGGAAGAAGAAGAAGCTTGGAGCACAAACACACAATACTGAATGTATTACTAGAGAATGTACAAAGATAAGTAGCCCATTAGGGCAATAGGCGTATATACAAGCCGGGGGAAAAAAAACCTCCTAAAGAGGGAAAAAAGTGCCCTAGCAGTCCTAGTGTGTTCACACACATCACTACCTAAATATATCAACAAATCCCCCTTGGGAGTGATGCAGTGAACAAGTAGCTGGCACTCATGTATAAGGAAGTGCCAAGCTATGTGGAAATCACTCCACAAAAGGAAGTAAGCCCAAAGCTTTGCGGAAAGCTTCAAACTTCTCCCTAGGCAGAGCCTTCGTGAAAAGGTCTGCAATGTTCTCTTGCGTGGGCACATATGCCAAGCTGATCTCCCCAGTAGAGAACCTCTCCCTCACATAGTGATAATTCACCTCAATGTGCTTAGTGCGGGCATGGAACACAGGGTTCCTCGCAACTGCCAATGCGCTCTGACTGTCAGTGAAGATGGTGGTGGCAGAAGACTGGCCAACACCCAAATCAACCATAAGGCGTCTGAGCCACACACACTCAACAGTTGTTGTGAAAGCTGCCCTATACTCAGCCAAACAACTGGAAGTGGCCACAGTAGGTTGCTTCTTGCTCAACCAAGATATACATGAGCTACCAAGCATGAAGCAAAAACCACTAGTGGACACACGAGTGTCATAGCAACCAGCCCAATCTGAGTCAGAAAAAGCATGCAAATCTGGCGGTAGTGATCCCCCCTTGGGATAAAACAACCCAAGTAGTCGAGTACCACTCAAGTAGCGAAAGATGCGCTTAACTGCCTTCCAATGCGTGACTCCTCGGCAATGCATAAACCTGCTCATCTGTGAGACAACAAACTGAATATCTGGCCGAGTAATGCATAAGTAAATCAAGCATCCAACAGCCTGCTGATAGAGAACAGCATCAAATGCATCTCCAGCATCATGAAGACTCAATCGTAAACCTGTCTCCATAGGAGTGGCAATAGGCTTACAATCTTCAAGGCCAAAACGCTGCAATAATGTGTCAATATATTTCGTTTGACACAAAGCCATTCCACCATCAACTTGCATAAATTGAATGCCCAAATAGTGATGCAAATGCCCCAAATCAGACATCTCAAATGAGGCATGCAAATCAGCCTTGAAATCAGCAATATGCTTCTCAATAGGACCAGTGAGCAGCATGTCATCAACATAGACAACAATGATCAGAACCACATCATTAGCATGCTTAACATATAAGGTGCTTTCAGTTGGACTGTTCACAAAACCATGTGCAACCAGATAGGCATGTATCTTCTCATACCAAGCACATGGAGCTTGCTTTAAACGATATAATGCCTTCTTTAACCTGCACACCTGATTTTCATGCCCTTTCTACACAAAGCCACGGGGCTGAAAACATACACGTCTTCATGCAAGTCACCATTCAGAAATGTTGTTTTAATGTCCAAGTGATGTACATTCCAACCATGATGGGCTGCAAGTGCACAAATGCTCCAAACAGTAGTCATACGGCATGTAGGTGCAAAGGTCTCATCAAAATCAATGCCTCTTTCCTGCGCATAACCCTTTGCAACAAGCCTAGCCTTATACCTCTCAACTATACCATCAGGTTTACGCTTCAGCTTGTATACCCACTTAGTGCCAATGGCCTTCTTGCCAGGAGGCAAGTCACATAAAGACCATGTACCATTCTTCATTATAACATCATATTCAGATTGCATGGCAGCCATCCAATTTTCTGAATTCTGTGCTTCATCAAAAGAAACAGGCTCATTCTCATCACAGAGACTAGACGCAGCCATAGCATAGCGATCTGATGCAAAGGAAGCACTATGAGAGCCCGAACGAGTACGATATGACAAAGGTGTATCTAATTTGCTGTCACGCAAAGTCTGCACTAGCCATTTTGGCATAGTTTTTGCCTGCTCAATATTAGCTCTCTCATCAACAAGTGCATCATGTAAATCTGCATCAGAAATAGAATTGTCTGCATCATCATATGAAACCTGCAAAGGCTGAGAAGTTGCCTCATTAGGACCAGCACTAGACTGTCCACCTGTAAAAAGAGGCATCAACATATCATACATGTCTTTGGAGCTAATAGATGTCTCCTTAGTACATGAAAGCAATGGCTGAATAGCATCTTCCACAAAGACAACATCACGGCTAACCAGAATGCGTTTAGTTTGTGGATGATACAGATGATAGCCTTTACTTTCAGAACTGTACCCAACAAAAATACATTTTACTGCCTTATCATCCAATTTTCTACGATGTTGTTCAGGCACTAATGCATATGCCAAACAACCAAAAACACGCAGATGAGCAACAGATGGCTTGCGGTCATGCCAAGCCTCATATGGAGTGATAGACTGCAGCGCTTTAGTGGGACACCTGTTCAGTACATATGCTGCACACATGACATCCTCAAGCCAGAAACTATGTGGTAAAACCTGACTCTTGACCATGCACCTCGCCATGTCCATGAGTGACCTGTTCTTTCGTTCAGCAAGTCCATTCTGTTGAGGTGTATATGGCACTGTACACTGGTGTTTTATCCCACGTTCAGCCAGAAATGCATTAAAATCAGAAGACATATATTCCCCCCCTCGATCAGAACGGAGGGTGCCCATTTTACATGCTGACAGATTTTCAGCCAGAACCAAAAACTGTTTAAAGCACATGAACACTTCGGACTTTGCTTTGAGTGGATATACCCATGCATGCCTAGAAAAATCATCAATGAAAGTCACAAAGTAAAGGTAATTCCCAAAAGAGGGTGTCTGCATAGGATCACAGACATCATTATGTACAAGCTGCAATTTATGCGTAGCCCGAACTGAAGCATCTTTTGGAAAGGAGGAACGCTGCATTTTGCCCAAAATACAGCCTTCACATACATGTTTTCTAGGTGCCTCAAGCTTGGGCAAAGAAGACACCATATCAGATTTCTGCAGGCGTAGCAAACTAGCGAAATTCAGATGACCAAAGCGTGCATGCCAAAGCTTTGCATCTGACATAGCCTGAGAATAATGAACTGCACATACCGAATCATTCATAGATCTTTCATAGTCTATGAGCTTATACAGCCCACGACACAAAATGCCAGAAGCAATAATCACATCGCCATTTGATAGATCATGAATTGTACACCTCTCATCAACGAATTTCACAACCAAGCCAATCTTGGCTAATGCAGAAACTGATAACAGATTCTTCTTGATCCCTGGCACAAATAAAGCATCTGACAAGGTGAAAGAACTACCATCAGTAGTAGTCAGAATGATCTTACCAACTCCCATAATAGGATAAGAGGAGTTGTTGGCGCATGTGACAGTATTCCCTATAGGGGCAGGCTCGAGTGACGAGAAGAAACTGCGCTACGAGGTAATATGTTTGGTCGCCCCACTGTCAAAGTACCAAACATCTGAGTCCACTGCAGACATGCACTGCTCATGAGAAGATGGGTCAAAACTGCAACCAGTAGTAAACGCCCATTCTTCTTCCTGCACAAGATTAGCATACTCTGTTTTTGGTGTAGAGGCTTCTACAACAACCATTCCAGCCTCCTTTTTCTTTGCCTCTTTTGCGTTCTTTATGATATGATCATTCCCTTTACAGTACTTGCAAAACAATTTCTACTTTTCTGATTTCTTCTCATCTTTATCCTGGTTCTTCGAATGTGTAGCATTTGCAGATTTCTGCTTACTAGTAGAAGAGCTCCATTTTCCTTTGCCCTTCTGACTAGCCAAGAAAGCTTGATCTGCAACACACATAATGGACCTGTTTTGCGTGGACTGATCTTCCTGCAGCAGAACAGAAACTAACTCCTCAAATGACAAGGCATTTGGATTGCCTTTCATCATCAACCGAAGAGTAGAGGCGAAGCTCTGATATGAATCAGGAAGACCATTCAGAACGGTCTGCACAAGTGAGCTATCTGGAATAACCTCATCAACAGAAATCAATTGTTCCTTCATGTCTTTGATCTTTGTGAGAAAATTGTCCATAGAATCACCTTCATTCATATGCTCACTCTCCAACTGTTTTCGGAGATAAGCAATACGAGCCTCATTCCTAGCCTGGTACAAAGTGGTAAGTGTATCCCAAGCATCCTTTGCTATTTTGCAAGAGCGAATATGAGGAATAATGGCACATTTGATAGACAAAGCTATCAATGCATTTGCCTGGGCATCTCTGCCATCCCAACGAATTTGCTCTGCAGTAGGTGCGACAGAAACAGCAGCATGAATAGGAATCTGTGGAATATCATCTTCGACACCATCTTCATCAGCTCCAGCACCTGTATTTGCAGTACCTGTAGTTGCAGGTGTAACAGGACGTCTTTCAACACCCTGCACAATGTTCCACAGTCCTTTTGCAACCAATACATGTCGCATCGTATAAGCCCATAATGGGTAGTTGGTACCATCCAACTTATCCTCAACAGCCAACATACGGAATACATCACTGCTTTCAGCCATGGCCAATGACTAAAATACCTTGATGCAAAAAATTGACTGTATCTCAAAAAGTTGAACAGAACTGCCCAGACGAGTTCTACTAGACTTGTAGCAGACTTCGAGACGCTTAAACTGGCGAACAAAAACTGGTATATACCTTTGGCACAAAAAGACGAAATAGCCTGCATAAGCGCTACAATTCTGAGACTGCGAAATAGTCTGCTCACCAAAATTCGTGCGATTCTGAGACTGCAAACGGAGGAGTGTCGACGGCGGCCTAGATGAAGCGATGACCTGCTCTGATACCAATTGTTGGAGATAGATGTCTGCGGAAGCACGGGAACAGCACAAGGAAGAAGAAGAAGCTTGGAGCACAAACACACAATACTGAATGTATTACTAGAGAATGTACAAAGATAAGTAGCCCATTAGGGCAATAGGCGTATATACAAGCCGGGGGAAAAAAACCTCCTAAAGAGGGAAAAAAGTGCCCCGGCGGTCCTAGTGTGTTCACACACATCACTACCTAAATATATCAACATAGAGGAGTCATATAGATGCATGATCCCTAAAGAATCTAACATTACATTTGTACAATAGTAGAAGCTTAGTGATTTATAGAGAAAGTGGTAGTATCTTGTGTGAAAGAACAAAAATTAGGGCACATGTATATAAGTCACTTGTGACTCTTTTGTAAGGACTTTTTCCATTTTCAAGAGCTAACTTGTAGAATTTTTGAATTTGCTTCTTCTTGTCTATGTAATTTCTTCTTCATGAGCTTGTGTGTGTGCTTCCGGCATGGAATGTGTGCCTAGAGGTGTTGCCTACCCCCTCCCCATCTCTTTTCGCTGTTAAACTGTGTGTGTGAAAAGCATAGGAAGTCTAGAAGTGAGAGTAGTTGTTTCTTGCCACTTTGATTTTTGACCATAACTTGGAGCATAGAGATTTGATCGAGGTGAGACTGTCATTTGATGCGTCTCTTTGAGAGCTTTGAAATGAACCCGATTTTGAACACATTCGAGTATTGGAGCTTAGAAATATCACTCGATTTGTGTATGCTACTATACCAAGTACCATGATACACACATTCATGTAAGAGGTGTCATGTGAGGTGGATGTTCCCTTTTGTGCATGCATTACTTGACCTATTCATACATGAATCATCATTTATGTACATTTCTTCATATGCTTGATTGGGTTAGACTCTCAGATTGATAATTTAGTGTGTGTATCAATGCCATCACTATATGCATTTGCTTGACGATCAAGATTTAGTTTCTTTCATTATGAATCCCTAAGACATCGTGAGCTTAGGTACAAAGATGCACACACTCTCCATTTACAAGAGAGGTTGTCCAAAATTTTTCATTATTTTTATATTTAGTCATACAAGGGCTGAATTCTTTTGCTTGTGGATGTTGACTCAAGTGACTTCATCTACGTTGATCAAATGGATCCAAGTTGTGCCCTTTTTGTATGTAAATGTCACATTGCAAGCATTGCAGATTATGAAATTGAATATATATATATATATATATATATATATATATATATATATATATATATATATATATGTGTGTGTGTGTGTGTGTGTGTGATGAAGGAACTGGAGCATTGAGTGATGGCCGAGTGGATCGGTTCCTGCCACTGTCTCTATCGCGGTATTGCACATATGCTCATTTTTAGGTGTCCTGATGTAACGGTGGAAGTCTCGAATGCAAGGAATGGAAGGGAAGAAAACTCAATGTACAAGAGTCGTATGCATCATGTACAAACAAGATCTTATTTATATCTATACAATCAATGAAATGTTTTTGGCTAAAGGTCTAATACATGACAATTGATCATGAAGGAATCAATCATATAATAAAGATACAAAACAAATACCACTATCCCCTTCTCTTGTACTTTTCTTTATTTAATTCAAGTCCGGGAGAGTAGGCTAATGCCGAACTTCCTTTATATTAAAAAAAAAATACCACTATCCGAGTGATGTCGAATAGTGCAACTCCGATAATCGATAAGAACATGCAATCCAATGCAATGCATGAGTTTAGTGTTGATGATGAGAGGAAATCACTTCTTTAGGTTCTTCAAAACATATCGGATATCTTGTGTCTTCTCGTCACTTCATGATCTTTGATGTATGGTCTTTTCATTTCATTAGGTCTGAAAAGTACATGGGGAAAAATCCGTTAGTACATTTAGAATTTATGAAACCACACTTATGCGAAAAAACAATGCATTTGATTTGATCATTTTTCTACTTTGTTTTGTTTGTCTCTTTTTATTTTGTTCTGATTTCTTTGTTTTATTTTATTATTTTCTTGAATCTATGTCTCTTTATTTTACTTTTCCTTTTATATACACATTTTTTTTTTCTTTTCAATATGCACTGAAACACGAGTTATTAATCTCTCCCTTCAAAGGGAACCATATTTAGGTTTTTGTTAATGTGTAAAGCCGATGAACTTTATCCTTTACCTTTAGATGGAACCATATTATGACGTTTTTATGTTTCTGCAAATTAGTTGATTTTTCCCCAGTCTTTATTCGATTTATATAAAAGAGCATGAAAACAATAAGAGCTCCTGGCTACAAGATTATAACTACTTCCCCCCGATTCTTCGTTTTCGCATATAACATGTGAATAGTTTTCTGCATAGACCGTACAAAGGTCATCTGAACCCTTATCTTCGCGAGGAATGTTTTAGTTCTAACCCATTTGCTGCAGCACGACGAAGAGAGTCGATAGGAGCTGGGCAAGGTGGAAGGAGCACACGCCAACGTGCTCTCTCTCTCTCTCTCTCTCTCTCTCTCTCTCCCCTGTGCATTTCTGTAGCGGCTCTCTCTCTCTCTACGACTCTGGCAACTGCCTGTCAAGTAAATTCCTACTAAATGAATGAAGATGTGACAATCTACCAAGTAAATCCACAATCTTCATTCACTTCATTCTTCAAGAAGGGTTTGCCATTCCACAGACTCTCTGAAGAAATCGTAGATAGGATGACTTCGGCGATTCGTCTGCCCGCGAGGCTTCGTTGTGCTCTAGCAGAACTCGAACAGCACAACGAAGCCACAGATTAGCATTACATGCGGTGCGAAAGTTGCCTGTGTATGCCACACCTGGTGATCCAGGCGTAATTCTGGAAGCAGCTATAAGTCGGGAAGATGGTTCTGCTGCTACAACTTCCTCCTGGCCGGGTGCACGAGTAACAAAAAATCGACATTCTTCAGGGCCCACTGATGAAGCAGATATTGCTATCTGGGGTCTGCATCTTACGTCCGAGCAGATGACGATGAGAACGTGAAGGACTAATGGAAGTCGATGAGCATGGTGGAAGGCGTAGCTCCGGATTTTTATACGAAACTTATTCATCTCTGACCCCATCAAAAAGATAAGATCATGGACGTAAGTCTCAATCCCCATACTCTTGAATGAGTCTTGATCCCACATTCGAAAGGCACTTTCTTCCCTTGAATCTTGCTCATCGTCAACATACCACACTCCAGACATGCAAAGTTCCATTATGTTTTACAGCTTTTTTTCAATCATTAGGAAGTTGGGCTCTAGCCTACTCTCCTACACCTCAATTAATAGAAACAGCAACTACACAATGGGGCTAGCACCCATGGACCTGCCGAATCCCATAAAGCAAGGGTTGTTGCTCTCAAGGAAAAGCACTCTATGATGTCTTAAAGGCGGGGGCTTCTTACAATTGGAAATTATTTTGCCTAAAAAGAAAAGAGATTTTTCGATCAACCAGTCTTTAGAAGGGCTACCATAGCTGACAGCACACCTCTCTTTCCAAATCTTCTAGATGTTCTCACCTCTTATAGCATTCCACTGTGCTAAGGAACAACCGATCGTGTCACTATCACCCAATAACACTTGCTTCCAGTTGATTTTTCTCTATAGCAATATGATTCTTCCAAGGGCCCACCAGATCGTCATTGACTTAGGGCATGAAAAGAAGAGGTGCCCCAAGTCCTCATTCTCGCGAAGGCATCATTTACACCATGGAGCCGCCCTATAAATTTTATTAGCTTTTACATTGATCCAATTTCCCTGGTGGAGGATTTGCCAACATAGAACCAATTTTTTAACCTCAATGAGGGGATGCCAAAGGGATTGGAACTTGAAAACATACCTAAAGCTCGGCCAATCAAGACACCATCTCCCATTAAGCATGACATGACAGTCCACATTCTTCTTGAATCTCAGAATTTCATCAAGATTGTTGCCATTGTGCCATCTAAGACGCTCCAGGTGAGGGGGTTGATGTCCAATAAGAAGGCAAGTCTTTGAAATCTCCGAAGCATACATTATGCTCTGCAACACGCACCATTCTTCATAGTCCACTCGCCTAGCCATGTCAATGTCCTCAAATCTAATCCATTGGCGTGTTTCTTGATTCCAAAGGTGCTTCCACATACGAAAACCTTTGTTCCAAAGCTTCTTAGCATTTTGGAGGTTCTGAGGCTCAACAACTTTGATGCTCTTGATAGGGAACAAGATGAAATCATTTTGTCTAATATTGACTGCCCATTTCCAATCTTCATTGATCTTGAGAAATTGTTTAACCTTGTTCCAACTCTTCCAAAGGGAGCAAACTAAGCTAAAGCCTCTAGGAGTCACGTGATAGGGGGAGAACAAAACTGTGAGAAGGTCTAGACCGTTCCACCCTGGAAGGCCCACAAGCTTGAGAGCACTCTTGTTTTTAAAAATCAATTTGGTCAACGAGATGTCCCTATACCTTGAAGCTTTAATAAACCATTTGGATGCTAGTTTATTGACCATTCATCACTTTCAAGAATCCCAAAACCATCTTGATCTTTTTGTCTTATAACCCATTTAATTTTGGGACATCCCTTTTATTAGGGTCTCCCACCCAAAGACATTTTCTATAAATTCTTTCCAGATTGACAATCTCTTGGTCCCTCGGCCTCCACCAAGAGAAAAAATAAATAATCAAAGGAAGAAGGAATGTGTTAACCACCATAGCACACCCCACCAAGTTGATTTGAATATTTTTCCAATATACCAGCCAATTATCGAGCTTAGAAAGAGCCCAATTCCATCGTTGATCCATCAGAACGTCGAATCCCATCGGAATACGTAGTAGGTTGAAGATATATCCCTTAGGGATCAAATGGTAGCCTTGGTTAACCAAAATTTAAAGTGGATGCCCAATAACGGCCCTAAAAGTGATATAGAGTGGTTTACTTTGGAACGTGATGCCTCACAAAATGTAGCTAGGCAACACCAAAAGGTATCAATGCTCGCTAGATGGTTATGTACAAAAGCATTCATGTCATTGGCAAAGAGTCTCATGATCATCTAATCTTGATTAAGGTGAAGAAAGAGGCCTTGAATAATACCTAAACGAGCATGATATTTCACAAGGCAGCTAAGATCATTGACAACAATTGGAAAGAGAAGAGGGCTAAGGGGCAACCTTGCCTAATAGAACATTTTAATTGAATAGCTTGAGAAAGCAAGCCATTGATGTTTATCTGAGCTGACACACTTCCTAGCAACATTGGGATCATCCTAATGATTTTTTGGCCATAGCCCATGTCTTTTAGAGATTGAAGCAATAAATTTAGCAAGGATCTTATAACCTATTTGTAACATCATAATTGGATGCCAATTTTCAATCCTGTTTTTGCTTCCTTTTTTGTGAATAAGCTTGATAACGCCTTCATTGAGAGATTTTGGCAATACACCAAAAGAAACGACCTCTTGTCACACTAGACATAATGGATTAGTCACCACATGCTTAATGGTCTTGAAAAACTCATTGGTGAGGTCATCTAGCCCTAGGATTTTTCCATTAGGAAGCAATTTATCAATAACTTCAAGAATCTCATCATCCGAAATGGGAGCTTCAAGAAGAGGCTTCAAATATTGTGGACTTCTTTTGGTTCTAACTCTAGAGATGGTAGCCATGCAATCATGCATGTGAGGAGAAAGAGACGTAGAAACCCCTAAAAACTGGGTAAAGTGATTGACAATTCATGTGTTATTTTCTTTATTCATATTGCACTCAAGCCTATGGATGTCCATCATAAAAGGGACTGCTTCTTAAGGTGGCCTCACTTCTCTTTAGTAAGTTTGTCTGCCTTTCTTGCCCACCAATCTTTAAAGTATATATTGTTGATATATTTAGGTAGTGATGTGTGTGAACATACTAGGACCACCAAGGCACTTTTTTCCATCCTTAGGAGGTTTTTTTTCCCCGGGGTTGTATGTATGCCTATAACCCTAATGGATTACTTATCTTTGTACATTCCAGTGGTAATACATTAAATACCATGTGCTGTGCTTCAAGCTTCTTCTTCTTCTTCTTCTTCCTTGTGTTGTTTGCGTGCTTTCGCAGGCCTCAAACTCCAACAATTGGTATCAGAGCAAGTCGCTGATTCATCTAGGGCATCATCAATACCCCTCCGATCATAGTCTCAAAATCACATGAAATTTTGTAAGCATACTCACGTTGGTTAAGAGATCAAAACAACTTTGCTATGTGGTGTTGAAATCACAATCTAAGCTTGTTTTGACCTCTGAATGCACTATCGTAGTGCTTGTGCAAGTAATTTTATCTTTTTGTGCCAAAGATATATACAAGTTTTGGTTTGCTAGTACAAGCATCTCGAAGTCTACTACAGGTTTAGCAGAACTTGATAGGGTAGTTCTGTTTAACTTTTTGAGATACAATCATTTTTTTGCATCAGGGTATTTTAGTCAATGGCCATGGCTGAAAATAGTGATGTATTATGTATATTGGATCTTGAGGATAAGTTGGACGGTACCAATTACCCATTATGGGCTTATATGTTGTGTCATGTATTGGTTGCAAAAGGACTGTGGAATATTGTGATGGGTGTTGAAAAACTTCGTATTACACCTGCAAACACAATTCATGAAGGTGATACAGACAATGTTGAAGATGATGATATTCTTCACGTTCTTGTTTCTATTGTGGTTCCTGTTGCACCTACTATGGAGAAAATCTGTTGGGATGGCAGAGATGCTCACACACATGCATTAATAGCCGTCTCTGTCAAATGTGCCATTATTCCTCACATTCACTCTTGCCGAATAGCTAAGGATGCTTAGGATACACTTACCACTTTATACGAGGCAAGGAATGAGGCTCATGTTGCTTACCTCTGAAAACAGTTGGAGAGTGAGCACATGAATGAAGGAGATTCCATGGATAGTTTTCTGAGAAAGATCAAAGATTTGAAGGAACAATTGATTTTTGCTGATGAAGTCTTGCCTGACAATTCACTTGTGCAAACTATTCTGAATGGTCTTCCCAATTCATATCAGAGTTTTGCTTCTACTCTTCATTTGATGATGAAAGGCAATCCAAATGCCTTACCATTTGAGGATTTAGTCTATGTTCTGTTGCACAAAGATTAGTCTAGGAAAAACAGGTCCTTTGCAAATCAAGCTTTCCTCGCTAATCAGAAGGGCAAAGATAAATGGAGCTCTTCTACTAGTAAGCGAAAATCTACTAATTCTACACAATCAAAGAAGGATGATAGAGATGAGACGAAAACAAAAAAGTAGAAATTGTTTTGCAAATACTGTAAAGGAAATGATCATATCATAAAGAGTTATCCAAAATTGATTGCTAAAGAGGCAAGGAAGAAAGAGGCTTGAATGGTTGTTGCAGAGGCCTCTATACCCAAAACAGATTCTCCTAATCTTGTATAGAACAAAGAATGGGAATTTACCACAATTTGCAATTATGGCCCATCTTCTCATGAACACTGTATATTTGCAGTAGACTCAGATGTCTAGTTCATTGATAGTGGGGCAACCAAACATATTACCTCACAGTGCACTTTCTTCACTTCACTCGAGTTTGCCCCTATAGGGAATACTGTCATATGCACCAACAACTCCTCTTATCCTATCATGGGAGTTGGTAAGATCATTCTAACTACTACTGATGGTAGTTAATTTACATTGTCGGATGCTTTATTTGTGCTATGGATAAAAAAGAATATATTATCAGTTTCAACTTTAGCCAAGATTGGCTTGGTTATGAAGTTTGTTGATGATAGATGTATAGTTCATGATTTGTCAAATGGCGATGTCATTATTGCTTTTGGCATTTTATGTTGTGGGATGTATAAGCTCATAGACTATGAAAAATCTATGAATGATTCAGCATGTACAGTACATGATTCTCACGCTATGTCAGATGCAAAGCTTTGGCACACACGCTTTTGTCATCTAAATCTTGCTAGTTTGCTATGCTTGCAAAAATCTAAACTGGTGTCCCCTTTGCCCAAACTTGAGGCACCTAGTAAGCATGTATGTGAAGGGTGTATTTTGGGCAAAATGTAGCATTCCTCCTTCCCAAAAGATGGTTCAATTCGAGCTACTCAAAAATTTCAGCTTGTTCATAGTGATGTCTATGGTCCTATGCAGACACATTCTTTTGGGAACTATCTTCACTTTGTGACTTTCATCAATTATTTTTCCAGGCATGCATGGGTATATCCATTGAAAACAATGTTTGAAGTGTTTATGTGCTTCAAACAGTTTCTAGTTTTGGTCGAAAATCTATCAACATGTAAAATGAGCACCCTTCGTTCTGATCGAGGGGGAATATATTCTAATTTTAATGCATTTATGGTTGAACGTGGGATAAAACACCAGTCTATGGTACCGTATACACCTCAACAGAATGGAGTTGCTGAACGGAAGAATAGGTCACTCATGAAGATGGTGAGGTGTATGGTCAAGAGTCAGGCTTTACCACATAGTTTTTGGCTTGAGGCTATTATGTGTGCAGCATGTGTAGTTAACAGATGTCCCACTAAAGCATTGTAGTCTATCACTCCATATGAGACTTGGCCTGATTATAAGCCATGTGTTGCTCACATGCATTTTTTTGGTTGTCTGGCATATGCATTAATTCTTGAACAACAACGCAAAAAATTGGGTGATAAAGTAGTGAAATGTATTTTTGTTAGATATAGTTCTAAAAGCAAAGGATATGGTCTGTATCATCCACATAATAAATGCATTTTGATTAGCCATGATGTTTTTTTGTGGAAGATGCTATTCAGCCATTACTTTCATGTACTAAGGAGATATTTTATGTAGCTAACCGAGTATAGTTACAGGAAAACTACCTACACATACTACACACTTCCAAGTAGAAGATATCCCTCCCCAAGCTACCAAGGGCATCATCTTTCAGCCCAACTTGAGGCATGACCTACTATGAAATACCTTGAGATGCTTTACGCATGGTCAAAGGCACCTATGCATATCATGTACAATCCTTGTTATGGCCTAGTTCCTCAACATCATGTGTAATAAAGTAACTCTATGATCCAAGGATCTGACCGGTTCAGATAGATCTGAAATCGGACACTGTTTGGTCATCCGTGTGTATGACCAAAGATCTCGAGTTTTAGACTTACTAGGAGGTCTTGTGCTCTTGTGAATAAGTGATCCACTTAGCTTAGTGGTTAAGTCTCAAGAATGTGAAGGAGGAGGTCTTGGGTTCAATTCCCATGGGGGACATGGGGAGAGTATTTTACCCAAAGAGATCTAGAGCCTTCTAGAAGCATCCAGTTGAGCTAACTGATCTCAAGATACTTCAAGATCAAGTACGTAAGAAGAATGCGAAGTAAGTAAACTTCCAACATCTTCTTGAAACACTTCAAGCTTAAGTGTTGTTGATTCAGAAATATTTCATAAATTTCTAAATAAAAGTTGGACTTTGATTTTGAGTTGATCTTTTCAACCAAGAATTTGATTGACTAAGTCAAGCATCAAGTTCCTAATATAATTTGGTAAATTCACTCTTTTGACTCAAAGAAATGCACAAGAATTGCATTCCCAATAAGGAGTCAGAAAGACTGAATGTGACCTAAACTTAGTCTCAAGTGAAGCATTATTTGAATACAAAACTCATCAATAGAACCTTTGTGGGTCGACACACTGATGTTGGTTACCACACTAGTATCTTATGGTTAGATGATGTTTTAGATTTGCACTAAATCCTTTTGAGAATCTAGCTTATTTCTCTTAAAGATAGAAAAATGCTTCAATACCCTGTTGAAACAGATCATTGAGAAGTTAAAGTCCTGAGTCATCTAGACTTTGAATCATAGCAAGTTTACGTATCTTTGAAGTTTTAATTGGTTGAGCAGAGTTTTAGTTCTTTCTTTCTGCTTTCCAAATCTTTTGGATTTGACTTAGATATGGTATCTGATTCTTTGTCACAAAAGTCAAGGGTTCGCTGCATAGAACCAGGTAACTAAATTAAACATCCTATATAGATGTTCTATACAAGAACCTTTTCAAACATTGAAAGATGTTAAGTTCAAGTTTGACTTATTCATTGGAGTTTGCTTCAAGTTATAGCATAAATGATTTCCTAGAGTCCAATGTACTCTAGAATAGAGAAGTTAGGAATTGCTCAACAGATTGACAATTGCCAAGAACTTTTAGCTCAAGAAAAAGTATCCTAAGTTGGATAATTTTCATTGTGAATTTGAATTGGTCAAATTATAGTATGGTTGACTGAAAGAAAATGGTAAACTTTTTCCTGCAGTTTACATAGGATTTTTAAATTCATTAGGACAAAGCAGTCCTCTAGTCGGGTGAAAAAATCAAGTAACTGTTGGATCAAAGTAAACCATTGTACAAACATCTAAGTTAGATGTTTGGGACAACCAAACTTCCAGTTCTCCAAAACAAATTCAAGCGAATCAAGAGTTCTCAAAGTCTTGTGAGTTCATACACCAGTTATGCCCACAAATGGACTAGTAACTTGAATCCACCTAGTTCACATGTTTGTGCCTAGATTGCACATCAAGAAACTGTGAATTGGCCAGGGATGTTTTTAGATCCACCCTTATTATTCTTTCACTAGTTTGTACTTTGTCCAGTTCATCAAAGTGCAAAATGAGATAGTGTTTTGAATCATTTGGCAGGGTTGTCACCACAGAGATGAGACATATTCTTCCGATTTTAGAACATGACCATGTTCTTCGAGTTTTAGAACATGAGGCTCGGGGGTTGCCTACAGTGATACATAGCTCTATTTTCGAGGAAGAAATATTTTCCAAGGGGGGAACAATGAATAAAGATCCGACCGATTGAGACAGATCTGAAATCGGACACTGTTTGGTCATCCATGTGTATGACCAAAGATCTCGAGTTTAGACTTACTATGAGGTCTCGTGCTCTTGTGAACAAGTGATCCAGTTAGCTTAGTGGTTAAGTTTCAAGGATGTGAAGGAGGAGGTCTTGGGTTCAATTCCCATGGGGGACATGGGGAGAGTATTTTTCCCAAAGAGATCTAGAGCCTTCTAGAAGCATCCACTTGAGTTAACTCGAGTTGACTAAGACACTTGGCGCACATGCACTTACATAGCCGACACATGGCTGGCTAGTATCCACCTGCCCAAGAAGGCAGTCCCCTAGAGAGAGCTATCTATAGAGGCATTTGGTTGTGAGGAGAGTCATCTCTCTAGCATGTGGTGGTCGTAGTTGTAGTCTTGTTGCATCATGGTTGGCCCACTTTTGCAGTTAAAGCATGGAACGATAAAAAATTCTATGACTGGATCAAGTATTCCTACTTTGCACCACCACTAGGACTCCCTAGTGTGGCGTATATGATGTAGACCATCTAACTTTTGGTACCACGATTGAATCATATGACAAACACATCAACGAGGATGTAAATGAAGATTTTTGATTTAATGCAAACAACATTTAAAGTCTTTAGAAAGATTCGGGCACCTTATGTCTCAACACCAAGATTTGAGCATGAAAATGTAGATTTGGTGTATGATATGAGTACCATTCCTGTGCATATTTGCTTTTAGTGACAGATTGTTATAGTTAGTGTCCATGTCACCATCAAATACTTTTTTATATGTTCTTTGTTAAAATATATAGTGTCATGATAAACTACAGGTTGTAAACCTAGGAGTACCAGTCAGAGATGTTCATAAGTAGGCCAATGCATCTTCTTCAACATTTTACTTGTGAACAACTCATGTACTTAATGCACTATTGCTATCCACCGATAGACACACCAAAGGCCATCGCATGGAATAGATTGGAATCAGATCTCACACTCGAAATCCATGTTAATGAGCACACCCTCTCTCAAGAGCTCCTACAAAATAACATCAATCGATCCCTACAACAAGGTTCTATCAAGGATGACAAACACGAGAGGGATAGGGGTGTTGGCAGCACCTCATGACACATACAAAGAGGGAGCATGTAAAGAGCAAAGTCATGAGACCAAGGGGGCCCCACCCTCAAATTTTCCATGATTTACAATTATCAAACCTCATCAAGAGCAAAAATAGTGGTTTTAATCACTACCCATTTTAACATACAAACACCCAATTTTTCCATCTAGTGCTCCATTTTGTGCAAGAGAAGGAGCCCTTTAGCTTGAGGAGCTTACATAGAATGTGTCTACCAATTTTCATATGTTTTGGACATCATTTAGTATCCCAAAAGTAGCTTAGGACATAATCTGTAATGAGACCAACCATTAGATGTGAAATTTGTCACTTCACCTCAAGAAACCATAAATAGAGCTAGAGAGCTCATTTTTGGGGTTGGCTTGTTGAGGAGAGTTGTAAAAGATCATAGAGTAATGAATAGTTTTGTTTTCTCTCCTTCCATGTTCCCTCCTATTGTCTCTTCCTTGTGTGTGTGTGTGTATGTGTGTGTGCACACTAGCATGCTTCTCACCTTCACCTTCATGCACATCACTCATTAAATATCTTCATATAATCTTTACATCTCTACAGATTGACAATTAAGGAGGTGGAGCTCCTCGATGTGATACTTAACCTTATCTAGAGCAACAATTGTCTATAATAACCTCAATGGACCATAAAGAATTGTGCTTCTTTGATTGTCTTAGGTCGAGGAAAACTCATAATGGCTCTTACTTTATCTTCATCAATTGATATACCATTGTTTCAAACTATGTGGCCCAAAATCTTTCCTTGTCACACCATGAATATGCATTTTCCTTGATTTAAGCACACTCGATATTCTTTGCCTTTGTTAAAGATCTATCTGAACTTTGGTATATGGTTTTGTCTCATCCGGGAATATGTGCACAAAAAAATCATCCACATAGACCTCTATATTCTTTTGTAGGAACTCCAAATATGTGACATGCTAGTCGTTGAAAAGTAGTAGGGATATCGATAAGCCCAGATGGCATCACTCAAAAGGCATAGATTATCCATTTAGTGGCAAAATCCATTTATGTTGATCTTTTGGGGCTATGGCCACTTATTCATAACATGAAAATCCGTCTAGGAAACTATACACTTTCTTGCCTACTACACATTCCAATAAATATTATGTAATTAAAAGTAGATAACTATCATTGGTAAGAATCTCTTTTCCTTTTAGCCAAAAGAATTTCCAATTGTAAGAAGCCCCCGCCCTTTAGACATCATAGAGTGTTCTTCCTAGAGAGAAGCAAGATCAAAACCAAATGGGCCCCACATGAGGCCAACAAGAGGGTTATCAAACTTCTTTGTAAAATTCTCTAGTAATCTATAAGCAACCCTTGCTTTGTGGGATACGAGGGGTCCCATGGGTGCTAAGCCTATTCACTTGTACAAATATAATTTCTATTGATTAAAGTCTCGAAGAGTAGGCTCTTCCAAACTTCCTTTAATATATATATATATATATATATATATATATATATATATATATATATATATATATATATATATATATATATATATATATATATATATATATATATATATATATATATATATATATATATATATGTGTGTGTATGTGTATATATATATGTGTGTGTATCCTTGGTTGTGGCTACATTAACTTTTATCAAGTTAATACGCATAACTTAAAAATCTTTTTGGGCATGGCTGCAATGGGGGCTACCCATTGGTATGCTCGATTTTGTAAATGGATCTATCTTCTTTAAATGTATAAATTTCCTCTTTTATTTTAGTAGCATAAGTATCATTATAGGAATAAGGTTTGTTTTTCGTGGGCTTAGCCTCGAGTATCATACATATCATATGCAATCAAATTTGTGGATCAACACCTTTCAAATCTTTCTATACCCAAGCAAATACATCTCTATATTCACATAGGATGTTTTCTATATCTTCTTACTCTTCCATATTGAGATCATCTCTTATGTATGTGCATCAATATAATTTGTTAGGAATATCTCATCCTTGGACATGTTTATATTATGTTTTGTTTCTTCTACTAGATACAAGTAATCTTCCTTTGAATCGCAAAGGGATGCATTGTGATGGATTCTACATCTTCCTCATCTTCATCATCTTCTATGGGTTCACACATGAATAAGGATATCTCATAGCCATCGTCATCCCAATGGGGAGTCCATTTGCTCTTTGGGCTATTGTAGCACATGTGTCACCGAGGGCGTAAGGGGCATGCTGACTTGACAATCTACATTTCTTACTAAATACCATGGGGGATCTCAACTGAAGCAATTTGTATTTCCATGGGCCCATGAAATCGGGTAATTCTTTAAAGAGCTCAATTCAAAGTATAATCCATCTTTTGATTGAGGTTCTACCTGATCTCCATATAGGATTCGAATGTGTTTGGGAGATTGATTCTCTAGATCATCAATCTTTTGAATCGAAGGAGGCTTCCCTCATTCATTGGCCCCTTCTCTTCTTGAATTTCTCATAAGAACTCTTGAGAATGCATGGTAATGGAAGGGAGAATTTCACACTTTATTGAGTAATGAACGTAAGCTTCTCTTTAAAAGAAAATTCCTTTCTCGCTTCCAATGGAATTATCCTTTTCTAATGCCAAAGTATCTAGCTTGGTTTCCATTCACTCTAACTTCTCTTATGTCTATTTCCACTTTTTGATAACTTATGAATCAAAGCATCCATCAACTATGAGATTGTTGATATATTTAGGTAGTGATGTGTGTGAACACACTAGGACCACCGGGGCACTTTTTTCCCTCTTTAGGAGGTTTTTTCCCCCTGGATTGTATATAGGCCTATAACCCTTATGGGTTACATATCTTTGTACATTCTAGTGGTAATACATTCAGCATTGTGTGTTGTGCTCCAAGCTTCTTCTTCTTCCTTGTGCTATTTGCGTGCTTCCACAGATGTCTAACTCCAACGATTGGTATCAGAGCAGGTCAGAGCTTCATGGAGGGCATCGTCGAGAGCCCCCCGGTCACAGTCTCATAATCGCACAAAATTTGATGAGCATATTCAGGGTGATTAGGAGATCAGGATGAGCTTGTTTTGGTGTCTGAATGCACTATCGTAGCACTTGTGCAAGCTATTTTGTCTTTTGTTGCCAAAGATATATACATGTTTCCATTCACCGATGTAAGCATCTCAAGGTCTGCTACAGATTTAGCAAAACTCATCAAGGTTGTTCTATTCAACTTTTTTAGATATAGTAATTTTTCTACATCAAGGTATTTTAGCCAGTGGCCATGGCTAAAAGTAGTGATGTATTTCGTATGTTAGCTATTGAGGATAAGTTGGACGGTACCAATTACCCATTGTGGGCTTATATGATGCAACATGTGTTGGTTGCAAAAGGACTGTAGAACATTGTGCAAGGTGTTGAAAAACATCCTATTACACTTGCAAATACAGGTATTAAAGCTGATGCAAATGGTGTTGAAGATGTTGATATTCTTTAGATTCCTGTTCGTGCTATGATTTCTGATGCAGCTACTATAGAACAAATTCATTCGGATGGCAGAGATGCTCAGGTACATGCATTGATAGCCTTGTCTGTCAAACGTGCCATTATTCCTCACATTCGCTCTTGCAAAACAAATAAGGACGCTTGGGATACACTTAGCACATTGTACCAGACTAGGAATGAGGCTCGTGTTGCTTACCTCCAAAAACAGTTGGAGAGTGAGCATATGAATGAAGGTGATTCTATGGACAATTTTCTAACAAAGATCAAAGACTTGAAGGAATAGTTGATTTCTACTGATGAAGTTATACCAGATAGATCACTTGTGCAAACCGTTCTGAATGGTCTTCCTGATTCATATTAGAGTTTTGCTTCTACTCTATTTTTTATGATAAAAGGAAATCCAAATGCCTTGCCATTTAAGGAGTTAGTCTCTGTTCTGTTGCACGAAGATCACTCTAGGCATAATAGCTCCATTATGTGTGTTGCAGATCAAGCTTTCTTGGCTAGTCAAAAGGACAAAGGTAAATGGAGCTCATCTATTAGTAAGCAAAAATTTGCAAGTGCTGCACATTCGAAGAAGGAAGACAAAGATGAGAAGAAATAAAAAAACCAGAAATTCTTTTGTAAGTACTATAAAGGAAACAATCATTTCATAAAGAACTGTCCAAAACTGGCTGCAAAAGAGGTAAAGAAAAAAGAGGCTGGAATGGTTGTTGCAGAGGCCACTACACCAAAAACAGAGTTTGTTAATCTTGTGTAGAATGAAGAATGGGTGTTTACTACTATTTGCAGTTTCGACCCATCTTCTAGAAAGTGTATGTCTACAGTAGACTCAGATGTTTAGTACTTTGATAGTGAGGCAACCAAACATATTACCTTGTAGCGTACTTTCTTCACTTTGCTTAAGCCTACCCCTATAGGGAATAATGTCACACGTGCCAACAACTCCTCTTATCTTGTCATAGGAGTTGGTAAGATCATTCTGACTACTACTAATGGTAGTTCTTTCACCTTTTCAGATGCTCTATTTGTGCCAAGGATCAAGAAAAATATTTTACGAGTTTCTGCATTAGCCAAGATTGGCTTGGTTGTGAAATTTTATGATGGCAGATGTACAGTTCATGATCTGTCAAATGGCAACATGATTCTTGCTTCTGCCATTTTATGTCATGGGCTATATAAGCTCATAGACTATGAATGATTCAACATGTGTAGTACATGATTCCAGGCTATGGCAGATGCAAAGCTTTGGCATGCATGCTTTGGTCATCTGAATTTTGCTCGTTTGGTATGCCTGCAGAAATATGAAATGGTGTTCTCTTTTCCCAAACTTGAGGAACCCAGAAAACATGTCTATAAAGGTTGTATTAAGGACAAAATGCAATGTTCCTCATTTCCAAAAAATGGTTCAGTTCGAGCTACTAAAAAATTGCAACTTGTTCATAATGATATCTATGGTCTTATCAGACACCCTCTTTTGGAACTATCTTTACTTCATGACTCTCATTGATGATTTTTCCAAGCATGCATGGGTATATCCATTAAAACCAAAGTCTGAAGTGTTCATGTGCTTCAAACAGTTTTTGGTTTTGGTTGAAAATCTGTGAGCATGTAAAATGGGAACCCTCCGTTCTGATCGAGGGGAGGAATATATATCTTCTGACTTTAATGCATTTCTGTCTGAACATGGGATAAACCATTAGTGTATAGTGTCATATACATCTCAACAGAATAGAGTTGCTGAATGGAAGAACAGGTCACTCATGGAGATGGCAATGTGTATGTTCAAGAGTCAGGCTTTACCACATAGTTTCTGGCTTGAGACTGTCATGTGTGCAGCATATGTACTTAATGTCCTACTTAACCACTGCAGTCTATCACTCCATATGAGGCTTGGCATGGTTGCAAGCCATTTTTTGCTCATCTACATGTTTTTGGTTGTCTGGCATATGCATTAGTGCTTGAACAACATCTCAGGAAATTGGATGATAAAGTAGTAAAATGTATTTTTGTTGGGTACAGTTCTGAAAGCAAAGGTTTATCATGTGGATCATCCACACACTAAACACATTTTGGTTAGTCTTGATGTTCTTTTTGTGGAAGATGTTATTCAGGCTTTACTTTCATGTATGAAGGAGACATCTGTTAGCTCAAAAGACATGTATGATACTTTGCTGCCTCTTTTACAGGTGGAAAATCTAGTGTTAGTCCTATCGAGGCAAGTTCTCAGCCTTTGCAGGTTTCATGTGATGATGCAAATCATTCCATTTCTCATGTAGATTTGCATGATGCACTTATTGATGAGAGAGCTGATATTGAGGAGGAAAAAACCATGCCAAAATGGCTAGTGTAGACCTTGTGTGATAGCAAATTAGATGCACCTCTATCATATCATACTTGTTCAACCTCTCATAGTGCCTCTTTTGCATTAGATTGCTATGCTATGGCTGCCTATAGTCTTTGTGATGAGACTGAGCCTGTTTCGTTTGATGAAGCAAAAAATTTTGAACATTAGATGGCTACAATGCAATCTGAATATGATGCTATCATGAAAAATGGTACTTGGTCTTTATGTGACTTGCCTCTTGGCAAGATGTCCATTGGCACTAAGTGTGTGTACAAGCTGAAGTGTAGACGTAATGGAACCATTGACAGGTATAAGGCTAGGCTTGTTTCAAACTGTTATGCATAGGAAAGAGACATTGATTATGATGAAACCTTTGCACCTACTTGCTGAATGACTTTTGTTCGTAGCATATGTGCACTTGCATCTTGTCATAGTTAGAATGTACATCAGCTCGACATTAAAACAACATTTTTGAATGGTGACTTGCATGAAGAAGTGTATGTTTTTTAGCCTTGTGGCTTTGTGTAGAAAGGGCATGAAAAACCAGGTGTGCAGGTTAAAGAAGGCACTTTTTTCCCTCGTATATAGTTTATTGGGCTACCTTTTGATCCTTCTACATTCTTTAGATTAGCCTTTTTTTTCGAAAAGACTTGAAAATTCATCACTGGGCTATAAATAGCCCTTAATGTTTTCCCTGACTATAGTGAACTTTTTCTACATATTTTAGATCAAGGGTTAATTGAGATGCCTCAATACATTAAGATCTATATGCCACATCAACATAGAAGTTGCTATTGGGAAGCTTAGAGTGTCATCACACTAGTTGGAGATTGAGAGAGGTCAAGATAGGATACCAATGGAGGATCACATATGATCGGTCTGCCAGACAAAGGTGGAGAGCAAGGAGGATTTCGTTATACAATGTCTTGCATATGTTGAGCTTAGGGTGGAGTTCTAGATAGAGGGATCACTTTAGTAGTGTATGAGGATAGGGAATCAATGTTGTTTTGGATAATTCCTTGTGGTTGCATATCACAAATGTGAGACTCTGATACAACCTATACAGGTGGTGGGTGAGGGTATACACCATATGATCACTCATTTCTTTCAAGGGATTGAACCACCATGGATTCCCAATGGCACAGGGCTCACTCTCAAGAAGGAATAGACTCAAAGAGCTAGGAAATAACCTTCTGTTCCCAAGTATAGGCACCAGCTCTACCAACATAAGATCTTGAGGATTGGATCACTTTATGAGCAACAAATGGAGTGGAGAGCAAGGAGGATTTCGTTATACAATGTCTTGCATATGTTGAGCTTAGGAGAGCAAGGAGGATTTCGTTATACAATGTCCTGCATATGTTGAGCTTAGGAGGAGTTCTAGACAAAGGTGGAGAGCAAGGAGGATTTCGTTATACAATGTCCTGCATATGTTGAGCTTAGGGCGGAGTTCTAGATAGAGGGATCACTTTAGTAGTGTATGAGGATAGGGAACCAGTGTTGTTTTGGATAATTCCTTGTGGTTGCATATCACAAATGTGAGACTCTGATACAACCTATACAAGTGGTGGGTGAGGGTATACACCATATGATCACTCATTTCTTTCAAGGGATTGAACCACCATGGATTCTCAATGGCACAGGGCTCACTCTCAAGCAGGAATAGACTCAAAGAGCTAGGAAATAACCTTCTGTTCCCAAGTATAGGCACCGGCTCTACCAACATGAGATCTTGAGGATTGGATCACTTTATGAGCAACAAATGGAGTGGAGACTTGGCATGACATCCTACATCCACTCCCTCCCCCCATATTGTGTCCTTAGGTTTATGATTTTCCTTGCGGATTATTGTATCTACTCCTCATATGTCATGATCATTTTTTGGAGTAACATAAACATGTTACCTTAATGCATTTTTGTTTTATTTTAATTTTCCAATCACCTCGATTATTGTCGATGCATACGGTTTAGTCTCATAGGCCACCTTTGGCTTTTAGGATGTCAATGTCACTCTCTATCTCTCTCATATTCTCATTCAATCCATCAATCAATCAATCTCTAATTAATGTAACAATAAAAAAATTCATGCATCTAACCTTGAACAAAATATTCAAGTCTAGGTACTTTGTTTATTGACATGTTTATATATATCAACATGTTCTTATGGACAAGAAAAAAAGAGTAAATTTCAATTTCACATTCAATATTATTCCCATTTCTCAAAAGTTCTACAAAAATTAGGGAGCATTCCTCAATTTTCATCATTACTCAAATGAGTTATGGTTACCATACCCCATCAGACCTGGCATATCTCAAGAGGAGAGATGTAGACATGACTATATGATGACCTAGGCACACACATTTCAACATTTCTTCCTCACACAATAAAATATTGGGTTGGTAATGTATGATATAGATCTGTGGGTGGCTTTATCTTTTCACGAGTGAGTTTTTTTATAGCAAGATGAAGCAAGGACAAATCTATTGTTCCTTTGTCAGCTAAAGTTTCTAAACATAGGTGGTACAATGGAAGCACCAATCGATGTAAGGATAGAGATACTATTGGAAATTCAAGGATGGGCATTCAATAACCATTTTCCATTTATTGTGATAGCCTTAATATCATAAATTAGCACAAAACCCTATATTTCATGCAAACCCAAAAGCCTATAATGGTACACTATCATTTCATCAAGAAGATATTGGCAAGTGATATTGCTCATGTGTGTGATGACAAATGAACACCATAGTGCCTAAAGTAGAGGAGATCAAGAACTTTCCAATGCTGCTAAGAATATGAGAGATAAAGTTGATCTTGATGGTGAGAGTCGAGTATCAAGCAAAACACAATATGATGGTATTTGGTATTTCTCTATTTTCTCTCTATGAACTCTCATGGATATGCTGTAGAGATATTTTCTTTGGGCACCATCTATGTGTATATGTTTGCTCTTGCTTCCATCTTTGCTTGCTCCTTCCTTCTGGTATTTGTGCTTACATGCAATCATAATCTCTCTTCTCTAATCTCCTTCTTCACACTAGGTACATCCTTAAAAAACTCTTAATTAATGATGCTCAATTGTGCTATCTACAAAGGATTACCTCAAACGTGGAGTATGTCTAGTGTTGCATTGATCTTGGGGGGGACCTATGGAGCCAAAAAATAATCATACCATTATGGTTGGTCATACTTTGGTATGGTCGTATGCATCCACTTGCAAGTCGAGACAAATAAACCATCTTGTAATATTTTGGTCTCAATTCATTTTGGCCATTTGAAGAAATCCTCTCTCTCTAAGATATCAATAGTGCTCACATCACATACAAGGCTTTTCAAGCATCATGAGATCATGCCCTTGCAGGAGAGACTTCATGTCGTTATGCCCATACTAGAGATTGGTTCGCAAGCTATGGATTTGACATATCATATGATAGGGGCTACAACACAAACATATACAGAGGACATGGATCCTACCCAAAGAGACACCACCAACGAAAAGGATCGAGTATTGTGATATTTTTTAAGAGATTTCAAATCAAGAAATAATTGAGATGCCTTAATACATTAAGATCTATATGCCACATCACATAGGAGTTGCTATTGGGAAGCCTAGAGTATCGTCACACTAGTTGGAGATTGAGAGGTCAAGATAGAAGGATACCAAGGGAGGATCGCATATGCTCGATCTACCAAATAGAGGTCGAGAGCTAGGAGCATTTCCTTTATATGATGCCTTGCATATGTTGAGCTTAGTGTGGATCTAGATAGACAGATCACTATAGCAATGTATGAGGAGAGGGATCCATGTCGTTTTGGACAATTCCTCATGGTTGCATATCACATATGCGAGTCTCTGATATAGCCTATACTAGTAGTGGGTGAGGGTATACAACATAGGATCAATCATTTCTTTCAAAGGATTGAGTCACCATCAATCCCCAATGGCCAAGGGATCACTCTCAAACAAGCAAGGACTCAAAGAGCTAGGAAATGATCTAGTGTTCTGAGGTATAGGAGACCATAGCTCTGTCAACATGAGATCTTGAGGGTTCAATCACTTCATGAGCAACAGATGGAGTGGAGACTTGGTTGCACACCTTGGGACATTATCTTCCACCAAATACTTCATCCATAACCTATGGATGGGATCCTATACCCGGCCTCCCCCCATATTATGCTCGTAGGTAAATTATTTTCCCCGCTGCTTATTGTATCCACCCCTTATATGACATGGACAGTTTTTGGAGTAAGATAGGCATGTTACCTTAGTTCATTTTTGTTTTATTTTGATTTTCCAATCACTTGGATTATTGTCAATGTATATGGGTTTAGTCTCATAGGCCATCTTTGGTGTTTAGGAGACCTCAATATGACTCTCTCTCTCTCATATTATTATTTAATCCATCAATCTATCAACATGTAACCAATGCAATAATAAAAAAGTTATTGCATGTAGCCGTGAACAAAATATTCAAGTCTAGCTACTTTGTTTTCCAAAGGGTTTATACATATCAACACGTTCTTACGCACAAGAAAAAAGACTAAATTTTAGTTTCACGTTCAATGTTAATCCCATTCCTCAAAGGAGTTCTAGAAAAATTAGGGATCATTCCTCAATTTTCATCATTAGACGAATGAGTTCTGATTATCATTCCACATCAGACCTGGCATATTCCATGACGGGAGATACAGACATGACTACATGATGACATAGGCATACGCAGTTAAATATTTCTTCCTCACTAACCCAGATTTCGAAGGAGTACGGGAAGTCTATATCCCACACTCATTTCCTTTCAAAGAATTAAGATTCCATACAAGTACATTTTTATTTCATAGACTGTGAGTATTAAAACAATGAGTTACAACTCACAATAGAATTTGATTGATCCTAGACAATATTGTGACTTCTAAAGTGGCGACAGGAAAAATACATCCCAATGCGAATAAAACGAAGACGAACCAATAAAGAGAACGTGTGTCTTCCCAAAATAAATGATTATATTCTGAATTTGATTACATAGATGCAAGCTTTTTTTTATTCTTCCTCCAATTTCTCAATCTTCAAGTGTAAGCACCGACGATAGGAAGAAATGATGGTTATATCTGCTATTCCAACGCATTCATTCGATGCATTTGCATGATGTTGCACATTCTGATCATATGCTTTTGATTTGAACTATATAACATCCTACTCCGCATATAACTAAAATATTGCTCTTTTTCTGCAGATTACTGTCTCTCCACACCTAGATCTTGTTTGGCTTTTCTAGAACCTCAGCTCCTTTTTAATGGTAATGATAGCAGAATAATGCTATGACATGGAGATACAGTTGCTGAGAATCATGATACCATCACTATATCCAATTTGTGTTTGATTGTGTTTCATCGTTTCTGGAAATTGATCTTCTTGATACTATAGAAAAAGACGAACAAAAAAATGGCTGTGAACCCAAGATGTATAACGGCCACAAATCCTAAGAAGTCATGCTCATATCCCAAATTATCCTTGAGGAAGTCTTTCACTGACTGATAGCCACCCACAATATCCGGATTCTTTATGGGAGATCCAATCTCACCCAGCTGGGATGTAATCAAACCATAGATTGACCATTGGATGGGATCAGCCCAACAGTACCACCTCCACCAAACAGGAATACTCTGCAAAGAACAAGAGTAATGTGACCATCCAACAGCTGAGAAATACAAACTTCCTCCCCTCTAGAGACACTAGCATTTATATGATCAGAAAATATCAATAAAGCAACATGGCACTTTATTGAGTGTTCGCAATGAGTGATCCAGTAAGCCTCCTAGAAACATCACTGTAAAATATATGCTCACATTCCATGTCTCGTATTGCTGCTCTTAACTGATTCATTAGATTTTGAATCATTTCTTGACACTCTTGTTTCTACCATAAAATGATTTGTGGAAAACATTTTTCACTGTACCAACGACCTCATTATAGAATCTATTATGCAGAGTACATGTTTTATTATGGCCCTTGCCGATTTCCAATCATGGAGCTTAGTTCATGCATACGTTGTTGATTGAAACTTTGGTGCCCATACAGTACGACAACAGATGTAAAGAACTCATCAGCTTACCTTCCGAGGAATGATGAATCCTGAAAACAAATTCCAGAACGTGAAGAAAGCTGAAGAGATTATCGCTGCAAAGTATACGTTAGGAGTGATGGCAACACACATCATGCCATAGTAGGTGAAGAAAAGAAACGTGAAAAACATGAAGAAGAAAAAATAGAGGAAGTTAACGGCTGCCCACTGGAACTTGATCATTGAAAAGACAAGGAACACATAAATCAGTGTCTGAATAAAGATGTAGGGAACTTCGATGGCAGCCTGCAAGCACAAGAGCAATTAAAACTTTATAAATAAAACGGTACTGCCCTTACTGTAATGAAAATTTAAATCGCTAAAAAAATGTCCTGTATAGTGCGAGAAGTTTATGAAACCTGAGCAAAGGCATATGGTAACTCCGAGTACATTCCGGCTCCTCTCTCACGATAAAACACAGTTCGCTCTATGCCAACAACAGGCTCCACTGTGTTTGCGTTGGTAAACCCAAGAAAGAGAGTTGCCGAAAATGTGGCACCAATGAGGTTAAACACATCTTGTACTGTCTTTCTGCACAGATGAGACAACCATATTATTATACTTATTGTTACCATTTATTATTATTATTATTATTATTATTATTATTATTATTATTGTTATTATTATTATTATTCTTATTATTATTATTATTATTATTATTGTTGTCGTTGTCATTATTATTATTTTTCTTTTTTATTATTATTATTATTATAAGAAGTATTGTCTACGAGCATGACTCACAAACTTTGGCGTGATGACGGGGATCCATGGTGTAGTGCTTAACTCTTTGGACCCTGGACTGAACATCAAGGGTTCAAGAGATCGGCCTGACAAAATTTCGGGACTAAATGGAATATGTCAATGACCTAACTTCGTTAGGTTCAAGACATTGGCCTGACCTCAAAAAAATAAATAAATAAATAAAACCAAAATAAAACAAACAAACAAACTTCGTTGTGATTTCTGCATCCTTAACCTGCCACACTACCATCAGCTTCCCTAACCTGCTTCCACCTGACATACATCTCACCCTCCATGCACGTGCTGCCTCGTACATATTTCTAACCATGTCTACATATCTTTTCCCCAGTTGACCTAGATCACTGGCCCACTGGTTGATCCATTTCCCCTATGACAACATCGACTGACTCTTCTCAACGATTTCTGTTTTTCATTCTGCTCAACAGCCTTTCCCAAGACAACCACTGCTTCATTTCCTGCACCTACAGTTGACCAGTTTCCCTTTGTATAGCAGCTTAATACTGTGGGTGATTCAGTTCATCCTCATCCTTCTGCTAGTCGGGCACAATCTGCTTCTGATCCGTATGTTCCTACTATGTTCACTTCTGATCCTCATACTTTAGGTATACTACCCCCCTTCCTCCCCTCCCTGCCGGCCTTCCCAAAAAAAAAGGGGCCACCATGTTCTTGTGTCTATGATGAGGAATATTTTGCAATATTAATCGAACCATATGTTGTGGGTGATGTTAAAGCCATTATTCACCTACAGAAAATTGTCTCTAAAGTTTTTGCTTTCTACTATCATGGTGCGGCATTGTACATACCTGGCAAGACCTGTTTAGTGATCTAGAATGCTTATCAGCTTCGTGTTCACTTCCAACATGATGTTCTAGAACAATTAAACTGCTCAGGTCAAGATGTACATGGAGTTATTTTGAGATCTTCCTATCATGAGATGATCTTCTTAATCAGAGTATTGTTCCTCTTGTTGGTGGATTGATTTATGTCTTTCCTTGAAAATTAGTCTGCCATATTCAAGAATACAACCTCTGATCTTGTTCAGGTTGATCTTGTGGATCTCCATTCTTATCTCCAGAATGATCTACATGACGTGGCTAAGGTATTCAGCAAAGTTCTGTATGTGCCTCTGATATCATTCCCCAATCAGCATGTATTTGTATCATGTGGGATGTGAGCAAGTGTTTTCCATTTGTATGGCAATCTCTGTAAATGAGGTCGGAGATGCCCTTGTGCGATTGGAGCACGTTTCCATTGTGGTAAGCTTGGTCATTTTTTGTGCCTCTTGTCCCACTCTTCACAGTGATCTGGTTCCTATAGTTCTCACTTACTCAAGAGACTATAGTCAAGTTCCCCATGATTAGATATTTAGAAGAGCATGGCCTTCTCTATCTTTTGCCCCTTTGAAATCTGATCCTCTAAAACCACAATCTAACACTCCCACTTCTATTGATAAGAGGAGGTCCAACGGATTCCCCTCTTTTCCATACTGGGAGCCACCACAACCCTTTACATGATAGCCCTTCCTTAGTATCCATTGAACCTTAATGCGAAAGATATAGTGGATCCCTCTCCTTCCCATGTTGTGAGCTGCTAGAATGCTTTTCTTGCTACCCTCTCCTCAGTACACACTATCTGTGTATCCTCTTCTCCCTAAACCTCATATGAAACACCTTACTAACAAGGATAGTAAAGGATAAATTAGGCTTCCCTCTACTTTCACAAAGGTGAATAAGACAAATTATGCTCATATTGTAGAATCCCACTTCAAGTTGAGAGTATGAAACCTGATCATGCTCCCACTGTCATGGTTGAGGAGTTTGTGCTCACCTCTCTGACAAATGCATGAAACCTGTGAATGTCAAAAGAATGATCACACATGCCAAATGGAGCTTGCTATGGATTTGAATTTGTACAGTAAAATGTAGGCATGTTTTTGTATCCAGGAACATCGTAGTAGTGGGTGTGTGAAACTCGCATTTTGAGATGCTGTCCAGGTGGTTCAAACAGATGCTTTCTGATAAACAACCTTTCAAATGTATGACAACCTTTGAAGGCAATGGTGGATCCTTCTTATCAATGCATTCAAATCCAAGGACAGAAGTTTGACAAGAGACTGATAGCTGAAAGTACAAAGGCGACAAGTTGAAATTACAAAGACAATGACAGGAGAAGAAGGCAGCTAACAACTGGCTGGCGGAATGACAACTAAGAGGACAGAACAAGCATTGTCTAGGTAACTAGGAAACTCGACAAGCCAAGCTAAGAAATCCTCTGCGCGTCTGAGCTGACTAAGAGTTGTCAAACTGCTACACCGTGGGCACCAACCCTCTGCAGCCAAATAAAGTCCTTTAACTGCTACACCACGGGCACCAACCCTCTGCAGCCCCATAAGGTCCTTCAAGCACTCCTCTACCTTGCTTGCCCTGCTTCTCTGCTTCAGACCTCCAAAATTGCTTATGGATGTGAGATGAATAGAAGAAAAGCCTTGCATATAGGTCCCCCTCCACTGTCCATCTTCCTATATTCCTTGGCTCTTTCTTTTAAGCTACGCTTCTCAGACCAAGAGCCCACCTCAGCCCATGATGGACAAGAACCTTCCGACTCAGTGTCTTGACTAGATCCATATCCCTTGGAACTGTGTCAGCGCCTCAAACTCACTTCAATTCTCCACATCTACCTTCCCTTCGGATAGAATACAAAATACAAATGTAGGATATACAACATACATACATACATACATACATACATACATACATACATTCATGCATGCATGCATACATACATACATACATACCTACATACATACATACATACATACACACATACATACATACACACATACATACATACATACATACATACATACATACATACATACATATATACATACAAACATGCATGCATACATACATACATCTATAGAAAAGTTACTAAGGGACAATGATGGGTCTTAGGAATGCTAGTGTCTCGAGAATGGAGACAAAGCCTAGGAAGTCTCGAGAATGGGAACCCCAGACCGCACATAAAAAAATGCTGATTTTTTCCGTTATATCAAATGAAAATCATGTACAATGATTGTATTATATATGTTGAACAAGATATAAAAGCAAAATTATAAAGTGTTCTTAATGTGAAAACTTGTAGGAAGAATGTCGAAAATTCATCGTTTAAATTCAATACAATATCACATTTATTACTAAATTACTTATAAGTTATTAGACATTAATATTCTCACTCGATGAATGTCAAGGACTCGAGAATAAAAAATTAGATGTATTTCATCGTCATATCAAAAACGATAATACATATGTCAACATATCATCGACAAGAACTAGATTCTAGAAAGCAAAATATAAAAAGAACAAAATAAATGATAAATTTAAAAGTACATATGGATGTCAAGTATAGATCAGTAATAGATCACTAGGGAGAATCCAAGTGGGGAGTTTCAGTTTATCTTGTACTTTCTCACTTCCTACATTTTGCACTTGGTCCTCCAGGCTCCACCATCCATTCCCTAAAAGATTTTGCTTCCATGCATTCAGTCTTACTATAGCCTAAATTAGGGTCCTACAAGAAAGAGCGTGGAGATAAGAGAGCAGAGAAAGAGAGTAGAGACCAGAGTACCGGAATTGGCAGAGTACCGGACTTGACAGAGTATTAGAAAAGTGCAATTCAGAATAAGAGGGGAGGTAACATAGTAGTGGAGTAACTGCCTGGGAGAAGTGGCTTATATAATGGAAGGACTTCGAGTACCAAAGATATGAGATATGAGATATGAGATACCAGATAATGATAGAGATAGCTCGTCACACAGAGAGAAGGAGAGTACATAGAGGAGGAAGAATACTTGAAAGAAGTGTGTCCCTGCTCCCAAGCTCCAGCAGCTCAGCTCTAGGAGTTAGATGAGAGGCTCTCGTCTTGTCACAGAGGGTGGACAAGTGGAGTGAATCTACAAGGGTTGAGTGCTTAGCAAGAGGCTTGTGTGTTTCAGGAGTACCTTTGAGGTTGGATTCTCTGGTTGGATTGTGAAGTTGTCAGTTTACGTCAGGAGCTTCCTTAGCAGCTACCTTCCATTGTCATTGTACCACCTATCTCGTATACTTTCTATGCTTGATGTTAATTGAATAATGCTTCTGTGCTTCTGTGATTCTTAGTTTTGCCTCTTATATTGATGATATCTATCTCATTTTATAATATCTTGTGGTTTTGTGCAAAGCATACACAGTGTGCATACTGCTCTGAGTAAAAGAACCCACCTCGAGCACAAGAAGAACAAGAATTTCCTCTAGAGGTGCTTAATTTGGCACACTTGGTGGGATCTTGCTTTGCATTTTCTCTCTATTGTTCTTCACTTTACTAATTCAGTCCTTGTTGTTTTCATAATTAGTCTCTCAGAATTAATCCGATTTTAGAATTAGTCCAATCTTTTTTAGTCTAAAATTTCTCTAAATTTTAGTCCAAGTTTCTTCGTCCAACTTTTTAGTCCTATTTTTCCGTCTCAGTTTTTAGTCCTTAGCCCGAGTACTAGTCCAAGTTTTTAGTCCAAATTTTTAGTCCACGTTTTTCCATTTTGGTCAAGTCTTTTTAGTCCAAATTCTCATCATATCTATGAGTTCATATAGAGAAGGCATAGTCTATGACTCATACCTGATCTCATAAAGGAGGATCTCTAAGTCCCGTCAAAACACCCATCAAAAGCTACCACAAAAGGATTGTTCACTATATTCCTCGGATTCCTCCCAACCCTCTCACACTGCCCACTTGGTCTTCATCTTCATCTTCATCTTCGGAGGAAGTACTTGTCCACACCAACAAAAGAGGGATGGCTAAAGATTTATTAACTCCATTATCTAGAATTAACATAAAGTTCCCAACCTTCAAAGGAGATTCTCATGAGGACCAGGATGACCATGTGCGAAGGGAGAAAAAAGCTCTCCCAAAATCATCTCAACAAAAACTAAGAGACTTATTAAGAGCAGATGCAACACTACAAGACTTTGAAGGCGTTGCGGCTAGGATCGAAGAGGCACACCAGCATTTTGAAGGAAGAAATGCATGTCAAGAAGATTCTCCCTCAGATTCTATGGCAAGCTTGCATAGGGAATTAGAGGCTCTGAAGTTACAAAAGACGCTCCAAGAAGAGAAGAATTCACGAGAAGACAATATTGCACATCTTCGACAAGAGGTGGGGGAGTTGAAAGCTCAAAAAGAGATAAAAGCTTTCATAATATGTACAATATGTAATAAACCATGTCACAATAATCAAAACTGTCCCGAGAAGATCACATGCCAGTTGTATGCAAAAACTCATTATGAGGCATGAGATTGTTACTTCCTTGAGGGAATACAAACCAACTCGATTGAGGTCCGTGGAACACAAGTTAACCAAAATATCCTAGGGCATCAACAAGAAATGATGTATACAACTCCTCAATTCAACAACAATACCCAGAGAAAACCCATTAATAAAAAGAAGCCTATCATGTGTTATAGGTGTGGGGAAAATGGGCATTTCCAGAGCCAATGTCATCTCTCGGAAGGATCACCTCCATGCAAGCTATGCCGGGATGCTACGGATCACTACTCGAAGGACTGACTGAAATTGTGGCTAAGTACTAGCCAAGGAGGACTATGTGGGCAGCAGCTAGGGAGTTTCTCCTATCAACAAACCTCCCCTATCCCATCCGACAGGGCTAACGATCAAACTAGCGTCAACGTCAAGGCTTCTCCCAACAAGTGCCAGACATAGAAGGGGCAACCGCAACCGCTGGAGCACTAGTGTGCAGGGGAGACCCATCCCCAACCCCAACCCGAATCGATGAGGAGTTAGGGGTGGCAAACGAAGAGGTGGGGTGGAAGAGGACGGAGCAGGAGAACACGGAGCCTTCTTCCTTGCAAGCTGCCTCGTCCTCCTCTCGATGCATGAAGGATACACCTTCGAAAGGTGGCCAATCTTGCTACAAACAAAGCACTGATTCGAAAGGCCCGAGTACCTTGGCCTTCTGAATCAACCAACCACCTAAGAGTAAGGGAAGCTCTATCTCATGCGGTGGGAGAATGCGAGTCGACTTGGCCACAACCGAGGCTGCCAAACAGGAAACCTCCAAGAAAGTGCCAAGAGTCCCTGCAATCTGTGCCAATAAGGGGAGGTACTCACGCTGAAGGCCAGGAAGAAGGCCGTCACAGGAAAAGCTTGCAACGAGTCAAAGCCATGTGTCTAAGGGAAGACGAAGGCATTGCCCACCCAAACTGCAATAGGTGAAAGTGCAAGCATCCAGTCAACCCCCTCCGGTGACTCAAGCTCAACCTGGTAGAAGCTGCATCCAAGGGGCTAGATGCCAATCAACTTGCCAACCTCTGCAAGCAAGCTTCTCTAAAGAAGATCCCTGAGTTCGCCATGACTAGTACGATGTCCAATGATTTTGCGAATCACTGAAGAGGCTTGAAGTCTTTCAACTTCAGAGGCCAAGCTTGCTCTACCCTCATCGGCAAGGGAGAGTCGGATGGGCCACAGAATGGGGTCGAGCAAGGGGGCTTCACAAGAGTCCCTATGTGGAACGGATTCCGTGTCCATCCGTGTCTGACACATGCAAGGAAGGAAGAAGCATGGGTAACAATAGAAGGCTGGTACTTGCCAACAACTGTGAGAGAAAAGAACGCTCCTTTTTCTTCCTTTTTATCGTCTTTCTTTTATGCTATTTTTCTTCATTCTTCACTTTTCTAATCTCTTCAATCGGAATCGTACTGGCGGTCCTTCTTTGCAGACCACCACCGCTCCAAACCAAGGCAAGGAGAAGGGGGCTGAGGGGCTGTGGGGCTGTCGTCGGCAAGGTGGAATCGGGCAGGCTGAGGTAGGAGAGGGTGCTGGTCAGACGACAATGGGGGGTACAGCGGGGCATGCGCAGCGAGCCACGGAATCCAACAAACATGTAAGTTAATCGGTCAACCAAGTTGGGTCACTTCTTCTTACCACCATTACAACATTCTTACATCTCAAATCATTTACAAGTAAGAAGTGAACAAAGTAAAAAGGACGGCCTACAAACAAAAACGAAGAATGGGCATTTTGAAGAGTTTGGTAGAATTATTTGAATATGTTATGGCCAAGTGCACGAAAGAAGCAAGACTAAATTCATGTAGCTGAAGCGCACACTAAAGCCATATCCACAACCCGTCGAGATCATGAAAGAAATGATACATGGAAATACAAAATTTTGAACATCTACTGCTCCATGATTGAGAATTCAATTATCGTTAAAACGTTTTTGAGAGCATCAATACCAGATGGAGCAAAGTATTGTTGCATATGGAAACCATGCATATCCCTGAAATGCAACTTGAATTGCATAGCCTTAAGATGAACCGTCCTTTCTACCTTAATCCTTGTTGACTATCATGGGAAGAATATTGTTAGAAAAGATATAAAGTATAATTGATACGCATTGGCTGGATTACCTCTATTGACAAGTGTAGATCAATTTCTTGATCTATTTGCTCAATGTGGTGTGTCCTCTTAAGTGCAATATGCACTGTGGGTTGCAATTTGAAGACTCACTAGGGAAGGAAGAATAGCATATACAATGACACAGTGAAATAAGAGAAAGAAGCTGAAATTATGAGTACAAACAGCTCAAAAGAGAATTATACAAACTTTGGCAATCGGTAGAAGACATAAGCATACACCTTCATTCTAAGTGCTTGACTTTGGTTCCCTAAACATACATGCTCAAAATCTAGTCTTCCAACTAGCTGCTCAAGAGGAGATTGGCCAATCACTACTTGCCCACTACTCACTCAGAGTGCCAAGCTAGCTGATTCCAATTCTACCAAGTGGAGCACTAGTGGTAAGCTAAGAGCTCTACACACACAAAGAGAAGGCAAAGCTTCAGGAGTGCATTCCTTCCTCGAGTCTCCCTCTGAGCTTGTTTTTGTTGAAGGAGAGGTCTATTTATATAGTTTTTTCTGGAAGTGAAGGATAGCAAAAGGGGATGAAATTAGTTTCTTCTTTGGTAGGCTCTCTGACAATTTTGGTACTCTGGAAGCTTCCTTCTTGGTCCACTTTTCCCACACAGTCACTATCTTCCAAATTCTGGTATTGGGCGCCATCCACCGTCCATGAGTTCTCCGCGTGCAAGTGGCTGAAAATTTAGACCATATGGAGATCTGGAAAATTTAGTAGCTTTTTTCAAGTGAAAAAGTAGACTAAATCAAAAGTACACCCCTTTCTTAAAAAATAGACTAATTTTGAAGTAAGTAGACTAACTTCATAAAATTGGTGAACTTTTGAGTAAGTCGACTAACTTGTAAAATTTGACTAAAAACTAGACTAGTTTGAGAAATTGGTCAACTTAGGAAAATTAGACAACTTGGAGAATTGGTGAACTGGGAAAATTAGACAACTTGGCAAAATAGGTGAAATGGGAAATTAGGTGAAATGGAAAATAGGTGAAATGGGAAATTAGGCAACTTGGGAAAATAGGTGAAATGGGATATTAGGCAACTTGGGAAAATAGGTGAAATGGGGAATTAGGAAACTTGGGAAAATAGGTGAAATGGGAAAACAGTGAGGTAGGAAATTGGGAATATGGCCTTCTTCATGAACTCATGAGCTGGATCCCCTCTTCTTAATTTTCTTTTTCTTCGCTTCTTATGCTTCTCCTCTTGCTCGAAGTTGAGGTAACTTGTCTTGTATTTCGCTTCTACATCTTGAAAAGCATAAAATACGTTATTTTAAGGGTATATCAAAGTAACCCGCTACAACAAACCTTCGACAAAATGCTGAAGACACTCATAAGCTATATGATGCAACCCTCATGAATATCTAAACAAATGATGTCATTGAATCCTGAACCAATGACTTGAAAGATATTGTGAATAATTCTTGTCATCACATCCTTCCAATAAGCTACCATCACCAATGATTCCCTTGTCAGCTAAGTTCTTCAACACTTGTATATGATCTTCTTCTAGCACATATGAAGTGACGTCAGATTGCTCAATTTTCGCACCTAATGTTTTGCAAGTCAATACCTCCAAGCACGAAGAGGTGTTCCATTCTAGCTTCTTTGCATGTGGATCATAGATATTTTTGAAGATCAACATTCACCTAGATGCTCAGTTCATTGCATACGAAAATTTCTTTGCTATTGACATGCACCTCACTATCCAATAAGAGCTGACGAATGGCACACATGTTAAAAATGCATTTCCTATCTTTGCACCAATGTGAATATCCTATGTTGTTTGATCTCAAAAAAAAAAAGGAACTAAGAGAACAGTGGTCTCACTAAGGTTCATACCAATCTCGAATACAAAAGCCATCTAATGCTACAGAATTGAACCAAAAGCCACACTAGAAGTCTTAAATCAAGATAATCAGAATGTCCATGAAACATGATTTCTACTCGAGAATGCATACTCTCAACTCCTTGGATGTCTAATGATAATGAACAATCTCACAACTACACGACCTACGTTTTTAACACTTGTAGTTATTGGAAAGGTAGTGGAGCCATCACATGACCATTCAGAAATCATATTGGTTTGCAAACTTTTTTATATAGTAAATATATGTTCATGTCATCTTGTTTCCAATGTCCATATCCTATATCTCAAAATGCTTCTCTTTGGGCGTCGTCATAAACGATTCATACAAAATTACAACAAAACAATAAAATGGTCATCAATGGGGCTTACAAGAGCCATATCATGTTGTTCACAAGTGTCCATTATCTACAATCTGAAAATATTCCTCATTTGACATTGTCACATTCACACAAAAACAGAATACAACAATACAGTCAACATGAATGGCACTTACAATGATCACCAACTAGAAAACGAAAAAAATGCAACCAAATAGAAAAGGTGCACTTTAATGCTATGTACATTGGTGATCTTATCTCATCCCTTAGCATATCCACACAGCTTTACCTCCATAATTGTGCTGTATAGCTTAGCCAAAATACAGTCAATCATAATGGTACTATGTGTCAAGGTCAATGATGTCAATCTCACCATGAAAGAGAATGTCAATGTCCACATTCAACTCAATTGAGAAACTCGACATGAAATAGCAAAGATGTCTGATAGTGGGCACATAAAGTCAATCGCATATATTGGATGCCTTTCTTGAAGCCATGTGATTACATATCTGCATCATTTCCATGCCATGAACTTTAGAAGGCTCTAAAAATCATTAATTCTGTGGACAACACATCTATTGTGGGACAAAGTGTGAGTCGTACAACTATAGGTGGCTTATCTGGTACATGCAATCTGTATGCATATGCATGCCTTACACGAGGATCCTTCATAGAAGTGGATCAGGATTCATTAGGATCCTCCCTAAACTTCTTCCTATCTCACCTCAAAAATATCTCCCCAGAAGAGCTGTACCCCCCCCCCCCCCCCAAAAAAAAAAAAAAAAAAAACCTCCGAAAAGAGGAATCAAGTAAAAAAACCTTTTTGCTGTTGGCTACTCCCAACAGATAGCTGATTTCTTGACAATCTATTACTTGAGCTGCATAAAGTGACAAAACATAACCTGGAATTCACACTTCCCTGTTCAATTCTATTCTTGCAAATGTAATTGCTGTTCCATAAACTTTTAGAGAAACATAAAAGTTGACTTACAGATTCTGTCCCAAGTTCCAGAAAACCGTGCCAAATAAAATGCCGATTGCAAATGTGAAGAGAAGACGGACAGCATTATAGTCTGGATTACGCCAGTAAGACCAATGTTGCTTCCAGAGACATGCTAAGAACTGTTCGAAGTAGCTCTGACTGTATTTAGTTGAGAATGAGAGCTCCTTGGAGCCTGAAAGGGGAACACTAAGCTCTTCTACACGTGCTTTGTTTTCCCTATCAATGAAACAAATCATATTCAATTCTATAAGTGACTTCTAGTATTAATTTCAAAATCATCTTCTTTGTTGTCATCTTACAGAAACAAAGAAGAATTCCGGTAAATCTGAGCAAAATCAATATTAAGGCAGGTTTCTGCTGATGGCGAGGAGACATCAAGCATCCATGCAGCAGGATTATATCCCTCCTTGATAGGTTGAATTCCTGGAATGCCCTGAAAGTGTACACTTACCTTAAAAACTTTGACTGCAAAGAAAAAAACTTATACAAATAACAATAGATTGTGTCAGAACTTGCCTGAAAGTATTCAATGAGCTTGCATGAGTTAACACCAAGTGACCCTGCATAGATAACCTCCCCGCCTCTTTTAAGCAAAAGCAACTACAGAACAGTGAAGTCAGTTTAGTACTAGGCGAAATATTTTGGCTATGTAAATATTAAAATATGCAGACACCATGGCAACTATTTCATCGTCCAGCAACTCAATGTTTGTTAACAATAAACCAAGCATGAGGGCATTACACAATACACATTAACATAGAAATAAATTTCCAATATATTTTACTAACACAATCTTACTTCACATCTCTCATAAAAGAGCTAAAACTTTTAGATTTCATTAAGTCTATGCCAAAGAAAACAGAGAAGTTAATGGCACATAATTTGAATTGAAAGGCTACAGCTAGACCCAAACGCCAGCATTTTTTTATTTGATTTTCTTAGTCCGGGATAGGGGCTCAAAAGAGCTATCCCGCTGAGAAGGGAATATCTATCCATCTACTTTATTTTCCGAAAAAAACTTATACGTGACCTTCCAACATGAAGCCATTGGTCAGTGGTCTACTGATCCCCAAAAGGAGAGAGCCAGTGCAATGAGATACCCAATGCCTCGGACACGACACTCAAGCATAAGGGACTTTGAGAAGGACTCAACACCCCCTGAACTGCCTACCTGACATGTTCCTGAAAAGAGAATGCCATACCCCACAAAGTTGTGTCAGCTCACAAGAGGAGTCCACACCCAATTCAGAGTCTCCCATCTCTTCACTGGTGGCAGGCCCAACCAAATTAATATACATAAAAAAAAAAAAAAGCCATCACATTACATACAAATTGATAGAAGGCATTGGAAGGGAGAATGACATACTTTCCCCCCAAAAGGAATCTGTCATGGGGCTCAATCCCCAAATAGAGCTTTCATATACTTAGGAATGATCTCACGTAGGAATGAAGCAACTAAGACGAACCTAGCTCCCCCCCCCCCCCCCCCAAAAGACTGGAGAGTAGGTTTCACCCAATCGATTAAACGAACTCCGCAAACCTCCCTTCCAAGGAGGATAAAGTTCATGTCCACGAAAAACACGGAGCCAACCAACAATAACCGATGGATTAAGGAATTAATAAGAGCACCTAATCACCTCCTCCTTTGCACTGCCACCTCTCTACAACCCACCGACAAATGCATGGGACGGATGAAGACTCTCGCACGTAGGAAGAGGCGAACCTTTGAGGAGGCACAGGAGCTCATGCTATACCATCTCTTTATGAGTATGGACAGTGCTGCAGCATGGCATACCCTATGAGAGCCATGTCCGACCACACCTATTGAGGACCTACGCACATGGCATGATTATGCTGAGAAATTATATGAGGTACCTAGGCAGCCTCCGATTACCAAGCCACTTGAGCCTCGCCCTACTAGTTCTTCTCTCTTCACAGCAAAGATGGTTGAGAGGGCCGTAGGACGACTACGACATGGACGCTAGACAGTCCACACGGGTTTGCAGAGCGAGCATCTCATATACACAGCCTCCACTATAGCCCTATTGATTGCACATGTCTTCAACCGAGCTATAGGGGAGGGCTTCCTAGAGGAGTGCACTAGGCCTATTGTGCCTATCCACAAATCCAGCGACACCTTGGACCAAGGGAACTACATGACCATCATGATTGGCCACACCATGGGCAAACTATACGGTGCCATACTTGAGGCAGAGCTCAGCTCATATGCAGAGCTCATATGCAGAGACTGAGGGGCTACGAGCACGAGGTTAGGAAGGTTTTCAACGAGCTTTGTCTACTATTGATCACATCTTCATTTGCACTACCTCATTGATGGGGCAAGGGTGTGGAAGAATAGATTATATTGCTGCTTTGTGGACTTCTGCAAAGCTTTTGATACAGTGCAATGAGACAGGCTCTTCCAACGCCTCCAGAGCTTGGGAGTACCATCAGGGATGATTTGGGCCATCTATGCACTCTATGAGTAGGTGACTAGGAGGGTACAGTGCCCAAGAGGTATGTCTGAGGCTATTGCTAGCACCATCGGTGTTAAGCAAGGTTGTCCACTCTCCCCCATTCTATTTGGTCTCTACATCTACGAGATTGAGGACTACATTCTCCGAGTTGGAGGAGAGGGTGCAGACCTCGCAGGTACACATGTCCACATTTTATTATATGCCGATGATATTGTATTGATTTCAGAGTCACCCGAGGGATTACAGCGCTACCTGGATGCCCTAGATGAGTTTTGTACATAGAGGGGCTTGACAATAAACCTTGGCTAGACCAAGGTCATGATCTTCCACACCTCCCCCATGGTGAGGAATGGAGCAGAATTCAGAGCTTGCGATGGACAGATTGAGGTGGTCACTTCCTATGTCTACCTCAGAGTCACATTCATGAGCTTGCCTGGCCCCTTCAGCATGAGACAAGCAGCCACCGATAGACTCACACGAGGATATGCAGCTTTAGCCATGTTAGAGCGGAGATGTCACTAGGCACACTTCCACGAGCCCCGCACAAAGGGGTGGCTATTTGACACACTAGTCAGACAAGCTATGATGTATGCCGTGACAATTTGGGCCGTAGGCCTCACAGTCACCCAGTGGAGTGCGATCGAGAGGCCACATGTACATATGATCTCGCGACTATTTCGTGAGAAACAATCAGTGCCACATGACATCATCAAGGCAGAGCTAGGTGCACCACCCATGGTAGTAGATGCACTATTCCAGACTTATCTCCTTAATTTAGAGGATGAGGGAGCTCCCTTCATACAGACTCACGCAGAGAGCTTTTGAGGCATCTATACAAATATTAGAGTCAGGATATGAGAGAGCTTGGTGCACTCAGGTTAGAGTCTGGTTTAATAGTCATGGACTTGATATGGATAGATTGCTATCTTTTCAATATGACCTAGACTCACCTCTCCCGTCTCTCATGCTTGTTGTACTACCTTTTGCATATAGACTATCATAGATACCGCACTCCATACACCCCCCACTTTCATGGGTATCTCCACATGCATACTATGGAGATCTATATCAGCTTTACCAGTTTTTTCAGCACTTTTATCTTTTCCGATTCACATAAGATACATCCATGTACATTGATTTGTCTCATAGGCCGAGTTCGGCCTCCTAATAGACATAAAAACTCTCTCTCTCTCTCTCTCTCTCTCTCTCTCTCTCTCTCTCTCTCTCTCTCTCTCTCTCTCTCTCTCTCTCTCTCTCTCTCTCTCTCTCTCTCTCTCTCTCTCTCTCTCTCTCTCTCTCTCTCTCTCTCTCTCTCTCTCTCTCTCTCTCTCTCTCTCTCTCTCTCTCTCTCTCTCTCTCTCTCTCTCTCTAGCGCCCTTCTGCCCTAGCTGCCCGAGCTCCTCTCTCTGCCCGAAACCTCTGCCCGCCTGCTCGAAACCCTAGCGCCCGTCTGCCCTAGCTCTGCCCGAGCTCCTCTCTACGTGAAGCTCTGCCCGAGCTCAGCGGGAAGCTCTGCCCGAATCTCTGCGTCAAGTTACTGCCCGAGGTCTGCCCGAAGCTACTGCCCGAAGATCTGCGTGCTCGTACAGCAGGTAGCTCCCGCGCGCGTCAGTGTCCTCTCTGCTGCCCGAAGCTCTGCCCGACGAGGTCTCTGCGAGCTCCCGCCATGCCTTATCACCCAACTCCATAAACCCTAACCACCACCATGTCTAATCTAACCCCCCACCCCAACCCTAACCCTAACCCAAAAATAACCCTAATCTTAAAAGTTAAAACCCAACCCACCCTACGTCGCCAAAGCCTCCCAAAGTAACCTTAAGCTCAAGCCAAAACCTTAAATCCCCACCTTAACCCTAACCCTAATCCTAACCCGAGCCCTAATCCTAAACCTTGAAATGGCTCCCATGGACCGGAAGGAAGTGGACGACCTTATCGCTAAAGCTCTCAAAGAAGCCAAAAAGGAAGCAGACCGCAACCTCAATATGGAGATACGAAAGATGATGGAAAAGTTCAAAGTACTCGAAGAACAAGTAATGAATAAAGTCAAAGGACTGGAAGAACAAGTGAAGACTCTCACAGAAGAAAGAGACCATTGGAGGACAGCTTATGAGCACATGAAAGAAGAGGGGGAGATCTCCAACGTGGAGATACTCAAGGAAGAAATAAAGAAGGAAATCAAAACAGAGGTAGAATCTACTCGAGAGTCATGGGTGGAAGTAGTACACAAAAGGGTTAAGAAGGAAGTTAGGGAAGACGTGCAGAAAGAAGAGCTCACACGAATCCAGGATACACTTGAGGAGGAGAGGCTTCGACACACTCGAAGACTTCACATTCGGATTACAGGCCTACCCGAAGGGGTATCACCGGAGGCAAACGCCACTGACATTTGCCATCGACTTGGATACGAGAGCATGCCTTACACAGACGCATGGAGGGTTGGGAGGGATACATCACGTTTGCGAGCACTCATCCTCAAGATGAGTTCGGAGGAGGCACGGACCGCCTTTTTTAGACATCGATCGGTACTACGTGGACTACCCGGCGGCACCCTCTACATGGACGAGGACCTCACGCGTATCCAAGTGGCACACCGACGCGCTTGCATGCCACAGATACTCAAGGCACGTCGGGAGGGGAGGAAGGCCTTTTACCGTGATGGTAAGGTCTTCATAGATGGACGCCCTATCAAATAGGGCCATGCGGCCTATGAGACATCACTACACCAGGAGACACCACTCAGAGGAGCAGTGTGGAACTGCAACGGGGCACTCTGGACGCGACTAGACAGAGTCGAGGAGATCCTCGCATCACATGACTTTGCGTGCATCACAGAGACACACGAGAGCCCAGAGAGAGGTCTACCACGCATTGCAGGTTTTCATTGGGAATCTGCATTCAGGACTACGACGAGACAGAGTACAGCGCGAGGATCGGGAGGAGTGGCCATCGTATTTCGACAAGAGATACAGAGCCGGATCCATATTATAGGTAGAGATGAGGAGGCACGATACATGTGGGTTTGCATAGAGATAGCACAGGGGAGCTCGATTTACATTGCTATATGCTACTTCCCACCAGGCGGATCTCGATACGCAGGACAGGATCTGGGGGGGACCGATCAGAGATAAAGACTCACCATGCACAGCGCTTTCAGATGAGATACTACATTACAGCACACTTGGTGAAGTCTTCCTTATGGGGGACTTCAATGGCCGCACTCAATCGCATCAGTGCGAGGCATATGACATGGATCACCCGCATCTTATGAGGGCCAGAGACCCGGTTGAGATTAGCACCAGCAGAGTATCGGCAGATACGGGTCAGGACACCACCGGCTATGGCAGACATCTACTCGAGCTAGGCAGTCGACATCATCTCGTTATATATAACGGGATGAATCGGTGGCCAGGTTCAGGCGGATTTACTTGCTTCTCTCACGGGGGAGGTGAGAGCACAGTCGACTACATTTTGGGTACTACCTCTGGAGCTTCACTCATCCCTTCACTTAGTATTGGACGACGCCCACTCGGTGCTGACCACACATTTATTACATTCACACTCTCATCTCCGATTCCATTAGACCCTCCCTCACCCACTGAGATACATACCACGATACACTTCACACACGAGCTCTCACACGTTTATGCACACCATTTACACACCCGCCTACTCTCCCTCGATCCATTCTCACCTTTGGACACACTTACATCACATATCACCTCCATCCTACAGGACTCAGCTCTCCGCAGCTTCCCACACCGCACACATATGCACCCTCCACGCACAGGATCCATGCCCCATAACCGTTGGTATGATGCAGACTGTCGTGAGTTGCGGAAGCACCTACGGATTTTAGAGCATAGAGGAGATATTACACACACACAGGCACAGCGTCGCATGCAGAGCCTTACTCGCCGCAAACGGCGAGATTGGGAGGAGAGACACTATTGGGATATTTACCATTTGCTCATGAGTCGAGACAGTGTAGTGGCATGGCGACATTTGAGAGAGAGGAGACAGCAGACACCTATCCGAGACCCGAGCACTTGGCATAGCTATGCACGGAGCCTATACGAGATCCCAGACCAGCCTCCTATTCCCAGACCGCAGAGCCCACGTCCTACTACCTCTGACTTCTTCACACCCACTATGGTGGGACGCGCTATTGCCCGGCTGTAGCATGGCAGGGCCCATGATCATTTCGGTTTACAGGCAGAGCACCTCATCTATGGAGGAACGACTCTCGCACCACTCATTGCCCATCTCTTCAACCGTGCATTGGTTGAAGGGTTCCCAGACTCATGGATTGAGCACACCATAGTGCCCATTCATAAGTCTGGTGATACTATGGATCCAGCTACATACCGGACGATCATGATTGGCCCTATATTGGCCAAGTTATATGGGGCGGTACTAGAGACAGAGTTGAGTACTCTCTCTGAGAGGAAGGGCATTAGGGCTCTAGGACAGGCAGGTTTCAGACGAGATTACTCTACCATTGACCACATCTTCACTCTGAGATGCCTGATCGACCAAGCAAGGGTGAGGAAGAGGAGATTATATTGTTGCTTTGTGGACTTCCACAAAGCATTTGACACTGTTCCCAAGGATCGACTCTTCAGACGACTACTTGACATCGGAGCTCCGGAGGAGATGATATGGGGGATCTACGCCTTATACGAGAGATTATCTGGTAGAGTCAGATGTCCAGGGGGCTTATCTGATCCACTTGCTAGCACTATCGGGGTGAAGCAAGGATGCCCCCTCTCACCCACCCTCTTTGGTCTCTACATTGATGAGATAGTGGACTTCATACAGCAGCAGGGGGGAGATGGCATTGAGGTACACGGGTCCACTGTCCATATTCTTTTATACGCTGATGATATTGTATTGGTTTCAGAGTCTGCAGAAGGTCTACAGCATCATCTACACGGCCTAGATGACTTTTGCAGACACAGAGGGTTATCTGTGAACCTTGGTAAAACCAAGGTCTTGATCTTTCATACATCAGCACAGGTACGCAGACATAGTTTGTTCACAGCAGCAGGTGGACCGATCGAGGTGGTCGGATCATATGTTTACTTGGGGGTGACATTTACAGCAGCATCAAGGGTCTTCTCTATGGCTCAGGCAGTCCGTGACCGCATCACACGTGGGTACGCAGCACTAGCTTTGATGGAGAGACAGTGCCACCAGGCATTATTTCAGGAGCCCCGCACAAAGGGGTGGCTCTTTGACACTTTGGTTACGCCAGCGCTCATGTATGGGGCAGCCATATGGGGACCAGGATTAGCTACATCAGTATGGACAGCATTAGAGAGGCCACAGATCCTCATGATTGCCAGACTTATCCGTAGCAAGCCTTAAGTACCACATGATATCATTAGAGCAGAGCTCGCTGCACCACCGATGCTAGTTGAGGCACTATTCCAGACAGTATGCCTATTACACAGACTTCGGAGCATGGATACAGAGCGCATTGCTTATCGTGCTTTCGAGGCATCACATGATATGGCATTAGCAGGCGACACCTCCTCATGGTATGCACAGACACGAGACTGGCTTGCCCACCATGGCTTTGACATAGACAGGCTACCACCACTACAGTACGACTCTCATGCACCCACCTACTCGCTCTCTCATCAAGAGAGGAATAGGATCATTCGTCAGGAGATATGGCATACATACATACAGAGGACATGGGTGAGCTCTAGGGGTACATTGCCACCGAAAATGCTCTACTACCGCAAGCATTTTCTACATATATCGGGCACGGGCTTCATCGAGATTCCGAGATACATGCAGACCTACCTTCCCCACCACCTACGAGTCGTCATTGGGCAGCTCCGAGTTTCATCACATCAGCTCGAGATTGAGAGGGGTCGGTCCAGGGGAGTCCCCCGTGAGGAGAGGTGGTGCCCAGTATGCCAGACAGAGGTAGAGAGTGAGGAGCATTTTGTTATCAGATGTCCAGCATACTTAGACCTACGAGCATAGTTCCAGATCGAGGAGTCATTCCAGCTGTGCATGACTATGGGAGACCAGAGACGCTTGGGACGCTTTCTCACAGCAGCATACGAGAGGCGAGAGCGGTCACTATAACCATACATCAGCCACGGGTGAGTACCCAGCAGACCATTACGCAGTTCTTTCAGCGAGTTGAGCTACATCAGAGAGGTCCATCTATAGGGCTCACGCTACACCAGGCAGCAGCACAGAGAGCACGGCGCCGACCACGCATGGGCGGATATCGTCGACCACGACTATATCAGGAGGATATCTCACACATCAGGATTGCCTACGACCACATGATGAAGCATAGGAGTACCACCACCCCCTGGGTTGTCTTCCTTCAAGAGGCACTCAGACCACCACCGATGTACCACATACTACACCCACCTCCACCCATCACCAGTAGCTAGGGCGTTTTACTCACATTTTGGATCCCCCCATGTATTAGGTGGCCACTATCTGCACAGTCAGAGCCACGTCTCCCCAGCCTTTTCCAGCCCTATATAGCTTTGTGTAGCGATATACTTTTTATTTCATTTTATCTTCTACACAGGGTTACTACACTTGTACATGGTTTTTGTCTCATAGGCCAAGTTTGGCCTCCAGAAGACGTTAATATGACTTTCTTTCTTTCTTTCTTTCTTTCCCTCCCTCCCTCCCTCCCTCCCTCCCTCTCTCTCTCTCTCTCTCTCTCTCTCTCTCTCTCTCTCTCTCTCTCTCTCTCTCTCTCTCTCTCTCTCTCTCTCTCTCTCTCTCTCTCTCTCTCTCTCTCTCTCTCTCATCTCCTATTCCATTAGACCCTCCCTCACCTACTCAGACACACACCACGATACACTTCACACACGAGCTCTCACACGTTTATGCACACCATACGAGCTCTCACACGTTTATGCACACCATTTACACACCCGCCTACTCTCCCTCGATCCACTCTCACCCCTGGACACACTTACATCACAGTTCACCACCATCCTACAAGACTCAGCTCTCTGCAGCTTCCCACACTGCACACATATTCACCCTCCACACACATGTTCCATGCCCCAAAACCGCTGGTATGATGCAGATTGTCGTGAGCTTCGGAAGCACCTACGGATTTTAGAGCATAGAGGGGATATTACACACACAGAGGCACAGCGTCGCATGCAGAGCCTTACTCGCCGCAAACGGCGAGATTGGGAGGAGAGACAGTAATGGGATATTTATCATTTGCTCATGAGTCAAGACAGTGTAGTGGCATAGCGACATTTGAGAGAGAGGAGACAACAGACACCCATTCGAGATCCGAGCACTTGGCATCATAGTTAAAAAAAACGCGTTTTTTTCGAAAAATAAAAAACGTTTAGGACGTTCGGACGTTCCGAACGTCCTAATACGTTTTTTATGAGTTTTTTTTTTTTTTTTTTTTTTTTTTTTTTTTTTTTTTTAATTTATTTTTAAAGATCATCTTCAATTTTTATTTTTGTTTCATGATCAGAATTATGAGAATGTAAGGTTTTCTTTCCTTCTTTACTAAATTCTGAACCAAAAGTCCCTCCTATCTAGTTCAGAAAAAAGTTCCTATTTTGATTTTAAAAGATATTTCATTTAGCAAGGAATCAAGACCATTAAATTGTTGACATTATTTTTATCCATTCTTGACTCTATCACTCTAAATGCATTGTCTTAAGAGTTTTAATGTGCTTTAAATTCATCAATCCTTTGTTTAAGACTTCATTCCCATTTTTTGTTTACTTTAACCCAATTCGTTTTGGACCTTCCTAATTCCAGATCATTGTAGTGGTAGTAGATAGAGTTTTTTATGTGTTTTTAGCACTAGATATGTAAATGAGTGTTAGATATACATTATTCATGGATTATTAGAGGAAAAAAATTTGAAATGTTGCGACAAAATATAATACTCGTTTTTTATTTCCAATTTTTTAGTACTCTACGTACTAAACGTTTTAAAACCCGTATTTAAAACTCGTTTTTAAAACTCTCTTTGAACTATGCTTGGCATAGCTATGCATGGAACCTATACGAGATCCCAGACCAGCCCCCCATTCCCAGACCACAGAGCTCACGTCCTACTTCCTTTGACTTCTTCACACCCACTATGGTGGGACACGCTATTGCCCGGCTACAGCATGGTAGGGCCCATGACCATTTCGGTTTACAGGCACACGACCCTTGCACCGCTCATTGCCAACCTCTTCAACCGTGCATTGGTTGAAGGGTTCCCTGACTCATGGACTAAGCACACCATAGTGCCCATTCATAAGTCAGGTGATACTATGGATCCAACTACATACTGGACGATCATGATTGGCCCTATACTGGCCAAGTTATATGGGGCAGTACCAGAGACAGAGTTGAGTACTCTCACTGAGAGGAAGGGTATCAGGGCTCCAGGACAGGCAGGTTTCAGACGCGATTACTCTACCATTGACCACATCTTCACTCTGAGATGCCTGATCGACCAGGAAAGGGTGAGGAAGAGGAGATTATATTGTTCCTTTGTGGACTTCCGCAAAGCATTTGACACTATTCCCAGGGAACGACTCTTCAGATGACTACATGATATCGGAGCTCCGGAGGAGATGATATGGGGGATCTACGCCTTATACGATAGAGTATCTATTTGAGTCAGATGCCAAGGGGGCTTATCTCATCCACTTGCTAGCACTATCGGGGTGAAGCAAGGATTCCCTCTTTCACCATAGTGGAAAGCAACGTTTTCGCAACGGCAACGGCAACGGGTTAGCAACGAGGGCAACGTCTGGACCTAGGAGTTGCGATAAAGTTATTTATTTTTCAAAATTTTTATATTTTTTTTTCACATATTTTGGGTCCTATGATATGTAATAAGGTGGGATATGACTATATATACCATAAAATACTATTGGCAAGTAGGGCAAGTCCTCACATGTTCCACCGTATCTTCATGCGTGCAAGGCCAATTAAAATACTGTCTTAGTCGGCCAAATGACTTCTTTTGTCCCCCATGCCTTGCAAGTTTACAAGCATGTGTCTCAAGGAGTAATGGCCGTTTAGGATCCTTGTCATTTGGATAAAAATGCAACCACATGAGTACCACAAAACATACTTGAGCTTAGAGAGTCCTGTAGCAGTTTGGCCGTCATGCCATGTTCTAATCATGTGAGCAATGCCATGTTCTCTTTTGGTAGCTTCTTTGATTGCATCCAAGAAGCTAGACTTCACTACACTTTGATTCCATCCAAAAACCTAGAATTCACTATGCTTGAGCCAAGATCTTTGGCATGTGACATTGTGTTCCCTTGGATTATGTCTGATTTCTACATCATACTTTGAAAGAACATCCTGCCAACGTGCATGCTTAATTGAGAGTGTTGCGATTGTGTGGAAAAGTACCTCAAGGTCACAATATTTGTCTGTACTTTGATATATTTATCAATATAGTGTCTCACTTACTGCATATGTACTTTGTGCTCTTAGAACATGCAGCCAAAGCCAATGATCAATAAGTGATCCAAATAGTTGATGAGAAATTTGTATATCATGTCATTAAAATCTGCATTGATGGCCATGAAGGAAAGTGACCACCCCATTTATGAGCCCAAAACGTAGCATCAACCATTCAAAAGAGCCATAACAATTGGAGTCTGGACATACCATTTGTGAGGCCAAAAGGTAGCAGCAACCATTCAAAAGAACAATAGCATGACATTTTTCCTTTGTTGTGAAGCATGGAATTCTTGTTCCCCCATTTGAAGAGGGAGATGAGGCTCTCACCAAACCAAGTCAAGCCCAACATCACCTCATGAGAGTCCATGGGCTCCACGATGAAATCAAGTTCCTGGATCCATTTGTATGCAACGCAACGCGTTGCGTACGTCGCAACGCAACGCCGTTGCGTTGCGAACGTTGCAGACGCTACGCAACGCGTTGCGTTGCAACTATGTCTTTCACCCACCCTCTTTGGTATCTACATTGAGGAGATAGTGGACTACATACAGCAGGGGGGTGATGGCATTGAGGTACGTGGGTCCACAGTCCATATTCTTTTATACGTTGATGATATTGTACTGGTTTCAGAGTCTGTAGAAGGTCTACAGCATCATCTACATGGCCTAGATGACTTTTGCAGACACATAGGGTTATCTGTGAACCTTGGTAAAACCAAGGTCATGATCTTTCAGACATCAGCACAGGTACGCAGACATAGCTTGTTCACAGAAGGAAGTGGACCGATTGAGGTGGTCCGATCATATGTTTACCTCGGGGTGACATTTACAACAGCATCAGGGGTCTTCCCTATGTGTCAGGCAGCCCATGACCGCATCACACGTGGGTATGCAGCACTAGCTTTGATGGAGAGACAGTGCCACCAGGCATATTTTCAGGAGCCCCGCACAAAGGGGTGGCTCTTCGACACTTTGGTTACACCAGCACTCATGTATGGGGCAGCCATATGGGGACCCTGCTTAGCTACATCAGTATGGACAGCATTAGAGAGGCCACAGATCCTCATGATTGCCAGACTTATCCGTAGCAAGCCTTCCGTACTACATGATATCATTAGAGCATAGCTCGCTGCACCACCAATGCTAGTTGAGGCACTATTCCAGACAGTATGCCTATTACACAGACTCCGGAGCATGGATACAGAGCGCATTGCTTATCGTGCTTTCCAGGCATCACGTGATATGGCATTAGCTGGCGACACCTCCTCATGGTATGCACAGACACGAGACTGGCTGGCCCACCATGGCTTTGACATAGACAGGCTACCACCACTACAGTACGACTCACACCTACTCGCTCTCTCATCAGGAGAGGAACAAGGTCATTCTTCAGGAGATATGGCATACATACATACAGAGGACATGGGTGAGCCCTAGGGATACATTGCCACCGAAAATGCTCTATTACCGTGAGCATTTTCTACATATATCGGAGGAGGGCTTCATCGAGATTCCGAGATACATGCGGACATACCTTCCCCACCACCTTCGAGTAGTCATTGGGCAGCTACGGGTTTCATCACATCATCTCGAGATTGAGAGGGGTCGGTCCAGGGGAGTCCCCCGTGAGGAGAGGTGGTGCCCAGTATGCGAGACAGAGGTAGAGAGTGAGGAGCATTTTGTTAACAGATGCCCAGCATACTTAGACCTACGAGCACACTTCCAGATAGAGGAGTGACTCCAGTTGTGCATGACTATGGGAGACCAGCGACGCTTGGGACGCTTTCTCACAGCGGCATACAAGAGGCGAGAGTGGTCACTACAGCCCACACATCAGCCACGGGTGAGTACCCAGCAGACCATTACCCAATTCTTTAAGCGAGCTGAGCTACATCAGAGAGGTCCATCTATAGGGCTCACGCTCCACCAAGCAGCAGCACAGAGAGCACGGCGCCGACATGATGGAGCATTGACGTACCACCACCCCTTGGGTTGTCTTCCTTCAGGAAGCACTCAGACCACCACCGATGTACCACATACTACATCCACCTCCACCCATCACCAGTAGCTAGGGTGTTTCTACTCACATTATGGATCCCCATGTATTAGGTGGTCACTATCTGCAGAGTCAGAGCCCCGTCTCCCCAGCCTCTTCCAGCCCTATATAGCTTTGTGTAGCGATATACTTTTTCTTTCATTTCATCTTCTACACAGGGTTACTACACTTGTATATGGTTTTTGTCTCATAGGCCAAGTTTGGCCTCCAGAAGACGTTAATATGACTCTCTCTCTCTCTCTCTCTCTCTCTCTCTCTCTCTCTCTCTCTCTCTCTCTCTCTCTCTCTCTCTCTCTCTCTCTCTCTCTCTCTCTCTCTCTCTCTCTCTCTCTCTCTCTCTCTCTCTCTCTCTCTCTCTCTCTCTCTCTCTCTCTCTCTCTCTCTCTGTGTGTCTGAGCTGCATACATCTTTGCTTCAGCTTGAGATTGATACTAATAGAAGATTACGAGGGGTCCCAGCTGAGGCCAGGATATACTAGGTATGCCATAGCCTATAGGTAACCTGAGACAGAGTTGCATGAAAGACGTCACTACCTAGCATACTATAAGATACAAGGATTTTCAATGTTTATTCAGAGTTGGTTTTGGGTCACTTTCTGAAGTTATGATATAGAAGGATGAGAGATGCTTGGATTTGTTTTTACTTGAGTGCAGGAGACATAGAGACAGCCTTCTCAGGTAATCAGAGAGAGAAACTCAGAGCCAGCTTACAAATCATTTCAGGTCAGTCACTACCACTGGACAGCACATCTCAGATCCCACTCCCACTAAAGGTACACGGACTGACCGTGGAATGTATCTAGGGAGACCCAAGCACCCATGAGTATGGAGGAGGACATCCCAGCATAGATGGCAGCTACGGAAGAGGATTGGATCATTTTGGCATCCCACACACAGTACTCAGCTACTATCAACATAGTTGATTAAAATTGTCGATTTTTGTATAAAAAACGTTTTTAACTCATTTAAATTGTTCTAAACGATTTAATGCAATTTCTGTACATTTTTTTCCCGAAAAAAATCGTTCTAGGATAAAAACCTTGGCTGATTGGTAGTTGATTATGTCCATAGTTCCCTGTTCACTTTCATGTATCATGTATGTTCATTGTTTACATTTTTTACTTGACTCTTGACTCCTTTACTTAAAACGCATTTGAAAGTTGAGATTTGAAAATTGAAAGTAGTGTGATTTAAATGTGGGCTTAGATTTTAGAATCTTTCATTGATGTATCATGTTAGAACTTAGACTTAGAAGTTAAAATGGATATTGACTATTAAGACTCAAGAGTCAAGAGTTAGGACTCAGGAACAGGAATATTTCATAGTACTCTGTACTGTGTATAAATAATACTAAATAGGCTATTAGGTGATTTTATATGTTATTTATGTCAAGTATATCAAAAAGGTGTTCGATATGCATTGGTACATAGCTTTATGTTTCAGAAAATGAAAATCTCTCGAAGTGAATAACCCCGATTTTTATTTTGGATTTTATAAACCTCTACGATTTAAACGATTTAAATCTTGTTTTTAAATCTCTTGTTGTATTATGACTATCAATAAGTGTTTTGATTGCAGATTATGTTCTTGTACAAAACACATCTACTGATTATCTAACCACTCAATCCCAAAGAATCTACCACTTTGCTTTCTTCCCCATGTGGTTATTCTCACGATATGACCTCATAGTGTTGGGGGTTATTGTCTTCTCGTACATCACAGCACTATCCCTTTCAATTTCAAGGTCCATACTATCTATCTCAAGAAATTCTTCTCAATGTGGACTTCACGATGCTGACTCCTAGAAGTTAAGTCAATGTGTGTCAATTTCATGGTATGTTTGCACCCAGCATTTTCCCTCACACAAGCATGCAAGACATACATGCAGGCATTGAGACAAAGAGACAACTAGATTTAGTTTTTGTATAAGCATGAGGTGTCCTTCTAGGAGAGTTAAGCCAACCATCATTGCAACTCTTTGATGTTGATGATTCAAGAAATGGAAGGTTTTGAATATTACCTCATCAAACGACTCAAATATATCAATACTTGGTTGATGTATTGTACATACAACTGTACGTCCTGTGTTGACAGTATTACGCACAGTTCTCATGACTATGGCTGCAGCTCTTGCATCCAATCCAGATGTTGGTTCATCCATAAATATTATTGATGGGTTAGCTACCAATTCAACTGCAATTGTAAGCCTTTTTCTCTGTTCTGAGGATAACCCATTGACACCAGGCAACCCAACTAGAGCATCTTTGACAGAAGTTAGCTCAATAAGCTCCATTACTTCCTCTACAAACATCTGCAAAATAAATGAGATAAACAATTACTTATTAAAAAAGGTCCCTTGGCAGAAGTTCATGCTTTTGATGAGCTATCATTTATCATCCAGGTTTAAGTCATTGCCTTAAAAAAATGGCCTGATGCACATCACACCGCTTGGAAGAGACCATTACCATTCTTGTTCTATTGTCCACTTCCTTTGGTAGACGAAGCCATGCTGAATATGTAAGGGACTCTACCACAGTGACATTTGGAGAGTGGATATCATTTTGTTCACAATAACCTGATATCCTAGAAAATGTCTTTTGTTTCTTTGGAAATCCAGATATGCGGATGTCTCCCTCGATAGTTCCAGTAGTCTTTCTTCCAGCCAGAACATCCAGCAAGGTTGTTTTGCCAGCACCACTGACACCCACTAATGCAGTTAGAATCCCTGGTCTGAAGCCACCAGTCACATCTTTGAGCAGTTGAAGCCTATCTTCTAAAATGCCCTGCTTTTTCATTTCCTACACAATATTCCGAACAGTTAATAAGTTAAATCTGAAATTTTCTTACTGCAAACCTTCATAAAAAAGTGTCATAGGTTCTAATGATTTTAATGTTCTACCAGCGGCATGTTAACATAGTAGTTGATTGAGTTAAAAGTAATAGACAGTGGCTGAAAAGGAAGGACCATTCCCCTCCCTTGTTCCAAGGAAGGAATACCAGTAACAATGAAATCATTAGAGGCCGGAAATGTATCATTCACTTTATCTTCACCTGCATTCAATACAGTAAAGGATAAGACAGTACACATGTGAGATATTACATACAAAACACAATTCTTCATAACTTTATGTTTCATACAAGGCTATTGAAAAAAAAATACGGCAATAAGATGAAGGAACATTTACCACTAAATTTATACTGATCAACAGGAAGATACAGGTACCTTCAGATGGCCAACCTGCTGAAGGAAATTCAGCATTCTTATTCCTCTCCTTTGATCCTTTCTTAACTGTTTCTTCATCATGGAGCAATATTGTCCTTCGCTTATTGAGAGCTAGATATGAATAAAATGTGAATCAGATTAAAAGATTGGTTCTAGTTAGAAAACGATGTGATCACCACAAAAAAAATAAGCTTACGATTAAGATAGGTCATTGCCACTATGAATAGACCATTGAAAATTATAGCGAATCCAATCAAAACTCCAACAGAAATCCAGTACCAACGCTCTTCAGTGAAAAAACCACGCGCTTTTAAGACAGCGATTCCAACAGTATTGGCATCAACACTTCCACTGTAAGGCTGCCAAGAGAGAGATGAATTAAATTCTACACTGAATTACTATAAATGTGTTCAGAATAACTGTTGCAGAGTAATGCCTGCAGGCTGCAGCCCAATAAATGATAGACACCACTTCTACTGCTAGATGACATTCTTTCGACTACTTCCTGCAGTCTCTTTCCCTTTGGGGGACATATACATTGTATACATGAAATAAAGATCATGTTCATCCAAACAAAAAAAAAAAGGGAAATATGTTCAGAGATCCAGGTGCTCGTATCATCCTGTTTTTTAGGCCACACTAAATAAAGGCATATGGGTATTCCCATGTCCAAGAGTAACATAGGCCTATGAAATATCATATTGATGCTATTGATTTCAAAAATAATAAACTGTTTATTGTTGCACTTCTCACTTATTAGATACATAATTTGAAAAATTTACAGAAAAGAAAATGAGAAATATAGGCCCATGCAGCGTTGTATTATATGACTTGAACAAGACTTAGAATTTCAGAGGTAAACTAAAATAATAATTTCCATTTGCAACTTATAAACTGACAGGGTAAATCCACTATATTTTTCCAACTATAAGACACGCTAGAGCTAGTTCTCATGAAGCTTTGTTGTTGGTCTATTAAAATGGTTGGTTATATTGCCTCTCCAATTTTACTCATGTACTCATAAAGGAGGTTCATAATGTTGCCCTCCATGTCACTGATGCATAGGATAGTGTATATAGAAGATAAAGTCTTTACTAATTCCTCTCGATCAAGCCATCAAGCCTCATTTATATCATTATGTTGATATTGCAAAAAGTTTAGAGGGATTCTCTTATCGCAAGAAATCCACTCATCATTACTGATTTTATGAATTGAGAAGATAAAGTTTTAACTCATTTGCCTTAAGCCACCAAGTCTCATTCGTGACATTTTGCCTAAACTGCAAAGAATTTAGAGTGGTGCCCTAGGTATCCGCTCATCACTACTGATCATGCAATTTGAATTTGTTTGCATTTAAATGAGTCACTCAAGTATCACAAACAGATAAGCAAATGTTGTGATAGCTCATATAAATGGGATGGAAATAATAACCTGAGATCAAGCCAGAAATACAAGGGGAGTAAAAAAGTGAAAACTAAGGCCAAATTTACATTGCCACATTGAACAAAGGGGGTGTGAGGAATAACCATGTCTAAATTCCTAACAAGCAAAACGATTAATTAAGATATATTGACCAAGGGAAGAGGGTCTCCATCCAATGTGACCAGCCATACAGCTTCTTTGCTCAATAGAATTGCTACCTTATATGGACCTTCTAAGGCACAAAACATCTTGAAGGATCATGGTGGGGATCAGGTATAATAGGGCTTTAATCAAAATACATTGACCAAGGGGAGAGGGTCTCCATCCAATATGACAACCCATACAGCTTGTGTGCTCAGTAGAGTTGCTACCTTATATGGACCTTCCCAAATGGGATGAAACTTGCCTCGCTAGTGTCCCTCCTTGGCAAGCTCCTAAAGAAGAACTAAGGAACCTTGCTGCATCTTAGAGGGCCATAAAATCTTGTTGTGGATTGCCTTTCTTTTGCCTTGGGCATGTTCCAAGGGACACTCTTCTTGTTCTCATATTTCATTGAGTTGTTGTAGTGCAATCAATCTAGAGCCGAGGGAGGCCTCTAGATTTTGACTTGCAGACGTTGGAAGAGTAGCAAGCTCCAATGATTGCAAGGAGCGGATAGATATCTCACCCTCTGACATTACTTGTTAGACTTAGGAAAAATATTCTACTATGTTTCCTTTATCATCTTGAGTGATATAGATATTTGTAGTCATCAAATAATGTTATATGGCTGGACACATTTATTTATAGGCTCAAGACACCTTTGTATTATGCCACATGCTCACTTGAACCTTACAGCAATTGAAGAGCAAAGTAAAAGCTCACTTAGGCCTTATTCAAACTCGTGAGCAGCTTTGGGAATGTGTATGGACGGCTAATCTATGACATATGTAGATGGGAATGTGAAGAGTCATCGAAAGGGCAGCCCAAAAGGAAGTGCAATGAAGAGATACAAAGGAGCTGAAGTGAAAGGATACTTGTAGCTGAAGTGAAGAGCCACAAAGAAAGAGGAAATGAAGAGCCAAAAGAGGAGTATGAACAGCCACACACTCTTGCATATATACCTCTCTAGTTGTAGGAGTCAAGTATGCAAGGTCTCTACTTGTCACCTAGATATTGTGTGCAAGATAGTCATCACTATGTGAGTCTAGATAAATGGTAGAGTAATTCCTTGTCACCAAGTGAGTGAACAAGTTTAGTCCTCTCTTGTATCACTATCTCTTACATACCGGTTAGTACATACTAAATACGTACATGTCACTCATGCACGCATGTATGTACTATGCAATATGTATGTATGTATTTTATATATATATATATATATATATATATATATATATATATATATATATATATATATATATATATATATATATATATATATATATATATATATATATATATATATATATATACACACACACACACACACACACACACACACACACACACACACACATATATATGTACACACACACACACACACATACACATATATATATATATATATATATATATATATATATATATATATATATATATATATATATATATATATATATATATATATATATATATAATCATTGATATGCATGTATGTATGTGTGTGGACGATGAATTACATGAGTTTCAGATAGTTGGTATGAAATATTGCAAAATTGTTGAATTTCGTTGCAACTACTACAAAAGGTACGTACTGGTCACGTACCTTAAAAATCATTCAATACAAATGTACGTTCCGTACATACCATATTTGTACCATACCTTACATACCTTTCCACCTTGAAGAAGACTTAGAAATTCACAGGTAAATTAAAATAACAATTTCCATTTGCAACTTATAAACTGACAAGGGGTTAATTAATAAGCAAGCCCAAAGCCTCGGGCCTCAAGCAAAGAAAACTATCAAAGTTGGGGTAAATCCACTATACTTTTTCAACCATAAGACACGCTAGAGCTAGTTCTCATGAAGCTTTGTTGTTGGTCTATTAAAATTGTTGGTTATATTGCCTCTCCAATTTTACTCATGTACTCATAAAGGAGGCTCATAATGTTGCCCTCCATGTCACTGATGCATAGGATAGTGTATATAGGAGACAAAGCCTTCACTAATCCCTCTCGATCAAGCCACTAAGCCTCATTCATATCGTTATGTTATTGCAAAAAGTTTAGAGAGATGCTCTTATCGCAAGAAATCCACTCATCATTACTGATTGCGTGATCTCAGAAGATAAAGTTTTAACTCATTTGTCTTAAGCCACCAGGTCTCATTCATGACATTTTGCCTAAACTGCAGAAAATTTAGAGTGGTGCCCTAGCTATCCACTCACCACTACTGATCATGCAATTTGAATCTGTTTGCATTTAAATGAGTCACTCAAGACCCCAAACATATAAGCAAATGTTGTGATAGCTCGTATAAATGGGGTGGAAATAATAACCTAAGATCAAACAAGAAAAACAAGGGGAATAAGATAGTGAAATCTAAGGCCAAATTTACATTGCAATTTGCCACATTGAACAAAGGGGGTGTGAGGAATAACTGTGTCTAAATTCCTAACAAGCAAAATGATTAATCAAGATATATTGACCAAGGGAAGACGGTCTCCATCCAATATGACCAGCCATAGAGCTCCCTTGCTCAATAGAATTGCTACCTTATATGGACCTTCGAAGGCACAAAACATTTTGAAGGATACATGGGGGGGATCAGATATAATAGGGCTTTTATCAAAATACACTGACCAAGGTGAGAAGGTCTCCATCCAATATGAGAACCCGTACAGCTCCTCTGCTCAATAGAGTTGCTACCTTATATGGACCTTCCCAAATGGGATGAAACTTGCCTCGCTAGTGTCCCTCCTTGCAAGCTCCTAAAGAAGAACTAAGGAACCTTGCTCCATCTTAGAGGGCATGTGCTGAAGTTAAATGAGCAAGGCGAAGCACTAGCAAGTCACATTGCGTGAATATTGAGCTAGGTGAATATTGTTGAATGTATGCATTGCTGAAAATTGTATGTTGAGTTGCAGGACAGCCAGCAGGAAAGTCATGGACACAAGGTTTAAGGTTCTATATATATTAGGAACCATTGTTGAGTGTTTATATATGCATCCGAAACTTGGTATGTGATGGAATTGCAGGAAGCAAAAGTGGACAGCAATACAACTAGTTAGATGAGCATGATGCATCCACAGTAATGGACAGCCACGTGGAGAGGCAAAGAAATTTTGGATTGCTAAAGATTAGTAGTGTATCAAAGAGGTTGGCGCGATATCCTAAAGGTATATTTGAAGTGGGCAAAGGACTTTTATGTGTATGCAAAAGCAGTGGGCTGCTATACATGTTTTGTGAGATATACTTGAGTATGAATGCCTACTTGAAGATTGTATGCAAGTTATGTGTCGATGATTGAAAGTATATATGTATGAATGCAAAGAAAAGTGTGTGCATGAGATTTATGCATGAAAGGTTTATGTGTGCCTATTGGATAAAGTGATTCTATGCAATGGAATGCTTGCCTTGTGCTCATGTGAGAGCATAAGAGATTGATGTATGAAGATTGTGGAATATGTATGAACCTGTGGTATGCCAAGATGTATGATAATGTGGTTGATGATATAAAAATTAAAAAGAGATCTAAGATGATTCAAAGCCAACAATCCATCCTATTATTTGTGAATTTGCCACATATCCATTGCATCACACTATTCACATCTTATTTTCTAACATGGTATCAAAGTTGAGCTTGTTGGAGGCTCGCTCGGTTTCAAAGTAGTGCTAGTGGAAGACTTGCTCTTTATGTGCCCGAGGTAGGTGCCAAAGAGGAAGTGGCTCATTGCCAAAGGACAAGGTTTGTAGGAAGAGTCCAACCTCTAAGCTTTTCGGGAAGTTAAGTTGGATTGGCGACAAGTGGTAGCTTGCCTTTGTGATTGGCCTTGCATGTCTGACAGCCATAAAAGAAGCTTGTGTTTGGTTCTGGACAACTCATATAAAGCCTATGGTAGCTCAAGGGTTGAAGTCCCTTAACACTAGTGTTGTACTTGGACACTTTAGTGTCCTTGGACACTTTAGTGTCCAAGAGTCAATGTTTGATGAATTTTTTAGATTACTAGAAGAAACCATTTATAAATGTAACTATGCAACATGTTGGCATAAGGGTTGAATATTTTTAGAAAAATATAGTTTTTATTAAAGGATATAAAAATTAATATTTATTCACTAATTTTATGATGCTAATTTCAATACTGGCACAAAAATTACAGTGTTGTAAGTTAGAGGTTTTTTTAATTAAAATCATGATCTTGTTATTTTCATTGGTCTAAATGCAATAAAATATTTTAGTTTAAATATGCCAACATGTTTCTATAGATAACTAGAGATTTGTAATGAATTTTACTAGGTTTATGGCATAAAATGAAGCTCATTTGTGATATGACATTCTTATCATCTATGAATTATTTTGCAAAGTGATGGTATGAACATGCATCATTTTTTGTTATCAAAATACTTTTTGATATTATTACAACTAGAAATATTTTTTTGACAACCTTAGGAGTCGAATTTCTATGTCGTTTCTTCAAGTTAAACAATACCACTGTTTTTCTACGCTAAGAAAAGGTCATTTTATGAGGAAATATTGCATATGCTACATGATTAAAGTTGACATGCTAGTTTTTCTTATATAAAATAGTTTATAATGCTTATAGAATTATTTTGATTCATAATATATACCTTATATCATTTAGAAAACCAAATTTTTTGGGATGAATTTTTGTTCTCAGTAGAGAGGATTATGGCCATTCAATGAAATATTGAGATTTTTAGTGGTATGTGAGATACATACAAAATTATTGGTTCAAAGACATGTAGCATATCTTTATTCTACTATATGATGGTTTTTGAGATAAAACACAAACCATTTTAGTGTTTTTATGAATCAATATCATATAGAAGGCTGCTAAAGTGTATAACTATATAATGAGCACCCTATATTGTACTATTTTTTTTATTATAAAAATGATTTTTCTAGTTCACAAGACTTGTTGTAAATGATTATATGACAATAAATTAACATTAGAAAAATGATTCCAATAGGAGGAAAAATCTTTTTATGGAGATATTTCTTGCTTCTCATATATAAGCTTATAGAAAAACAATTTTTCTCAACCATATTCAATCATTTGTATATTTTGAGTTATCAAAAAAGGTTATTTTTTAAAATATATATTTTTTATAGAGCATCTAGGGATAGATCTTTATGGGGCTTTAAGGTTTTTTCAAAATTTTATTTGATTAGTATGTGTGATTTTTTTTATTTATTAGAAAAAAGGACACTATAGTGTCCTGTTTTGGTACAACACTAGTGTTAAGGATTGGATTGATGCATTAAAGGGTTGAATTCCCTTGTGCTTTGTTTGCTGCATTGAAGGCTAAAGATCACTTGCATTCATTTCGCATGATTGCTGAAATTTTTTGGCATGTTGTAAGAATATCCACAGATTCCAAGACAAGGAAAATTTGATCCGGAAACTAAAAGGAGACATGATCAATCTTTTGGGGCAGCTGCAGACTCCACCAACATTGGTTGCTTTCACATTCCCTCCTCGAGTAGAGTAAAACCAAAGGAGCATCGAGTACTTGTCCCAAAATTGGAGGTTGTTGCATAGAAGCTCCTTGTGCCCCCATATGCCATGGCTTGAACTAGTTGAGCCACCAAAAACCTCTAAGTAATAGCACACCTTAGCCTTGTGTCCCTGCTTCCCACAAAATTTATAGGTGACCTTGACAGAGAAGTCCATGTGAGCGTCCCCCTATCTATTGCATATTGTGCACCATGGTGTAGACCTTATCTCATTATTACGAAGTTATTCTAATTCTTATCACAATTATGCCATTGTATCCATTTCCAAAGCACTTCTTTGGATCTTGAGTGATTCTTACTCCCTTCTCATGTGGGCTATTGGGTCTTCCATTACCACTGTTGAGGAAGTGACATCCCCAAAGTGCACCCTAGCTTTGTTCCACTCGAGTAGCTATAACAATAAATTCATCCAAGGTAGCACTAGCCAACAGAAAGTCATGCAATAAGTACCTTATGCAAGTGAGGAGTGCTTTCTCTAGCCATTTTTTTACCAAAAAAATCGCACAAAGCTTTGGGAAGCTTAGTTACCAAAGATCTAGAGGCTAGTCTCCGTGAGTACTCAAGAGCAGACTATGGGGGTTCTTGCATAGAAGCCTGAGAATGATCCTTCGAGGGTGATTTTGGATCTTCCTTCATCGGTAGTGCCTAGTGGGTGTTCAGATAGGACTAAGAGAGTTGTGACAAGAATGGGTTCTCGTCATGGAGTGTTCATTTAGCACCCTTACCGGTGTGTGTTTTGTGTGTGTGCATGTGTGTGTGTGTGTGTGTGTGTGTGTGTGTGTGTGGGGGTGCATGTGTGTGTGGAAAATCTCTCTTGAGATTCCACGCTTCACGATAAACGGAGGAGAGAGAGAGAGAGAGAGAGAGAGAGAGAGAGAGAGAGAGATGCCACGTGTCAAATGAAGAAGATAGGATTAATGAGTGTGTATAAAGTGCATAAAGAATGTGTAAAAAGTGCAGTTGGAGAGAGAGAGAGAGAACATGTGAGCGACTGAAAAGAGAAAACACGAAGAACAATCCATAAAAGTCGTACCATATAGGCTTATAGCATACGAATGCAACTATGATGAACTCATATCAGTATTCTCAGGGTCTCAGACCAGTTGTGTTGACCTGATAAGTATGCAAAAGGAAGATGCTCCCCAAAAAACAAGCCAAAATAGATCTTATGAACTAAGGAGTGTAGTGCAATGGTGATGCATGTTTCAATGATAATTGTTGAGTACAATTGCAAAAATATGCACATACTAAGAGAAAGAAAACAAGGGGCTCAAAAGAGCAAATTGTGTGTGTTGTGCTCCAAGCTTCTTCTTCTTCCTTATATTGTTCGCATGCTTTTGCAGACCTCAAACTCCAACAATTGGTATCAGAGCAATTTGCCACTTCATCTAGGGCATCGTCGACACTCCTCCGACCACAGTATCAAAATCGCGATCAAAGCTGGTTTCGGCCTCCAAACGCACTACCGAAGCGCTTGTGCAGGCAATTTTGTCTTTTTGTGCCAAAGATATATAAGTTTCGCTTCGCCAATATAAGCAACTCAAAGTGTGCTACAAGTTTAGCACAACTAGACAGGGTAGTTCTGTTCAGCTTTTTGAGATAGAGTCATTTTTCTACCTCAGGGTATTCTAGTATGTGACCATGGCTCAAAGCCGTGATTTATTCCGTATGCTCGCTATTCCGTATGTTGCAAAAGGACTGTGTAATATTGTTTAGGGTGTTGAAAAACGTACTATTACACCCGCAAATACAATTGCTGGGTGATGTAGACGATGTTGAAGATGGTGATATTCTTGAGATTCCTATTCGTGTTGTGGTTCCTGCTGCACCTACTATAGAGCAACTTCGTTGGGATGGCTTAGATGCTCAGGCACATGCATTGATAGCATTGTTTGTCAAACATGCCATTATTCTCCACATTTGCTCTTCCACAACAGCAAAGGATGCTTGGGATATATTAACCACTTTGTACCAGGCAAGCAATGAGGCTCGTGGTCCTTACCTTCGAAAACAATTGGAGAGTGACCACATGAATGTCATATCAAAGTTTTGTTTCTACTCTTTGATTGATCATGAAAAGTAATCCAAATGCCTCAACATTTGAGGAGTTAGTCTTTGTTCTATTGCAGCTAGATAAGCCTAGGCAAAACAGGTCCATTATGCGTGTTGGAGATCAAGCTAGTCAAAAGGGCAAAGGTAAATGGAGCTCTTCTACTAGTAATAGAAATCTACTAATTCTGCACGATCAAAGAAGGATGACAGAGATTGGAAGAAAACAAAAAAGAAGAAATTGTTTTGCAAATACTGTAAAGGAAATGATCATGTCATAAAGAGTTGTCCAAAATTGGTTGCTAAAGAGGCAAAGAAAAAAGAGGCTGGAAAGGTTGTTGTAGAGGCTTCTAGACCCAAAACAGAGTCGCCTAATCATTAACCGTGTATGTCTACAGTAGACTCAGATGTTTGGTACTTTGATAGTGGGGCACCCAAACATATTACCTCCCTGTGTAGTTTCTTCCCTTCACTCGAGCCTACATCTAGAAGGGGTACAGTCACATGCGCCAACAATTCCTCTCATCTTGTCATGGGAGTTAGTAAGATCATTCTGACTACTACTGACGGTAGTTATTTTACATTGTCGGATGTTTTATTTGTGCCAAGAATCAATAAGAATCAGTTATTAGTTTTAGCTTTAGCCAAGATTGACTTGGTTATGAAATTTGTTGATGACAGATGTTCAGTTCATGATGTGTCAAATGGCGATGTCATTATTGCTTCTCGCATTTTATGTCATGGGTTATACAAGCTAATGTTATATGTGCAGCATATGTACTTAATAGGTACCCCACTAAAGCATTGCAGTCCATCACTCCATATGTACTTAACAAGTATCCCACTAAAGCATTGGAGTCCATCACTCCATACGAGGCTTGGCATGGTCGCAAGCTATCTATTGCTTGCACGTGTTTTTGGTTGTCTGACATGTGCATTAGTGCTTGAACAACAACACAGGAAATTGAATGATGAAGCAATGAAATGTATTTTTGTTGGGTACAGTTCTGGAAGCAAAAGCTTTCATCTGTATCATCCAGAGACTAAACACATTTTGGTCAACGATGATGTTGTTTTTGTGGAAGATGCTATTCAGCCATTACTTTCATGTACTAAGGAGACATCAGCTAGCTCCAAAGACGTGTATAACACCTTGCAGCCTCTTTTTACAGGTGGACAATCTAGTGCCAGTCCAAATGAGGCAACTTTTCAACCTTTACAAGTTTCATGTGATGATGCATATCATTCCATTTTCGATGCAGATTACATGATGCACTCATTGATGAGAGAACTGATATAGAGGAGTCAAAAACTATGCCTGAATGGCTGGTACAAACTTTGCGAGATAGCAAATTTGATCCACCTCTCTCATATCGTACTCGTTCAAGCTCTCATAGTGCTTCTTTTGCTATGTTGTGGCTTCCTCTAGTCTCTGTGATGAGAATGGGCATGTTTCGTTTGATGAAGCACAAAATTCTGAAAATTGGATGGCTGCTATGCAATCAGATATGATGCTATTATGAAAAATGATACTTGGACTTTATGTGGCTTACCTCTTAGCAAGAAGGCCATTGGCACTAAGCGGGTATACAAGCTGAAGTGTAAGTCTAATGGAACAGTTGACAGGCATAAGGTTAGACTTGTTGCAAAGGGTTATGCTCAAGAAAGAGGCATTGATTTTGATGAAACCTTTGCTCCTACATGCGGAATGACTACTGTTCGTAGCATCTATGTAACTTGCAGCTCATCATGATTCGAATGTCCATCGGTTGGACATTAAAATTGCATTTCTAATGGTGACTTGCATGAAGAAGTGTATGTTTTTCAGCCCCGTGGCTTTGTGTAGAAAGGGCATGAAAATCAAGTATGCAGGTTGAAAAAGGCATTATATGGTCTGAAGCAAGCACCATGTGCTTGGTATGAAAAGATACATGCCTACTTGATTGCACATGGGTTTGAGCATAGTCCAACTGAGAGCACCTTATATGTTAAGCGTGCAAATGATGTGCTTCTCATCATTGTTGTGTATGTTGATGACATGTTGCTCATTGGACCTCATGAGAAGCATATTGCTGATTTTAAGGTTGCTCTACATGCCTCATATTGCTGATTTTAAGGTTGCTCTACATGCTGAAGTGTAAGTCTGATGGAACAGTTGACAAGCATAAGGCTAAGCTTGTTGCAAAGGGTTATGCTCAAGAAAGAGGCATTGATTTTGATGAAAGCTTTGCTCTTACATGCCGAATGACTACTGTTCATAGCATCTATGTAACTTGCAGCTCATCATGGTTGGAATGTCTATCGGTTGGACATTAAAACTGCATTTCTAGTGGTGACTTGCATGAAGAAGTGTATATTTTTCAGCCCCGTGGCTTTGTGTAGAAAGAGCATGAAAACTAAGTATGCAGGTTGAAAAAGGCATTATATGGTCTGAAGCAAGCACCATGTGCTTGGTATGAAAAGATACATGCCTACTTGATTGCACATGGGTTTGAGCACAATCCAACTGAGAGCACCTTATATGTTAAGTGTGCAAATGATGTGCTTCTGATCATTGTTGTGTATGTTGATGACATGTTGCTCATTGGACCTCATCAGAAGCATATTGCTGATTTTAAGGTTGCTCTACATGCCTCATATGAGATGTCAGATTTGGGGCATTTGCATCATTAGGCATTTAGTTTATGCAAGTTGATGGTGTAATAGCTTTATGTCAAACAAAATATATTGACACATTATTGCAGCATTTTGGCCTTCAAGACTTCAAATCTATTGCTAGTCCTATGGAGACAAGTCTAGGATTGAGTCTTCATAATGTTGGAGATGCATTTGATGTTGTTCTCTATCAAAAGGAAGTTCGATGCTTCATTTACTTATGCATTACTTGGCGAGATATTCAGTTTGTGTCACATATAAGCAGGTTTATGCATTGCCCAGGTGTCAAGCATTGGAGGCGGTTAAGCGGATCTTTTGCTACTTGAGTGGTACTCAGCTACTTGTTTTATCCCAAGGGGGGATCACTACTGCCAGATTTATATCCTTTTTCTGACTCTGACAGGGCTGGTAGCTATGACACTTGTATGTCCACCAATGGTTGAGCAAGTTGCAGCCTACTATGGCCACTTCTAAGTTTCGAGGCTGAGTATAGGGCAGCTTTCATAGCGATTGTTGAGTGTGTGGCACATATGTCTTATGGCTGATTTGGGTGTTGGTCTGTCTTCTCCCACCACCATCTTCACTCACGGTCAGAGGGCATTGGCAGTTGCGAGGAACCTTGTGTTCCATGCTCGCACTAAGCACATTGAGGTGCACTATCATTATGTCAAGGAGAAGTTCCCTCCTGGAGGGATCAATTTGGCATATGTGCCACCACAGGAGAACATTGCATACCTTTTCACAAAGGCTCTGCCTAGGGAGAAGTTTGAAGCTTTCCGCAAAGCTTTGGGCTTACTTTTTGTGGATTGATTCCAGATAGCTTGGCACTTCCTTATACTTGAGTGCAAGCTTCTTTTTTCACCACGTCACTCCCAGGGGGGATTTTTTGATATATTTAAGTAGTGATGTGTGTGAACACACTAGGACCGCCAGGGCACTTTTTTCCCTCTTTAGGAGGTTTTTTTTTCCCGGTTTGTATATATGCCTATAGCCCTAACGGGTCACTCATCTTTGTACATTCTAGTGGTAATACATTCAGTATTGTGTGTTGTGCTCCAAGCTCTTCTTCTTCCTTGTGCTGTTCGCATGCTTCCGTAGACCTCAAACTCCAACAATGTGGAGCATGTCTACAAGGTAGGGAAAAGCAACTTAATGAGGGATCAGAGTGTCCCTGTAGTTCCACTACATTTGTTAAGGTCAGTACCAGAATATTCTAACATATTGCACTAATTCCTGTGATTGAACAAGTTCTTAGAGCATGACTATCAAGGTCTACTCATAGGATCCGTTCAAGGGGAGCCTTTAGAGAACATGTACAACATAGTTGTGGTGTTGAATACACATCGGTACATAATGTGCTGAGAACAATCCCATCACTCATCAACAGAAAAACATTTTGAAATTTCAAATATTACAACACAGAGTCTGATAATGAATTTAGCTTGTATTAATTTGTGATATGAAAGACGTTCCAAAACTGGAGGAAGAATGGTTCAGCGTATCTCAAATCCTGAAATAACTGACATGCCTGATAAAGATGCTTGGGATCTTCTTGCATTACCTTACTGAGGAGAAGGGTATGAGCTTTGTCTTTCTTATTCATTATTTCCATCATATTGATTGGATTTAAAGGATTTCTATGGAAGAACAAAGAGGAGGAGAGCCAAAGCAACCTTATTCCAGCGGTCTGCCAAAAATTCATTGATAACCAAACCATTTTGCCCATACATTAAAGGAGATACCCAATAACACCAGATCCACCAGTTAGGTATTCGATCTGCCCACATCAGGAAAAAAGGTCCAGGTCAAAAGCCCATAATTGAGCATGGATTCCTTTGTGCAGAAAGATTTATACCTTTTGATATAACAAACCCTCCCAATATGAATATAATCATCAAAATGAATGATCCAAATGTACTTGCTATAATTGTTGACCTGCCAACAGATCCAAGCAATCGGAAAAGGCCAGATGCCATTTGGGAGACACAAAAGAGTACCAGAAGCTGACGAAAAAACCTGCACAAATGAAGTGAAGATTGGCATCATAACACTTTTAATCATACTGCAGAGAACATCATAGGGTAGACTGACCTGCTTGGTTCTGGTGTAAATCCTATGGTATAGTATGTTAAGCACACCCATATTAGAGACTCGAGCAAGGACAATGGTAACCTTATTATCACCACTGGTATAGAATAAGCCCATGCAGGATAAAATAATTGATCTCTCTCTTTGTAAAACACAGGTAAACGAGAGACAACCATGGCCATCTCACTGAAGCCATTGAACATGACAAGTATGAGTCCAAAAAAAAGAGCTCCAACATAAAGGTTTCCATCAGCAACTGTAGTCTGATGGAGCTCAGTTCGAAGAAAAATTGTCAAGGCAACAATAGTCACTAATGTTGCCTACGGACCAAGAAGTTGCCCATAAAGGAAGTATTAGTCTGATTGTACTGATTATTATGAATGAATCAATGACAAACAATTCATTTATAACACCTGGCATGTCTTAAAAATATGTAGAAATGAGTTGCGTTTCATGAGGATCCATTCCCTTGAAAGGCAGGCTTGGAGAAGGGCCTTTCCCGCCAACCCATATCTTCTTGTTGAAAGGGCTGCAGGATGACTCTTGGACTTGTCAAATGGAACTGTAAGCTCCTCTTGAAGCTTCTTTCCCACATGGTACAATTTAAATGCTTCTGAAAATTCTTTCACAGGGATGTATCGATAAGGATGACTTTCATGTACCCAGTACTGAGCTTGATCCTTCCGAGAAATAACCTACATTTCAAAAGCAGAAAGTCAGGTTCATCTTCTAACTAACACGAACTTATACATTCACTGTTTCCCAGAATTCACACCTCTTGCAGAAAATCAGCAATGCTTTTACGTTCAGGACACTTGAATCCCATTGAACTGAAAAAATCGAGCACAAATTCGCGGGGACCTTGATAAACAATTTGGCCTTCCGAAAGGATGATAATATCATCAAATAATTCAAAAGTCTCGGGTTGTGGTTGCAAAAGTGAGACAACCATAGTTGCATCCATCACATGCACAGTTTGTCGCAAGCATTTTACAATCTGAAAGGTTGTGGAGCTGTCAAGACCTGTGGATATCTCATCCATAAAAAGCGCTTTTGCAGGTCCTACAAGCATCTCCCCTGCACATTTAAAGATTCCTTGACTGAGCAATTCTCTGCTTTTTGCAGTTCCTAAGTGAACACTAATTGCAAAAAGCAGAGAATTGAACACTAATTACATTTAAAGATTCCTTGACTGAGCAATTCTCTGCTTTTTTGAAGTATAAAACTAAATTCTCTTACAATAGTTTTTCATTTTCAGCCTACAAAATATAAAGCAAAAAGATCCCACAAACATCAGCATGAAACGTTAAAGATAATCTAGTGCTGCGGGTATAAAAATATTATGCTGCCAAGTATCTTTCACTGCATAATGCGTTCTAGTCTTACGCTTCACGATAAGAAATTCTGAGACACACCTGTTGTCACACGCTTCCTCTGGCCTCCAGATATTCCTCTTCTCATTTGATCTCCAACCAAGGTATCAGTACATATGTCAAGGCCAAGAATCTAGAACAAAAGGTGGAGCTTACGTGGTTGTTATCATACATACAACATAATCATTGCCACTAAACATGCCAATGCCATAAGAATGTTATGACCTTCATAATATAGTCCGTGACAATGCTGGTTTTTTGTCCTTCCATTGAAATAGCCTGTTGTTATGAAAATTATATCAAAAAAATAATAATAATAATAGTTAAATAATTAAAAAGGTAGCAACCACAAAAGGATTTGAGTACATAAAAGGGATTCCTTGTAGCAGTCATCAAATGCACAGGTCAAGAGCAAGAAAGGAAGAAAGGCCATCATTTGCACACATCATCCTTGTCAATTTTGGAAAAAATGGAAGAAGGAAAATAAATTATGCCTTCAAATTTCTGAAAAAGAAATCCAGGTGTAAGAATTCAGCCAGAGCATACTATACTAACTAATGATTATAAGATAGATTATGCCTAAAAAGCTTATGATGTGAAATTCTGTAATTGAGGCCAAATTTAGACATAAGTCAAATGGTCAAAGAAATGGTCAAAACCCTCAATTTGGGGCTTTTTGAAAAGAACCACATATTCATAAAATACATGAAGAGGGCTTTCTGATGGTATCCCAAACTCTATGGAAAAACTCCTGAAATCAGGTAAAAATCACAAACCCTATCTTTTGGCCTGAAACCTTAATTTGCAGATTTGAGCCAAATTGAAAAGCCAAACTTCATTTGAACCATAACAGATGGCAAATAGAAAACCTCGCACCTAATTTGGATGTGTCATATCATGACTTTTTGCCACGTGGCTAAATTAATGCCACGTCACCAAATTCCATCACAAAAAGATTATGATCCCATAATTATGGCGTTCGTGGAGATTGATTGCTATTGCTTTTTATAAAAGCTACCACCCTCACCATAGCTATATAAGGACGAGGTTGTATGGCTCGAGCTTGGAGATATCACTTGGAGGTGCTCATAAAGGCATGGGAGTTGGAGGAGTTGGAGATTGGAGCTTTGCTTTTCAGCACTTGGAGGTAGTGCTCTTGCACTCTTGGTAGGAGATTCCTCTCACATGCACACTTGGTGGAGGTGAAGTCCTTGGAGTTCAATATTCAGCTCTAGTTTTACCTACTCTCACAAAAGCTCTCTTGATGCTCTATGAGTTGTGAGTCTATTTTTTGTATTGATTGGAGTATATCATCACTTTGTATCCACTATGATTACAGGAGCAATTTTATCTTTGGCCATATCTCGTATGTAATGACCTCTTGTATGTGTGCATAAACGCTTATATTTGGCTTATTCATGTATATCCTGGCTAACAATTTGATATCAGAGGAGGAGTAAGAGCTTGAGCTGAAAAGAGAAGAAAGAATCAATGAGCTTTGTAAGCATTCTTTTTGACTGTGAAAGCTCTATAAAAGCTCTGTTCTATCCGGTCTAAGAGATAAACACTTATTTTCAGCCCCACCATCGCAATGATGATTTGTTGCTTGATGATCTCATTACACTGATCAATATTGCAGAAAAACATAAAAAATGAAAAACTTCACCAAGGATGGTCGATCAACTCTAGTCAACCATGATTTGAATATTTGATTCACATGTCCTTTCAATATAGAGTCAGAAACATAAATTTTGGAAAAATGCCTAAGTCTTTTGAGGTTCAGTTCTTTCTACTTCCTCAAGATCAAAAAGTACATCAGTGAATGAATTTTTCAAAACTCTTTTTAAGCCTCAGAAAGCAAATTCTGAAATTAAAACATAATCTGATGTAACAATCATATTAACTGACTCTCCTTTACATTTTAAGGATTATAGTTTGTTATGAACATTGTTAACAAGAATAATAGAATAAAATACTCCCACATTCTTTACTTCTATGATGTTAAATAAGAAAGACTTCAAAAGTCCCTATAAGAAAAAAAGAATTTATACAGAATTTGGTGAAACAGAGCTCTTAATTTGGCAAGGTCTTGAATGCATAAATGTTATAATAAACTGCTTTTCTGATGAGTCATCCATTATTTCTTTCAAATCTGGTACACTTTTTCACATAGAAGAGATGAAAAACACTTTCTTCACCTTCATGAAAATATCAACATCAGGATCAGGTTTGATTCCAGCTGCTTTTTCTCTTCTAGAAAGCTCCATGAGCATATCTTTTCGTGTTCAAACATGCAAAGTCAAACCAATGCCTTATTCAACATACATATATATATTGGCAGACATAAACAGCAGAATAGCTTACCATATCTTGTTCCCACACCCTGGCAGCAACCACAAAAGTCAAGGGTTTCACGCACTGTCAGTTCTGCCAGCTGTACATCATGTTGGCTGATGTAAGCAGAAGTTCTTTGAGGGACAAACTCCAACATCTCATGCCCGTTGTATGTTATTGTACCTGAAACCTGGAAGTACACACACAAGGTTGAACCAAAAAAAGTAGGGCATAGTACAAAGTTCAAACCATACTTTAAGATTAGAAGCAAGTTTCCCAGCAAGAGCAAGCAGTAATGTTGACTTTCCAGAGCTCGGGGGACCAAGAAGCAATGTCATCCTGTAAGGTTTGTAAATAAAATAGAAAATTCCATGTCAGCCTGCATTCAATGGAAAAACCAGAGCTCCACAGATGTATAGTCTTGCCTCGAGGGTTTGATGATTCCATTTAAGTCATACAGTATATGCAGCTTCTGCTTCTTTGGTGGCGATACATAGCTGGTGATTCCCTGTTGATCGCAACTTCCTAGTATTACAGATGACACTCACATTCGGCACCCACATTATATAATCCAATTTATTTGTGAAGACTCTGAAAATATGCATGTATGTGAGATTCTGCACATGCTGCCTTACCTGGCCCTTATATTTATGTGTGACATTCTGGAACACAAATACATGACAAAATTTACCTCAAGCATATTCATCATGAAGTTGAAGAGATTCGGTATCGCCCTGCTCTCTTTATAAGTTTCTGCTTCAACATTGAGACCTTCAAACCGAACTTCAATTTTTGGCAAATCAATCCCAACACTGTTAACAATATCAAATCAGATTGACAGATAATAGAGACTCATACTGTAATTCATCATGGCTAAAGACACAAGAAACTTATCACAACTTGCATGGACTCTAACAACTTGAATTGAAGTCTGAAGATCCGATGAGGGCTCTTTGAACTCTAATGGGCCGGTAAGGTACCTTATGGCATGCCAACAAGAACAAAATGTATATGTAACTAATTCAACATAGGCAGCCAGAAGGTAGATACATGGATGGAAGGATGAATGAATCAACAGACAGATGGATAGATAAATGCATGGATGGACAGATGGCTGAAGTGAGAACAAACAAATGGCACACATATATATGTTGGAAATTTTCATGTATATAACTTTAGTAAAAGGTATCTAGGCAGTCTTAGGACACTTATTTTCAGGCTTTAATCATGAAAAAAGCAACTTTGGCTTTTCAAATTTCAGTGTTATTCAAGAAATAGAGGTTTTAAAATAAGGCTTCTAACAAGAAACTGAACTTCAATTTCCACATTGAAGATTCTGCTTTTCATGAATAAAGCTGATCTTTACTTGTTTTTCACCCAAAAACTTCTAGTATAAATATTTCTGACGTTTCCTCATCTTATGATTCAATCAAAGAATTGGATCAATCTTTGCATTCATTCAGTTATTACAAGTGTAACAATTTGGGGAGGAACAATTCAGCCTCTACAAGTGTGGAGTGACCTAGAGGAAAATCCTCAGACTCATTTTCAGCCTTCAATTTTGATCACTTTCGTTAGATATTTTTCCAAAAACCTCAAACCTCTAGTTTTCGAGGGGATTTTTCTCAATTGTGGGTTGAATGTGAATATTGTTTGGAAAATATTTTCACTCCATACCCAGCTTTTATAATTCATGCTTACGTAATTTTAAATTTTGTACATGAACTCAACTTTATTTGTTAATTTTTTACAGCATCTTCTCTGTTATTTGGTCATATATTTTGTGCATTCTAACATGTTGAGTGACAAGATGCAATGTTTGGTATTGAAAGAAAGGAGGGTTCAGACAACTCAAAATCATATAAGCCTATATTTCATTCTTCTCCTATTATTAATTATAAGAGGGTAAATTCTACCAATATGGTGACTTCTGGAGTGAATGCTACAAACAAATTCAGAGAAGTGTTTCATATACGGAAAACAAAATTTCAATGTTTTCATCAACTTCAAAAGATGCAACATACAAAGTCCATCCATTCAAGATATGTGAGAAAATCCACAAATGTTTCTTTGCTCAATCAGCTTAGCGTTCGCATGCATTCATCTTTCGATCAAGAATTTTCAACTATGGTAGAGAAATTCTACTGTACTCCCAGGTATTAAGCCAATTTTTTGTTTCATTTCCGAACCTTTCCTAGTCTTCTCCCCTTTTTTGCATGGATGTATTGCGGCTACCATGTTAACAATGTTTCCTACACCTCATCGAAGAATCAACCCCCATATCATTGTTCTAGGATTGGCACACTTGATGGGACTTGAAGTGCTGTGGTCTCCAATTTGAATGTACAGCTACATAATCATGATCTTGTTCTTGACTTTGCGCATGACCTCATCTAGTCCTTGACCTCATCCTTGTCCCCATCCTCATTCTAGTCCTTGATCTCGTCCGCATCCTCCTATTTATCTTCTTCCTCATCCTCTTCTTAGACCTTGTCCTTGATCTCATCCCCAAACTCATCTTCATCCTTGTCGTGGTCCTCGTCCTCAACCTCATTCTCGTCTTTGTCCTTGACCTTGTTCTAGTCTTAGTCCTTGACAAAGTTCTCATCCTTGTTCTTGGCCTCAACTTCATGGATGTATAGTCGATTATCAAACTCGTTCCAAAAGCCACTACAAGTCTCTCAAACCCCTTAGAATCCATTATCCTATTCAAGAAATATCAATGCCGTCAAGGCTCCATTTCCTCCCTCTTGCACAACCTTCATTCCCATCATCAAAACACTCAACATGTTGAAAGAACAACCTAGCTCCCATGCCTCTCCTAGGTAGATGTTGCATAACTACATGCGTCTAAGGGGTAGAACCCTTGGGTTTATAGGTGTGAAAATAATGTTTATTTACCCCTATTTCAAGGGTCCTTGAACCTTGGGTTGATTTATCTAAGGCTAACTACCTTAGGCTTCATTCAAAGCTTCTCCTAGCTACTTGACTTGGACGTGAGAGATTGGAGGGTCTTCTTTTAGAATGCATGTGATTCATGTGATTTCCTTGGCTTAGAAACCATGTGATCACCTTGGGGACCCATGTGATGAAAAGTACACATCCCCTTGTGGTCTAGTTACTCCCTTGGACATGGAGCTATATAATGGAGGGGTTTGTTGGGTGGATACATGCATCTGTCTTCCTAGAGAGGTCTTGCTAGTTAGTTAGTTTAGTTGATTTGCTTAGTTGTTTGTGGAGGCTATGATCCTTCCACGACACTGGTATCAGAGCTTAGGCTTAGGATTGAATTCTAGAGTATTGTCTTGTTCATCTTTAGTTGCATGAATAGTTGCCATTGAAACCGTTTTGCTTGCTATTAGGACTTCAAAAATGAAAGTTTAGAGGAGCCTCCCTAAGGAGCTATGGAGGTCAAAGAACCTCCACTAGTCACCATTGGGCAAACAATTTTGTCAACTCTAAGGGCCAAGAAGAGGCCTGGTATGAACAATAGAGGCAGGCCACGAATGGCTACCCCTCTCTCTTGCTAGATGATGAAGTGAAGTGAAGTTGTGCACTACATAGATTGTTCTTTGAGTCTTTATCCTTGTATATGGGATAATGTCACCTTGAATCCATAAAAAGCACCTTGTTCGAGTAGCTCGTGCTCTTCATCATCTGTAATCTCTTTAGAAGCAACTTATGGGCTGCCATGGTTGATCTTTAGCCCATATGGATGCACACAACTACCTTAATTCATGAGGTAGTGTGCAACAACCGCGACTCTTTCTAGTGATGATTTTACTGTACTTAGACTGCCCATTATATAGGCTTCTCCTACTTATATTATTTGCTATATGGGTTATCAGCCGTTCTCGTGATCTCTCATGAGATCCTCTCACTTCACTTCTCTACTCATTTAGAGAGCCTGAGAGCTTTAAAACTCCATGCCTTCTATTTCACCAATGCACAAGTTGTGCATGAAACTCAAGCCCAAGACTTGGAAGAAGGGAAAAACAAGTGAGAGCACTAATTCTAGTTTGAAGCTTCAAGGTCAACACGATGATGCAAAGGACGTATGCTCATCCTTAGTGGAGTTTTTTTTCATCACGTGGAATCAGGGGAAGTATTAATTTGTCATTTGCTTTATTCCTTGTAAAGTTTAATTCCCCATTGCATAGGTAAATGCCTCTAGCACTATTAGAAGTGTCTTATAAGTATTCAAGAGGCTATGAGATCAAGCCATCTGCTCAGTAAGATATGTAATGGAGAAGGGCTCTCCACAAAGAGCAAACAAAAAACTAGTATTGGTTAAAATAAGTATCTTTTCCATTATGTTCTTGTTTGAGTTTCATGATATCTCGTACATGATTAGATTGATCATTTATGCATTATGTGCATAATTTTCTCATGCATAAATGACAATTTTATGCAAGACACTAGCATATGCATGTATAAGGCATGACTCTATTTGGAAAGTTCCTTTTCCAAGAATAAAGGATGCATCTGTTTGACATCTAATAACTATGCATAGAGATTGTACTTTTTAGTATGCATGCACAGATGCATGATTTTAAGAAGATGCACACTTTAGGCACTCAATTAAGTACAAATATGTCCAAGAAGGATGTCAACAATGGTAGAGGTGGGATGGTCCAAGGCAATATCATCACCATGGAAGTACTCAAGGTGACCAAGGGATGGATGAAGAATAATTTCCATATAAATATTTACACCCTTTTTTTCAAACCATAAAGCATGTAGTGCTTGTGAACTTTGAAGTGGATGCATAGGTAAATGTGGCCTATTTTTCTTGGCCACATACACAAATAATTATAGAAATGAGTTGCATTATGCATCAAGTTCATATGGTTTTGGAAAAGAAAGATTCGTTGCACATGATCATGGTCATGGTTTAAGATGAATTCATATAATGCATTGTGGCAACTTACAAGTTGCATGGAAATTTTACACCATCCTTTGAACGAGCAAAGTTCCAACTTGGAATTTTCGCATGTTTTAAGGAGGGGTTCAGTTTCTCAACCTTATGCATGCTACAACTTTTTCAATAAAAGTGTAAACATTTTGGCATACACTAGATATGCATATGAAATATATCACATGGATTTTTCAGTTGAGGAGGAGATTAAGTTCTTGAAGTTAAGCTTAAGTAGGACTTGAATTTTTGTAATTTCTAGGAATAATGGTGATGAGGTCAATTGGCCATACTAGAACATTTAAATCCTTTATTCTTGGCTTAATAGTTAAAAGCCAAATAATTCTAACCTCACGAAATACCTTAAGCTTAAAGTCACTCTTATAGAATTTTAAATTTCATAAAACCATGGCATGCCACATCAGCAAGGCCAAGGACTGAAAGTGATAGGAAAAATTTTCCTCTTCGTAAACCACAATGCAATAATGGTAAGTTAGAGTGATTCAGAATTCTTACTAAAGCGCTGAGGAAGACGAGAATTTTCATAGTGTTCTGAAGCAAATGATTCTTGGTTGAGGGCTCTCCACCCTATAGACATTGCCCGAAGGCTAAGAATCATTATACAGGAAACTGTATAAAGTACTACACATTTACAAAGCAGTTTCAAGCAGAGGTGTTTTAGCGCATTCTTCACAATTTTGTTGTTGGGTTCAATAACTACCATGTAGCCATTCGTTCAAATGAAACTATGTTCGTTTGACACCTTGGAGAAGGCACATGTACACCAAAGTGGCATTTAAATTGAAAAATGCACCTTCTTCCTTCAACTGTGTAATGTGTTTGATACTAGGACAATGGTACTTATGTTTTACAATGACTCAACCCATTCAAGTGTCATTCTTTTGGTCACAAAGGCACTTTGTTGGGGCAAAGTCTCGGCCCAAGGGCTCACAATGGAACATGCTGAATTCTTGACACAAAAGAAGTGAAAAGCTTTCTCGTACACGCTAGGTATAATCCATACTTCATCAAGATGCATACAAAAATAGCTAAGATCCTCTCTCATATCAGTATTCAGATTGAGCCATTTCAATAGACATAGAAATAGAGAAAGCCTTCTTAGAGATGAAGGTTATGTTTAGCCCCTATTTTGGTACCTCCTAACTAGTACGTTGAATTTGATTTTCACATTGATGTGAGCTTGGTGGCTTTGTATGCTATGTTCAAACTTCACCCAATCCTCAAGTTTCTATTCAATGGATCAGCCAATATCCTATGCAAGTTACTGCTGAAGAGGGTTGACCATAATTATATCATAACCACTGCAGAAGGTCTCGCAATTGTTTTTGGATCGCAAACACTTCAAGTATCTTTTGAATGAGCCTCAATGGCCGAAAAAATTTGGAGATGGTATCTTTTATTTCAGGCCTTTGATTTCAAATTTCAGATTAACCCGGGTAAAAAACAAATTATGATTGGGGATAAAGATCCCAAGGACTCTCCTTTTGTGTAGTTGACCCTTTGATCTGAAAGCTCTCTCCGAGAGCTTTCCAAACATATTTTTGTTATCTTTTGGACCCTAAATTGGGGAGTTATAGGCATTTACATTATTTTTATGACTTTTGATCATTGGCCATGCCCAAATGACCTAAAAGTCACTTATCAATAGGACTTGGTCTCAAATCTCTCATCACTTGATTGGGACTTCTTCAACTTAAGTTTCTCCATCTTCTTCTCCAAATTTAATTTCATGCATTTGTGACCACCCAAATAGGTAGAAAGCTGAAATGCTTACGTAGAGATAATGGGATGAGTTAACAAATGTTGAATTCACTAGATTTTGTGAAAATCTTCGTATTAAGAGGGAGCTGACAGTCCCATACAACCCTTCTTCCAATGGTATGCCTGAAAGGTATAACAAGTAATTTATATGAGAGGGTGAGATGCATGCTGCCCTTAGATAATCTCCCTCATAGATTCTGGGGAGAAAGAAAGAAAGACTTTTTAACGTCTATTAGAGGCCAAAATCGGCCTATGAGACAAAACATATACAACAGTGTGATCCAATCCACTGTGATCCCAAAAGGAAAATAAAGTGTGAGTACAAAAGACGGGTATAAAAGGAGTGGACAATAATTGGCATCAAAGGTGTGGGGTGCTATGGGTATGCACTCTATATGTTCATGTTTGTAATCGATCCCCTCATATGTCCTTGAAAGGTGGCATTCCTCTCACTCATGGATTTTGGGAACAGGCTTTGAAAATTGTAGTTCATGTTTGTAATTGATCCCCTCGTATGTCCTTAAAAAACGGCATTCTGAAAGAGGTTTGGTCTCCCAAACCAGCCTCATTTGACCACCTACGCATCTTTGGTTGTGATGCTTTTGTGCATATAAGGCCCGAGTTGAGAAGAAAGTTCGATGCAAAGTCCATGGAAGGAATCTTCATGGGTTATGGAGATGAAGGTGAAATGGGCTACAAGATTTGGCTACCTCAACTCGAGAAGGTCATACGCAGCCGGGATGTTGTATCTAATGAGGTAAGCCTGCTCAAAAATGATTGTGCCTCTAAAAGCGACCATAAAAGGTCAAATTTCAGCATGTACAGCCAAGTGTTAAATCTGATTTGAACCCTCAGGATGCACCACATATGGTTGGAAATGACAATGAGCCAGTGGTTATTGAGCCAGATGATGTTGAACAGCAAAATGAGGCTCTTGATGGGCATATGCAGCCACTTATTCATGCTGAAAACAGGGCTGGAAAATGATGTACAGCAGCCCATTATCAATGAGGAAGTTGATATACCTCCTCATGTAGATCCATTGCCAGAGAATGTGGATCATTGGGTAAGAAGATCTTCACGTCTTAGAAGGCCTGTGGCTATGCGAGCACAAGAAGAAGTGGGAGTTAACCATGCAAAAAGAGCAAAAGGCCTTGCATACAAATGATAATTGGGATTTGGTTGAGTTGCTCAAAGGTAGGAAGGCCATTCCCAACAAGTGGGTATACAAAATCAAAACTGATGATGGCAAACCCAAGTACAAGGCAAAGCTGGTTGCTAAGGGATATGCCCAAAAAGAGGGCATTGATTTCCAAGAAGTGTTCTCTCCGGTGGTTAAAATGGCCACATTACATGTTTTATTTGCTCTCAGAGCTGCCTTGGATTTGGAGTTATTCCAAATGGATTTTAAAACAGCCTTTTTGCATGATGATTTAGAAGAAGAGCTATACATGAAACAGCCAGAAGGATATGCCATTCTTGGAAAAGAGCATTTGGTATGCAAGCTGAGAAGGAGCTTATGTGGGCTGAAACAAGCCCCTAGAAAATGGTATAAGAAGTTTGATGCGTTTATGCTCAAAAATGGGTTCAAAAGAAGCCATGCAGACCACTATTTGTACATTATAAAGGATGAAGATGGCAGCCCGATTATTTTAGTGTTGTATGTAGATGATATGCTGCTGGCTGGGAAGAAAAAGAGCACTCTGAATGCTCTAAAACTGCAGCTGAACTCTCCATTCGGAAGCTGAGCATATTCTTGGTATGCAAATAAAAAGGGGTAAGAAGCAGCATACTTTGAATTTATCCCAAGAAAAGTACATTGAAAAAGTGCTCGATAGATTTAATGTGGCTGATGCTAAGCTTCTTGGAGTGCAAATGCAGTCACATGTTAAGCTTTCCAAGGATAATTGTCCCAAAGATGATCATGCAGCCAACTACATGAAGAGTGTTCCATATGCATCAGCTTGTGGTTCACTTATGTATGCTATGGTTGCCACTCGACCAGACATTGCTCATGCAATGGGAGTTGTTAGCAGGTTCATGGCTAATCCTGGCGAAGCTCATTCAGAGGCAGTCAAATCTATCTTGAGATATTTGAAAGGGATCAAAGGTCAGTGCCTATGTTATGGAAAGGGTCCATTGGAGTGAAAGGATTATGTGATTCAGACATGGCAGGTGACGTGGACACTCGCGAGTCCACAAGTGGCTATGTATACATCCTTGTAGGTGGAGCTATTTCATGGTGCTCTAGACTTCAGAGGATAGTTGCACTATCTACTACAAAGGCTGAATATGTTTTGCCATTGAGGCTTCCAAAGAAGCCATTTGGTTAGCCCGCTTGTGCAAGGAGTTTGTGATGCCTGAAAAGGCACCTGTTCTTCGTTGCGATAGCCAAAGTGCCATATGTTTGGCAAAGAATGCCATGTTCCATGCTCACACAAAACACCAGCTATGCATACAGATGGTGGGAATTACTTAGCTTAAAGGAGCCTCCTTGTTCCTTTAAGCGGGAGTTTGCTGAGGATAAAGACCCCCAAGGACTCTTCTTTTGCATATTGTGAGATTTCCACGTGAAAGCTCTCTCCAAGAGCTTTTTAGACATATTTTTGTTATATTTTTTGGACCCCAAATTGTGGAGTTATAGGCATTTACATTATTTTTATGACTTTTGGTCATTGGCCGTGTACAGTAAACATACCCAAATGACCCAAAAGTCACTTATCAATAAGACTTGGTCCCAAATCCCTCATAACTTGATTGGGACTTCTTCAACTTCAACTTCTCCATCTTCTCCTCCAAATTTTTGCACAGATTTCTCTTCTCTCTCCTCATGTAGCATCCCACTTCCTTAGCGTTTAGAGCAACCAGGCACACCACCATGTAGCTCTCCACGGCCTCTTTCAATTATGGCATAAAATCTCTCTAAAATTTCCTCAAAAGAGCCTGCTATAAGAACCATGGACATAAGTCCATAGACCAGCGTTTCTTCAAAATGGATGTAATGATAGAATGATATGCTGACATCCTCAAACTTCTCTCAAGATGTGAGTTGCTTATGTGAATGTCCGCAATAGAAAAAGATGCCTCATGTTAAAATTTCTTCCCTTATTCATGACATGTTTTATAAAAGAGGTCAAGATAGGATCTTGCATAGATGTGTATTTTCATATGAAGTATCCCATCTGTTGGAAATTCTTCAAGCGAATGTGACAATCCCAAATTTATGGTATTTGATTTGTATATTGATGTAAGAAAGTCCATTTTTATTGATATTATTCAACTATCCTTCATGAACCACATTGACATGGTAAAATTTTGGAACAAGGTACAACTTTCAGTCACTTGGGTTTACCCCTTGGAGGTACAAGTTACATGGAAGTAAGCATGATATGTATTTTATGGCATTTGATTTGTATAATGATATAAGAAAGTCCATTTTTATTGATATTATTAGACTATCTTGCATCAGTCACATTGATATGGTGAAATTTGGGAAAAGGGTACAACTTTCAATCACTAGGGTTAACCCCTTGGGGGTACAAGTTACATGGAAGTAAGCATGATCCCTTGGGTGTTGGAAAGAGTCTCTTTCAAAACTACCGATCGGAGTCTACAAAATGGCCCATGGCATCATAGAGATAAAGTTGTGCAAAGTATGGTGATCCCATACTTTCTATACTGCTTGTTATATTTTGGGCAAGGCAAGTTCAACGTATTCATATGGAGTAAAAAGAATGCAAGATCTTCTATTCCCTTAGCATGGCATAACATCATTGAGCCCAAGGAACATGGTTAGTCTAGAAATAATAGACCTCCTTGTGCACCCTACACCTATAAGTATGTCCTCATGGGTAAACTTATTATCGAAGACCTTATGTGGTGCAAACACCTATGATTTTCCATACATGACGTACATCATTCATTAGAATAGATTGCTTCTTGATAGCTTAAACAAAGTCTTCTCTTGTGCCACACTCCAAATCAGTCCAAACAGCCAATCTACTCATTAATTCATGGAATATGCTATCCAAAATCGAGATGAAATGGTGGGCAAAGAATAGCAAGAAACTTGATGTTTGACAAATATCCTTTTTGGATGCCATTGCCAGAGGAAACAGTTGCACGCCCTCTTGATTCAGTGGCCGAATAGTTTTACAAAAAAGAAATTACAATCCTTAAGGCATAGCCATGGTCAAGCTGCCAATAGATCTTGGTTGTCTCTCACATGCACAGATAGCATGTATGGATCAGAGATTGTATAAAAAAAAGATGTTTGACGCCATTACTTCCATTTTTCCTCTGAAATTTTGCACTCCCTGGAGACATAAAGATGGCTTTAGCCAGATGCAGCAAACTCCTGGGAGGCTCTACTGGCATTTGTCATGTGAAATATATCAAATATGAAATATAATGTCAAAAAATTCATGGACATCCAATCCAGGAGCATTTGAGCCAGCTCTTCACCTCAGATGAATAGAGTTCATCTATGGAGAGTAGTCCTCCATAGCATCAAGGCAGGTACTTGCATGGTAAACCACAGTTCAGATAATTTGAGTTTTAAATGTCCAAGGTGCAATAGCTGCAAAGTATGCTTGCAGCGTGCATTTCAAATTGCACGCTTGTATAGGGCTGATGACATGAAGCTCGTATAACCCTGAACAGTTGACTCCAAGACATCCGAAATCCTATTTGTTCTGTATGATTATTATGACAAAGCTCCTGCTTAAATTCTAGAGATGCAGATCTTTATTTTGTGGTCCGTTTGCAAGTCTAAAAATTTGGTCCCATTTGAGGGGACATCTTTTATGCTTCCCTCCCTCAAAGACTTAAAACTATGCTGAACACCTAAATGATCACATGTCCACTCGTGTGTCTTACCGTTTGGATCTCCTTCTCTAGGCTGGATCTGAATAAAACCCATGAGACCCATTGGGACTTTGACACTTGTAAATAAATTATCAATAAAAAAGGAATTTTCATCGTAAGAAAAAACGTATCCATGTATGTTTTTCCTTTCATTTATGCATCAGATTGGTAATACATTTTATTAGCATTTGCTAACATCACATACGGGTCTCAGCCTTTGATGAACATCGGATCAATTGGCTTTGTGCCTTTCTCCTGTCTTTTTCATTGATGCACTAATCTATCCGTGCCCATGGCTTTCATATAGGTAAAAAAAATCCCCTCAAAGCACAACATTAGACGATCATTCAGAAGGATACGTAGATTGCTTAAGGGGAATCTCTCTCTCTCTCTCTCTCTCTCTCTCTCTCTCTCTCTCTCTCTCTCTCTCTCTCTCTCTCTCTCTCTCTCTCTCTCTCTCTCTCTCTCTCTCTCTCTCTCTCTCTCCCCCCTAAATCATCTGCGCTTCTACGAGGTGCTTCACTGGATTGATAAAGCGCAGTTTCGAGGCATTCCGACATCGATGGTTAAAGGAAACTGCAAAGCACATGAACATCAAATGACGTAGACATTCCCTTCAGACTGCTGTTCCAGTGAGGTCGCGCAAAAGTCTCGAGAAACGATAATATATTTGTGCAGAAGAACCCTTACTTGTCCTCTCTCTCTCTCTCTCTCTCTCTCTCTCTCTCTCTCTCTCTCTCTCTCTCTCTCTCTCTCTCTCTCTCTCTCTCTCTCTCTCTCTCTCTCTCTCTCTCTCTCTCTCTCTCTCTCTCTCTCTCTCTCTCTCACAATCAGGTGCGCTTCTACGAGGTGCTTCACTGGCTTGATAAAGCGCAGTTTCGAGGCATTTCGACATTGATGATTATAGGAAAATGCAAAGCACATGTACATCTAATGACGTAGACGTTCCCTTCAGACCGCTGTTGCAGTGAGGTCGCGCAAAAGTCTCGTGAAACGATAATATATTTGTGCAGAAGAGCCCTTACTAGTCAACTCTCTCTCTCTCTCTCTCTCTCTCTCTCTCTCTCTCTCTCTCTCTCTCTCTCTCTCTCTCTCTCTCTCTCTCTCTCTCTCTCTCTCTCTCTCTCTCTCTCTCTCTCTCTCTCTCTCTCTCTCTCTCTCTCTCTCTCTCTCTCTCTCTCTCTCAATCAGCTGCGCTTCTACGAGGTGCTTCACTGGCTTGATAAAGCGCAGTTTCGAAGTATTCAGACATTGATGATTATAGGAAACTGCAAAGCACATGTACATCTAATGACTTAGACGTTCCCTTCAGGCTGCTGTTGCAATGAGGTCGAGCAAAAATCTCGAGAAACGAAAATCTATTTGTGCCCAAAAATCCTTACTTGTCAATTCTCTCGCGCAACTTCTTCAATAGCCGCTCGTTGTCATCCTCAATGACACGAAGAATTTTCTCCAGCAGCTGCTGCTTCTCCGCGAAGCCAAGCTTCGAGACGTCCACCTGTTTCTGAATAGACTTCCCATCCTCGCTTAAGTGCTGAAGAAGACCGGTACGGATCCTCTCGAATGTCGGGAGCTTCTCCAATGCAGCCCATTTCAAGGCTTCCTCATCATCCTCTCGTGCGCTCGAACGCCTGGAGAAAATATTGTCGTCCGTCTCAAAGAATCGGCGGCTGGCGTCCATGCGGAATGAAGAGTCCGTGCGCGATACCAGCGCAATGTCGTTTGTTGATAGCGTAGACATCTCTCAAAACGGACGCACATAGAGAGAGACAGAGAGAGAGAGAGAGACGACACAATTTGTGAGAGACTTCAAATAGGCAATGCGCAGGTGCAGACGTGCGTTCTGTGTCTGAGTGTCGTGTGTGTGTGTGTATGTGTCTGTGTGTGCGTGTGTGTCTGCGGGGGAGAGCAGCCGAGCCTCAGACGACCTTGCTGCCTTCATAGTGGAAGGAATGTCTCCGTTTTTTTAATTAAAAATCGTGAAATACTTACAATAATCGAATTTCAACCTCGGTAAAGGGGGAAAAAAAACCATTCTATGAACTTTGACTTTATCCTTTGTCTTCAAATGGCTCACCACCTCGATGAGGAATTTGAGGCATGCCAAATGACGTATGTGTTGTATTTAGAAGCATACGTTGTAGCGGCTCGAGTGCACTTTTACTAATGGAGGCTTCCGACTATCCTTAGAAGAAGGAACATAGATCATGATATTTACACAATTATGAGTTACACATACAACTTGAAAACAAGAAAATCGAAGGAGATGTTAATGTTAATGTGACAATTAGACCAATCAATTCAATTTGAAATACCAATGTTAATGTGACAATTAGATCGATCAATTCAATTCGAAATGTTTTCTTTCTTCGAAGAAAAAAACTAAAACATTTTGTGGTTAATATTGCATTTAGACATTTCGGGGAGCATTAAGGAGAGCAACCGATGAATGGCAAGTCCATAATGACCAAAGTGCAAGTAGGAAATGTGGTAGAATTGAAGCATATTGTTTCTTTTTTCTCGTCACTAATGCGGCCGAGAGAGAACGGCAAATGTATATCCCCTAGGTAATGGAATTATGTAGTCGTGGGATATAACATTTATATGAGTATCCACAACTAGGGATATGACAGTTAGCACCTACTAGGAACGAATAGTAGAGGAAGGCCCACTAAGGCTACGAATAGGGCATGGATGGCCAGAAGGCCAAACAGAGAGGCTAATTTGAGCTGAAGTTGACCATGCAATAACAAACATGGCCTTTTATCATTGTGACATAGTCCAATGTAATAAATTAAATTATATGATCTAAGGGTCCGGCCAATTCAGACTGATCTGAAATCAGATACCGTTTGGTCATCTGTGTGTATGACCAAAGATCTTGAGTTTATACTTATTAGGAGATGATCTTGTGAACGAGTGATCCACTTAGCGTAGTGGTTAAGTCTCATGGGTGTGAAGGAGGAGGTCTTGGGTTCAATCCCCATGGGGTATATGGGGAGAGTATTTTGCTTGGGTTCAATCCCCATGGGGTACATGGGGAGAGTTTTGCCCAAAGAGATCTAGAGCCTTCTATAAGCATCCACTTGAGTTAACTCTGGTTAACTGGGACACTTGGTGCACATGCAATTGGTTAACTGGGACACTTGGTGCACATGCATATGGCTGACACTTGGATGGTTACTATCCACCTGCCCAAGCAGGGAGTCCCCTAGAGAGAGCTATACAAACACGCATAAGGTTGAGAGGAGAGTCATCTCTCTAGCACATGGTGGTCTTAATCCTCATTCTCTTGCATTGGTATCAGAGCCAAGTTTTGAGGATCCCTCCATCATCTTCTAGAGTTTCCTCTCGTCATACCATGAGTGCCCTTCGTCACCTTCTTCCATTCAGTTTTTTCTCACGGGTGAGCAGAGTTTCATCCCGTATCCCTTTCGCCAGCGATTGCAAGAAGGAGATTACAAAAGGATGAATTATTCTTGATGCCATCAGCTACAGCGTTCGAACACATGACCTCCCAAAATAGGAGACTTTGCTTCATCCAGTAAAGCAACCACGGGATAGGTTTTAACCAATTAATTGATTACATACTAATTGCTGTCCCTGAAGAAGCTTCTCCATAAGCAAATGAGTAATACTCTCTACAGATGATTACGCTCGGGACTTGAATCTGCATCATCCGCCAGCGTGAGTGTCTCTCCTATCCACGTGACTCCCACACATTTGTGAGATCGTCCTTTCATCAAGTCCATCAGCGCATGCTCTTGTTCTAGGAAGGATTGTCATTGTTATGATAGTTTGCTGCCTCGCCGAACTTGGAAGATCACAAGAAGACCAAAAAATGAATACTTGATTTCGACACAGAGGTGACAGTCAGGGATCGATCCAAGGACTCTGGCTGTAGCAGACGACCGAGCTAGCCATATAGTTAAGCACGTTTAACCAAAGATCTCTAATCGGTTTATTACTGCTAACATCCGCACCATTGTACAAGCTTTCAAGGCACGAGCAAAATAAATAATAGGAGAAATGAATGTGTGGTCTGAAGGGATCGAACCAGAACAACTTATGTGTAAGCTTTCTGAGCTATCCAAGGGTCATTCACCCTCTCTTGGATATTTAAAAGGAATAATTCCCATAGGACTATTTATCATATAATTGCTCGTCTTACCTGGTCGAAATGAACTTCATTTGTATTGTGCAAGAACTCTGATTATCAAAGATTAGATGTCGAACCGGAGCATGATACTAGATGTCAAACTCGAGCGTGATACTCGAATCTGAGCTCTTTTAGGCACAGAAGGACATGAGGAAGCAAAGCTCTTTGAAGAGGATTATACGGCTCTTCTCATAGATCAAAGGATTGAAGCCAATTGTGAGCATGGCTATGAAGGTTGGCTCTTCTTGAGGATCAAGAGAAGGACGTAGCTTAATTCGGAGATAAGTATTTTACAAGTTGATGTTTTCATTTCAATAATTGCATTAGTCATTGCTTTTATGTAGCTTGCATCTAGATATTAGTGAAGCATGGTAGTAGTCTTCATTTTTTCAAGAATGATTGCAAACGCTACCAACTCGATGAAAGCTAAACGATATAGAAGTATTGGGAAATACATGAAGCACTTGCATGCATTTAAAAGTTCATGCCCAAAAAAGAATGTTGGTGCATTTCTCCTTTTCAAAAAATGTTTTCATGCACAAAACACGTTTTCTTTTTGCTTGAAAAAATAGTTAATGCGAAAGTTTATGCATATGAACAGTTATATCTTGCTAAAAGCTAGCGAGTAAGAATGTTTATGCATGGATGATTGGGAACATGCATATTCAAGCTCAAGAATTGCTTGATTTAATTTTGGCATATAAAAGGAGAATGCCAACACATGCATGCACTCACATATATTTGCATGCAAGAACAAGCATTTGCATATGCATGATTGTTTGTTAAATAATTGAATATTTATACTCTCGTTACCTCTTTTTTCTAACTAGACTTAGATAGCTAGGAAAAATAGCAAACTGGGTAGTTGCAAGGCTCTTGGCTATCATGCAACTCAAGTAGCTCGTTTGTTTTTCCCAAGCATAATACCTAGGTATCCTAAATTAAGAGTCTTCAATTTCTTGTTCATTGCAATGGCAAGAAAGTAGGGTCGCTTGAAAATTTCCATGGTGACTCTAAGTTTAAGAGAAAACTTAGAGAATCCTAAAGGCAAGCCTAGATGTAGTCATTAGCTTGGATTTAAGAAATCATGCATCCAAGTAGGTTGATAAACTTTCCTTTGGAAGTTTTATGATTCTATCCCAAGACGTGATAAGAATCAAATAAAATCAAATGGAACTTAAATCAATTAAACTTTCAAGTTCAAAGGATAGTTGATATGTTCCAAATTTGAAAAAATCATGGAACTTCTAAAGTTTTTTCTTTGATTTCATCCTGACAAGTGATGAACATCAAAGAAGTGAATAAACTTTAGCATCACTTGAACTTTAGTGTTCAATAATCATTAGGGAAAAAAATGAACCCTCCTTGGACTGTTTAGATTAAGGGTTGATTAGCAACTGGCCAATGAGGAGAGGGTAGTGTACACACTATAGTCCCTTAATCACATAGACTAAGCATAGGCTTCCCTTGTTTTTGAGTGGTCAACAAAGGCAAAACCACCTAGAACTAGTGGGTTTGGTTGGTTGAATGGTTTTGAGAAGCTCAACTAGCAATTGTAGCCCTTGAATGGTTGAGATGAATTCTGGCTTCCAAAAATGCACCATCGCATATGCATCATTGGATTGGAATCTCCATCAGACAGTGTCATCTGAAATTGAACTAAATTCGGCGTCGAATATGCTCACCGTTGGATCTTTGGATCATCTTATGGTCGATAATCAATCAACATAAAAAAAAGCGCCTTTCAACGTATACCATTGGATGCATACATCATGGAACGGCTCCCGTAGACTGCCAAAATGCGCTCAGCTTGGATTGTAGGCATCCATTGGATTTTAGAGATATATAATGGCTATAAGCACTATGAAAATGATCTCAACTTGAATTGCGGGCATCCATTGGATTCAATAGAAATCTAATGGTTGTAAATGACTAAGAAAAACTGATCTCATCCCCATTCACGCTACGCTATTGGATGTCCAAGATCTAAGGGCTGATAAATCTGTAGAGACTGTGCAAAACACACACGTGAGTTTCTCCTCAATTCAACGGATGATAGAGACTCTCTCTCTAGAGTTATATCTCTTTTTGTTGTAGCCATTGGATTGAAGCATCCAAAGGTCAAGGAATTTCCATTTTCAAAATTCAAAGAGAAATTTGCATCAAATATTATTTTATTGGAGAAACCACTAGTTGTTTTCTATGCCCACTTAATCCTTTAGATTAAGCTTTTTAATCCCTAGAAATTAGGAATCCTTACAAAACCCATGTAGGGTTCACTTTTTTTCCTAACATTGGATGCTAGATTCCATGAATGCATCTCTAGTCAAGATGTAAAAGTTTTCAAAAAGCATGGAAACTTTATTAAGCACTTTTTTGAGGATGAGAAAAGTATGCTTGGTTTTATTTAAGCTAATCAGAGCTTAAAGAAGAAACCCAAGTCAAAGTAATCTTTGGGAATCAAGATATTTTCCTAAAAGATACATCAAAGTAATCTTTGGGAATTAAGCTACTTCCTAAAGATAAGACAATAAAATGTAATAGTTTAGTTAAATATTTCATTGATTAAAAAGGAATATCTTTTGGATAAGACCAAGACTTAAAATCTTTATTGTTTGTCCAAAAGTCAAGAATTTCTTTTGAAGATCATTCCAGTAAAGAAAAAGATTCCAAGATGAATCATTGGACTCAAAAGCAAAAGTTTTGAAGATGAATCATTGGCTTAGTGTTACTTGATTCCTTAGTAGGAATCGAAAAGTTCTTGAAAGAAAAAATCTCCCTAGATATGAGACTGGAATCTTTCAAATAAGTTTATTAGCAAGTAGTTCCCAACAATTCCCAAACCATCAGTATTGGTACTTAAGTCCAAATAGTGATATAACCTAAAGCTATATCAAAGATTCTTAGCTTTGGAATCTAAGAGGCATCAGTGTATGCTTGGATTGAAGTTTAGAGAAAGATCTCAAAAAATCCTACAGGTAAGCAAAGAAGTTTTAGATAGTTCAGGAGATTTTAAAGATAAAGACTAAGTCTTTATTTTAGCTGCAAGGTCAACAAGACTTGATCAAGCTTGGCCATGATTGTACAAGAACGTGTGATTGGAACTACTCTATAGATTACCCAAGTATTGGCAATAAAATTCCTTTCGAGAATTATTCACTCAAGTTCCATTTATTCAATGGAAAATAGTGAAAAGAGTAAGTTGTTCCAAGTCTGAACAGAGTGAAGAAATTCCAAGAATATAGTATGCAATGATGAAGACAGTACTTAAGTCTGTGGAAGGTAAAACATAATGTTTGCCTATCCTTAAAGGGATTTTGGTACAAATCCAGAAAGCATGAGCGGATGCTTAGACTTACACAATAGAGCAATTCCTGTAAAGTCCTAGGTAAGGTACCTAAAGCATCAGTAAGAAAGGAATCTAAAGATAAGAAGTCAAAGCTCTTATCACTACAAATTGTTCAAGAATAAAACAATTGAACTTGAATCTGTGAAAATTCAAGTACTTGGAATTAAGATTGGTTTTCATTTGAAAACCCAAGCTAAGAAGGATGGATGTTCCATCAAAAGGTTTTCAAGTTCCCAAAGGAAAGCACAAGATCATGAAACGATCATGTGAAGGGATCAAAACCTAGAAAATCTAGTTAGAGGTAATATCGAAAACTTCAAAATTCTTTTAAAGAGTTGAAGTGAGAAGATATTCTATCAATAGATGTTTAGAATTTAGGATAAGTACCACCTACACATTAATGTGAATATAAAATAGGGTGGTATGGGACACCGAATTTTGTACTCAGAGTAGGAAAGATGGTATGGGAAATCAGACCGTGGATGATAATTATCTTTTGGTCTTAGATTGGATCTTGAAGTTAAGTTTGATCCTCAAGGGAATTAAAACTTCAAAGAAGGAGTTTTTAATTCAAGAAGGATAACAGTAGTATAGCAAGATACTTCAAGATAACTTCAAGATCAAAGAAACTGAAGGATATGAAGTAGGTAACTTCCAGGATCTTCTTTTGAACACTTGAAGATAAAGTTTTGTTAATTCAAAAATATTTGATAAATTTCTAATCAAGTAGGACTTTGACATTGAAATGATCCTATCAACTAAGAAAAAGACTTACTAAGTCAAACTCTAAGTTCCTAGTATAACTTGGTAAATTCAATCCTTTGACTTGAAGAAATGCACAAGAACTGCATTCCCAATAAAGATTGAATATAGGTATGAACTTAGTCTCAAGTGAAGCATTATTTGAGTGTAAAAGACTAACTAAGTCAAACACTTTTTCTTAGTCTCAACTAAGAAAAAGACTCACTAAGTCAAACACTAAGTTCCTAGTGTAACTTGGTAAATTCCTATCATCTTTTTCTTAGTCTCAACTAAGAAAAAGACTGACTAAGTCAAACACTAAGTTCCTAGTGTAACTTGGTAAATTCAATCCTATTACTTGAAGAAATGCAAAAGAACTGCATTTCCAGTAAGGAGTCATAAAGATTGAATATAGGTATACACTTAGTCTCAAGTGAAGCATTATTTGAGTATGAAACTCATCAATAGAACCTCAGTGGGTCAACACACTGATGTTGGTTACCATACTAGTATCTTGTGGTTGGATGATGTTTTAGATTTGCTCTCAATCTTTTTGAGAATCCAGCTTATTTCTCTTAAAGATAGAAAAAAATGCTTCAATATCTTGTTGAAACAGATCTTTGAGAAGTTAAAGTTCTGAGTCATCTAGACTTTGACTCATAAGTTTACATATCTTTGAAGTTTGAATCGGTTGAACAGAGTTTTAGTTCTTTCTTTCTGCTTTCCGAATCTTTTGGATTTGACTCAGATACGATATCTGATTCTTTTCACAAAAGCAAGGGCTAGCCGGATAGGACTAGGTAACTAAATTAAACATCCTAGATAGATGTGTTCTGAACAAGAACCTTTTCAATCTTCAAAAGATGTTAAGTCCAAGATTGACTTATTCATTTAAGTTTGCTTCAAGTTGTAGCATAAATAATTTCCTAGAGTCGAGTATACTCTAGAGTAGAGAACTTAAGAATTGCTCATCAGATTGACAATTCCCAAGAACTTTAATTAGCTCAAATCTTTGAGAAAAGAGTCCTAAGTTTTATTTTTTATTTGACTTGGTCAAGTTATAGTACGATTGACTCAAAGTAAATGGTAAACCTTTCTCCTACAATTTGCATAGGATTTTCAAGCCCATTAGGACAAAGTAGTCCTTAAGTTGGATAAAGAGATAAAGTAACTGTTAGTTGAGAGTTAACCATTATACAAATATCCAAATCAGATGTTTGGACCAATCAAAATTCAAGTTTTTCAAATCAAATTCAAGTAAATCAAGAGTTCTCAAAGTCTTGCAAGGGATAAGAATCCTGCCTTTGTTACTAAGTCCATGCACCAGTCATGCCCAGAACTGGACTAGTAATCCATCCAATTCACATGTTTGTGCCCAGATCGCCACCTAGTAAAAAACTGTGAATTGGTCAAGGATGTTTTTAGATCCACCCTTATTATTCATTCACTACTTTGTATTTTGACAAGTTTATCAAAGTGCAAAGCAAGATAGTGTTTTGAATCATTTGGGCAAGGATGCCACCACAAAGATGAGACATGTTCTTCCAATTCTAGAACATGATCATGTTCTTCCAGTTTTAGAACATGAGGCTCGGGGGTTGCCTATAGTATATATATAGCTCTATTTTCGAGGACAAAAATATTTTCCAAGGGGGGAACACTGTAATAAACTAAGGTCTATGATCTAAGGGTCCGGCCAGTTCAGACGGATCTGAAATTGAACACCCTTTGGTCACCCGTGTGTATGACCAAAGATCTCGAGTTTAGACTTACTGGGAGATCATGTGCTCTTATGAGCAAGTGATCCACTTAGCCTAGTGGTTGTCTCATGGGTGTGAAGGAGGAGCTCTTGGGTTCAATCCCCATGGGGTACATGGGGAGAGTATTTTGCCCAAAGAGATCTAGAGCCTTCTAAAAGCATCCACTTGAGATAACTTTGGTTAACTAGGACACTTGGTGCACATGCAGTTACATGGTTGACACGGATGGTTCGTGTCCACCTGCTCAATCGGGTAGTCCCCTAGAGAGAGCTATATATACAGGCATAAGGTTGGGAGGAGAGTCATCTCTCTAGCATGTGGTGGTCGTAATCCTCATTCTCTTGCACCCAACTAGAATGGCTAAAGGCCAATGATTCCCCTGAGGGAGTTGGTTTAACGTCTCACCATAGAATGAAGAGGAATGTTTTATCAATGAAGTTGATATGCTTCAAATCCATGCCCCTTTGTTGGATGTAGATCTACTTCCTTGACACACATACCAACCAACATCAAACAATGGATACTCACCTAGAAATTATCAATCAGGGAGATGATTCAGTGGTGTGATGACTTTCACTATGGTAGGCAAGAGGAGTCTCACACACATGCACATAGATATGCACACACACACACACACACACAAACACATACTTACAAACAAGCCTCACTAAAGGGTGAGACATAAGAGTTATCAAGAAACTCCCACTTTATTAGAAGAGAGAATGAACAAGAAGAGGTACAAATGAGGGCTTATTCACTTTAGTAGGCCAATTTTATAAAGTCTAGGACATAGCCCCTCATTTGAGGTTCTATTCGAGTGCAAAAAATCTTGTAAGATCTTAGAGGGTTAGGGAATTATTGCTCAAGCTCAAGGACTCCTTGATTTGAAAAAAAAGGAGTTAATTACAAAAGAAAAAGTTCCTAACATATTTCCAAAGGTGTTGGAAGTGGGGTGGGCCACAATAACAATTAATCACACGTCTACAGGATCTTCCAACACATGAACCTTAGCATACACACCTTAATATTCAAGAGATTATGAGTGAGAGATAGAGAGAGATTAGATAGGATTTTCAAAGTGTACAATAAGCTAGGATGCTCACCTATACTATCTTATATTCCAATGTCAATTACAATGTGTGAATATGATACAATTGAAAATATTTGAATCTAGGTAGAAATAGGAACTAGATACAAGAGATTGTGTGCCTAAGATGTATGAATCATGTGTGTGTGAGAGAGAATATGGAGAATATGAATAGTTTAGAACTGTTTGATATCGAACCTAAATTCTTATTATCCCTAAATCAAAAACTAGTAAATGAAAAAGTGACAACATAAATAAAATTGTTACTCATAGTAACTCAGCACGTGATGCTAATGGTTCGCTGAAATGAACTCCTCCAAGTATCTCCAGATTTAAAGCACACCTCCTCCAAACTCCTCCTTGATCTCCTTATGTTGCACTTGAACTCCTTGAGAAGATGAATGATCAATGAGCCAAGACCTTCTTTTATAGCTTTGGATACTCTTCACGATGGGCAAAAAAACAAAAGCAATGATCGGTATTTCGAAATGCATAATCTTTTTGAAAAAACATATGTGAAAAACTCTTCATGCCAAAAAAGCTATCTGATGTCGTCATTGTCCACGATGTGCTGCCATCAAAAATTGAACCCAGGCACATATTTTTGCTCTTAATTCATTTGACATAGACCAAGATGTGATGTGCATCTTGTGTAGAAGGTTGTACAACGTATACATCATATGATGTGAGGTTCACTTGTTGGACCATATGGATATTGATTCCAACATCCCCCTTCAATGTCATAATGGTACAAGGACCTACAAAAATTTTTGTATCTACAAAACTTTGGAATTATGAAAATATATCTCTTAACTAATTTCTAGTGAATATTGAGCTGACCGAGCATGAACCTAGATACTTGAAAAACTGTGAATTGAATGTCCGGACATGCATTACATAGATATATCAAGCAACCAATTACTTGACTATATAGTGTAGCATCAAATGGTTCTGAATCTGCTTCCTACTATAATGACACATTAATATTCATAGATGTGTGCATAGGCTAAGAATCTATCATCTCAAACCTTTCCAATAATTTCTCAATGTATTTCTATTGTGTCATGTAGATACACTCATCTCTGTAAATGAATTTAATCCCAAGATAATAATGCAAAACACCTAAATCATTTACATCAAATGTATGCTTAAGTTGTGCTTTAAAATACTGAAGGTCTGAATCCTTGGGACTTGCTATGATCATATCATCAACACATATGATAATAGTAATCAAAACATCTTGGCTTTATAAAAAGTGGTAGCTTCATCGGAGTTTTCAAAACCAATATATAGAAGATAGTCATGTATCTTCTCATACCAAGCTCTTGGTGCTTGCTTTATTCCATACAAAGATTTGATAAGCTTGCGTACTAGATGCTCTTTACTTGTGCCTTCAAAACCTTATGGAACTCTAGAACCTTCTCCAAGTTCATAAGTCGGAACTTCAAGAGGTACCAATGATGGACTAGGTACTGATGTAAGTAATGAAACTCTCTCTTCACCTTTATTAAGTGCATATCTTGGGGCTTGAGAGGGTTCATCACCCCCCTTCTAAAAAATGCATAGTCATCTGCTTTTATGAATTCTAGAATCTCTTCCTTCTAATCATAAATCTGACTTTGTGCAATATATGCATTACGTGAGAGTAGGATATCACATGTATCTGGAACATAGAATCTATATCCTTTGCTTTCAATTTCATAACCAGTAAAGACAGCTTTAATGGCTTTTACATCAAGCTTATCATGATCCTTCTTCTCAATGTGAATATAAACTAGGGAGCCAAAAACTTTAAAGTAACTCACATTGGGTTTCTTCACATAATAAGCTTCATAAGGTGTGATAACCTTTAAAGCTTGTGTGGAAGACCTATTCAAAATGTGATTAGCTATATGTACAACATCAAACCAAAACTTGGGAGAGTGCTTCTTGGATGACATCATGCTATGCATCATCTCAAAAAGTATTCTATTCTTTCTCTTTGTAGCACCATTATGTTCTGGTGTGTAAGCAATAGTGAGTTGATCAGAGTTTTCTTCAAGAAAAGACTTAAATGCTTTAGACATATGCTCTCCTCCTGTATCACTTCTCAAAATCTGGATCTTTGATGAACTTTCATTTTCAACCATAGTTAAGAACTTCTTAAAGTAGAAAAAACCTCTAGCTTTACTTTAAGAATGTAAATCCATGAATATCTTGAGAAATCATCAATAAAAGTAACAAAGTACATAAAACCTTGAATAAAATATGCTCTCATTGGACCATTCACATTTGAATGTATGATTTGCAACTTCGTTGTGGCCGTGATGTATCCATGCTTCTTGAAAGAAAATTTGTGAACCTTTCCTTCAAGACATCCTTCACATGACTTTGCATCATCTGGTAAAACAAAAGTAGGCAAACTCTCTACCATACCTTGATCTTTGATATGCTTGAGAGTTGTGTAACTAATGTGACCAAATCTAGCATACCATAACTTCATGTTCTCCTTAGGTGTAGTAGAACTAGCAATATTAGCATGACTAATTTTGGATTAAAAAATGGCTCAAAGACTTGTGGTTCCTCTTAGAAAGTTTCCATGATTTATGGGCTCTCTTGACGGAGATCTAGATGCCCATGTTCAATTTTTTGAGGTAATTTCTCGTGCCCATGAAATAGTGGATGATGATAAAGAATTGTGTATCTTTAATCTTGCAACATTGAGAGGTGATGCAAGTGAATGGTATGCAAACTTAGGTATGAAGGAGAAAGCAACCTACAATGGCTTAAGGACCCACTTCTTGAGGAATTTTTGAGGTTGAGGATTTGAAGAGAAATTAGCAGAGCAGTTGAACCACTTACAACAAGGGGCTAATGAGAGTATTGATAAATACATTGATTAAATGGATACCATTGTAAGGAAGTTGGGAAATAGTGCACTTGATAGAGAGACCTTGAAGCGCTGGTTCTTAGTAGGTCTACATGATCGAAAAGTTGAGAAATATATTAGGTTAAAGAGACTAGCTTGTTTGCAAGAGGGAAAGCATGAAGAAGGGTTTGGGAAGAGGTCCAATGCATGCTTAAAATGCATAGAGAGAGAGAGAGAGATTATAGACAAGCTTCAATCCGATATCTTTGCAAAAGTCAAACCCACTTGCTTCCCAATGAATGTGAGAGCATTAGAGTCTCCTCAAGAATGGATGACACTATAGTCAAATGGTGAATGGAGAAGAGAGAGGATGCATGGTGCACATGATTGGAATGGAACTGTACTTCAAACTGGTCAAAGATGTATGATACTAAAAAGAACAACGAATTGGAGCTCACAAGCACATACAAAATAAGTGCAATTTGACTTAAGGAAATTAGTCTATTGGAGTTGCAATCAAATAGGACATATGGCTAGACAATGCCCAAGCTTACAAGGATTGAGGAGTAATACTCCTATGAACGGATATGATGAGATAAGGGAACATGTAAAGGATGAGTATATTGCAAAGGTGGTAGAATCCACTAAGAAAGGTATATCCATGGGCGCTATTCTTAGTTCAAACTTTAGGAAATTTGAAGTTTTTGAGGAGTGTAGACCCAAACTGCAATCAAAACCACGAAAAAAGATTGTTGTTAACCAAGGTCTTCTTGAGGTAGGAGCTCAAGCTCAATCAAGTAGATTTGAAGGAAGGATGTGTGAAGATGAGAGGCCTAAGAGGACAAAACCCATACTTGCAACAAAGAGAGACTGGAACAAGAATGATGAGAAAGTAATGTCCAAAATGTTTGACATGGTAGAATGTAAATCCCTAGAAGAAGTTGGGTTGCAGTGCAAAGTCCAACAATTAGAACATGACATAGAGAAGCTAAGAGATGTAAGTTTCTCACCTAGAGAGGGAATTGACACAAGTAAAAGAATGTAGGATACAACAATAAGAAAAAGTGAATGAGATAGAAAGAGAGACACACAAGTGGTTCAAAGATGCACAAGACACGAGGGAAAAGGAAAATAAAAGGTTAGATCAATTAGTGAAGGAGAACTAGGGTTTTTGAGACTTGATCAAAAGGTGGGAAATTGACCGAAAAATTCAAAGAGAGAAGATGGTGAATGAAACGGAGAAACGTGAAGAATTAGAACGAAAAGTTGAAGTGTTGATGGAAAGGTTACAAACTTTGGAGAAGACAAAATAGAAAAAATAAAGAGAGATTGGGTTCTTGACATTTTGAGAATGAAGAATGTAGGACTAAAAAGAAATTAAGCACTAGAGAAAAAGTTAATGGAGATTGATCAGGTGTGAGTCAAAAAGGAAAGGAAGATGGAATTGAGATGAGAAAGAAAATTAGCAAAAAATCAAAGGCTAGCAAGATAAGCATGAAAACATCGATAGAGAAGAGGATCCTCGAGAAAAATGAAACGAGAGACAATGGGAAAGGCTGCAAGGGCACAATAGGTGATTGCAAAGAGAAAAGAAAAGGAAATTTGAGGATTCATACTCATAATGAAGAAGAAAATGTAAGGAAAGGTGACAAAGAGATAAGTGAGGGAGATGTTCTCACAATGTATCAAGATGTATGGGCATAACAAAATGTGAGAGAGAATGTAAGGGCATAGAAAAATGTGAGCAAAAATGTCATGATCTACGTGATGCAATTAATGACTTAGAGAAGAATACATGGGGATATGTGTGGTTGTGTCGTATGAACCCGTGCTTTGAAGAAAACAAGCATTTTGAAGAAGATGAGCGTTTCTAGGGAGTTATGAGCTGGGGAGGCAAAGAGACATGATTGTTAGGATGACGAGTGTAAATAAAAAGAGGTTGAAGGGTATTGATGAGAAGTGATGAATGTGTCCTCTCCTTAATTAGCAGCATGTTTGTGTTGCAACACTAGAGGAGGATGGATCAAGTTGATAAGGTACAGATATCATCAGCTTGTGAGGCGATGATTCTTTCGTAAGGGGTTGTTATGGGAGAGATTTGGAACACGGTGGATTTGAGGAGAAGTTAGGACAAGGGCTGGTTTTTGAAGAAGGTAGAGATGAAGCTTGAAAAGGGGTGGGATCCTATCTAGTATTTGCAAGCCGATGGTCCATTGAGACTCGAGAGGAATGAACAAGATAGTGGATGGAAGCAATGAAGAGATAGAAAAGGAAGAGGTGATGATGATGAGGTGATGGAGCCAAATGAGAGATGGATAAAAATAAGAAGTGGGCAAAAAAGTTAGATTGGATGTCGCAAGGAGCATTAGTGATTTGAGAGAAATGATGATTGGGAAGTGGATGTTGGAGTTAGACATCTGCGAAAGCACACAAATAGCACAAGGAAGAAGAAGAAGCTTCGAGCACAACACACAATACTGAATGTATTACCACTAGAATGTACAAAGATAAGCAACCCATTAGGGCTATAGGCATGTATACAAGGGGGGGGGGGGGACCTCCTAAAGAGGGAAAAAAGTGCCCGGGCAGTCCTAGTGTGTTCACATACATCACTACCTATATATCAACAAATCCCCCCTGGGAGTGATGCAGTGAACAAGGAGCTGAAACTCATGTGTAAGGAAGTGCCAAGCTATGTGGAATCAATCCACAAAAGAAAGTAAGCCCAAATCTTTGTGGAAAGCTTCAGAATTCTCCCTAGGCAAAGCCTTCGTGAAAAGGTCTGCAATGTTCTCCTATGTGGGCATATGTGCCAAGCTGATCTCCCTAGTAGAGAACCTCTCCCTGACATAATGTTAATGCACCTCAATGTGCTTAGTGCTAGCATGGAACACAGGGTTCCTCGCAATTGCCAATGTGCTCTGACTATCAATGAAGATGGTGGTGGCAGAAGAATAACCAACACCCAAATCAGCCATAACTTGTTGAGCCAAGATATGCATGAGCTACCAAGCATGAAGCAAAAACCACTAGTGAACACAGGAGTGTCATAGCGACCAACCCAATTAGAGTCAGAAAAAGCATGCAAATCTGGCGGTAGTGATAGCCCCTTGGGATAAACAACCTTAATATCCAGGTACCACTCAAGTAGCGAAAGATGCACTTAACTGCCTGCCAATGCTTAACACCTGGGCAATGCATAAACCTAATCATCTGTGAGACAACAAACTAAATATCTAGCGGAGTAATGCATAAGTAAATCAAGCACCCAATAGCGTGCTGATAGAGAACAACATCAAATGCATCTCCAACATCATGAAGACTCAATCATAAACCTGTCTCCATAGGAGTGGCAATAGGTTTACAGTCTTCAAGGCCAAAACGCTGCAATAATGTGTCAATATATTTTGTTTGACACAAAGCCATTCCACCATCAACATGCATAAACTGGATGCCCAAATAATGATGCAAATGCCCCAAATAAGTCATCTCAAATGAGGCATGTAAACCAGTCTTGAAATCAGCAATATGCTTCTCATGAGGACCAGTGAGCAACATGTCATCAACATACACAACAATGATAAGAAGCACATCATTAGCACGCTTAACATATAAGGTCCTTTCAGTTGGATTGTTCTCAAAACCATGTGCAATCAGATAGGCATGTATCTCTTCATACCAAGCACGTGGTGCTTGCTTTAAACCATATAATGCCTTCTTTAACCTGCACACTTGGTTTTCATGCCCTTTCTACACAAGGCCACAAGGCTGAAAAACATACACTTCTTCATGCAAGTCATCATTCAAAAATGCACTTTTAATGTCCAACTGATGTACATTCCAACCATGATAGCTGCAAGTGCACAGATGCTACGAACAATAGTCATTCTGCAAGTAGGACAAAGGTTTCATCAAAATCAATGCCTCTTTCCTGTGCATAACCCTTAGCAACAAGCCTAGACTTATACCTATCAAATGTTCCATCAGGTTTATGCTTCAGCTTGTATACCCACTTAGTGCCCATGGCCTTCTTGCCAAGAGGCAAGTCACATAAAGACCAGGTACCATTTTTCATGATAGCATCATATTTAGATTGCATTGCAACCATCCAATGTTCAGAATTTTGTGCTTCATCAAACAAAACAGGCTCAGTCTCATCATAGAGACTAGAGGCAGCCATAGCATAGCAATCTGATGCAAAAGAGGCACTTTGAGAGCTCGAACGAGTATGGTATGATAGAGCTGTATCTAATTTGCTATCACGTAAAGTCTGCACCAACCATTTTGGCACAATTTTTGCCTCCTCAATATCAACCCTCTCATCAGCAAGTGCATCATGTAAATCTGCATAAAAAATAGAATGATTTGCATCATCACATGAAACCTCTAAAGGCTAAGAAGTTGCCTTGTTAGGACCAGCACTAGAATATCCACCTATAAAAAGAGGTAGCAAAGTATCATACACGTCTTTGGAGCTAACATATGTCTTCTTTGTACATGAAAGTAAAGGCTGAATAGCATCTTCCACAAAAACAACATCATAGCTAACCAAAATGCATTTAATTTGTGGATGATACAGACAATAGCCTTTTCTTTCAGAACTGTACCCAACAAAAATACATTTTACTGCTTTATCATCCAATTTCCTGCGATGTTGTTCAAGCACTAATGCATATGCTACACAACAAAAAACATTCAAATGAGCAACAGATGGCTTGCGACCATGCCAAGCCTCATATGGAGTGATAGACTGTAGTGCTTTAGTGGGACACCTGTTAAGTACATATGTTGCACACATGACAGCCTCAAGCCAAAAAATATGGTAAAGTTTGACTCTTGACCATACACCTCACCATCTCTATGAGTGACTTGTTCTTCCATTCAGCAACTCCATTTTGTTGAGGTGTATATGGCACTATACATTGATGTTTTATCCCACGCTCAACCAAAAATGCGTTAAAGTTAGAAGACATATATTTCCCCCTCGATTAGAATGGAGGGTGCCCATTTTACATGCTGACAGATTTTCAGCCAAAACCAAAAACTATTTGAAGCACAGAAACACTTCGGACTTTGCTTTGAGTGGATATACCCATGCATGCCTGGAAAAATGATCAATGAAAGTCACAAAGTAAAGCTAGTTTCCAAAACAAGGTGTCTGCATAGGACCACATACATCACTATGTACAAGCTGCAATTTCTGAGTAGCCCGAACTGAACCATCTTTTGGAAATGAAGAACGGTGCATTTTGCCCAAAATACAGCCGTCACATACATGTTTATGGGGTGCCTCAAGTTTGGGCAAAGAGGACACCATTTCAGATTTCTGCAGGCATAGCAAACTAGCAAAATTCAAATGACCAAAGCGTGCATGCCAAAGCTTTGCATCTAACATAGCCTGAGAATCATGCACCATACATGCTGAATCATTCATAGATATTTTATAGCATATGAGCTTATATAGCCCACGGCATAAAATGTGAGAAGAAATAATGATGTCACCATTTGACAGATCACGAACTATACATCTATCATCAACAAATTTCACAACCAAGCCAATCTTGGCTAATGCAGAAACTGATAAAAAAATTTTCTTGATCCCTAAAGCATCCGACAAAGTGAAAGAACTACCATCAGTAGTAGTCAGAATGATCTTACCAACTCCCATGACATGATAAGAGGAGTTGTTCGTGCATGTGACATTATTCCCTATAGGAGCAGGCTTGAGTGAAGAGAAGAAACTGTGCTACAAGGTAATATGTTTGGTCGCCCTACTATCAAAGTACCAAACATCCGAATCTACTGCAGACATGCATTGATCATGAGAAGATGGGTCAAAAGTGCAAACAGTAGTAAACACCCATTCTTCTTCGTACACAAGATTAGTTGACTTTGTTTTCGGTGTAGAGACCTCTGCAACAACCATTCTGGTCTCTTACTTCTTTGCCTCTTTAGTAGCCATTTTTGGATAGCTCTTAATGACATGATCATTTGCTTTACAATAATTTGCATAACAATTTCTGCATTTTTTATTTCTTCTCATCTTTGTCTTCCTTCTTTGAATGTGCAAAATTAGCAGATTTCTTCTTACTAGTAGAAAAGCTCCATTTTCCTTTTCCCTTCTGACTAGCTAGGAAAGCTTGATCTGCAAGACGCATAATATACTTGTTCAACCTAGATTGATCTTCCTAGAATAGAACAAAAACTAACTCTTCAAATGTTAATGCATTTGGATTGCCTTTCATCATCAAATGAAGAGTAGAAGCAAAACTCTGATATGAGTCAGGAAAACCATTCAAAACAGTCTGCATAAGTGAACTATCGGGAAGGACTTCATCAGCAGAAACCAATTATTCCTTTAAATCCTTGATCTTTGTTAGAAAATTGTCCATAGAATCACCTTCATTCATGTGCTCACTCTCGAATTGTTTTCGGAGGTAAGCAAGACGAGCCTCATTCCTAGCCTGGTACAATGTGGTAAGTGTATCCCAAGCATCCTTAGCTATCCTACAAGAGCGAATGTGAGGGATAATGGCACGTTTGAGAGACAAGGCTATGAGTGCATGTGCCTGAGCATCTCTACCATCCCAATGAATTTGCTCTACAATAGGTGCAGCAGAAACCGCAACACAAATAAGAATTTGTAGAATATCACCATCTTCGACACCATCTACATCATCTTCAATACGTGTATTTGCAATACATGTATTCGCAGGTGTAACAGGATGTCTTTCAACACCTTGCACAATATTCCATAGTCCTTTTATGACTAATACGTGATGCATCATATAAGCAAACAATGGGTAATTCATACCATCCAACTTATCCTCAACACCCAACATAAAAAATACATCACTGCTTTCAGCCATCGCCACTGACTAAAATACCCTGATGCAAAAAAATGACTGTATCTGAAAAAGTTGAACAGAACTACCCAAATGCGTTTTGCTAGACCTGTAGCAGACTTTGAGATGCTTATATTGGTGAATCAAAACTGGTATATATTTTTGGCACAAAAAGACAAAATAGCCTACATAAGCACTATGATAGTGCGCTCAGAGATCGAAACGAGCTCAAATTGCAATTTCAACACCACAGAGCGAAGCCGTTTTGATCTCTGAAACACCCTGAGCATGCTCAAAAAATTTCGTGTGATTCTGAAACTGCAACCAGAGAGGTGTAGACGATGCCCTAGATGAAGCGGCAACTTGCTCTAATACCAATTGTTAGAGTTAGACGTCTGCAGAAGCACGCGAACAACACAAGGAAGAAGAAGAAGCTTGGAGCACAAAACACAATATTGAATGTGTTACCACCAGAATGTACAAAGATAAGTAACCTGTTAGGGCTATAGGTGTTATATACAAGTGGGGGAAAAAACCTCGTAAAGAGGGAAAAAAGTGCACTGGCAGTCCTAGTGTGTTCACACACATCACTACCTAAATATATCAACAGTGGATAGGAGACTTCCAAGTATGGAGGAGAAAAGCAAGAAGAGTTGATAAATATAAAGAGTTAGAGATAAGTGAGGGAACTTAAAAAAGTAAAAAAATCATTGAGTGCATGAGAGAGTTGTAGGAATTGTTACCTTCACAGCTAATGGGTGAAAATAAATGAGGTTGGAAAAGTTTTAAAGAGACAAGTGTTGAGAGCTAACTAGAGATAAGCAGCCCGAGTGGGGGTGATAGTCAAGAAGAAGATCAAGTGATGATTGAGGAGTTCAAATGAGAGCTAAATAGATGAGAATAGGTAAAAACCAAGAAGAAGAAGAAGAAGAAGAAGAAGAAGAAGAAGAAGAAGAAGAAGATGATGATGATGAAGAAGAAGAAGAAGAAGAAGAAGAAGAAGAAGAAGAAGAAGAAGAAGAAGAAGAAGAAGAAGAAGAGAAAAGAAAATCGGGGATGAATACAAGCAAATATTGGAGTTGGATGTCTGCAGAAGCATGCGAACAACACGAGGAAGAAGAAGAAGCTTCAAGCACAACACACAATATTGAATCTATTACCACTAGAATGTACAAAGATAAGTAGCCCGTTAGGGCAATAGGCGTATATACAAGCCAGGGGAAAAAACCTCCTAAAGAGGGAAAAACGTGCCTCGACAGTCCTAGAGTGTTCACACACATCACTACCTAAATATATCAACAAATCCACCCTAGGAGTGATGCGGTGAACAAGGAGTTGGCACTCATGTATAAGGAAGTTCCAAACTATGTGGAAATCACTCCACAAAAGGAAGTAAGCCCAAAGCTTTGCGAAAAGCTTCAAAGTTTTCCCTAGGCAGAGCCTTCGTGAAAAGGTCTGCAATGTTCTCCTGCGTGGGAACATATGCCAAGCTGATCTCCACAGCAAAGAACCTCTCCCTAACATAATGATAATGCACCTCAATGTGCTTAGTGGGAGCATGGAACATAGGGTTCCTCGCTACTCCCAATGCGCTCTTACTATTAGTGAAGATGGTGGTGGCAGAAGACCAACCAACACCCAAATCATCCATAAGGCGTCTGAGCCACACACACTCAACAATCATTGTGAAAGTTGCCCTATACTCAGCCTCACAACAGGAAGTGGCCACAATATGCTGCATCTTGCTCAACCAAGGTATGCATGAGCTACCAAGCATGAAGCAAAAACCACTAGTGCACACACGTGTGTCATAGAAACCAGCCCAATCAGAGTCAGAAAAAGCATGCAAATCTGGCAGTAGTGATCCCCCCTTGGGATAAAACAACCCAAGTAGTCGAGTACCACTCAAGTAGCGAAAGATGTGCTTAACCGCCTGCCAATGCTTGACTCCTAGGCAATGCATAAACCTGCTCATATGTGAGATAGCAAACTGAATATCTGGCCAAGTAATGCATAAGTAAATCAAGCGTCCAACAGCCTCCTGATAGAGAACAACATCAAATGCATCTCGTGCATCATGAAGACTCAGTCATAAACCTGTTTCCATAGGAGTAGCAATAGGTTTACAGTCTTCAAGGCCAAAACACTGCAATAATGTGTCAATATATTTCATTTGACACAAAGCCATTCCACCATCAACACGCATAAATTGAATGCCCAAATAGTGATGCAAATGCCCCAGATCAAACATCTCAAATGCGGCATGTAAATCAGCCTTAAAATCAGCAATATGCCTCTCATGAGGACCAGTGAGCAGCATGTCATCAACATAAACCACAATGATCAGAAGTACATCATTAGCACACTTAACATATAAGGTGTTTTCAGTTGGACTTTTCTCAAAACCATGTGCAATCAGATAGGCATGTATCTTTTCATACCAAGCATGTGGTGCTTGCTTTAAACCATATAATGCCTTCTTTAACTTGCACACTTGGTTTTCATGCCCTTTCTGCACAAAGCCACGGGGCTGAAAAACATACACTTGTTCATGCAAGTCACCATTCAGAAATGTTGTTTTAATGTCGAGTTGATGTACATTCCAACCATGATGAATTGCAAGTGCACAGATGCTACGAACAATCGTCATACGACAAGTAGGAGCAAAGGTTTCATCAAAATCAATGCCTTTTTCCTATGCATAACCCTTTGCAACAAGCCTAGCCTTATACCTGTCAACTGTACCATCAGGCTTACGCTTCAACTTGTATACCCACTTAGTACCAATGGCCTTCTTTCCAGGATGCAAGTCACATAAAGACCAAGTACCATTCTTCATTATAGCATCATATTCAGATTGCATAGCAGCCATCCAATGTTTAGAATTTTGTGCTTCATCAAATGAAAGAGGCTCATTCTCATCACAGAGATTAGATGCAGCCATACGAATCTGATGCAGCTTGAATGAGTACGGTATGATAGAGGTGCATCTAATTTGCTGTCACGTAAAGTCTGCACCAACCATTTTGGCATAGTTTTTGCCTCCTCAATATCAGTTCTCTTATTAACAAGTGCATCTTGTAAATCGGCATCAGAAATGGGATGATCTGCATCATCACATGAAACTTGCAAAGGTTGAGAAGTTGCCTCATTAGGACCAGCACTAGACTCTCCACCTGCAAAAAGAGGTAGCAAAGTATCATACATGTCTTTGGAGCTAATAGATGTCTCCTTAGTACATGAAAGCAATGGCTGAATATCATCTTCCACAAAAACAACATCATGGCTAACCAAAATGTGTTTAGTCTGTGGATGATACAGATGATAGCCTTTACTTTCATAACTATACTTAACAAAAATCCATTTTACTACTTTATCATCCGATTTTCTATGATGTTGTTCAGGCACTAATGCATATGCCAGACAACCAAAAACACGGCCTGCCAATGCTTGACTCCTAGGCAATGCATAAACCTGCTCATTTGTGAGATAGCAAACTGAATATCTGGCCAAGTAATGCATAAGTAAATCAAGCGTCCAACAGCCTCCTGATAGAGAACAACATCAAATGCATCTCGTGCATCATGAAGACTCAGTCATAAACCTGTTTCCATAGGAGTAGCAATAGGTTTACAGTCTTCAAGGCCAAAACACTGCAATAATGTGTCAATATATTTCATTTGACACAAAGCCATTCCACCATCAACACGCATAAATTGAATGCCCAAATAGTGATGCAAATGCCCCAGATCAAACATCTCAAATGCGGCATGTAAATCAGCCTTAAAATCAGCAATATGCCTCTCATGAGGACCAGTGAGCAGCATGTCATCAACATAAACCACAATGATCAGAAGTACATCATTAGCACACTTAACATATAAGGTGTTTTTAGTTGGACTTTTCTCAAAACCATGTGCAATCAGATAGGCATGTATCTTTTCATACCAAGCATGTGGTGCTTGCTTTAAACCATATAATGCCTTCTTTAACTTGCACACTTGGTTTTCATGCCCTTTCTGCACAAAGCCACGGGGCTGAAAAACATACACTTGTTCATGCAAGTCACCATTCAGAAATGTTGTTTTAATGTCGAGTTGATGTACATTCCAACCATGATGAATTGCAAGTGCACAGATGCTACGAACAATCGTCATACGACAAGTAGGAGCAAAGGTTTCATCAAAATCAATGCCTTTTTCCTATGCATAACCCTTTGCAACAAGCCTAGCCTTATACCTGTCAACTGTACCATCAGGCTTACGCTTCAATTTGTATACCCACTTAGTACCAATGGCCTTCTTTCCAGGATGCAAGTCACATAAAGACCAAGTACCATTCTTCATTATAGCATCATATTCAGATTGCATAGCAGCCATCCAATGTTTAGAATTTTGTGCTTCATCAAATGAAAGAGGCTCATTCTCATCACAGAGATTAGATGCAGCCATACGAATCTGATGCAGCTTGAATGAGTACGGTATGATAGAGGTGCATCTAATTTGCTGTCACGTAAAGTCTGCACCAACCATTTTGGCATAGTTTTTGCCTCCTCAATATCAGTTCTCTTATTAACAAGTGCATCTTGTAAATCGGCATCAGAAATGGGATGATCTGCATCATCACATGAAACTTGCAAAGGTTGAGAAGTTGCCTCATTAGGACCAGCACTAGACTCTCCACCTGCAAAAAGAGGCAGCAAAGTATCATACATGTCTTTGGAGCTAATAGATGTCTCCTTAGTACATGAAAGCAATGGCTGAATATCATCTTCCACAAAAACAACATCATGGCTAACCAAAATGTGTTTAGTCTGTGGATGATACAGATGATAGCCTTTACTTTCATAACTATACTTAACAAAAATCCATTTTACTACTTTATCATCCGATTTTCTATGATGTTGTTCAGGCACTAATGCATATGCCAGACAACCAAAAACACGTAGATGAGCAACAGATGGCTTGTGATCATGCCAAGCCTCATATGGAGTGATAGACTTCAGCGCTTTAGTAGGACACCTATTAAGTACATATGTTGCACACATGACAGACTCAAGCTAGAAGCTATGTGGTAAATCCTGACTCTTGACCATACACCTCGCCATCTCCATGAGTGACCTGTTCTTTCATTCAACAACTCCATTCTGTTGAGGTGTATATGGCACTGTACACTTGTGTTTTATCCCAAGTTTAGCCAGAAATGCATTAGATCAGAAGACATATATTGCCCTCCTCGATCAGAACGGAGGGTGCCCATTTTACATGCTGACAGATTTTCAGACAAAACCAAAAATTGTTTGAAGCACATAAACACTTTGGACTTTTCTTTGAGTGGATATACCCATGCATGCCTGGAAAAATCATTAATAAAAGTCATGAAGTAAAGATAATTTCCAAAAGATGGTGTCTGCATACGACCATAGACATCAGTATGAACAAGCTGCAATTTCGGAGTAGCCCGAACTGAACCATCTTTTGGAAATGAAGAACGCTACATTTTGCCCAAAATACAGCCTTCACATACATGTTTATCGGGTGCCTCAAGTTTGGGCAAAGAGGACACCATTTCAGATTTCTACAGGCATAGAAAACTAGCAAAATTCAAATGACCAAAGCGTGCATGCCAAAGCTTTGCATCTGACATAGCCTGAGAATCATGTACTGCACATACCGAATCATTTATGGATCTTTCATAGTCTATGAGCGTATACAGCCCACGACATAAACTGCCACAAGCAATAATCACAACGCCATTTGAGAGATCATGAATTGTACATCTGTCATCAACGAATTTCACAACCAAGCCAATCTTGGCTAATGCAGAAACTGAAAACAGATTTTTCTTGATCCCTGGCACAAACAAAGCATCTGACAAAGTGAAAGAACTACCATCAGTAGCAGTCAAAATGATCTTACCAACTCCCATAATAGGATAGGAGGAGTTGTTAGTGCATGTAACAGTATTTCCTATAGGGGCAGGCTCGAGTGAAGAGAAGAAACTGCACTGCAAGGTAATATGTTTGGTCGCCCCACTATCGAAGTACAAAACATCTGAGTCTACTGCAGACATGCACTACTCATGAGAAGATGGGTCAAAACTACAAACAGTAGTAAACGCCCATTCTTCATCCTGCACAAGATTAGTAGACTCTGTTTTCGGTGTAGCCAACAACCATTCTAGCCTCCTTTTTCTTTGCCTCTTTTGTAGCCAGTTTTGGACAGTTCTTCATGATATGATCATTCCCTTACAGTACTTGCAAAACAATTTCTGCTTTTTTGGTTTCTTCTCATCTTTATCTTCCTTCTTCGAATGTGCAGCATTTGCAGATTTCTGCTTACTAGTAGAAGAACTCCATTTTCCTTTACCCTTTTGACTGCCAGGAAAGCTTGATCTGCAACATGCATAATAGACCTGTTTTTCCTAGACTGATCTTCGTGCAACAGAACAGAAACTAACTCCTCAAATGACAAGGCATTTGGATTGCCTTTCATCATCAATCAAAGAGTAGAAGCAAAACTCTGATATGAATCATGAAGACCATTCAGAACGGTCTGCAGAAGTGAGCTATCTGGTATAACCTCATCAGCAAAAATCAATTGTTCTTTCAAATCCTTGATCTTTGTCAGAAAACTGTCCATAGAATCACCTTCATTCATGTGCTCACTCTCCAACTGTTTTCGGAGGTAAGCAACACGAGCCTCATCCCTAGCTTGGTACAATGTGGTAAGTGTATCCCAAGCATCCTTAGCTATTCTGCAAGAGTGAATGTGAGGAATAATGACAGGTTTGACAGACAAAGCTATCAATGCATGTGCCTAAGTATCTTTGCCATCCCAACGAATCTGCTCTACAGTAGGTGCAACAGAAACCATAGCACGAACAGGAACATGTAGAATATCATAATCTTCGATACCTTCTGCATCAGGTTCAGTACATGCAGTTGTAACAGTTATAGGTGTGATAGGACGTTTTTCAACACCCTGCACAATGTTCCATAGTACTTTTGCAACCAATACATGTTGCATCATATAACCCCATAATGGGTAGTTGGTACCATCCAACTTATCCTCAACAGCCAACATACGGAATACATCACTACTTTCAGCCATGGCCGCTGACTAAAATACCTTGATGCAAAAAATTGACTATATCTCAAAAAGTTGAATAGAACTAACCAGACAGATTCTACTAGACCTGTAGCAGACTTTGAGACGCTTATAATGGTGAACCGAAACTGGTATATACCTTTGGCACAAAAAGATGAAATAGCCTGCATAAGTGCTGTGATAGTGCGTTCGGAGTCCAAAACGAGCTCAAATCACAATTTTGGCACCACACAGCAAAGCTGTTTTGATCTCGAAAACACATTGAGTATGCTCACCAAAATTTGTGTGATTCTGAGATTACAACTGGAGAGGTGTAGACGATGCCCTAGATGAAGCGACGACCTGGTCTGATACCAATTGTTGGAGTTAGGTGTCAGTGGAAGCATGCAAACAGCACAAGGAAGAAGAAGAAGCTTGGAGCACAACACACAATACTGAATGTATTACCACTAGAATGTACAAAGATAAGTAGTTCGTTAAGGCAATAGGCGTATATACAAGTCGGGGAAAAAAACCTCCTAAAGAGGGAAAAAAGTGCCCCGACGGTCCTAGAGTGTTCACACACATCACTACCTAAATATATCAACAACAAAGGGGAGAGTTAGTTTAGGAAGTGAAAGAAATAAGAATTCAATAGGTTTAGTGAGAAAAAGAAAAGGTGTAGAGAGAAAGAAAATGAGAATCTATTGTAGTGTTTGAATTACACGAAATGATTGTGAAATGCAAATAATGATTAGAGGTAAAGTAAAATGATGGTTCATGTTCTTGGTCTCCAGTGACACCAAGTGAAGAGATGGAGAAATGATTGAGTTTTTCAAGAGCAAGTGCTCCATTGTATGGGTGTTCTTTGAGATGTGTATGATTAGGTATGCCATTGGCAAGAATAGCTTAGGTTTGACTAGGGTTTGCTTAATTGGAATTGCAAGTTTGAGGTGTGAGGATGGATGGATCACATTGTGTTGCAAACATAGGAGATTAAGTGATACTTTTAGAGGCTGCAGATTCATGAGATGGTTAGTATGTGTGGGTCTTAAGGGAAAGAGTTGACTATAGTGTGTAGTGGCTGAATTTTAGCTCGAGTAGCAACAGAGAGATGGTACGGTTCATCGAGATGTCCACAGGGGATGATATATATGTGTGTGCTTTATTGGGTTGGTTAGGACATGAAGCCCTTTCTTTTGTCTCTTAATTCTCGAGAATTTGGAATTAAAAAAAAAGGTGTATATATGTGTGTGTTGTCGGTGCGCTATGGTGGGCTCGTAGGCGGTTGGAACAATCTTTATTGGGTGATCGAGGCCATGAACTGATGCTAGTTTTGCCATCGGCTCAACCTTTATGTTACTAAGTGCCTATGTGGGCCGATAGGCAGGTGGTAAAAGCCACGAGCCGATGTCGATTTTTCATAGGGCTAGCATTGTTCGTCACGTGCTACGTAGAGTTAGAAGTTATCTGTCTCATTTCCTTTCACTTGAATTTTCTACTTGGGACCAAGAAACTCATTCCCTAGAAGTTTCATCCACTATTCATTGTGCATATGAAGGAAGAAGATATCGGCAATCATTTCAAAAGACAATAGTTGTAATGACTAGGAAGTTAATGGTGTTAAAGTTTTTGTGACTCATTCTAATTTGTTGTATAGATGTTGTAACAAAGTATCCTTGTTTTGAATGTCAACCTTCATAATATTCCAAAGGAAAAAAAACAAAGGAACATACGATGTTAAACTTGTGATGCTTTATGACTGCATTCTCATGAACTAAGTCAATCAAAACATCTAGAGTCATTTTGGGTGTCATAGTATGATGCATGGTGCAAAAGATTCTCTCGAATTTTCTTCTTGAATATGTTTGCGTATGCTAGGGTGATGAGTATGACGCATGCACGATTGTGTGTTTGTTTATGCATGTGAGTGAGTGTCCCCATATGTGTGCCCATATGTATGTGTAAAAATTTGTGTGGGAGAAAGCAAAGGCAAGTGCATGTGTAAGTGATAGAATGTATGAAAGAGAAAGTGTGCAAGAGGTGAGAAATATGTGCGGCTAGGGTGAGGCATTGGAAGAGAAAGGAGGAAGAGGGAAAGAGTGAGAGAGGGCAAAGTAGAAGTATGGAATTTGGAAAATACTAGAAAAAAATTTGGCTTTTGCTTTGGATTGGAGATCCAAGCCCTTCCCATATTAAGGCTGAAGCAAAGCCAAAGATTGATGTACACCTGGTTGAAATTTTGGATTAAGATTTGGACATGATGGTACCATCCAAAAAGATTTGGATCTACTCAGGACCAGAAAAGCGAGTCCAATTTGTGAACATTTTTGGCTTAAGGGTAAGAGAAACTTGCAAGATACGAGAAATTGAGCAGATATAGCAAAGTTAACAACAATTAATTGCATATTTTCTTGGGTTCAAGAGCTTATCCACTCCATGTGCAAGTGCTGAAAATTTAGTCCATGTGCTCTGGGAAATTTAGTTGTCTTTCCAAGTGAAATAGTAGACTAAATCAAAAGTAGACCATTTTCTTAAAAAATAGACTACTTTGAAGTAAGTAAACTAATTTCATAAAAATGGTGAACTTTTGAGATAATTTGACTACTTGTAAAAAAAAGACAACTTTTGAAATGAGAAATAGTCGACTAAACAATAGACACTACTTTGAGAGAATGGCCAACTTATGAATTTAGACTACTTAGGGAATTGGTGAAATGTGAAGTTAGGCAACTTAGGAAATTAGTGAAATGGAAGGAAATTGGTGAAGCAGAAATTAGGGACTTAGGAAAGTGGCGAAGTAGGAAATTAGGCAACTTAGGAGATTGGGAATTCTGCCTCCCCCTTTTCTTCATCTTACTGCTCTTTGCTTCTTCTCTTCTCCTCTGGAAATTGAGGTAATATTTCTTGTACTTGACTTCTGCATCTCAGAAAGCAAAACATAAGATACATTATATTAAGGGTGTATCAGAGTACCCCGCTATAATAAGATCATTTTAACTATTGCATCCATCAACATGTAAAATGGGACCCTCCATTCCGATCGAGAGGGCAGATATATGTCTTCTGATTTTAATGCATTTCTGGCTGAATGTGGGATAAAACATCAGTGTATAGTGCCATATACACCTCAATAGAAGAGAGTTGCTAAAAAGAAGAACATGTTCCTCATGGAAATGGCTTTATCAAGAGTCAGGCTTTATCACATAGTTTCTAGCTTGAGGTTGTTATTTGTGCAATATATGTACTTAACAAGTGTCCCACTAAAGCATTGCAGTCTATCACTCCATATGAAGCTTGGCATGGTTGCAAGCCATCTGTTGCTCACATGCACGTCTGTGGTTGTCAGGCATATGCATTAGTTCCTGAACAACAAGGCAAGAAATTGGATGATAAAGCAGTGAAATGTATTTTTGTTGGGTATAGTTCTGAAAGGAAAGGCTATCGTCTATATTTCCACTTACTAAATGCATTTTGGATAGCCATGATGTTGTTTTTGTAGAAGATGCTATTCAGCCATTAGTTTCATGTACTAAGGAGACATCGATTAGCTTCAAAGATATGTATGAAACTTTGTTGTCCTTTTTTACAGGTGGATAGTCTAGTGCTCATCCAAACAAGGCAATTTCTTAGCCTTTATAGGTTTCATGTGATGATGTAGATCATTCTATCTCTGATGTAGATTTACAGCATGCACTTGTTGATGAGAGAGCTAATATTGAGGAGGCAAAAGCTTTGCCAAAATGGATGGTGTAGACTTTGCATGATAGCAAATTAGATGCACCTCTATCATATCGTACTCATTCAGGCTCTCATAGTGCTTCTTTTGCATTAGATTGCTATGCTATGGCTGCCTCTTTGTGATGAGAATGAGCCTATTTTGTTTGATGAAGCACAAAATTTTGGATGGCTGCTATGCAATCAAAATATGATGCTATCATGAAAAATGGTACCTATTCTTTATGTGACTTGCCTCCTAGCAAGAAGGCCATTGGCACTAAGTCGGTATACAACCTAAAGTGTAAGCATGATGGAACAGTTGACAGGTATAAGGTTAGGCTTGTTGCAAAAGTTTATGCTTAGGAAAGAGGCATTGATTTTGATGAGACCTTTGCTTCTACATGCCAAATGACTACTCTTCATAGCATCTATGCACTTGCAATTCATCATGGATGGAATGTACATTAATTGGAAATTAAAACTGCATTTCTCAATAGCGACTTGCATGAAGAAGTGTATGTTTTTTAGCCCCGTGGTTGTATGCAGAAAGGACATGAAAACCAAGTGTGCAGGTTGAAAAAAGCATTATATGGTTTGAAGCAAGCATCACGTGCTTGGTATGAAAAGATACATGTCTACCTGATTGTGCATGGTTTTGAGAATAGACCAACTGAGAGCACCTTATACATTAAGCATGCAAATGATGTGATTCTGATCATTGTTGTCTACGTTGATGACATGCTACTCACTGGTCCTATTGAGAAGCATATTGCTGATTTTAAGGCTGATTTGCATGCCTCATTTGAGATGTCAGATTTGGGCGCTTGGATCATTATTTGGGCATTCATTTTATGCAAGTTGATGGTAGAATAGATTTGTGTTAAATAAAATATATTAACACATTATTGCAGTGTTATGGCCTTGAAGACAGTAAACTTATTGCCACTCCTATGGAGACATGTTTACAATTGAGTCTTCATGATGTTGGAGATGCATTTGATGTTGTTCTCTATCAGCAAGCTATTGGATACATGATTTACTTATGCATTACTCGGCCATATATTCAGTTTGCTATCTCAGAGATGAGCAAGTTTATGCATTGCCCAAGCATCAAGCATTGGCAGGTGGTTAAGCGCATCTTTCACTACTTGAGTGGTGCCTGGCTACTTGGATTTTTTTATCCCAAGGGGGGATCACTACTGCTAGATTTACATGCTTTTTTTTTACTCTATTTGCATATGTGCCCACACATGAGAACATTGCAGACCTTTTCACAAAGGCTCTACCTAAAAAGAAGTTTGAAGCTTTCTGCAAAGCTTTGGGCTTACTTCTTTTTGTGGATTGATTCACATAGCTTAGAACTTCCTTATACATGAGTGCCAACTCCTTGTTCACCACATCACTCCCAGGGGGGATGTGTATATATTTAGGTGGTGATGTGTGTGAACACACTAGGACCATCGGGGAACTTTTTTCCCTCTTTAGGAGGTTTTTTTCCCCCAGCTTGTATATACACCTATAACCCTAACGGGTCACTTATCTTTTTACATTCTCTTGGCAATACATTCAATATTGTGTGTTGTGCTCCAAGCTCCTTCTTCTTCTTCTTCTTCTTCTTCCTTGTGCTCTTTGCATGCTTCCATAGACCTCAAGCTCCAACACATACATCATGAATAGATGGCCTATATCACTTATACATCATTCAACCCAAAAGGAAGCATGGAGTGGAAAACGTTCCATTTCACATGTTAGAATCTTTTCTTGTGTATGCTATGTACATGTACCTCAAGAGTTGAGGTCAAAGTTAGATGCCAAATCCGAAAAGGTGTCCCTTTGTGGGATATTATATGGAACAAAAGGGGTATAAATCTATAATCCCATCACTAAGGATATTAAGCTAAGTATGGATGTTGACCTTGATGGTTTGAATCTGATATACATGCACAAGTTCATTGCAGGTTGAAGAAATAGGTGAGATAGATAAGGAAAATGATGATAAAGTTCAAGAAAGCATGGATTTAAGTGGTCAAAGCAACTCATCCAACACAAGGACACCCTCACCATGGAGTGAAAGGCTTAGGGAAAGAGATATGAGCTCTAAAAAAAGCAAAGTCAAAGGCAAAGAGAAGATTGGAAATGAAGAAGGAAGCTATGTGGATGAGAGCATGTTGGAAGATGATGAGATAGAAGATATTCAAACCTCGATAGTGGCAAAACAAAGAAAAAAGCTGGCAACCACACCAAACGCAAGTAAAAGAGGGTCCTCAAGAATAAGATATCTAGTTTGAAGGTTAACATATGATCATTCCATTGCAAAGCATTATGCATACATGGCTCACATAATCAAGGACAAAGAATTGGCAAGCTATGAAGATGCTAAGGATTGCAAAGAATGGGAAGAGGCAATGAAGGAAGACCTCAAGGCACTTGATGAAAACAATACTCGAAGCTTGTTATTTGCTCAAAATGGCATGAATGTGATAGGTAATAACTGGGTTTAAAAAAATTAAAAGAAAATCATATGGTTTTATTTTTTAGGCACAAAGAAAGGTTGGTGAGGAAAGGCTTCTCCCAAAGCTATGGGATAGATTATGATGAAAATTTCAGCCCTATAGCCAAGATGTACAAGATGCCCAAATCACGTTTGCAAGTGAAGGAAAGCATTATATGTAATAAAACAAGCCCGAAGGACATGGAATCAGATGTTAGTGGATTATTTATCAAGTTGTGGATACAAAGAAAGTGTTGCAGATCCATCACTTTGCCTGAAGATGCAAAGAGACAAGATGGTATACAAATGCATATATCTCGACAATTTGATCATCAAAGGAAGTGATATTGAAGGTATTAAAGATATAAAATCAAAGCTGGGAAAGGAATTCAAGATATCTGATCTTGGAACACTAAAGTGTTTCTTGAGAATAGAGGTAATCTATGCACACAATGGCATCTTCTTGATTCAAAGAAAATACTTGTTGGATGTGCTATATAGGTTTGGTATGAGTGGTTATAACCCAGTTTCTCAGCCCATGGAGCCCAATACAAAGTTGGTTGCAGGTCAATGAGAGGCTATGCACAATATTACACTATATAGAAGCATAATTTTTCATTAATTATGCTACATACATTATACAAGATCTTGCATACGTAGTAGGTGTACTCTCTCAATTTCTACATGGCCCCACTCATGAGCATCTTATGGCAGCAAGAAAAGTGCTTAGACATTAGGAAAAAAGGTGAACCCTGCATGGGCCTTTTAGCTTAAGGAGTGATTAGTGATGGACCAATCAGAAGAGGGCAGTGGCCACACTCTATACCATATAAAATACTAGGCTGAAGGGGGAAGAGGGGACAAGATTCCTCTATGTTCAGGATTGTCTTCTAGAGAGAGAAAAAAATCTTGTAATCAGGTTGGCCCCAAAAATTCAAAATTTTTTAAAAGTTGTAAAACTCATCAAAATACCATTAAATGACCTCCATATCACTTTTCAGGGTCAAAAGTGCTATTTTTGACTTCTAACTCAAAATCCGTGCATAATTTTGAGCTAAAAAAGTGACTTTTTTCAAAATAACTAAAAAAACTCTACTTTCCCTGTTCAAACTCCCATTTTCATACCCAAAACCCAAAAAGTCATATTTTTCACCTCTATTCCCTCCATACCATACAACAGAAGCATTGTTTCTCCTCCTACCATTTTGCCAACTTCTGCAACAATGACAACAACTCTTACTCCCATGGAAAGCTCTAGAGCTCGTAGGAGACCAAAAGACGAAGTTCACACAATGACATGCCACAACATCAAAACAATGGAAGGAAGTTGGCTACCACAAGAGTTTTGCAAAGGTGCATGGGTGTATATGCAGCCATCTGGACTTGGTCCTCATCGTGTTCGAGATCGTGGAAATTTGGATCTTCATTGGAAAGGTAAGCTCTTAGGCTTCAAGCAGCAAACACATGGTGGGATGGTTGCTATTGTACGACATGTCTTCACAGTTTCAACCATGAAGTTAGAAAACTCCAATAGAATTAGATATCCAATCCATTGTGAGTATTTCTATTTTTTCAATGCTTCGTGGTTAAATGTCTTAATTACTCATCTCATATGTTTTTCATTGCAAGAGTCATATTTCCTTCTAGTTTAGTGGAAGAGCAACCACTTCATAGTCTTACAGGAACTTTCAAAGCATTACATGCAGACATTGGGGCATTAGTGTTTCCAGATGTACCTCCTGCTAAACTTATTCATGAAAGGATCTTCTTTTGCACTCACAAGTACATTGTTCCTTCCACATATGGTGAATATGGAAGGTTGGAGATTATCAAAGTTGATTCTCTTCTTAGTTTAGAGTGGCCAAAACCTGATTTTTGGTCCATATCATCTTTCAAGCGTAAGATGGTGATGAACATACATAACTTTTTGAAATTCACATGAGTGTCTAGATCAATAGGTCTTCATTGGACTCTACCAATCCATTGCTTTGTTTTCATATTTCAAGGCATTCCTTTTGTAGAAACTCCTACAATGTTCCTATGTAAAGATATTACATACGAAGTAGTAGAAGGTTTGTTAGGGAAAAACTGGGGTTATGTAGAAGGATTGTCAAAAGGGGATAGATATCGTTGTAGAATTGGTGACACAGGTATAGGTTTTCACTATTTAAAACATCACACCTCTTTGTACATTAGATTTTATTATGAGCATTGGATGTGTAAACTAGGAGAGTGGATACCTTTGCAAAGCTCAGAGGGATCTTTAGCTTCATTTGAAATTAATGTGAAGTTACCAAACAGTGATATGGAGGTGGTTTTAGTTAATGAACACTAGAACTTGGCCAACTTGAGAGAGCACTTACTTATCATGGGATATGATGATCTTCATGATTTCAAATTTCGAATACAAGGGAACAAGGTAAGAGTTGTATTCCATATATACATATAGATATATATATATATCTTATTCTATCACTATTGTTCATGATTTCAAAATGTTTTACTCTTTTATGAATTTTCCACAGATTGGAAAGAGATTGGAAGAAAAAATCAAGGTTCTTGCAAATTGGAGCATAAAATTTTTCACATTTGCTTCAAGGATATTTTGGCCACATTCTACTTGTATCTATACATTCTCAAGGTTTTTCTTGAAAGAGCATTCTTATTGTTTATTTTCTTTGATGTGATCTCAAATGTCAAAGTTTTCCTTTCCAAGACTCTTATGTTTTAATCTAAGGAAAAGTCACTTCTATGAGAAAGTGGGACCCATCTCTTAAAAATTCTAGAAAAGTTATAAATAGGAGTCCTCTCTCCTCATTTGTCACTTTTGCAACTACATTGAGTGATAGAGCAGTCCGCATTTGCAAGCTATGGCTTCCACCTCTGTACCTACTAAGAGCGCACGCCATAAGTTTCTAGAATTTTTGGAGGATTCTGATTATAAAGGTCAACATGACCTATATGATCTTCTCTCCAAGGTTGCTGACCTCCATGGAACCGTGCAAATGAATGCCGATGCTTTGGAGGAGCTACTTCAATATATGCAAGTTCATATATTGTGTTTCTCCATCCAAATACCACCATATGATGGAACCTGGGTTCCATGTGACCTTCTCACCTACATTCACAAAGGTGATGAAGCATTTGCAAAACGATTGAAACGGTTCCAGGTAATTGCAGAGGAAGCAGGGCACCTTCTTGATGAAATTGTGCCTCTTATAAAGAGATTGAATAGGAAACGCAAGATGGGTGCAAAATATCTATCATTCATTGCTGCCACAATTTTCTTTGTGAATGAAGAACCAAAACCAATTCCTCATGAGATCCCTCATCTTCTTACAGGTGGTTTTGTCGATGATAAAAAGGAACCACCTCAAGAACCCTTGAATCTCCTATTAGAGAGAGAAGCTATTGAGAAAAATCATCCTCTTGGTGTGGATGATAAGTTGAAAGAAGTGCCTAAGCCATCCACCTCTTCGGAGCCAGAAGCAACTATTCCAATGGTGGAGATTGCAACTTTTTCAGTGGTTCTTGTCGAGGGACAAGAATATTTGTTTTTACATGATGTAGAGAAGGCATTCCGGCCACGGCTGGATGAATGTCTAAGTTTGTTTTGTACTTTGTCAGACTGTCCTTTGGATAGTACCTCTGACTTGTTGGAGAAAAAGTGTTTGCCATTTGGTGACTCAGTGGCGGACACAATAAAATTGGTTTGCAATTACATACTTACAAGTGAACATCAACATATCATAGAAGAACAATTTAATAATGCACAAGAAAGGATATTGGAATCAGAAGTTCCCGCCTCACTAGTAATCGAGCAAAGTGGGATGTCCCACTCCAGCATTAATTTACATCTTCAAGAGAGAGGAGAAGAAGAAGATAGAGTTCAAGATGTAAGTATCTTCAATTCATGTCATTCATTCTTACAAACACATGCAGCTACTAATCATAAAACTTTGTGTAGCAGGTGATTGAAGTCGACAAGTTTGCAGCAAGGAGTGGAGGTGATCAAGTGGCTCGTGGAGGTGGCTCATCCCTTGCAAACTACATTGGGAAACTTCCCAGGAACATTTTGTAATTATCCATAAAGAGTTCAGTCCTCAGGGCCACTTCATGACATGGTGTCTAAAGGCCTTAACTAAATTGCTTTGTTTATCAACCATTACGCAGGGGAGTAATTGTATCTTTTTAGTTAAGAAATCCCTTGTAACTACAACCTTAGGTTCCAACTTCTGTGGAAAGGTCTTAGGTCAAATAGGTATATCTCTAGGTAGGAGTTAGAAATGTTGATGAAATAGCAACCTCAATTTTGACTTACAGCCTACCCATGGCTTTGGAGCGTCGAAAGAGAGTCATTGAGAAACTCAAAGCCAATTGATGTAAACATTTGAATTAATATCAAATTTTCACTTTGCTTTATTTACAATTGTCTCAAGTCTTTCTTTTTTAGTATATTATCTAAAATTCTTTTGGACCTGCATGTAATGAATTGAGCATGACTTCTTTACTCTCATTTAAGGTCATCTAGGGCATTGGGAGGCCAAATAAAGCCCTGCCACAAAAACGTAGGAGAAGGCCCTGCAAAACGTTTGCAGGGCCTTCTCCCACGCTTCTGTGGCAGGGCTTTATTTGGCCTCCCAATGCCCTAGATGACCTTACATGAGAGTAGAACTACACTAAATGGTTGTTTTTAAGAATGAAAATTTTCTAAGTTTCAAAATGTTGTGCTCATATGTTTCAAAGATGTGTTTTTCATGTATGTATTTGGAAATTCATAGTGCAAGGTATAGGGAGGTCAAAAGTTGTCTATGTTCACTCCTCATGAACTAGTTTTACTCTTCATGATCCTTCATGTGAAAATAGGGCAATTTTACAAAGAAATAAGCCCTGCCACATAAACACGGGAGAAGGCCCTACAAAACGTTTGTAGGGCCTTCTTCCACGTTTCTGTGGCAAGGCATGGTTTTAGCATTAAATCAATATACAATGATCAAAACGACAAGATAAGAAAACAATCACTGATATATGAGAGATTATCACAAGAAAACACATGGAAATGTATAATGACTGCTCATGTTTCATTCTAAATAATGAGATTATAAAGAGAATAGAGGAGAAGTGCTCATGTTTCATTGAAAATGGCAGTATTTACAAAAAATCTATTGTCTGTAGAGATCAGTTACAAAACTTACTAATTCTCCTAGCTAACTGTATGTCCTTCAGTTGTATACTGACTCGCTTAGCATGGATGGCACACAGGTTGGAATCCTTGAGCATTGATATCAAATATGCTTCAGCTGCCTCTTGTAAAGCTTCTAAAGCTAGAGCTTGGATCCTTAACCCTGCACAATACCTTTGTAACTCTTCTTTAACCACCCTTGCAAAGGGTCTTCTAGGTATCAGAAGCTCAGCTGTCTTTTGATAGTGCCTTATCTCTGCAAATGCCTTTGTATATCTTCTTCTTCATTGTGGTGCTCTAGCTTGTGGTGGTGGTGGTCTTCGTTGGACATTTTCCTGTGGTCTTGGTTAGGGTGGTCTACGACGGGGTTGAAAGACTTTCTTCTTACGTTGCACACGTCTTGAGATTTCTCCTTGTTCAAGATGTTGTTGCTGGCTTTGCTCCCTCTCTTCATCATTTGGTATGGCCCCCTGATTTGTTGGTAGAGTCTTTCCTGCTACAATAACCCTATGATTTGTAGGTATATCTTGGTTAACCCATGGTGGCATTGTTTGACTCTCTCACTCGATTCTAAACATTGTTGAGACATATCCTCATGCTATCATCAGAAACTACCTGTCTGTGAGCACGCCCCTTCACCCTCGTCTTTGTTGCTCTATTTGGTGATGGAGGCTCATCATATGATGATGGTGGTGATTAGGGTTGATTTACGGCCTCTTCCCTAGATTGCCCATGTTCCACTTGTTCATGCAATTGTTCACTCCCAGAGGTATGACCACCACCTGTTTCCCGATGGGATGCAGAGCGCGAGACACTACGTGGCCTTTTGTGGTGATTCATCCATGGTGGCTTCTGAGTGCCTTGCACATAGGTAGGTTAATGGGATCCTTCCTTGCAGTTTGCTTTGTTCGAGCCATCCTCTATAGTGCTAGAATGTTGAAATGAGACAATGAGTCTCCTTTTATAATGTTTCACTTAAAAAGGTTCTGTTCACATCTGAATGGACAAAAAATAGTTAAAAAATTAAAAATTACCTTAAAAAATTGCAAACAAGAGATTAGTGTGTAGCAAACCTTATGAATTATTCAGAAAATGCCATGAATGTATTAAATGACTTCACTTCCATGATGAACCCTGTCGTGTTCTTGTAGCTCGCCATTGAGCATGATGTAAAGGTCCCAATGATGGCTTCCATTTTTCAACAGCTAAGTTGTGTTGATTAATTCTTGCAAGTTTTGCAACTTTCGACTCCGTGGCTCGTTCCATTGCATATGTCCTTGAAAGTGTAGTACGATAAAACCAATTAAACATCTCTTCCATATAGTTTGATTGCATTGCACCACCACCACCATGTCGTGTGTTCTTGAAGTAAACACCTCTAGCCTTGTAATGTGACTTCTCCATTCCTTGTGTACTAAAAATCTCCAACAAACCATATCGATGCATAAAAAATGCTCCATGTGCAAATAAAATATGCTGAAATGATATAAGTACATATAACACACTCTTATCAACAAGAAAATTGAAAAAAATAAGAAAACTTACAATGTAATGTGTAATATTTCTCTCTCCCCAAGATACGATGAAACACTTTGCAAACTCCATTAATGTATCTTGAAACAAGTGACGGTCATTTTCATTGGAGCTATTAAGACTCATTAAGCCTACCAACTTATCTAAGCACCAAACCTTCTTTCACCTATTACTAAGGTCAATTTGAGAATCATTATCAGTGCTAATCATGCACAAGTCTTTCCATAGCTCCCTGCATTCATTTTTCTTAGGGCTCATACCTCTTCTGAAAATTTTTCTTGCCTTCTTCCCTGTCATTGACACTTGTTGCAAACTATTTTGTGATTCACCAAGTTTTTTGACAACTAGAGTAACATTACCACCATGACAACCAATTGAATTAAGCAACTCTTCCAATTTTTTGATGGCTTCTACAGATTTATCAATTGGCTTCATGGAAAATGCATATTCTATGTGGAGCTTCAATAATCTATCAAATATTCTCATGAAAGCATGCAATGTGCAAAAGTGAACATTAACTAATGGAAATGGAATAATGGGATTCCAATCTTTATCTAATGTGTCACAGATAGGTATTTCTAACATTGGACACTTTAACAAAGGTCTATCCCATTCCGTACCTCGTGTACAAAATGGACATGGATAACGAGCAGATGCACCTTGCTTGCAACCTAACATGCATTTGATAGTTTTTTAAATCCCCACCCAAGTGCCAATCTATCTCAAAATTACCAAAGTTTTCTATGTGGAGCTTTGCACCATGAATTTGAGAAACTATTACTTTAGTGATCCATGGGGTCCTACTAAAAATCCATGAAAGAACATCATTGGATTCTTTAGGTACTTCAATAGCACCTAACCACCATATTTCTTTCTTAGATTGAACACTATATGTAGAGTTAGAGCTAGAGTTACTACTTTCATTAGATATGGCATTTGTCATAGCTTCATTCATGAGTGTCAAACTCAATCTCTCCATTCGTTGTCCCTTTATGATCTGGCATTCATCTAGATTCAATATAAACTTTAATTTTGTATTACAATCTGCATAAATTACCGAAATTTTTATAACACCAAAATACAATGTATATCAAGGTAACAATAGTGGACATACATGGTATAGTAGATTTGTAAAATCGAACCATTGCTTGTTGAAGCCTCTCCAAATCCACAAATATGTTGTTGTACTTTGTGTAAGGAAATCCATTTCCAGCTGCGCTTTTCAACTCTTTTTTGGATGTAGATAAATGATAAATAGACATAGGCATAATATCCTCTATATATAAGTAGTTCCCAAGAATACTAGCTATATCTTCATTGGACATTGACTTCTTAAGCGATACCTTGTAAGGAGATGGAAACATATTCTGCAAAATACCTTCTCTTTGTAATGAATGCTTCAAAAGGTTGTACAATGCACTGTATCCTTTAGTACTAATTCTTGCTTCATCACATACCATCTGCACATCTCTAGGAGTGATAATATCTTGTAACTTTTTTGTGAAATCTTTAATCACTTGCTTCTTGTATATATATATATATATATATATATATATATATATAAGTCTTTCAAAAAGAGAAACAAATACAAGCCAAACCTTATCACAAAAACTCGTCGTTTGCGTGCTCCACCACCAATTGAAAGAGAGTCAAAGGATGTTAATGATCGTCTCCTATGTCGGATCCCAAGTGGAGTCTCTCTCAAGTGTTGGACAATGTTTTTTAATTTCTCAATTGTTCTCTCCTTTTCTTCCATATGCTTTTCAAGCTCTGCAAGCTTTTCTTGTAAAGATATGATTGTGCTTTCTAAAGTGACCAACCTTGTATGATTTAGTTGATATTGTTGAATCCAATACTTAGTAATGACAGCTGAATGTGTAGATAATCGTTGACAATAACCTAAGAGCCCAGCTTTACCAGCACCGATGAACTGAAGTAAAGTTGAGAGGTTATGGAATGTTGGATGGTAAGAAGACATTGGATCAGGAGGGTATAATGAACCATGAGTCCAAAGATCAATATTCTTTTCTCCAGCTTCACGATGCTCATTTTGAGAGTTCACATCATTGTTGCACTGTGTATTTGGAGCAAACTCTCTGGGCACACGAACATGGATACTTGTTGATGCTGGGGCATGAGGATGTCCTAATGTGAGGTTTGTAATAGGTGTGAACACCATCTTTTCCAACAATTAGACAATACTGAGAAAGAGACCAGAAATTTGTCTGGAAGAGATGCTAGAGCGTGATTTTCTCAGGAAAATTTTGTTTTCTTGAATGTGGATGGGTCACAGTGTGTTTTTCCACTGAGAATAGCCAAAAATGATGAAATTTTGAAAAAGTCATTTTTTGGGTGGAGTATTTACGGATTTGATGATGTGGCACTCTACTTTTGGAGGGATTTTAAAAATATTACTTTTTCAAAAGGAAAATTAAAAACTAAACTAAAAAAAAGTCACTTCTGATATATATATTAAAAAATGAGCACTTTCAAGTAAATAAACACTGGAATTGAGACTTTGAAAAAAAAATCATTTTTTTATTCCCATACATGCTCGAGTTTGATGATGTGGAAAGTAGATTCCCTTTCTCTCTCTCTAATAGAAGAGAGAGAGGAGCCTAGTAAGCCTTAAAAAAAGCCTACTCTAGCCCACTAAAAAGTGCCCTATTAAATGCACTTTGTCCCCTTAAACAACAATAGAATTAGGCTTAATCCCTAAAAATTAGGGAACCTTACAAGGCCCATGCACAGTTCACCTTTTTTCCTAATGATACATCAATCACACCATCATCCAAGGTCTATTTTACTATTATCATGATGATATAAGTGTCAAAGGATATAGTGATGTTGATTGGGCAGGTAGCAAGGATGATCGAAGGAGTACATTAGGTTATGTTTTCATGATAGGTAAAAAGTGATCTCAAGGAGCTCTAAAAAGCAACCTATTGTTCCTCTTTCATACATAGAGGCTGAGTATAGAATCTACTTAAGGACCTTGAAGTGGAAGTGGAGGAGTTTCCTCTCTATGGAGACAACATTTCAAGCATCTACCTAGCTAAAAATCCCCACTCACTTTTGTACACACACACACACACTCTCTCTTATGCACACATGTGCTCGCACCCACAACACACACGGATACACACATTCATTCTATTACACACACTCTCTCTCTCTCTCATACACTTACTCTCACTCACTCTTTCTCACATATTCTCTCTCCTTCCATCAACCTCCATGTATTATCCTTTGTTACTAGCGTTCATATTTTAAGGGGAACAATTTAGTAGTCCAGTCACACAAATTGACCATTTTCATACAAGAGTTCGTGGTGCATAAATACTTTTAGACTTCCTCCAACACACACATATGAATGCACTTTCAAAATAAACTTTTGACTGGATTCTCTTGGTACAATGCATGAAGCAAAGACTTATTGAATACTAAAATAACATGCACACAAGTGTTTTGATCCCTCAGTATTAAACTTTTAACAGACTAACTTCATAAATTATAATGCCCAATTCAACACATCATTCTTTTTTGTTGCACACATCAAACATTACTACCAATCTTCGACTATCCATTGATCAGATGAAGCAGCACTAGAAACTTGATTGAGTTTTAGAATTCGGACTCGAAAACCAAAGAGAAGAAATGATGTAAGTAATTTTGCAAAGTGCACATTATGACTATAAGATCCTGTATAAAGGTTATGACTAATTCAAACATTGTAGTTTGCATGTTAAGACAGATAAATTAAATGAACCAAGAATTCCTTTTGTTTCTACGAGATCAAGAAAGGAAACTAAACTTTTTCTTTTATGTGCCGCTTACATGCTCAAAGTTCAATTTATTCTCGTCTCTTAGCCTTGAATTTGAAGTTAATCAAGACTTGCACAGGTGCATAATTAGGCTGAATATAATAGTGTGGAAACACATATCATCAAAGTTCATTAAAAGCCTGAGATAACAGTGGTTGCGGCTTAAGACATACAGGTTCTAAATGGAACCTTAACTCGTCCAAACATTGTTGTCCGAACACAACCTAAAGTCGCTTGATATTTCTAGTACTAGATTTAGAAGAGACACAAGGCATATCTGAGTGTTCTAACAATTCTTGCCTTCCATACAGAGTATATTTTCAGCACAAGAGTCGACAATAGGTGTGTTATTCACATTTCAACATAGTACTGCTAGAATAAAAATCACAAAATACACCCATTCAACCTGTGAGTTGTGTAAAGGCAAAATGAGCTTAACTGATTCAGGTAGCACATGCAGTCTTTGTGCAATTAGGCTCCAATGGAAGAAAGAAATGACAAACGGTACAGTAGGAGACAAACACACTACAACAGTGTACCTAGAAATATTAAGATAATACATATAAGTTAAAACTTTGATCCCTATCTTCTTCTCTTCAGAATAATCGGATTTCTCCCCCGACTCAAAAGTCGCACACTACTTGCCTCCAATCAAAGCTAAACTCTATCATCATTTTCATCCTGATAAGGCTCAAAAATTCTTGTTTTCCCAATTCCCTGCTGCTGATCGTCCTCGATACTTAACAGTCAACAGTCATGGAAGACGTGTGCGATGCCCAATATTCAGCAGCCTAATCACAGTTTCCTCCAGCTCTTCTTTTGCTTCATCCACACCCAACCACATTAGCAAAATGTGTCCATGTCACTTTGATCTTGATCCTTATCTTTTGTAGCCAAGGTGAACCTCCATATCCTTATCTTCTTCTCTTCATAGCAATCGAATTTCTCCCCCGACTCAAACGTCGCACACTACTTCCCTCCAATCAAAGCTAAAATCTATCATCATCTTCGTCCTGATAAGGATCAAATTCTTATTTTCCCAATTCCCTGCTGCTGATCATCCTCAAAACTTAACAGTCAACAGTCATGGAAGACCTATGATGACCAATATGCAGCAGCCCAATCACGATTTCCTCCAACTCTTCTTTTGCTTCATCCACACCCAGCCACATTAGCAAAATGTGTCCATGTCGCTTTGATCTTGATCCTTATCTTTTGCAGTCAAGGTGAACCTCCATATCCAGTCCGATGAGTCCAAGCAGAGCACAGAAGTCACTGAGTATATGCTATTCCCTGGGCATGATGTTGCACGTCATGCACGTATTCCCGCATCTCCGAGCGCCGCAAGCATACTCAAGGGCTAGGGCCATACTCCAGAAGTCCCTCCTCTCTCCCCAATATTTCTTTTTCTTTCTTCCCCAATTAGCTTTTGCTACCCCCCTCTTTGAAGGTCTTCACCTCTTCCTTTCCTCCTGGATTCTGATCTGCGGGAATCCCTCCTCAAGGATGATAGATCAATACGAGCCCACACTCTAGACCTCCTCCTCTACCGCTCTGTGATGTCCACATAGATAAATTATGAGCAGCTGTGACTTCTTCAATAAAATCCCCCTATGCCCCCGAGGAGTCGATGAGATTCATCAACAAAGCAATACCCTTCCTTCCCCGATTCATTCTCCTTCCCATTCTCTGAGAAAAAAAATGTGTTGATCCCCCTGTTGCTACTTCTTTCTAGACAACTCTACCCTGTGTCACCAAGCTTCCATACCTCAGCAAGATCAAACCAAACATCCACTCTAAGCATGTTCCTAAAAAAATAATAGTTCTTTGGCATTGGTATAACATCAACACACGAACTTGCGGGCCATTCTTCCCACACTACTTTAGAAAAAATGTGTACCTACTTTGCAAATGCTTTGATGTTCCTTAGTTTCTTCATCATAACAAGCTAAGAGGAAAACTTCATACAACCCTATCGTGGACTCTTCTTTTCCAAAGTTCACAGACAAAAATTTAAAGGAGTTGCACATTCTACCTTTTCCCTCTTTTTACCCAAGCATTGGTTCACTTGAGGGTTTATTCTTACAGCACACATTACAACAAAATTGCCACTTTCTTTAGTGATTACCTTTCCACTAGTCATCTCCTTTCGAATGAACTGCTTCTTTCTCTGATGTCGTAAAATGACAACTTGAGCAGCACTGCATAGTGAGGATGAATGTTCCCATTAATGAGTTTGACTTAGAGTGCCCCAACTGCCACCCATGGCTTCTTTTCTTCCATACAATCTCAATGAACTTCCCCAAGACTAAGAACTCTTGTTCCCCTTCTCCTCTCCTCCCTCATCTATGTTAGTAAGGTCTCAATGGCAAGACAATAGGTGTATATACAAGATAGGGGAAAAACTCCTAGAAAGGAAAAAAAGTGCTCCAGTGGTCCTAGTGTGTTCACACACATCACTACCTAAATATATCAACAAATCCCCCATAAGAGTGATGCGGTGAACAAGGGGCTGGCACTCATGTATAAGGAAGTGCCAAGCTATGTGGAATCAATCCACAAAAAGAAGTAAGCCGAAAGCTTTGTGGAAAGCTTCAAACTTCTCCCTAGGCAGAGCCTTCGTGAAAAGGTCTACAATGTTTTCCTAGGTGGGCACATATGCCAAGCTGATCTCTCTAGCAAAGAACCTCTCCTTGACACGATGATAATGCACCTCAATGTGGTTAGTGCGAGCATGGAATAGAGGGTTCCTTGCAACTACCAATGCACTTTGACTGTCAGTGAAGATGGTGGTCATAGAAGAGTGACGAACATGCAAATCAGCCATAACGTGTCTGAGCCGCACATAGTCAACAATCATTGTGAAAGATGCCCTATACTCAACCTCACAATTAGAAGTGGCCATAGTAGGCTGCTTCTCGATCAATCAAGATATGCATGAGCTACCAAGCATGAAGCAAAAACTAGTGGTGGACACACGAGTGTCATAGCAACCAGCCCAATCAGAGTCAAAAAAAGCATGTAAATCTAGCAGTAGTGATCCCCCCTTGGGATAAAACAATCCAATTAGCCGGGTACCACTTAAATAGCGAAAGATGCGCTTAACCGCCTTCCAATGCTTGACACCTAGGCAATGCATAAACCAATTTCTTGCATTGTTGTTCAGGCACTAATGCATATGCTAAACAACCAAAAACATGCACATGAGCAAGAGATGGCTTGCAACCATGCCAAGCCTCATATCGAGTGATAGAATGCAATGCTTTAGTGGGACACCTATTAAGTACATAGGCTGCACACATAACAGCCTCAAGCCAGAAACTATGTGGTAAAGCTTGTCTCTTGACCATACACCTCGCCATCTCCATGAATGATCTATTCTTCCTTTTAGCAACTCCATTCTATCGAGGTGTATATGACACTGTACACTCATGTTTTATCCCACACTTAGCTAGGAATGCATTAAAGTCAGAAGACATATATTCCCCCCTCGATCAAAATGTAGGGTGCCTATTCTACATGCTGATAGACTTTCAGCCAAAACCAAAAACTGTTTGAAGCACATAAACACTTTGGACTTTGCTTTTAGTGGATATACCCATGCATTCCTGGAAAAATCATCATGAAGTAAAGATAGTTCCCAAAAGAGGGTGTCTGCATAAGACCACAGGCATCACTATGAACAAGCTACAATTCTTGAGTAGCTTGAAGTGAACCATCTTTTGGAAAGGAGGAATGCTGCATTTGCCCAAAATACAGCCTTCACAAACATGTTTACTTGGTGCAGCAAAGCTATGGAAAAAGCTCGATATATCTACATTCCTAAAGGAATCTATGTCATAGTATTTTAAAGTAGAAAATTTATGTTTAACAATCATTCTTGGATCCATTGAAGATGAACGTCTATGGAGTAGCTTGACTTTCATAAGAAATTCTACGAAGAATAGATTTAATAAAAACTTGAATACATGTCTTAGATTGTTTGTTTCTAAGAGTGACCTTGAAACTTTTCCTTTCAAAGAAGATTATGCTATATGGAAAAGTCAATGCCAATGACGAAGTGAATGTGTAGTATCAGATGAGAGGAAACACATGGAGGCTATTGAACCTTTTAATATTTTTCAAATTGACTGGTTACAAAAAGGTATTTTATTATTTGATAGCTTTTTGAATATTATGATGGAGTATGCTTTATACTAACATTTCTTATTGTTTTGACAGGTTCCAAATTTATCGAGGACTTCAATCTTTGCCTATTTTTATTTTTTATTTAAAACTTAAATTATTGTTTTTTTTTGCATATTTGTTTGTTTGAGACACAATTATGAAATATCTCAAAAAATGAGATTCAATGGCTCCTAGTGTTCAATGTTCATGCCTATTTATGTATGTATGCATGTATGCATGCACTCATGCATGTGTCATGCTTGCATGTATGATCTATGTTTGCATGTGTGTGCATGTTTATATTCTTGTATTCTTGCATGTGTGTATGTTTGTATTCTTGTATTCTTGCATGTATGTATGTAATATGTATGTGTGTATGTATGTTTGGGTGCATGTGTGATGCTTGCATGTGTGTATGTTTGTATTCTTGTATTCTTGCATGTATGTATGTATGTATATGTGTATGCTTGGATGTACGTGTGATGTTTGTATGTATATATTATGTGTTTATTCATGCTTATATGTGTGTACATATGTGTGTACATTGAACAATCCTTTTAGGTATTTCAAGCCTTGCAAATTGAACATATTGAAATTCGGGACCTATCTTTGATTAGAAATTTGGTAATCTAATGTTGTTTCTAGATGTGTGTAGAAGTATGTATGCAGGTGTGTGTATGTGCAAGTGTGTGCAGGAGCTAGGTATGTAACCTCTAAACTGGATTCCTCTTATCTATTTGAAATCTTTGATCATGGTATAATTGATGGTTTTTTTGTTAAGAGAATTTTGACTCTGACTGCTTCCTTTGCATGAGTTATTTCTAGCCATAAGAACAGGTTTAATAAGATATAGAATCCAAAACATGCTCATGTCTTTCTCCTTTCAAATAACTAATGGTTTTTGTTCATTTCATTCTAGACGTAAAGTGGTTGCAACTGGCAAGCATTTTGTTGGTGATGGAGGCACTATTAATGGTACTAACAAAGGAAACAGAATATCCAACTTCAAGGGACTGTCTAAGAACCATATAAAACCATTTGTGTTAGGCACTGAGAAAGGTGTCATACTCCAGTTGGCATGGAGTAATGTTGCATTCCAACCACCCTTTTTTTTAGAGAGTACAATGAATTGGAAAGACGCACACACCCAACCTCGTAAGGTAGAGGCACCCATCTTGGGGAACTTCATGGACACCCATCTTTGAAAACTCATGGATATGTCTAGCCAAGATTTGAACTGAGGACCTCCTCCTTGAAATTCAAAGCATCAAGCACTAGGCTATGCGGGCTTGGACAATTCCAACCACTTTTTACTGATAAACATGCTCAAAAAATGTTTAAATTCCAAGGTTATGTTGTCACTTATGTTGCTATCTTTGTAGATTAGTTCGTATTTGTAAGCTATCAATCTTTTCTTACTAACAAGGGCTTGAAATATCTGATTTTTGTGGTGTCTATATGCTAACAGATCCACTAGATTCCAATTCAAGTTACTCAACTATGACTGCTATCAATGTTAGTATTGGCATGGTATCTTTTAGATTCTATGTTTATACTATGTTTTTTTTGAAATTTAAAGGTTTCATTTTATGTACTCTGGCTTATCCTAGTTGGAACTCAAATTTTGTGCAGGTTATGCAGCCTTTGAGTTCAGAAATTTTCATGAGACATTTAACCAAAGTGGTTCTTTCCAAGTTTGTATGTGCAAGGTCAATGATGTTGTTCGGAGACTTTTAGGGGTGAAGTCCTTGGTAGGTGTTTTTGAGCATCCTTTTGCAAATTACTCTTTGTTCAATGTAGTTGGAACTAAGGTATGGTAGAATTTCTATCTAGTGAGTTGTCGTTTTCCTTTTTGGAATTGAATGCAGATCTCTTTTACTTGTACCTACATTGAAAAGAGGGGCCAATAAATAGTTCTCTGCTTGGATTGAACTTAAATAAGGGTATGTTTCTACAGAGCTCCAATTGATGCTTTTTGTCAATTGATGGTTCTCTACACATTTGGCTTTGTGCTCCTATATTTGTTTACATGGAGTTGTGTTCCATGTAGGTTCATAGAACTTTGGGTAGAGAGGTGGTTCAAAAATCTCTTATTCTTCTTAAGAATGGAAAGCAATCAATTTCACCATTTCTTCCTCTAGAGAAGAATTCCAAAAGATATAAGTAGTAGGTAGCAATGTAGGTGTGTGCAATTATGGGTAGGTATGTATATGCACACATATGTATATGCTTTGATTGATATGTATTCAAAGTTTCTAAGAAACACGTTGAAATGGAGGAAAATGTTCATGCTTATGAAAACCTAAGATTGAAAGATATGAGGCAGAGTCATATATTATCAATTTTTAGTTTCTTTGTGTATAAAGAACCTCATATTAATAAGAAAGTTTATGTTCTCTTTATTTGGATGGCATTTAACTCACTCAAATACAATGAGGTCTCTTGGGTATGGCTTGTTGGTCTATATGCCCTAAGCCCCTGAAATTTCGGAAGGTATTGGAACAATGAAGGTATTTTGTGGTAAGATGTTGATGTGATTCTATAGGATTATTGCTAAGATGTTGATGTGATTCTATAGGATTATTGCTGAGATGTTGATGTGATTCTATAGGATTACTGCAAAAAGTATCTTGAGCAGATTAAATAACTTTTGGAGGGCTGGAGAAGTTGTTATCATCACCTTATCTAAAGTGGTTCTTACTTTAGGAATTATGAGCTTCACGAGCTTGTATTGTGTAACATTCTATTATTGTGCTAGAAGACATTATGGATAAGGGTGGCCAAGGAAAAAAAGCTACATTTCTTCTGTTTAGAACTTTTATCACACAATATTTTGAAAGGAATTTCAATGTTTAGTGAAAATTTCTACTAGAGAAAAGTGTGCATGTCTATAGAGATCAACTTCTAATTGATGATCACTGTTTCTAACATGAAGCTTGTTTCCTAGATGAAATTTGACTATTTCAATATTATCATTCACATCCTTCATGTTTTTGTGTTGTGTTGAAGTGTTTGTTATGTGTGAGTGAAGATAATATGTCACGATGTTTGATTTAGTAGCTTGTTGAATCAAATCCTCTAGTGGAAGTCTTCAATGTTGAATGCAACTTTAACACAACTGCTTGATATTACAAGATGAATGGAATAGCTTCTTCAACCATATAATTTTTTTGTTTACCAATCAAATAATTATTTACTCTATTAGAAGGCTCGAATGTCAAATATAGTTTTGGATAAGCTTAATGTTACTAGATGAATGTAATAGATTTTTCAAGTATACAACTTGTTCTTCGCTAGATCCAAAACTTAGTTTGTGAATGCTGCCCTTTTGATAGAAGGATTGAATACTAAATGCATATTTACAAGAGTGTATGAATACTCTATGATGGTTGAATAACTAACCATCTAAAGACCTTTTGAACAAAGTTCAATGTTTTCATGAAACCCTTATGAAAGGTTTCAAAGGAACCAAATACACAATAATTTCTATAATTTTAAGGGGCTTTATAAAAACATTTTGCCTAAATTTGTATAGTTCAAATCAAGGCTATCATCATAATTTTCCAAATTTTTTATATTTCAAATGGAAGTTATCATCAAAATTTACCAAATTATTTACAATTAAATTGTTAAGCATAGAGAAATTTGCCCATATTTATATACTTTTGAGTTAGGGGGCATTGTTAGGGAGACATGCATTCCTTAGTTCCTACCCATGCCTAAAGATTTGGCTCCAAATATCTATCTTCTCATGTGGGATTCATTGAGGGGTCTTTACTTTTCTCACCCCACTCCTTGTCACACTTGCAACTTTAATGCCTGAAGCTTCCTCTATAGTTGGTCATGATCAATTAACATTGTCTCTAATTGTAGTTTACAAAGACATCACTAGTTTTTTTCTCCTTCTTTCACACCTTGGTTTATAACTCAATAACTACCCTATAGCACTCCATAAATATAATATTCAATACCATAAACTACATGTCTATATTCATGATAACATACATGTGTGACCATAACCATAAACAAGAGTATAATTACCATAATCATCATGAATAGAAGCATTCAACTAGCCCTTTAAATGATGGGAAAAAAAAATCAGATCATCATCATGATTATAACCATAAGAAAAAATAAACTACATATTACAATGCCAAGTAATAAGAAAAATTTACAAAAGATTGAGAAGGATAATCTATGATATTATTACATGATAGTGATTACACTATAAGAGTATTATGGGACCTAGATTATTATTAATACCTTGATTCATGTGAATAATTTATTTTGTTTAATTTTAATGAGTTTCCTAAAAAAATATAGATACTTCTCTTTCGTTGATGATACTGTCTTCGAGTCTCTTGCTGGCCTCCCAGTATTCAGGTGGGCATGGACCTTCATGAGGTATTGTGGGATGGATATTTCATGGTAAAGCACAAGATTACAGAGGTTCCTAATGGAGTGAACACTGAGAAAAGGTCATCTGTAGAAATCTCCAAAGCTTGTGGTACACAATTCAATCCTTTGCTTGCTAACAAAGGTCCAGGTAGGTGCTATGTCCGTGCACATATTGATAACGACAATAGGACTTCAATAAAAGAGGACCTAATCCATCTAGGGTTCCTATGTGGGTCGAGTTCCCCAATCTACCAACAAAGTTCTACTCTTGGGTTAATGGTTTGGGCACAAACATTGATAAAGTTCTTTGGGAAAAATCTCGAGGTGGCATAAACCCTAAGTGGGATCCATAGATCCTCATGGAAGTAGATATTTCAAAAGAGATTAAAATGTTGGTTTTTTTAAAGATTTGGATGGACTAAATCTTCATGAACAAAAAATTTCATGCTAGAACCTACCTAATGCAAGTCCGAATTGTTACAAACATGGTCATTGGCTAGTGATTCTCCTCCTCTTAAACATGAGCAAGGTGAAGTTGAGGTAAATAAAGAAAATAAGGTTCCTGTTAAGGTCATGGACCCTCAAGCATATAATGCTCCCAGTTCCTCCATGTTTAAAAAACCCATATGCATTAGTAAAAATAAAAAAAGGAATGTCAAACACTTGAATTCGTTTGATGTTCTACTTGAGGATGTATCTAACCCTCTTGATGGTAATATTGATAAGAAAAAATAAGAATGATCTTCTTTCAACAAAGAAAACATTCATTTAAATAAAGCTACCCCTGAAAACATTGTGGGTATGGCTAATGACAAATCAGGTACTGGTTCTCACCCTGATTCAATTGAAGAAAGATAAATTCATGTCGCTAACAAAAAGAAGATTACTTTCATTTTCTATTACTGCCAATGACTCTTGTCATGCTCTTGGATTCAAATCAGTAGAGAATAATAATAATGATTTTGTAGCTCAACTTGAAAAATATGATGATACTCATTTTAAAACTTATTCTCCAGAATTCTCACACAATGAGGACATGGAGATGACACAAGTAGAAATGATTGAATCTTCTTAGAGTCAAATGGGGGAATCCAAAAGAAAGGATCCAGTGAGGACCTCATGATCATTGCTCAAGCACCCAAAATGTTATATGAAATGACTTTGTTAAACTGTTGAATTCTTAGAATCCTTTTGATATATCTACTTATGCATATTTATTTTTTCAAAAAGACTTTTTTGTTTGCTAATTTTGTGGAAAATGCATTTGGTATGCATGTTACCAATTTTGATACTCTTAATTGTTATACCTTCGAGATATTTGTCTATTAAATGCTTTCTAGTTTTTGAGTCTTTGATGAAAGTGTTTAATTTTATTTCCTATAATATCAAAGGGATTACGAATCCCTTGAGGTGCAAAGATATCATTAGATGGATGAAAGATTGGGCTACTATCCATGACTTCCTTTGTTTGTAGGAGATTAAAATTGGAGGGGCTAGGCTTGGAACCAATCTCAAAATTATCACGAATAATCATGATTGGTACTACACCACTCATAGTAGTGGTAAAGGTGGGATGGGAGTTGGAGTTTCCTTTTCCTTCATCAAGCTCATTATTAAAGTATAGCCCCACTCATAGTGGCTCACAATCTCCATGAATAATCCTTTTGGCTTCACTATTGTCAACATATATGCTAGCAATATTAGCGACCTTAGGAATTCCTGTTGGGATGAGATCTCCAATCTTAATGGTCCCCAAATGTTTCTTGGGGATTTTAATATGGTTCTCCTAGCATAACAATAAAAAAGAAAATGATTGTCTTATTGTTAGGCTTGACATATGTAAGTAATGCTTCGAACCTTAATACTTTTTGGGAAGTTAAGTGTTCACTTGACCACTCTTCTATCTTTATGATCATCTCACTCTTAAGATCATCCTTTTCAAGGATTGTATAACCAATAGAGTGTGATGGCCCCATTTAGATGCCTCCTTGCTTACAGTTCCTTGTGTTGTCAATAATGTCAAAGATGTCACCCCTTTCCATTTTTCTTAGCATAGTTCTCCCTTTTCTTCCTAGGAAAAGGTAGTTAAAGATATTCATAAAATAATCACTCACTACAAAAAGAATTTCCATAACAATTAGAGCTAATAAAAGGCAAAATATCTATAATGACTTAGAAGCTCTATACAAGGCTCCTATTAGGGTCCCTCTATTGAGGATAAGCTTCATGAAGTCCGAGATAGACTCAAATTTGAAGACTATCCTGTAGCTAGTAGCACTCTTTTTTTCCTCAAGAGAATTTAGGGCAGTTGAGGTGGATAAACCCAACAAGAACATGTTTGATCTTATGAAGAAGGAAAAAATAAAAGACTTCATTCCTATGTTATAAACCAGTTCAAGAGGTATGGCTATTAGGAATTCCATTCTTTCATTGTACTCTAAGGAGAGATTTGTTATGGTCTTTGCTTTAGATGTGTAATCACCATTTTTAGTCTATTTCCCTGTGGATGCATTACCCTGTTTATGTAATCGGTTCCCTTGGGATGCTTTAACACTAGTGTTGTACTTGGACACTTTAGTGTCCTGAAAAAGAGACAATGTTTGATGAATTTTCTAGATTACTAGAAGGAACCATTTATAAATGTAACTATGCAACATGTTGGCATAAGGGTTGAATATTTTGAGAAAAATATAACTTTTATTAAAGGATATAAAAATTAATATTTATTCACTAATTTTATGATGCTAATTTCAATACTAGCACAAAAATTACAGTGATATGTAAACATGTTTCTATCCATAATTAGAGATTTGTAATGAATTTTACTAGGTTTATGGCATAAAATGAATCTCATTTGTGATATGACAGTCTTATCATCTATGAATTATTTTGCAAAGTAATGGTATGAGCATGCATCATTTTTTATCATAAAAATACTATTTGATATTGTTACAACTAGAAATATTTTTTTGACAACCTTAGGAGTCAAATTTCTATGTCGTTTCTTCAAGTTAAACAATACCACTGTTTTTCTACGCTAAGAAAAGGTCATTTTATGAGGAAATATTGCATATGCTACATGATTAAAGTTAACATGCTAGTTGTTTCTATATAAAGTAGTTTATAATGTTTACAAAATTATTTTGATTCATAATATATACCTTATATCATTGAGAAAACCTAATTTTTTAGGATGAATTTTTATTCTCGATAGAAAGGAATATGGCCATTCACTGAAATATTGAGATTTTTAGTGGTATGTGAGATACACACAAAATTATTGGTTCAAAGACATGTAGCATATCTTTATGCTACTATTTGATGGTTTTTGAAATAAAACACAAACCATTTTAGTGTTTTTATGAATCAATATCATATAGAAGGCTGCTAAAGTGTATAACTATATAATGAGCACCCTATATTATACTAATTTTTTTATTATAAAAATGATTTTTCTAGTTCACAAGACTTGTCTTATATGATTATATGACAATAAATTAACATTATAAAAATGATTCCAATAGGAGGAAAATTCTTTTTATGGAGATATTTCTTTCTTTCCATATATAATTTTACAGAAAAACAGGTTTTCTCAACCATATTCAATCATTTCAATATTTTAAGTTATCAAAAAAGGTTATTTTTTAATATATATATTTTTTATAGAGCATCTAGGTATAGGTCTTTATGGGGCTTTAAGGTTTTTTCAAAATTTTATTTGATTAGTTTGTGTGATTTTTTTTATTTATTAGAAAAAAGGACACTAAAGTGTCCTGTTTTGGTACAACACTAGTGTTAAACAAGCGTTCTGCACCTGTCTTTGGTCCAATCTTTCTTGTAATTACAGAGATAGATCTCTTTTGATTCTATGAGATCCTACTCCTATAGAATTGTAACATACCCGCACTCTTTTAATATATTGCTTGTTGTCTTTAAAAATAAAAAGCCTTTGCTAAACTTAGATTCATCGTACATACTTTGACTTTATGTGAATGAGGTGACCGTGCACGAGATTGAGGGAAAACGTTTATTAAATTTAAAATATAAAATTGACTTTCAGAAATTGTATTATCGTTTTGAGTGGGATTTCATATATGTTTTCGGTGGACTTGTTATGTTGGCGTCCTTGCGTCGTTTTGTATTTCATGTAACTATATTGTTTATGTGAAATATTTATTTTGCAATATACTTTATTTTCTTAAAATAGCTTTTCTTTAGAAAATATCCACGCTAAAGCGTGCCATGTAGTTTTTCTTATTTTTGCAATCAATGTTTTACTCATTGGAATTGTAAGTCAATGTTGCCATACTTCGCGCGCATTGGTTTGGTTGGATGAGGCCTTTTGAAAAAGGGCGGGGGTTCAACCCTTGCCAACGGTGGTGGATGTATAATGGGCTTTTGGCCAGCTTGTATTACCTTTGGGCTACTTACTTTGTATATTACCTTCGGGTAACTTACTTTGTCTATTACCTTCGGGTAACTTACTTTGTCTAACCACTTCTTTGTGAGAAACAAGAGATCCCATGAGTTTTATGCCCACCTTGCCTTGTACAGGTGCCCAAAGCTTTATGATTTTACAAGGAATACTTTGTGAAATGCAAGAGATCCCATGAGTATTATGCCTATCTTCACTTGTACAATTCCCCAAAGCTTTATGACTTTATAAGAAATAATCCTAAAAAATCCCATGAGTACTATGCCGACCTTCACTTGTACAATTCCCCAAAGCTTCATGACTTTGTAAGTCTTGCCTTATTTTTATCAGATTCACGTAATTTCCCAAAAGCCCTTCGTATCATGGACCAATCACCTCTGATCTGCTGCTGCCTTCTTTAGGCGCCGCCCTATATCTCTTCTTTCCCAAAAAAAAGGAAAAAGAAAGGTAATCCATCCTTTTTCATGGCCCACACACTATACTTCACGCATCCGGGGCTGAAATTCTGGGACCCATCCCGAGAATGTGACACGCATGACGTATTTGTGTGTCATGATCGTTTCTCATGTATCTAATACTTTTAAGCAGGTGTTCAATGCACCGTGCAATCTGCGATTTTCTATCCCAAGATGCCTGGTCTAGCGGTTGAGTCCCTCGCCTCTTGAGGCGGGGGCGAGGGTTCAACCCCCCAGTGCTGCGGGATATGTAAAACCGCCTTCGGCCGTTGAAAACTGCCTTCGGACGTGCCACTCCGCTGTGCCTTCGGGCCGTCTATCCTGTTGTAAGTCCTTCCCGGTCTGTCTAACCCCTGTTCTTGTGGGATAAGGGGGGTCCCATGGGTACTATGCCCTTCTTTGTACAGTTGTAATTTCAAAGTTAAAGCCCGGGGGAGTAGGCCTCGGCCGAACCTCCATTAAAAAAAAAAAATCTGCGATTTTCTGTCGTTTGCACAAAACCGGAGCCTCGCTCCGATCAGTGAGATTTTTCTGCGTCGTAGTTCCAGACTCCAGTGTTTTTGGACTGTTGACTACTGTTGATAGCTTGTAAAACACGACGATAAATAAATTAAAATATAAAGCACAGGTAGCAATAAACGACGAAAATAAATCCAAATATCAAAATATGGAGGGCAAGATAATCGACGACTCCAGGCACTGCATTGTGCCCCACGCAAATGGCAATGTAGATAAGATCATCTCTGATCGTTGTTCTTTTGCCACGTTTCAGGAACCTACAGTTGCGAGGTCAAAAGTCTTTCACGTTCTAGAACTTCGGCACAATTTTCTGTGGGTTCCAGGATCCCAATTCATCGCCGCGAAGGGCTCCATCTATCCTGCACATCTAAAAGCGACACGTTATGATTTTGCTTTTCAGCTCACGTAGTCCTGCTGATCATAAGCGAGGCACGGTCCACGGATATTAGGAGGGAAGAATCTCAGCATTGCCACGGATCTGGCACGCATAGCGAGTAGATTTTTCCTGCTGCGGAGTGGCTTTGGGAGGGTGGCGAAATAACCGAATGCTTTTTTAAAGAAGATTCATCTTAGAATAATACAATATATAATGCAAATTCGCTTTCCTGCCCCCTCGTTCAGCGGAAGACCATCATTAAATCAACAATTCCTGAAAAGATTTCAAACTCAGTTGCTGAAAAGTTTTCGAACTCCGTTAAGAAGAAGAAGAAGCAAGTGAAAGCTCAGTCATTGGATCAAGAATTATTGAAAACATTCAAAACTCAGGTTTTGAAAAGTTTTCGAACTCGGTTCAAAAGAAGGAGACTTATAAAGGGAAGCAGCCTATAGAGATTCCATGGAAGAGCCCCTTAAAGGGCAAGCTCCTTTGTCACGAACCTTCTGCCATGAAGGAAAAAGATGAAGAGAAAAACAAGAAGAAAAGGGATAAGACCCCTCCCCACAAAGATACTAACCTCCAATTATGATCATCATCTCGTTCAATGTTCAAGGGTTGACTGACCCCTCAAGAACGGCCATTATTGCCCTCTAGTTACGTGATAATAGCTTAAACCTGAACTTCATCTACCTTCAAGAGATCAAAATCGATAGAGAGGACCTATAGAAGAGATTAAAGTGTATTTAATCGTTACATACCCGGATCTCCACTATGCACCCCAGAGGAAATGGTGGATCGTTTATTGGCATTAACAACAAGTGAATCGATAGACTCGTGAGCATCCAAGAGGACCATAATCATCGGTGGATTGGTGCTTCCTTCGGGAACCCTTTTCATTTCACCATTGTATCCATGTATGCTCCCAATTTCGACATGGAGAGGATTACCACCTAGCATTCTCTATTCTCTCTTTCCAACAACGTCATGCTTTGTGGGGATTTCAACACGGTTGAAGTTCTTTCTGACACGTGGAGAAATAGAGGGAGGATTATTGATGGGCAAGAGAAAGATGTCTTCGACCATATCAAGCTCTACTTGAACCTGGTTGAAGTTAAAGATGAGACTAGCTATTATTCTTACATTATGCCGTTCGACAATCTTAAGAAAGCTCCATGGTTTCATGCCAATATAGTGGCCTTCTCTCTCCCCTTTATCCAACAGGAGATTGCATCTGTTTGGAAGTTGGCCTTCTCCTCCCATTCGTCACCTACCAAATGTTAGAGGATTGTAGTTTTGGAGACTTATCGTATTCTGGTTAGGGCCCGATGTTTATTCGTAAGGATCGTCGGGTTCGGGGGGAGAATCTCTATCGATGACTGAGACTTATAGGGATGGAAGTGACCAAATTAGGCCATTCTCAGTACCAAACGGAGCTACGGAAAATCAGAGGTATGTTGAGATACAAAGAAAAAATTCAAATGAATAATCTTCAAGTGTTCTTTAAAGAATGGTGGGCAGGTAAGGAAGACAAACCTACTAAAGAGATTTGAAGACTCCTCAAAAAGAAGCAAGCAATACATTTGATCCCCTTAATGTTGGACATCAACGGGGTTGAATGCAAGATGGTTGAAGAGAATAGCTTGGTGATTGTCAATCACTTTTCCCAAGTTCTAGGAGTCTCTACCCCCCTTTCTCCCAATAGGTGTGATTTCATGGCAACCATCTCTAGAGTTAAGACCTCTAGAATCCCCCAAAATTTGAAGTCGCTTCTAAAAGCTCCTATTTCGGATGCCTCGAAGTTATTGATTTGCTTCCTAATGGAAAAAGCCTGGGCCTAGACGGCCTCACCAATGAGTTTGTGCACCTTGGTTTGGATGGATGAAACCTTTGCCTTTTCAGGAAGGGGTGGGGGTTCAACCCTTGTCAACGGTGGTGGATGTATAATGGGCTTTTGGTTAGTTTGTATCACCTTCGGGCAACTTACTTTGTCTAACCAGTACTTTGAAGAAACAAGAGATATCATGAGTATTATGCCCACTTTCGCTTGTACAATTCCCCAAGGTTTTATGACTTAATAAGGAATACTTAGTGAGATACAAAAGATCCCATGGGTATTATGTCCACTTTCACTTCTACAATTCTCCAAAGCTTTATGACTTTATAAGGAATATCTTAAAAGATCCCAACCTTCACTTGTACAATTTTTCAAAGCTTCATGAGTTTATAAGCCTTGCCTTATGTTTAACACTTTCGCGCATTTTCCCAAAAGCCCTTCCTATCATGGACTAGTCACTTCTGTCCACGTCCACAGATTCTTGTATCTGCTGCCGCTTTCTTTATGCATGATTGTAATTTTCCTCATTTGATTCATCTCTCGTTTCTGTTTGCTGCAGAAAAAAAAGGATCGTTTTTGATGGACCACGCACCAGACTTCTCAGTTCACCCATTGGGGGGCTGAATTCGGGGACCCATCCCAACAATGTGACATGCATGACGTGCCACAATATATAATGCAAACTATCTGACGATTCTCTCTAGAGAAGACACTTAACACGCACTTTCCACATGAAAAGCTGATTATCATTCGCTAAAATGGTTGACTTTTTTCACAATTTAGAGCTTCACAATCTTTATAGGTTTAAGGAGCAGCCGATTTAAGCTTTTCTGCATATGGGAATAAGCGTTTCTGCATTGGAAAATTTTCATCCCGTTTGTTGGAAGCAGATTAATGATACTATGACCCAAAAGAATTTCGTTACCATAAATAATGGGGAAATTGTTAGATTACTTGGTATTCCTATGGGATTTCAAGTTTCTTTTAACCAAAGATGGGATTGGGTTCTCAATAGATTTAGAGAAAAGATATTCAAGTGGTTTGGGTTGCAAAGCTCCATTAGCCACCGTGTGTTTGTCCTCAATCATTATATTCTACCTAGTTTGATCTTATTCCTTTCTTATTGGAAGCCTCCAAAAATCCCCTTACTTACGTTATTTCTCTGGCTAGAACATTCTTGTCAGGGGGCAATGAACAAATGAATAAACTTCCTAGAGTTGCCTCGCACATATGCTAGCTCCCTAAAAACAAAGGAGGACTTGGTATCATTTGTCCCACTAAGATGGCTAGTAACCTTGTAGCCAAATGGATCTATAGGGCTTTAACTTTTTTGATCAAAAGGAATTCTTACTTGTTTTCTCTAAAAGATTTTAAAAGTTGGAAAAGTTATAGCCTGTTGGATGTTGTTGTCTCTCCTCAGATATTTAAACCTATGGGCAGTACTATTTGCTACAGAATGCGGGAACCTTGGATGAAATTAAGAAAGGTGTACTCTCCTTGTATTGATTTTACTACCAAAACCTGTGTGGGCACATATGCCAAACTGATGCAGAGAACCTCTCCCTGACATAATGATAGTGCACCTCAATGTTCTTAGTGCGAGCATGGAACACAAGGTTCCTCACAACTGCCGATGCACACTGACTCTTAGTGAAGATGGTGGCGGCAGAAGAGTGACCAACACCCAAATCAGCCATAAGGCATTTGAGCCACACACACTCAATAATCATTGTGAAAGCTGCCCTATTCTCAACCTAACAACTGGAAGTGGCCATAGTAGGCTGCTTGTTGCTCAACCAAGATATACACGAGCTAGTAGGCATGAAGTAAAAGCCACTAGTGGACACATGAGTGTCATAGCAACCAACCCAAATAGAGTCAGAAAAGGCATGTAAATCTAGTGGTAGTGATCCCCCCTTGGGATAAAACAATGTAAGTAGCCGGGTACCACTCAAGTAGCAAAAGATGTGCTTAACCACCTGCTAATGCTTGACACATGGGCAATGCATAAACCTGCTCATCTATGAGACAAGAAACTGAATATGTGGCTGAATAATGCATAAGTAAATCAAGCATCCAACAGCCTCCTGATAGAGAACAACATCAAATGCATCTCCAACATCAAGAAGACTCAATTGTAAACCTATCTCCATAGGAGTGGCAATGGGTTTACAGTCTTCAAGGCCAAAATGCTTCAATAACATGTCTTGTTTGACACAAAGCTATTTCACCATCAAGTTGCATAAATTGAATGCCCAAATAATGATGCAAATGCCCCAAATATGACATCTCAAATGAGGCATGCCGATCAACTTTAAAATTAGAAATATGCTTCTCATGAGGACTAGTGAGTAGCATGTCATCAACATACACAACAATGATCAGAAGCACATCATTTACACCCTTAACATATAAGCTGTTGTCAGTTGGACTGTTCTCAAAACCATGTGTAATCAAGTAGGCATGTATATTTTTCATACCAAGCAGGGTGCTTGCTTCAAACCATATAATGCCTTTTTCAATCTGTAGAGTTGGTTTTCATACCCTTTCTGCACAAAGCCACGAGGCTGAAAAGCATATAGTTCTTCATGCAATTCACCACTCGGAAATGCAGATTTAATGTCCAACTGATGTACATTCCAACCTTGATGAGTTGCAAGTGCACAGATGCTACGAATAGTAGTCATTCGGCATGTAGGAGCAAAGGTTTCATCAAAGTCAATGCCTCTTTCTTGAGCTTAAACCTTTACAAGAAGCCTAGCCTTATACTTGTCAACTATTCCATCAGGCTTACACTTCAGCTTGTATACCCACTTAATGCCAATGGCCTTCTTGCCAAGAGTAGTCAATACAACTGAAGAAAACTAACTGATAGAGAATGCCATTCTAAATCTTGCATCAGAATACAAGGAGAATAGTTCTTCATCCCATTTGTTAACTTTAGTATTTCTAAGTAAACCATTAAGGTTGGAACCTTTGATAACAACTCAGTGATAGCTTTAATACAAAAAACAACACTCTTGATAAGCTCTCATTTGCAAGAGTGAATATAATTGTTACTAGCACTATTGAAAATCCTTTGATTCCTATTGATTGAGATATGATAGAGAATATGTGATCTCCACATGTGCCAGAGCACAATGTCCATTCTATTGCACACACTAAGCAACACCTTCTTGGACCTAGGCTTTGTTAAACCAACTGTTTAAGAGTAATTATTAAGCAGGTTCCAGAATGTTTGAGCATGAAAGAAATTCAAGAAAATATGGGCAAGATCCTCCTCGTTGCCACAAAAATAACAGTTTCAATTACTCATATTACAATTTTCAACTCTGCTTCCTCTCCATATCCTATTATGAAGGATAAGCCACTATAATATAGAGTGCTTAATAGTAGTAGGGAAAGCCCAAATGGCCCTGGATCTATACCTCCACTGATTGTGAGAGCAACTGGTATTCCATCTTGAGTTGAGCTTGTGAGTAATTTTGGCCACAAAATTAAATTTTTCTTTATATTTTCTATAGACATTAGCAACCACCTTTTGGATCTAAATACTCCTGTGTTGACTATGCTCATCAAGCATGTCCTTTAAAATTGACTTGTAAGCTATCTGAGCTTGTTTACAAGAAACACATAGATCTTACATTCCAAATCACTTTGTCTTCTATTAACTCATGAGAATGCAAGAAGTTGTTCCATGTGACACATCATTCTTTGCTATACTAGTTTCTTTTTTCTTTTTTAAACGCATAAATCTCTACTTCTCCCATACTCAATCCAACCATTCCAAGTGGATTCCTACAACAAAAATTGAGCATTAGATGAAAATTCAAAGTGCAAAGTATAATTATGTTTGCCATCCATCCAAGCTCTTCACATGCTGCACACTAATCTGCTACATAGGAACATAAAAAGTAGGTGAGCAAATAATATCCCAATAGTTGTTATTACTCTAGGCATTATAATTTTTTATGTACAACTTGGAACAATTTCTTTTCATAAAACAAAACCCAAAAGTCATTTGATTGAGAGGATCGTAGAATCCATTTTAACAAACAAATTATTGGCCATTTTAAAAGGGAAAAACACACTAAGACCACCTTCATCTTTCATCATAAAACAAATCTTCCAAGAAACATTTGGAATCCAGGTAGACTGGGAGTCTTCACCCCATAGGAATCTTTTAGAGAGAGAGAGAGAGATGACCTAGACAAGCTGATTCTTAGTAGGTATCCAACAAGCAATCAAATAGATGATGGAAGGAGGATGTACTAATTCAAAACAAAAACAATCTGAAAATGGTAGCATCTTGAATAGTTTGACAACCAATCATCTTAATACACTGAGGGGTATTATTATTAGAAGAATTAAAAGAGGCTTTCTTATGATTAACTTTGCAACCACTAGCAATACAAAACAAATCCAAGCAATTAAGAAAATTTTGAGCACAACTGGTAGTGGCTTTACTTACTATATAAGTGTCATCAGCAAACATGTGAAGCCCTACTTGGGAATGGGCATTAGGGATATCAATACCTTCAATGGAACCATTGCCCATACAATCCTTAACCAACCAACCAAGAGCATCACTAGGAATGAAAAGGAGGAGGGGGGCCAAGTGATAGACTTGTCTAAAGGACCCATGCAGTCTAAACAGGTTAGACACATGACCATTCATAGAGTAGGCCTTGCCAAACAAGATACTCATATACTTGACGAAGTTTCTGCTAGCTCCAATATCATGCAAAGACTGAATAATAAAGTTATGATTATTTCTATGGCATCAAGAATATGTCTAGCACCAATAAAATCTTTTAGCTCACGATAATATGACTAAGTCTTCTATACAAAGAAGAAGACAATATATTGTAAATAGAAGTCAAATAAGAAATAATGTCCAATATTAATCTCATCCTTGGGCCCTTTTCTGTGAATAAGTTCAATCATCCCAATGTTAATAAAGGATGAAAGAGTACCTCTTCTCATAACATCTTGCAAGTCAAGAGAATGAAAGGAGTCAAAAAATCCGTAAAAACCATGAAATTCTCATTAGGTATCCCATCAAGACCAGGAGATTTACAAGGTTTCAATTTACTAATGATTTCTCTAACCTCACCGACAGTGAGAGGCAGTTTTAGTATAAATACCAATCCTTGAGTAGTGATTTTTCTCCTTTTACTAGCAATAAAGGCTCTAGCTCTCTAGTGTTGACGACATGATTTCTCCTACTTCATCTACATTTGTATCCGCATGAGTGCATCTCCATTTTGTATCCAGGAGGCACTCCATTTCTAGTCTATTTCCATTTTATATTGTATTTCCTTTGTATTTGGGTACCTTGCCATGTGCTTCTACCAGTTGTATTCATTCTCCTTTCAGGAGACTTATCCCACATATGATGTACTTTTGAGAGCCCCTCCCAAATCTATATAAGGAGGGCCTCTCCCCTCATTTTTACTTGGTTAGAAGCTTGAGGAGCCTACTCCATGCTCTTGGCAAGCTCATTTCTAATCCACATGATTTTACCCATTTCATGGTCTACTTATTTTGTGTCTCACACATTCTTTGTTTTGTGAGAGTACTTTACTTTTCATTTTGCTTCCGCGTGCGTACTCTCTACATGGTATCAGAGCTCTAGGTGGAGGTCTTGGTGGTGCATTTGGTGGTCATTTTGGTGGTGGTGGTGCTTGAGTTTGGTGGTGTTCCTCTCCACTCATTTGGAGGAGCATTTTGCCATCATTTTACTCTTTGGGGTTTCATTTTTTCCATTTGCCCACCCTCCCGCCCATTTTCTTCATCATTTTGAACACCCTTTACCCCATTTTCCCTGCCAACCACCCTCTCTTATAGAAACATTTGCTGGTTTACTTTATTTCTGTGTTCATGAAGTGGAGTTACTATTTAATCTCATAATCTTTGAAGTGTTTATAAACACTTTGTTCATGATCAGTAACACTTTCGTAGTCATTTTCTGCAATGCTTTTGAGGATCTTACATAGTAGTGTCTATCAACACTATTGATTCTGTTTGACTACAGACCTAGTTCATTCTAAACTTGTTCTCCTTGTTATATTCTGCAATCGATACTCCATAACACTACAATCGATTTGTCATTTTTGCTCACCTTCAACCAGGATGTGTATGCACACAACTAAGTGTTGCATTGTCTTCTGAAGATAGCAGGTGCCCGTTCCCTCTACTGCTAAGTGGTGATGGCAGCCATGCAAGCGACACTGGGAGTTTCTTGCCTGTTCCAGTGTGTGGAAGCCTAGCAGCACCCTCTGGCCACTTCATCTGCCCAAGCTTGGAGCTAAAGTCGCAACACTGTGAACTAAAGTCCATACATACATCAAGCGTGTAGGTGGTGTGTTGCCGAAGCCAGAGTGAATCCCAGAGCTGAAGGAGGAGAGGGAAGGTGATCTGTATGCACTTGCATAAAGAACGCAATTTGTGAATTGCCAGAAGCTCGAGTCATGGCCCTATGATAGGTGCTTGGTGTGGCCTTCGACGTTCTTGGCTTACAGGAAAGAGAAGAAAAAGCAAAAGGTGAGAAAGCAGAGCGAGACAAAGAAACAGAGGGAAATTATCTATAGATGACTACATCTTTTGCCCCCTTCTCGGTTCCAAGAGGACAGCGGCCGCTGGCTTGAACTGCGCCAATCTCTGTCAATAGCAAGTGCGGCTATTGTGAGGCTTTCCTCAAGAAACATGCGAATGATGTGTGTGCCACTCTCCTCCCATCCATTTATATCCTCTTGTATCTAAAATAGAAGTGATCTGGAATGTTCTAGCGTCGCTGTGTGGCCAGCATGCAACACTCATCCCCACTAACCATCAAATACCTTAGGATATACCCCTGAGCTTAGGACCTTGGCTAACTAGCCCTCGTCCCACACATACATGGAATGGTCTCTGTAGACCAATGTCTGACACTCTCTCCCCCTTCTAAAGATCAATGAGGGAAAGTACCTGCGAACTAGAGCTACTGATTCCCAAGTAGAGTCAATAAGTGGTAATCCTCTCCAAGCTACCAGATACTCTTGGATGACACGATTCCTTAACCGTTTCTGTCTCCTATCTAGTATTCTGTCTGGAGAATGATCTTCTCTATCGGTTTCCTGCAAAGAAACAATACCCTCTATTAGATTATCCTCCCTAGATATATACTTTCTTAGTTTACTGACATGAAACACTGGATGGACTTTGCAATCTGGAGGAAGCTCTAATCGGTATGCAACATCACTCAATTTCTTTACTATCTTCCAAGGTCCACAATACGTTGGTGATAGCTTACTACACTTCCCTGTGGACAATGAAGTAGATCTAGCCGGTACCTGAAGGAAGACTCGATCTCCTTCCTCAAAGTTTCTAGGAGATGGTTTCCTATCAGCATACTCTTTGGGTCTATCAGTTGCTTGCTGCATCTTAAGCTATTTCTAGGTTTGCTTGGAGATTCGCTAAGAACTCAGAAGCACTAGGACATTTCTTAGGCATTCTTATGGTACTGGGAGCAGTGGGATTCATGCCATAGTTCATCTCAAAAGGAGACATCCCAGTCACCTTGTGAGGTCTATTGTTATAAACAAACTCTACTAATGGCAAATAACTATCCCAATCTGTCTGTCTCTCAGACACATATGCCCGCAACATATCCTCTAGAATTTGGTTGATCCTCTCGGTCTGACCATCTGTCTAATGATCACCACTACTCATTTTTAGTGACACTTTCAGTTTGTCAAATACATACTTCCAAAAATTTTCTGTGAATCTGACATCCCTATCTAAGACTATGGATGTAGGTAACCCATGCAATCTGAAGACATTCTGGATAAACAACTCCGCTACCTGTGGAGCTTCTATCGTCTCCTGCGTGGGTATGAAATGAGCCATCTTGCTCAGTCTATCTACCACAACTAGGATTGCATCCCGCTTCCTTTGGGTCCGCGGTAACCCCACTATGAAGTCCATGGATATACTATCCCAGTTATGATCTAGAACTTGTAAAGGATGTAAAAGACCTAGTGTCTTTACCCTTTCTGCTTTGTTGACTTGACACATAAAGCATTGTTGAACATAAGTATGGATATCTCTGGCTAATCCAAGCCACCAAAATGTTCTTCTAACAAGCTGTATTGTCTTGTCAACACCAGGATGTCTTGCGCAGGGAACATCATGGTTATCATGCATGACTTTCTTTCTCAAACCTCGGGAATCTGGCACACAAACCTTTCCTTTCCGCTTCACTATTCCAATCTCCAGTGAGAAATTAGAATACGGAATGGACTTGTTTGCTTTAGTAGAAGAAGAAACAGCTGGGACTGTCCCGTCTCCTAAAATAGAGTCATCACTAATGGCTCTAACTATCTGTAACAAATGTGGATCTTCCACCTGTGCTTCCTTAATTTCTTGAAGCAATGAGTTTTCTAAAACTGTAAAGCTCATTTGATACATTATACGAGATAATGCATTAGCTACTATATTTTCTTTGCCTCTTCTATACAAGATTTCCATATGAAATTCTTGCATGAGCTCAGCCCAACGAGCCTGTCGGCCTCGAAGATCTAGCTGACTACAAAAATACTTGAGTGTATGATGATCTGTGAATACCTTAAAGTCTGCACCATAAACATAGTGTCTCCAAACTTTAAGTGCATGCACCACTTCATACAATTCTTGTTCATGCACCGGCCAATTGCGTTGTGCACTACTTAACTTCTTACTTTCAAAAGCTATTGGCCTGCCATCTTGACTTAAAAAATACTATACACTAGCAAATCATCCACGAAATCAACAACACACTTTCCTATGAAAGGTCTTAAAATATCATTCATTAACATCATAAATGTAGCTGGAGCATTTGTCAAACCAAAAGGCATGACCAAATACTCATAATGACCAAAACGGGTCCTAAAAGCTGTCTTATGTACATCATGATCTTTTACTCTAATCTGATGATAGCCACTCTTTAAATCTATTTTACTAAATACAATGGCTCCACCTAGAGCATCCAAAAGATCATCAATCCGGGGCATGGGATATCTATGTCTAATAGTGATCTTATTGAGTGCTCGATAGTCAACACACATCCTATAAGATTCATCCTTCTTCTTCACAAGAAGAACTGGAGCGGCAAAGGGTGAATAGCTGGGTCTAATCAACCCTTTCTGAAGATACTCGTCCACGACCTTGCGGACTTCATTTTCCTCTTGCAAACTCATTCGAAATGGTGGCCGAGCGGTCGGACTCGCTCCTGGTACCAATTCGATTCTATGCTCTATATTCCTGCAAGGAGGCAAACCTGAAGGTAATTCCTTTAAAAACAACTCTTGGAATTCTGCTCTCACTTTAGCTGAAAGTGCTAGAGCATTCCAACTTGAGCCTCCATGACTGCATGAATCCATCTCAACATATGACAAATACATGAAATAAAGAAAATAGATATACTTACAATCAATTTTGAGCAACTTGGTAGCAGTCACCAATCACGTCTCTTGGAGATCTGGTTCTCCACGGATCAGTAATCTCCTTCCCTCATGCTCAAACTGATACACATGCGAAGCAAAATCAATGACTGGTTTCTTCCTCGCATGCCAATTTTTACTAAGAACTATGTCGAAACGAGCTAATCTCGCTATCTCAAAATCCAATCTATCCTCACAGGACTGGATTTGAATAGGAAGATCAACTACTCGTCTATCCCAAGTCTCAGTTCCCTTCCCGTCAGCTAGCTCTATGGTGTAAGTATAATCTGACTGTACCGTATCTAAGCATAATCTCTTGACTAATCGGGAACTAATAACATTATGAGTCGAACCTGTGTCGAAGAGTACCTTGACAGGCTGTCATGCCACGACTCCTCTCATAACAATAAGCTCAGTATCTGGGAACCGGTATCCTTTTTGTGCCACTGGCGAGAGCACAACATCTGGCACAGTCGGAACCTTTTTAGTGACCATCATAGCCACTATGGGAGATGATAATGGAGATGGGGAATCCCCAAACTCATCGTCACTCCCACCCTCTACCTGAGTAGGATTTATGACTATGGTGGCTGCTATCTTTTTCTTTTTAGGACAATCCTTATATAAGTGCTGTCCTAAGCAACCATAGCACAAACCCTCTTTCATTGCCTTCTCTTTCTACTGAGGGGTAAGAATAGATCGATTATATGCCCTCTCAGCCAGAGCAGACACTTTTCTCTTTCCTCCTGAGACTGTCTGGATCATGTGCACCTGGTTAGCCTCCCTAGAAGGCTGTACACTGACCGAACTAGGAGTTGAAGTATGGAAAGGTCGGCTAACCCTAGTCCATGGGGATCTGTGGCCATGGGAACCTGTGCTCCTATGACCATCCTCATAAACCAAGGCCATCTTTGTGGCCTGTGCCAAAGACTGACACCGCTCTTTCCTTACTAAAGGTCGGATAGTTTCTCTAAGTCCCAAGACAAACTTGTGGACTTGAAGAAACTCTGGAATGGTATTAGGTACTTTAAGAAGTACCTCTCTATACCTATCTGCGTATTCCTGAACTGACTGATTCTTTTGTTTGATGAAGAACCAGGTGTCTAGTGCCCTAGACCTCTCATCAAGTGGTACAAAATTATTATAAAACAGGATTTTGAATTGATCCCATGTCGTGGGCTCCTTCTTATCCTGCTCTATCTTACACCACGACCTATGTGCGACATCCATAAGATTATAAGTGGCCCACTGAATCTTGTGCCTATCATCAGTGATATGACACACGCGGAAACACTGTTCCCACTTGCTGAGCCACTGCTCAACCGCGTTAGCAGTCCTAGCGCTAGTTGAGCCATGATATCTTGGCGGCTTAAGATCCTTAAGCTGCCATCTGGCTTCTCTAACTAAGACGCTATCTTTAAGGACTTTTGAAGTTTGATGCTCATTTGGAGCATCTACCTCCATCTCTGGCAGATCAAAATCAAGCGGCTCTTCATCTTTCTTAGAACCACGCATGTGGTCCAAGATATCATGAAGAGAACTTTCTAAGTATGAAATTCTATTGTTCATAGCTTGAACTGGATCAACTGGAGGTTCAGGCATAATGGTATCTGTCCTAGCAGGTGATGAAGGTTTGGGAATTTTTGCCTCCTTATCATAAACCTTATTTTCAGCAATATAAGCATAACATGAAGGAATAACTTCACCTCTATCACTTTTGAGAATCTAGATAGTTTCTTGACTTTCAATATTTTCAACCATAGCTACAAACTTCTTGAACATAGGAAAGACTTCTGACTTCAACTTAAGACCATAGATCCATGAGTATCTCGTAAAATCATCAACAAACAGAACAAAATACCTGAAACCCTGAATAGAGTCTACTCTCATAGGCCATTCACATCTGAATGAATAATCTGCAATTTCCTGGTAGCTGTAATATGACCATGTTTCTTGAAAGGTAGTTTATGTATCTTACCTTCAAGAAAACCTTCACATATATTTGAATCATTTGGTAGCTTGAATCAGGGTAAACTCTCAACCATACCTCTGTCTTTGATACTCTTGAGAGCTCCAAAACTAATATGTCCAAATCTTTCATGACATAGCTTCATATCTTCCATCGGTGACGAAAAGCTTTAACCAAGCTTGTCTAGAACTTCTACAAGATCTGATTTTTGGTACAATATGCTTTTTGATACTCATTGCTATGAATGAGAGTGCTAAAGCATCTCTAGCATCCCATCTTGGCTGATCTTGAGTAGGAGGAACTATAAGTAAAGAACTACCAGTGACTCTAGATGTCGAAGTGGTTACCTCTTCTTCAGTTGGTTCTGTAATAGTAATTCCAGTACCTCTTGAAGTTGCTATAGCTCCTTCTTTGCCTTCTCGTCTGGGTCTTGTTAAGGATCCATTGACGATACTCCATAAATCCTTTGTCACTAAAATATTCATCATCATTAAATTCCACATGGGATAATTTGAAGAACCATCTAACTTGTCTTCAATCTCAATTCTAATATCACTCATCTTAACTAAGTGTGTATGTCAATTATGCTTTGATACCAAGTGTTGGAATTTGGAGCCCCAAGATCTTTGCAATACTAAAACTTCGAGCATACACAACTTAATTAACCAAGATGATATGTGAGATAGAGAAAGATAGAGATCTTGAGACAAGATTAGGGAACGTAAGCTGGATGCTTACTCACCAAAAAATAGATGCCCAAATTACAACATGGGAGTACTACTCAACCATATAAAGTGGTGCACTCACTAATGGAAGAATATCGAAGAAGATGATGATACAAAATTTAGATTATGTTGAAATAAGTGTGTGAAGTGAATGAGCAACGAAGCTAACCTTATTCTCACAAAATAGTGTAACAAAATTGTAAATCAACCAACCCTAATTTTGAGATTAGGGTAGAGGAACCCTAAAAACAAAATATAAGGTTAACTCACAAAAGGTAGTTACCACCACCTTGTAGAAGACTTCTTGCTCCAAGAGAGTAGCCTCTTCTTCACCAAAACTTCACCTCCTCAAGAGTGTGTGAACACTCTCTCTTCAAGAAGATCTCCTTCTAGCTTGATGAGTGATGTCTCAACAATGAGCAAGGCTCTCTTTATATAGCTTACAAGTACCCTCCAAAAGCATATCGTAAAAGCAATAAAGCTACGATCAAACTTTGCTCCATATTCAAAAATCCAACTCGAGAAACGGTAGCTGCTGTCTGCCAAAAGCTTTTTCATAAAGCAATATTAAAAAAGAAAAATCTCTTCATGACGCATCCAACCAGATTCGAATCCAGGTCACTTGGATGACACTAACTTGTTCTATCCAACTTTTCCCACGCCATTTTGTTATAATGCTCTCAGAAATATTCATGACATATTCTCAGATGGCCGCATGGGGCTTGGAGAGATAACTAATAAACTTCTTCATATAGCTATTGGCTGAGGACTTATTGAATCATTGTTGGACATTGATTCCAACAAGATTATCAAGCATCTTGATAGGACACAAAATACCAATCCCCATTCCTTCTTGGTTAAGCAACACGTAGTCCATGAGACTTTAAGTATTTTGTTTGAGTGTTCATTTCCTCCCCAAAGGAACCATTTAGACAAAGAGATGAACCTGAGAAAATTGTTTCTTGGATGGAAACCAACAAGACAAAAAAATAAGTTATGCAAGGAAGAAAATAATGGTTTAAATAAAAGTTGTATAAGCCAAGGAAGAGTAACTGTTATACCACCTAAAGACGTTTGATCTAAATTTTTGAAGAACCTAATCCCATCTTTGTTGGAATGTCACATTGAAACCCATAGAGGAGCCAAGAAGTGTGAATATTACTCTATCTCGAATGCTTTCAAAACTTATGTTAGCCACACAATTAGGAATAAGATTATTAGAAGCTTTGAAACTAGTTTTCTTCTGATTTATCTTAGATATACTAGCCCAACAATAAACAAGTAGACAATCCAAGAAGGTAGTTGCAGGATTGTCATTGGCATTAGTACACATCAAAACCTTCCCAAAGGAACATAATAGCATCAAGGATAGTTCTACCTTTAATGAAACCTTTTTGTTTAGGAAGGATAAATTGATCCATAATGGGACCAAGTCTCCTAGCTAGGGTAGAGGCAAAGATCTTGTTTATGGAAGTAAGACAATTAATAGGCCTCCAATTATTAAGATCCTACTGTGTATGCATGTATAAAAACTACATGCCTAATGTGAATGACAATTAGTGCATGAAAAGACGAATTATGGAAGCAAATATTGACAAGACAACTTATCTAAAGATTGGGCAATCCATGTCTAGACGTGGTGTAGAGGCTTGAAATTCCTACAAACCACCTTTTGAATGTTGCAAGTTGAAATAAGTCACACACATATCTCCGATTGACTCCTAGAAAGCTTTTGGTTCATAAATATTCAACTTCAAAGCTTTGCATGATGGACTTCTGGATGCCAAATGGTCTCTCCAAGTAGTCCTTGAGTAGATCGTGAAGTAAGGCTTCCATAGAAAGTGAAAGTGCTTAATTTGGCACGCAATGAAAAAGATGAGGAATATCCGTGGCATCTAAAAGTTCTCATGTGAAAATCTTCCTAAACTTTTTTTTTATCATAAAGGAAGTTCGGTCTTAGCCTACTCTCCCGGACTTGAATTAATTAAAAGAAAAGTACAAGAGAAGGGGACTAGTGCCCATGGGATCCCCCGAATCCCACATAGCTAATTATAAAAAACCCCCACGTTTTAGGAATCATCAAGTATTCCTTTTGATTAACAACACCCCTAACCCATGTGGGCCCCGCATGAGGGTGATGAGAGGATGATTAACCCTTTTGTAATACCATATATTCTCTGTAAAAAAAATCTTCCTAAACTTGGTTGTGATACGATGTGAGAGACTTAAGATTTGAGATTTTTAAAGAGAGACTACTCCACTCGGTCTTGTTATAATCACAACTTCACAAGATGTAACTGAATAAGGCTATTGTAGTTTGTGGAGAAATCTTGTTGGGACACCTTCGAATGCAATAATAAATGATGGTCTAATGCGTGAGGCGTTGTCTGGGCCCCACCTTCCAGAGTTTAGCCATGGGGACCTATCCGTGAGGTGCTGGAGCCTTCGGTCAGTGAATATTTGCACTGTCCATAACATCCCTCCTGGGGAGCAGACTCTACCACCGAAATTTAGCAAGAACCTTATTCAATAGGTACAAAAAATTTCTTTTTCCACTTTGAAAGTGTTTTTGGTTTCTGCTCAACCAAATGAGCCATACAGTATGGCTCCTCCAAGTCTTCCAGAGAGCAATATCCATGTACGTGGATGATCCGAGTAGTATTTCTTGAGCTCCACGGTGATGGATCCATTTTAGCTTCATATAACGTATAAGGAACTTTAAAAATTTTGTGGCATGATCACAATCAATAAAAAGTTGATGTAAATCCTCCTCCCTACCACAAAAAGCAGAATAAGGACCCTCTGTGCTTCTTAAAAATATCTTAAGCAATGTCTTGTCTCTTCAGGGGTCTGATCTTGCAACAATTCCATCTCTCTTCGAATAGATTCTTATCTCTACCCAAGACGTGAATACATAAAGGAGAAAGATTAGGTAGAGTTTATAAGTAATGATATGAGATAATCTCACCATCCTATATAAAAGAGTTCCAAGGTTTGAAACCCTCTCTAAAACATTTGTGTTCTTTAATAGCTGATTGGTAGTTGTTCCAAAGGCTATCCATCCATGCCAAGGAGATTCCTACAAAAGGAAATTAACATTACATACAAAAATCATTGTCAGGGATGTAAGCTGATTTGGTCTTCATCCAAGAACTCCAGAATCTAGTAATCACAGAGCTTCCAATAGGGAAAAATTGTTGAGGGGAAATAATAGTATCCTAGATATGGTTATTGTTCCAAGATTTATCCTTTATGATAGTAAACATCTCTAACTTTATTTTAATTAGCAAAGGCCATATATCATCAAAAGAAAGGCATCTGGCGATCCACTTAACAACAAGATTATCAGCCATCTTAACAGGACACAGAATACCAATCCCCCTTGCTTCTTGAGTAAGCAACATGTAGTCCATGAAACTTTAAGTATTTTTTTTGAATGTTCATTTCCTCCCCAAAGGAACCGTCTAGACAAAGAAATAACCTGAGAAAATTGTTTCTTGGATGGAAACCAACAAGACAAAAAATAATTTACGCAACGAAGAAAATAATGGTTTAAATAAAAGTTCTATAAGCCAAGGAAGAGAAACTATTATACCACGTGAAAACCTTTGATCTTAATTTTTGAAGAACCCAATCCATCTTTATTGGAATGTCAAATTGAAACCCGTAGAGAAGCCAAGAAGTCTGAAAATTACTCCATCTCCAATGCTTTCAAAACTAATGTTAGCCACACAATTAGGAATAAGATTATTAGAAGCTTTGAAACTAGTTTTCTTATGCTTGATCTTGGATATACTATCCCAACAATAAACATGCAGACAATCCAAAAAATAGTTGCAGAAGTATCATTAGCATTAGAACACATGTTAATATCATAAAAAAACATATGAGACCAAGTTAGAAAGGAGAATTAGGAATGTTGATGCCCTTTATGGTCCCTTTGTCCATAGAATCCTTGACTAGCCAACCTAGAGCATCACAAGCAATCGCAAACAAGAGGGGATCAAGGGGGCAACCTTGTCTAATGGGTCTAAAAAATGACATAAGCTTTATCAAAGTCCACTTCGAAGAAATATGAGTCTTGGTTCATCCCATTAGCATATTCAAAACCTTCCCAAAGGGACATTATAGCGTCAATGATTGTTCTACCTTTAATGAAACCTTTTTGTTTAGGAAGGATAAATTGATCCATAATGGGAATAAGTATCCTAGCTAGAGTAGAGCCAAAGGTTTTGTGTATGGAAGTGAGACAATTAATAGGACTCCAATTATTAAGATCCTCTTTGTTACCATTTTTATGAACTACTCTATATCACACCAATATTAATATGGACAGGAAGATCACCTTTTCTAAACACCACTTCCTAGATCAAGAGACTCTACAAAGACAAGAAGTCTTTAAGAACTAAGAAGAAATTATTAGGAATCCCATCAATACAAGAAGACTTAGAGATTTTCAATTCACTGACGATTTCTTTAATCTTATTGATAGTGAGGGGTAGGTCGAGGACAATAGCTAAGCTAGGAGAGATCATTTTTTTCCTTTTTAAGGAAATAAAAGCTCTGTCCCTCTTGATATCCTCTACTCACTTGAGAGTACTAGAGAAAACATTTGTAAGAAGCATTGGTCCTCTTGTAAGTTCTCCTCAATGTTGATAGTAGTCCCACCATCCTTCTTATTATACAAGGGAACATAATTCCAAATCTTTTTTCTTTTCAAAATGGAGAACATCCACTTCTTGGGCTTATCCAAATTCTCATCCTTGAATTCTCTTCAAGAAGAAATAGTCATACTATTCATATCTCAACTTATACTAAATTTCACGGGCTTCCTTAGAGGAATTAGACTCATCAATACTAGCAAAATTTTCAAGAATATTATCTCTTCTCTTAGTTCTAATGCTCTTGGCGAACTTCTTATAATGGGTAAAGAGCTTTTGGACCTCACCAATAGCCTTTTTCCACATCTAGAGGGAGAGAAATCTAGAGAAAATTGCTTGGCTATAATAATCTTAATCTTGTGAATGAAACTAGGCATGTTCAACAAGTTAGCATCCAAATGGGGCCACCTAGAATTATATTTTGGGGAGCAATTTCTAAGGGTAATCAAAAGATGCTTGTGATCAAACAATAGGAAATTATGATCAAGATCACACTTCACAGTTGGACATAAAAAAAACTTTCTTGAATGGTGATTTGCAAGAAGAGGTTTATGTGAAGCAACCTCTTGGATTTTCCATGAAAGGGTAAGAGCATATGGTTTGGCAGCTCCATAAAGCCTTGTATAGTCACAAGCAAGCTCCACATGCATGGTATGAGAAAATCCATAAGCACTTGATTGCTCTTGGTTTCACATCTAGTCCAATTGAAAGCACACCATATGTACGTAAAGATGGGTGATGATCTTACTGTCCTTGTTCTTTATGTTGATGAGATACTTTTGAATCGTTCATGTGATGCAAAAATTGACAACCTTATGAGCCTCAGTCCATATGTCTAGGCCTAGCTATGGATGGGTGAATCCATTTGGTTTACGCAGTTCTTCATGGAGCACATGGCTTGTATGTTTGCTCAATTATAACATTCCACCATCGCTGGCCACAAAGAAAGGTCATTTATTATTAGCTCTTATTGTACCAGGTAAGTATAAGGTAAAAAACATGGATGTATATCTTGCACCACTTGTGGAAGAACTGTGCATTTTATGGGATGGGATTACTATGCATGACATGTCTCAACCTATAAGAAGACAAGACATGCGAGTGCAAGGCATACTTATGCGGACGATGCATGATTGGCCTGGTTATGGTTATGATTGGCCTGGTTATGATTGGCCTGGGTTACCATGCTTGTCCCTTATGCGGACCACGACTCGAAGTATGCTATTCCAAAGCACTATGTAAAATTATCTATGAAGGACACCATAGATATTTTCTTGATGGACATGTTTTACATGAAGGACAAATTGGTTGACAAGCGCAATGCCAAATGAAAGCTAGCAATTGGAAACAACTGTGGGATTCAAAAAATCCAATCATTGGCATGAAACGGTTGTCCATTTTTCATGAACTCCCTTATTGGAGTGAATTATTGATCAATCATTTGGTAGACCTGATGCATATTTTTAATAATGTGGGAGAGATTCTTTGGAAGACTCTAGAAGAAATGCAACAGTGAGGCGAGATAAAAGGGGTTTGCTTCAAGTCGACTCCACAAAATTGTGGACGGATGAAAAGGGATACATTTGTACTTCCCGAACACTGTGAGCAAGTTGGTTTTATACTAGATTCAAAAGAACCAGAGTGGCTATTTGTTTTACAAGTCACCCCACGTAGTAGACAAATCTGTGAGAACATAGATGTAGAAGAAAGTCCATCTGTAGTGCACTCAGAGATTCATTCGATAGTCGAGGAGGAAGAGATCATTGTTCGAGAAGAAGTCATTGAAGAAGACGAAATACAGACGAAGCAATAGATGATGATCAAGAAGAAACCAGCATATCAAGCGATTTAGAAGTCATCAATATAGAGATAGATATTCTCGGTGCATCGGATCTCCAAGAGGATGCTAGACTAGATGAGTTTTGAATCAAACACTTGTACGTACTAATTTTTGTTTATTTTTTTTGCTAGGTTTTTTTGTACACTACCATTTATCTATATTACCTTTATTATCACATGCTAATTATTTGAGTTCTTTTTTTACAAAGCACGATGGGAGACAGTCCTCCAGTCACTCCACATTCCATGATAGAGGAGCAGTCCTTAGAGTTCATCTCTCAGGTACCTCCCATGTATATGGCCGCTGCATCATAGTATTGGATCGCTCGTGGTAGCACTCCTCCCGGTCTCACTCTTTGCGGCCTCACTCCTGCCGGCCTCACTCCCACCGGTGTCACTCTTGCCGGTGTCACTCCTGTCGGTGTCACTCCTGCCGGTGTCACTCCTACGGGTGGTGCTGCTCCCGTTGGAGGTATGTCTCCTAGCTTTATGACTCCACCACGACCATCTTTTCAGCCATCCCCTACTGGCTCTAGTAGTAGACATGTGCGTTCGACACCTCAGTGCGACACAGGTTCTGGCCCATCTCGTAGGTCAAGGTCACGCTCTGGAGTAGGAGGTTCTAGGAGTGGATCTACAGGCAGGTCTGGAGAAGGCAGTTGTTGTGGAGGCAGTGCGACGAACGTTGTGTCGCCCACTTCTACTCCGAGGATGAGTACCTCGGATGTAGGTACGCCATGCGGTACACCATGTGGAACACCACGTACACCTTGGGATTGACTGCACTATTGGAGGACTTGGAGGGATGCAGTGCGATCGTTTCATGGGAGTGTTTGCGATGAGGTGATTAATTTATAAACTTGGTTTCTTCTTGTTGTTTGTAAATTTCATGTGAATTTATCTCATTTCATTAATGTTCTTTGTTGCAGGACTGTTGATATTAGTTCTTTGCATGTGTATGGCAGTGGGACACCAAAATTTTGTATTTGATTTTTATATGGCAATGCAATGCTTTGCCACATTTTGTAAAAGCATCATATATGATAGTGGTTTGCCACACTCTTATACATGCTTCATTTATGAAATATATAACTCTTTTTGTACATGGTTCATGATTCATTCTGATTATCTCTTTTGTGTCCAATAATATTCTGTTTTATAAAATCATATTTCGGTTGACATTAGAGTACACATCACATGTACTCGGTTTTTTTGGGCAGAGTGTATTGTCTTTTGCTAAGCAACATCATGGTAATGTTGCTGTCACAAAAGACAACACACTGTGCCCAAAAGAAATTTTGCAGATATGGTTGTCGGTATAAGCATCGGTACTCCCAGTAATGCCATCGGAATAAGCATCGGTACATCAAGCGGGTGCTAGTATAGGCGATGGTACACCCAGCAGAGGCGTCACTATGGGCATTGGTATTACTGATGTTTATACCGACGCATATACCGATGCTTATATCGATGCCCAGACCAGTGCCTATATTGGCACTTTAATACCGATGTGCATACTGACACCTACATCGACGTTGGGGCAAAAATACACACGTTCATTTCCCTCGGTAAAAACCTCGGTATATGGCGATCTGTTGTAGTGTGATGCCACTTATCTTGGTCTTTTGAGTTGGCATCCACTTTGTATCCATTGAGGGGGAATTTTCATTCATCAAGGAAAGTATATTGAAAAAATAATTCAATGTTTTGACTTTGAGGAATGCAAGCTAGTTTCTACATCAGTTTAGGTAGGAGTTAAGTTCTTACTTGACAATTCGAGTGATGCATTTGACACTTCTTTTATTAGCAAGTTGTGGAATGTCTTATACATGCATGCAACGCAAGACCGGATATATAGTATGTAGTTTCCATGTTGATTCGATTTATGCATAGCCTTGTCACTAAGAATTGGAAAGTGGTAAAACATATGTTCGAATGCATTTTGACTTTAGGTCTCTTTTACGGCAAAGATATTCAACCATGTTTGCATCCTTTTATAGATAGTGATTGAACTAGTTGTTATGATACTCGCATGTCCACTAGTGGTAATTACTTTTTCCTTGGAAACTCATGCATATCTTGGTTGAGTAAGAAGTAACCTATAGTGATGACATCAGGTTGTGCAGCTGAGTAGAGGGCAATTTTCACAGCTACAGTGGAGTGTATATGGCAAAGACACCTATTGATGGATCTTTGCATGGAGATTGATGCTACCATGTAATATTCTTATTGATAGTGAGAGTGCATTGGCTATTGCATGAAACCCAATGTTTCATGCATGAAACAAACATATTGAGGTGCATTATCACTATGCAAGAGAGCATGTTCATGTAGAAGATATTGATTTTTGTGCCTACACAAGATAATGTGGGAGAGATATTCACCAAAGCTCTTCCACAAGAAAATTTTGAAGTTTTTCACAAAGCTTTAGGCTTATAACCCAATGGGGATGATCTCTCACTCCCTATATGTGTTAACATCATTTACGCCTAGGGCTTTTTACACTTATGTTTTCCTCAAGTAGCTTTGATGTGAACCTTTTCCCTATACATGGGAACTTTTTTCTTTAGTGTTAGCTAGAGGCTTTTTCCCATGTTACCACATGCATGATTCACTCATATGTGGTGATAATTTTTACTTAGGGATATTATTTAGGTCTTACTTTAGCTTTTATTTTCATCAATAGAGATAGCTATTCCACCCATATGTCTTCTCTGTGTGTCTTGCTGCATTTGTCCTCCTTGTGTGTGCTTCTTGTGTGTCGATCACACTTCTACAAACACCCAACAAAATTGAGCAAGGATGATTGCCCCAAATCAGATGAGGAAAAGGAACTCATGACTGAAATTACTTATCAGTATGCTCTTGGTAGTCTCATGTATGCTATGGTAGCTACGAGACCAAACATTGCATTTATAGTGGGAGTTGTGAGCAGATATATGTCCAATCATGGCAAGAAGCATTAGAAAGCAGCCAAGATGATTTTGAGATATCAAAGTGGCATTAAGGACAAGCATCTATGCTTGGGTAGAGGGAAGACATCTAATATTGGTTACACAGATTTTGATTATGCTGGTTGTGTAGACAATCATAAGTCTACATCAGGGTACATTTTTCATTTAGCTTGAGGTCCTATCTCTTGGAGATCTCATCTTCAAGAATGTACAACTAGTTCCACTACAGAAGCAGAGTACGTTGTAGCAAGTGAGGCATGTAAAGAAGCATTGTGGCTTTGTCATCTTGCTTGTGATATGGTTCTACCTTAGCATGTACCTTGTTTGCTTAGTGATAGTCAGAGTGCCATTTCTTTGGCGAAGGATTTGGTCTATCATGCAAAGACCAAGCACATTGAGGTGAGGTATCACTTCATTAGAGATTACTTAGCCATTGAGTGCATTATTCTTGAGAAGGTTCATACTCAAGATAATGTTGTAGATGTTTTGACTAAAGCTCTACCAAAGGATAGCTTTTGACACTATTGTCACTTGATGGGGGTTACTTTATTCTTGGTCTTATACAGTTACTCGTATGTTGTGTAACATGCCCATCAGGTGGGAGGTATAGTTGGTATACTTACACTCATGTATTATTTATCGTTCTTTATTTTTCTCCCATAGTCACTTTGGTCATATTGGCCTTTAATGGGAGATTGTTACCATTTGTGTCCATGTGAAATGCCAAATGGCCACTAGACACTTTTGTATATGTTCTTTAATAAACCATATAGTGGCCAGGTAATCCACTCATTGGTGGGATTAACAATGAATTTATCCACAAGGTGATCAATATTGGAGGCAATACCAATAGCAGAGCCACCTTTACCAAGCACATGATTTGTAAAAAACCAAGTATGATAAGAGGAAAGGGGCTTTGAATTGGACTTAAAATCAGTAATCTTAATCTCCTCTAAGAAAATGATATCAAAGGTTAAGGATAAATACTTCATCCAATTATTCATAACTTTAGCTTTGACATGATTGATGATCCCTTTAATGTTAAAGGAAACAATCTTGACTAAGTCCATAGGTAATAAGCCAAATTTGGAAAAACACCCTGCAGTTATCATCATTTCTGAAAAAAAAATTATCCTAAACCAAAGAAAGATTCCAATAAGAATTTCACATTGAGAATAGAGGAAATAATAATATTCAATGAGAAAAATGTGACAGTAGAGAACTTATTTCTTGGGGTTCTTCGTGGGCTTGAACATAGAGATAGAATCCCTAAAAGGATATTTCCTCTTAGAATTATTTAGGCCTTGTTCATGTTTATTGAGCTCTTGTCGAAAAATAGCATCACTATTGTTATTTACCACTTCTATAACACTCTCACTAGAGTTAGGGTTAGAGAACTAACCATCCCTATTTTTCTTTTTATTAATAACTTGAGTCTAGCCGCCTTTTAAGGTCTCCTTAGGGGTTCTCTAAACATATTCATATTGGTCCCCCACGTGTGTGTCCTCATCAATTACATTGGGATCAATGTTCTCTTTGTTCCCTCCTTCAACATTTATGTTTGAGGAACCCTGGTCAAAAGGATTAGAAACATCTGCCAATAGCACATCAAAATGGTTCACTCACTTACCCATTTTTTTCGTTCTATGGTTTGACATAGGATTTCCTGTTATCAAAAGTATAGTTGATTCTCCTCAATGGTAGAAATCTCACCTAGAGAGCTGGATTTAGTTCCCTTTTCAGATTCATTATGATGAGCCAATAGAGGCAAATCCTTAAGATAGTAGGAACCTCTATATCTTCCTGTATATTAACATTCATATCTCTAGGTTGAGATTTTACTATTGAGCTATGATCTCTGTGTTCATGTTGTGAAGCTTCTATGGGAACTACACTTCCCTCTTCTTTGATAGGTCATTGTTCCTCTTCCTCTACTGTTGTCATTGGTTGATCTTTTGCTTTGGGTTGTGCAACATGCCTATCAAATGGCTCATATAATTCTTTAAGTTTGTCGATCTTGGCCTGTTTGCATTCTAGTTGTGCCCTTAATGCTTTCATCTTTTCTCAAAGTGCCACTCATGTCTGGTTACTTGTTTATTGCAGACATAAGAAAGCAGACTCTTCAAATATTATAGCCATGATGTCATGTCTTTCTTGTTCTACTATCTTCAAATTCATATGTGTCTTATAGTACTCATCCTTGGCAATGCCTAAGTGGCATTCCTTTGCATCAAGATGTAGCTTGAGTTCTTCAATCGTAAATTTGGACAATTTGCTTTCCATTTGTAGTGACTCTAGGAGGATCCGAGTCTTTCTTTGTCTTCTCTCTAATGTCAATATCTTCTCTTGGAAAAATATACTTTTCTTGTCTTGACGTGGTCAATTATGATTTGATGTCCATGATGATTTCACTCAACTTCATGAGACTCTAGAATGCTTCGCAACATTGTTCTTCAATATGCCTCAACCTCAATTTGTGTCTCTTGGACCTCGACAACTTCCTCTCCTTGTGTGTCTTCTTGATCTTGTATTGAAATGTCTTTCAAATTTAGTTATTTAGCCCGTGGTTGTGCATATGTCATAATGGTATCTTGAATAATTGTAGCTGTGGGAACTTGAATATCTATGTGACTCATTGAGATGATGGATGGTTATTGAAACGTGGAAATGATATTTAAAACCAGTGAAAGTGATGCCTAATGTGATGAGTAGGAAATATTGAATGGATTTTGACTTGGTAGACTCAATTGAAGATTAAAAAAATATTATGAAGAAAATGGAGAAAAAAAGATGAAGATAAGTGATTGATGGTTTTATAAATGATGATTGATATGGTTAGTGATTGGTAAAAATTCAAGAGAAAAAAGATTCAAAGAGTGATTCGTGCATGTGTGTGCTGGTTAAGTGATGTCGAATGAATATGTGAGTGCTTGATGGTGGAGTTGTGCATGTTAGGTCCTAAGTTAAACCCTTCATCAATGGCTTGTTTCCATTTATCCAAGATTGATGGTTGTGACAAATTTGGTGGAATGGATGTTGTGATGGGGGAAAACGTGGGTGCAATGGGGATGGATTGCACTTCAGATGGGATTGGTGTAGATGCGCACGTGGTGGGAATAGGAAGTACGGTGGTGTCAGTGATGGTTGTTTCTATTTTACTCATTGATTCATAAAAGATCAAGCTTTATTACATAAGGAATCAACAAGATTCGGGTTTTCACTTAGTAACTATCGAAAGGTATAGCTTCATTATGCCAAGCAACTAATCATGTTTTTCGCAATGATAATCTTACCATTTAGCGTTAGTACTGATCACCATATATACATGAGAGTGCTTACATTCCCATTTTAGAATGGGTAAAGTAGTCTTTTTTATGGTACTATTGTTAATAAGAAACTTGAAAATAGTCCACTTGCAAGTTGATGGAAGAATTTTCTATGGTGCTTCTAGAATGTGTGGTTTTCTTAAAGCATTAGCATAATACAATCTCGATGGAGCTTTCTTTTCTAGATTAACTTTGTTGCCTATGGTAGTGGAACTTATTAGGAAGCTTTGTTCTTTGGTTTCTCCTTAGGTGAGCAGATTTCCTTGAATTGCATTTTAGTTTGAGTACTTATATTGTTTTTCTTCTTGCAAGACCTAGGGACAACACAAGATTTGGGAATCTAAATCTACATATGATTTTTTTTTTTGGCTTTGACTAAAGCTTTGGGGATCCAAACCTACCTTATGGGACAAGAGTGATTGGATTTCCCCTTCTTCATTATTTTATTTGGTGTTCACTGTTAGAAATGATATGGCTAAGGATTTCACCTTACTGCACCATGAATACACACTTTTTTGGGTTCAGATATACTTTGTAAAATTTTCATTTATCAAATATGCATATGAGATTAGGTCTACATTGTTTTCCAACATAATAAGAGTGTGCAAAAAGATCATCAATGCATACTTCTAAGTATTCCCTATGGGATTCTTTGAACACATGTCACATAAGTCTTTAAAAGGTGGTTGCTAAATTAATCACACAAAATGGCATGAATCTAAATGCAAAGATACCCCACTCTATTGAAAAAGTAGTTCTATATTGATGTTTGAGGGTGATGCATACTTGATTTTATTCGTAGAATCCATCTAAGAAGCTATAGAACTCCTTTTCAGATTCCTCTTCCAATAGATGATCCATTATCGGTAATGGATAACTATCTCTAATGGTTGTTTCATTGACTTTCTTCCATTTGGTACACACATGAAGCTTTCCATTCTTTTTGGGGTACTACAACCATAGGAGGAACCCATTCCATGTGTTTGATTTCATAGACGAAGTTTTCTTCCAACAACTTGTCTATTTCCTCTTTGATCTTTTTGGAGTATGTCTCATCATAAGTATATGAATTTTTCTTGATCTGCTTGGTTGTTCTTGTCATGGGAATCTTATGTTCAGCATGTGTCTCGATCCACTCCTTTAAAATTCTTATATGACCTTGAAAACACATCTTGCCATTCTCTCGAGAGGCGAATTAAGGCCATTTCTTCCTCCATAGTGGGGTCATTTGCAATGTGAGTGCACAAACTCTTACCATTGTCATGGTTAATAACTACTTTCTTTGTAGAAAATTTGTTGTCATAAGATTTTCTAGTTGTTGTCTCTTTCCTGAGCATTTCCACTCAAATGGATTTTTTTCTAAAAGTGCATTTCTTCAAGTTCTCAAAGACTTCAAGCATTGAACTCTCTCCTCTTGTTTTGACTCTTTTGACTTATGTCGGACTTTCTCCAATTGAAAGACTTCCTTATCATATTGTATCACCTTAGGCATCCCTCTAGAATTCAAAAGTCTAACCTTGGCCTCTCTGATATATATGGAATATCTGCTATGTGAGGTACCTTTTGATGTCCTCTTTTAGAGTTTTGATTTTGTATTGTCTCAAAAGGATATCCTCCTCCTCTTCACTCTCTCATAGACTACAATCTTGGATAATCATAGTCTATTTATTCTTCATCATCCTCATAGATCACTTGCACCATGAAGAGATCATAGCCCTCTTCATCATGACATGGAGTGAGCATCTTGTCATTGATGCATGTTATTTACAAATGAGGTCTTCAAAGCATTCATTATATTAAAGATGATCGCAATAATGATGTAACATTCAAAGATATCCACCACAACATATGAGGGGTATACCGAGGCTTCTACCGAGGAAAATGAACGGGCATGATTTTGCCCCGACGTCAGTGTAAGGGCTGGTATAGGCATCAGAACCCAAACACCAGTATAGGTGCTGATATAGACATCGATATAAGTGCTGATATGAGTGTCCGTATGAGCATCCGTATAAGCATAAAAAATACTGGCAGTCATATTGATGCCTATACCGACGACTGTTGGGTGTACTGTCGTGGATACCAATGACCATCTTGGGAGTACCATCATGCATACTGACGACCACATCTGCAAACATTTTTTTTGGGCAGAGTGTGTTGTCTCTTGCTACAACAACATTACCATAATGTTGTTTAGCAAAAAACAATACACTCTGCCCAAAGAAAACCAAGTACATGTGATGTGTACTCTAATCGCAACCGAAACATGATTTCATAAAGCAAAATACTATGGGACACAAAAGAGATGAGCACAATGAACCATGAACCATGTACAAAAAAAGTTATATATTTCATAAATGAAGCATGTACAAGAGTGTGGCAAACCACTGTCATATATGAGGCAAATAGAAAATGTGGCACAGCACTGCCATATAAGAATCAAATACAAAATTCTGGTGCACCAGTGCCATATATGAGCCAAATACAAAATTGTAGTCCTCCAACAAAGAACATTCATGAAAAATCTTTATTAGTAGTCCTCCAACAAAGAACATTCATGAAAAGATAAATTGTCATGATATTTACAAAAAACAAGTAAAAACCCAGTTTCTAAGCTCATCACCTCATCACATATGCTCCCATGAAACGACCACTCCGCGTCCCTCCAAATTCTCCAATAGTGCAATCAATCCATGATGATATCCATAAGCCTCCTCCATTCATGTTGGAGGATGACACATTGCTAGCTCCTGCAACAAATATACAAAATGTTAGATGAACATATATGACATGCTTAACACAAAAAAATTCAATAAACCAAATGATACCTATAAATTTGTGATGCATAGTGTCATATCCACTGCTGTCTAAATGTGACGGGTTCGACTATATCTAGACGTGTGGCTGTGGCATCTTGCTACTGGCAATATCTGTCAGGAGTCTGCTACTGCTTGTCGCAAATCATATCCCACTCCTTAGCATCTAACCATACATGCTTTGATAAGCCTGCTCTGAAAGCGTCACTAGCCGCGGATCATCGATGGGACATAACTTCATGTGTGGTGTGCTGAATCCACTCTGAGCTGACAACAAGATGCCCATGTGCTCGTCAGAACTCCTGATAGATCGTCTCTGTGATATAATTTTTATGATCTTTATCTCGTTCACTCCATTTCAACATGACAAAGTGTCCAAACTGTATGGACCAAAGCTATCGTATATGCTAATGCATGGCCTTTTTGGCCACATCCATTACCAGAGCTCCATCATGGATACTATACACCTTGGAGTCATCATGGTCATGAGGACCCCAAGGTGTATGTGGTGTTCCACATGGTGTACCACGTGGTGTACCACGTGGTGTACCACGTGGTGTACCATGTGGTGTACCTACATTTGAGGTACTCACTCTAGGAGTAGAAGTGGATGACACAACATCCATCGCATTGCCCCCACAAGAATGGCCTCCTCTAGAGCTACCTATAGATCCACTCCTAGAACCTCCTGCTCCAAAGCGTGACCTTGACCTATGAGATGGGCTAGCCCCTATATCACGTTGAGGTGTCTAATGCACATGTCTACTACTAGAGCCACTAGGAATGGCTGAGAAGATGGTCGTGATAGAGTCATAAAGCTAGATGACATACCTCCAACGATAGAAGCACCACCCACAGGAGTGACACTAGCAGGAGTGAGGCCGACAAGAGTGAGGCCAGTAGGAGTGAGGCCAATAGGAGTGAGGCCGGGGGAGTGCTACCATGAGCAATCTAGTAGTGTGACACAACAACCATATATGTGGGAGGCACTTGAGATATAAACTCCAAGAACTGCTCCTCTGTCATGGAATGTGGAGTTTATATAATTAGAATATGATAACAAAGGTAATATAGAGAATTAGTAGTGTACAAAAGAACATAGAAAAAAAATAAACACAAATTGGTACGTACAAATGCTTGATTCAGAAATCCTCTATTCTAGCATCGTCTTGGAGATCTAATGCACAGAGAATTTCTAGCTCTATATTGATGACTTCTAAATTTCTTGGTATGCTATCTTTTTCTTGATCATCATCTGTTGCTTCATCGTGTATCTCGTCTTCTTCAATGAACTCTTCATCTCGGATGATGATCTCTTCCTCGTCGACTATCGAATGAATCTCAGAGTCCACTACAAATGGAATTTCTTCTACATGTATGTTCTAAAAAATTTGTCTACTACGTGGGGAGACTTATAAAACAAATAGCCACTTTGCTTCTTTTGAATCTGGTATAAAAAGAACTTGCTCACAGTGTTCAGAGAGTACAAATATATCTCTTTCATCCGTCCATAATTTTGTGGCGTCGACTTGAAGCAAACCACTCTTATCCCACCTCACTGTTGCATTTCTTCCAGAGGTGACTACTATGAATCATTTCACATAAAAAACAAAGTAATAAAAACTTCCTAAAGGATAGCTTCAAGATATCTTGAATCACTCCACAATAATCTAGCTGGCCTTCTTGAGCATTATCATCTCTTGCACTAGCTCTACTTTTTTGGAAAAATTTCACCATCACCCCCTATCAAAAGTAGACCTATTTTTGTCGATTCATGCAATCTGAAAGTGTCATCCATGAGACCATAGTGGACTATATTTAGAATACTCTCAATCACATCTCTTTGTGGGTTCTTCTTCTTCTTCAAGGATATCTTCACCCACTGCCTTTGCTTGTGAAACTGTTGTATCTAGCAATCTGCTCGTTGGAAAGGGTGGAAGAGGTCAAAGACTTTCTGGAAGGGGCAAAAATCAAGTGAAACAATTCTTTCAAAGTTGAGCTCTTTGCTTTGCATTTGTCTCCTTGGAAAGCTCATACCTTTCTAACCACCGATGCAAAACTTCATTGCCTTCTCTTTGAAAGCTGCATCCATTTTTCTTTGCATCCCTTTACCTTGAGGTTCATGGACTACGAGACGAACATCTTCATCATTAACCATAAGTGAGGCATTTCTGGGTTCAACATACATAGAAACTGAGTTATGAATATAAGAGACTCTTGTACGAGCCATCCCTCTGTCGTGTTTCCCTTTGGACGTGATCTTTGTCAAGAAAACCCTTTTAATGTCTTCATAAAGCGCTCTAAGAAGAACATCCATTGACTATTGATAGTTCCTGCTATTGCAACTTCATCTACCACATGAACCAGTAAATGAAGCTGAATTGTGAGAATACTTGTGGGAAAGTATTTTCCTACCATACAAACAACCTCTATATCATTGAGTTTTGCACTCTCTATGCTATCTTTATTTATCTCTTTAGAAGAGATCCACCGTACCAAGGAACTAATTTTATAAATGGTTGTTTGCACATCCTCCGAAAGACAGAGAGAGAGAGAGAGAGAGAGAGAGAGAGAGAGAGAGAGAGAGAGAGAGAGAGAGAGAGAGAGAGAGAGAGAGAGAGAGAGAGAGAGAGAGAGAGAGAGAGAGAGAGAGAGATCTGTGTGTATGCACAAGACAATGCAGGTCACAACTTGGTTCGCATACGCAAGTTCGAGAGAGCAACAAGTAGTACTCAGTGTAATAGACGTGCAAAATGTTGATTTTTGCTCTTGGGTCACAGTATGTTTAAGACACGGTGCCATTATAGGCGTCGATATAAGCATTGATATGAGCATTGATAATTTATAGGAAATTACGGATGCTTATACCGGTGCCTATACTGATGCTTATACCGATGCCCATACCCACAGTCGCAGAGCATCCCAATGATCCATCTTAAATGGTCATACCGACTGTCAAGTGATCGTCGGTATGCCTAATTACATTTTTTCCAACATTCATACTGACGTCGAGCGTGACCATTGGTATAGGCAGCATCAGTATGCCCCTCATATGTTGTAGTGATCACGTATAATCATCCCTATAATAAATGGAGGAAGTTGCTCCTCTCTTTTGTACTCTGCTAACATATTTCTCATGCTTATATCTCTTGGTTTTGTTGGATAGGGACATTCTCAATATTTCTTGAAAGATGCCTATCTAAGAACCCTGAGCCTTGTACTCTTGCCCTCTTGTTTTGGGCTCTCCTCCCTTAGTGTTGTTCTGGCTTGTCTAATGGTGTGCAAGAACTTGCCTCCAGCATAAATTGTAATATTCCTTTATTAATTTATTGTCTGATGGTTTGTATGATCTTGCCCCCCACATAAATTGAAGTATTCCTTTATTAATTTACTTTTTTTTCTGTTGTCTCAAAAAAAAAAGATTGCACTTCATATTTTTGATTTTTTTTCTCTTCATTTATTCCTTTATTAATTTACTTTATTTTTTGTTTTTTGAAAAAAAAAGATTGCACTTCATATTTTGATTTATTTTTTCTTCATTTATTCCCTTATTAATTTACTTTCTTTTCTGTTGTCTCAAAAAAAAAGATTGCACTTCATATTTTGATTTATTTTTTCTTCATTTTTTTGGCTACCTGTGCTTCATATTTTAAATTATTTCTCGTCGTTTTTTTGAGACAACAAGAAAAGAGAGTAAATTAACGGAAATAATTACACTGTATACAGGGAAGCAGAGATCCCACCAAAACAAATGCGCAAGGCCAAACCTTACAAGATTACAAATTGAGGACCATAATAAATCTGTCACTAGAGTAACAATCTAAAAGCTCCATCTGTTAGGAGGAAGTGACTTGATAACCTCAATGGAGTCTTGCGGGAAACTTTTAATGGCCTGTAAACTCTGAATACCAGTTAAATACAGGGTTTTTCTAAGGGAACATAGGACATTCTTCTTTCCATGATTGAAAAGCATTTGATATCTGCTAATCCAAATATGCCACAGGATGTGGCCCCGCCACAAACTCCAGAGGACCAAATTAAAATTATTACAGCATCCAAGAATGATTTCTCTGAGACCTAGTTGAGGGAGCTTCTTGATGCATAGGATGGGGTCCAAAACCTTCCTAGAATCTTTTGGCATGCCAAAAATTTATAAAAAGATGGGCCAAATCCTCTTCCCTGCTACACAGTGAACATATTCCATTATTAGCATTTATTCTCTTAGCCCTGCTGCCAGTCCATAACCCATTATGCAGGATCATCCATTCCAAGTAGGAATGTTTGATGTTATAAGGGAAAGCCCAAATGGCTTTTGATCTATATCTCCATTGGTTGGCAGACCCTTTGCAACCCCATATGAGATTAAGTTTGTGAGTCAGACAGAGAATAGTGCCCCTGTTGAGTTCAAAGCATTGCCATATGTCTCTAGCAACCTCTCCAAGTTGGATGTTTCCTATCCTGCAATCCTCCATCTTTAGCTTCAAGAGAGACATCATTTCCAGCAGCATCAACAAGTAGGAAGAGGATAAATGTGTCAAACCAAGTATAAATTCATCCGAAACCAACTCACTTGAGTTGAAAAACCATTCCCAGCTTTTGATCCCAAACCTAAAACATTTATGTTCTTTGATATCTATGCTTTTATTGTTCCACAGGGCAATCCACCCCAACCAAGGAGATTCCTGTAGGGAAAAGTTAAGGTTAGTTATAAAGTTAGAGTAAGGAGAAAAGGAATCTTTAACCTTCATCCACACATTCCAAAGCCTGCAAGAAAGAAACACTGCCAACAGGGGTAAAGGTGGAAGGGGAGACCACAATATCCCACAAATGATTATTGGTCCACGCTTTACAGCCCTTGACATAAAACTTATGAGTGCTACTTTTAAGAAGAACGACCCAAATATCATGAGAGTTTATTGCTCTAAAAATCCATTTAGCTGCCAAATTTTCATCCATTTTGACCAAGCAGATAATAGCAAGCCCACCTTCATACTTGGGAAGACAGTAGATCTTCCAAGCAACCTTGGAGACTTTAGTGACTTGTTCATTTCCTCCCAACAAGAATCTTCTGGCAAGGGTAATGAACTATTTTAATTGACTTTTGGAGGGGCTCCAACAGGCCAAAAAATACACCAGGGATGGGAGCAGATAGTGTTTCAAAATAAAGCATCTCTGAGATAGAGAAGCATACACATTATACCACCTCAACATTTTTTTCTTAAATTTTTCAAGGACCCAGTCCCACCTTTGCCACAAAGTGACATTGAATCCCATAGGAATACCTAGCAGCCTAAAAATGGCATGATCCTGCAGAATGAGATAACCAATGTTAGCAATGCAACTGGGAATCACATGGTTAGAAGATCTGAAACCAATTTTGGAGTGATTTATGTGAGAACCACTAGCAAGGTAGAAAGTCTTCAAACAATCAAGAAAATTCTCAGCATAATTAGGATTAGCAAGAGTACACATATTAGTATCATATGCAAACATTTGAAACCCAAGTTGATGATTAGAATTGGGAATGGGAATACCTTTGATCTTATCTTTGGACATTTCATGATTAACCAACCACCCAAGAGCATCACTGGAGATGGAAAAGAGGAGGGGAGCCAAGGGGCAACCTTGCCTTATGGATCTAGCAATTTTAAAAGGAGGGGAAAGTTGGCCATCCAAAGAGACTCTAGACCAGATATTTCCAAACAGAGTACTAACATACTTTATGAACTTTTTCCCAATCCCAATATCATGGGAGATTGAAGGATGAAGTCCCACTCAATTATGTCATACGCCTTATCAAAATTAATTTTGAAGAAGTAGAAATCAAGATTAATCTCATTAGCATACTCAAAACCTTCCCAAAGAGAGAAATGATGGCATCAAGAATATTTCTTCCTTTGATAAAACCCTTTTGCATGGGTAAAATGATTTTGTTCATAATCGGGCTGAGCCTTCTAGCTAAGGTAGAAGCAAACACCTTGTAGACAGAGTTGAGGCAAGTAATATGTCTCTAGTTATTGAGATCCTCTTTAGGGCACTTTTTGTGAATGAGCCTAATAACCCCATGTTCATATCAGAAGAAAGGGTACCTTTCCTAGTGGCCTCTTCCTAGATCTCCACAAGGTAAGGGGTAAGGAAGTCCTTGAGCTCCTTCAAAAATTCATTAGGAATCCCATCAATACCAGGAGACTTACAGGGCTTCAATTTATCAATGGTTTCTTTAACCTCACCAGCAGAGAGGGGCAGGTCTAGTAAAGCAACCAGTCCCTGAGGGAGATTTTTCACCCTTATGGAAGAAATGTGGGCCCTGACTCTCTAGATGTCCCCCCCCCTCTTGGGAGGACTAGAGAAAACATTCATAAAGAAGCTAGAAGCCTCCTGTAAGCACTCCTCCATGTTTGTACCAGTTCCACCATTTTCCTTAGTTAACATAGGAATGAAATCCTTGTTCTTTTTTTGTTTGAGAAGCTCATACATATGTTTATTAGGTCCATCCACATTCCTCACCCAGAACCTTCTAGAGTTGGCAAGAGACCAGCTAGCTTCCAGATACTCTTCACATCTAAGCTTGTGGTTTAACTCAATGGACTCCACACAAGGGTTATTAGGATCATAGATCTTGGGGGCATCCATAATTTTCTCCTTCCTGCGAGTTCTAGCCTTAGTAACTTTATCTTTCTAAAAGGTAAATTTTTGTTGGATATCCTTCACACCATACTCCCAGCTCTTGAGAGCTGAAGTATTATGAGAAAAATGCTTACTAATGGCCAACTTGACATGTCTGATAATCGAGGGAATCTTAAGAAGTCTAGCATCAAGGTGGGGCCAGCCAGCTCTGGAGGGCTTAAAGTTCCTCTTAAAGGTCAAACTAATAGGTTTGTGGTTAGACAACATAAGAGTTTGGTCAATATCAGCACTAATTTCCCAAAAATTTCCACCAAAGGAAGAATTGATGTAACACCTATCAAGTCTAGCACCCAAGGCCTTCCCATTAGGTTGTCTATTATGCCAAGTGATACCAGTATGCTCAGAGTGATCAATCAAGTCATGAAGATGACAAAGAGAAAACCAACAGGACTTCTCAAAACCATAAATGTAGGAACCTTTTTTGTTAAGTCTATCATTAATATTAGTAACCATGTTGAAGTCTCCAATTAAATAGATATTACCTTGAATGAGCTTCAACTCCTCCCAACACTTGCTTCTCATGTGTCTTCAATTAGAAGCATACAGACTGACTATGCTCACATCCAAAGGAGAATCAAAGGAGACAACCACCCACTGATTGGATGGGCTTTTAGATGACCCCTTGATGAAATGAATCATTTTCAAATGGGATTCTAGCTTATGACCTCCAATCTTCAACTCTTGGAGACAAAGAAAATTAGGGGACTTGGAAAGATTCTTCATCTAGCAATTGATGAATTTAGCTATGACCGGGTCAATCAAACCCTTAGTCTTAAGAGAAATTACATTAATCAAATCCATGACAGACAAAGGAAAAAAAAACGAAAAGACACTTAAATTTTTGAGCCTTGCTGGGTTCAGACTAGAACTTGAGGTCCTCACCCCATCGTTCCTTTTTGGCTTACCTTTCAGCTTGACCACAATGTCATTTACCTTATTTTGGGAGGAGGGATAGTCTACTTCATCTGGAACCTCATGAGCCAATTGTTCCAGAAATTCTGCATCAGCTTTGTTACTTTCTTCCATGATAGTATCATCATTAATTTCTGTGGAATCCCTCTTATTGTGATTCTTCTTTTTTTCCACTACCTGCCACCCTTTGGTACTGTCAGAATCTGCTACCACCTGAGTTTCAGAAGAATCCATCAGGATCCCTTCACCATCCTATTTTACTGGACAGTTTTCCATATTTGCTTCCCATTCATCAATGAAGGAGTGATTAGTAACTTCAAGAAGGACACTATAGGGATTAGAAAACTTACCTCTTTTTCTTCTTAGAGGTTTAGGGTTGGATTTTTTGACATTTTGAGTAACAACCAGAACACTATGAGTGGACTTTATGGGAGAGGCACCATGGGTGTCTGCCTCATGAATTGAAGAATCCACTTTGGGGTCAGAAGAGTTATTTAAGCAAGTTACAATCTTTGATAAGGTGACCCTGATTAAAACACTTGAAACAAACATTAGGAAGGTTCCTATAAATGATCTTCTGTTCATGTAAAAATAAACCATCTGAGTCCTTGATACGAATGGATTGTTTGATTGGCTTGGACACATCTATCTCAATCATTAATTGAGGATCCCATTTAGGGTTGATCCCACCTGACCTAGATTTCTGCCCTAACACCTTCTTCAACATAGAACCTAGTTTATTTAACCAAGGATAAAAATCCATCGGGAGGTTTGGGAAATCCACCCACATTGGAAGCTTAGTAGGCTTGGGCCCTTTAGGGTTAAACCCCACATGCCATCTGAAAAAGGAAATGGGGATATTTCTAACAAGCCATTGACCTTCTGTAATAACTTTCAGAGCACTGATCGAATCATCAAAAAAGAACAATTAATAGTTATTAGGCATATATTGAACCTGCTTAACGAACAAGCCCCTAGACTCCCAGTTAACTTTAATCCAATTCATAAGGACATCTTGAGATGGTCTCGATCCATGACAGAGACCTATGACCACTCATTCCGATAACTGAGCATGCGAGTTGGAAACAGAGTTTTAATTGATAATAAACTCTTCCTCTTCCGTTAGGTCTTGAACTCCTACATTAAGGAAATGAGGGCTATCATTTGTAGGCCCTTTTCCTTTCTTTGTTGGAGAGTGGAAATAAGGAGCATGGTCCATACCTTTAGATGATTCGACAGGGAAAGCGTTACCAAGTCCAGAGGGCAGACCATTCATACTTTGTGAATTCGACCTTTCCGGTGATCGAGTGATATCTGCATGAGATTTTGATGATGAGCATTTGAAGACCACGTCTTGGAGCGACATATTCTCCCCCTTGCGAGGGAGAATAAGGAGGAAGGGGATGCCACAGGCTAACCCGAAGGGAGGGAGCCCCCAGGGCACCAACATAGGAAAGCCAAGCTTAGGAGAAACCCTAACTGCCTTGCAGAAATGTTGTTGAACACCGTCGTTTTTTGCATAGTAGTTAGCCATCCAAAACATTGGAAACTTGGCAGCTATGATGCAGAAAAATTTCACTGACCGGAGGCTCCACATTTGTGAAATGACAAGAAATCACAGATTGAAGCGTTGCAATGAAAAGGTGTTCTATTATAGTGTAATTTATCTCATGACTACTTAGTTTTCGACTAACATATGCAATAGGGGAAATCCATATTACCATCATCACCTGGTTGGGCTTATATGACTCCTATTCCATAGTTGAAAGCATCCACATGAATAAGGATTTTTTAACTCCAATCCACAATTTTTAGAATTAATTCTAACATCAAACTTTTTTTCAATTCTTCGAAAGACTTCTCATAGTCCTATGTCCATTTGAAGTGATTGATTAGAGAATAGAGAGGTCATGCAAACACTACGTACATGTGGATGAAGCGATGGTAGTAGCCATAGTGGCCCATGAAGCCTTGTACGTCTCTTGCATTTTTTGGTCTTGGTAATTTGGAAACTACTCTAACTTTCTCTTGATCGATTAAAGCGTCATATGATATCGCCAAGGATTTCACCTTAGTGCACCATGAATACACGCTTTTTTGGGTTCAGATATACTTTGTAATTTTGCGTTTATCAAATGTGCATATGAGATTAGGTTTACATTGTTTTCCAACCTAATTAGAGTGTGCAGAAAGATTGTCAATGTACACTTCTAAGTATTCCCTATCGGATTCTTTGACCACATGTCATATAAGTCTTTAAAATGTGGTTGCTACATTAATCACACAAAATGGCATGAATCTAAATGCAAAGATACCCCAGTCTATTGAAAAAGTAGTTTTATATTGACATTTCACGGCGATGCATAGTTGATTGCATTCTTAGAATCCATCTAAGAATCTATAGAACTCCTTTTCCAACTCCTCTTCCAATAGATGATCCATTATAGGTAGTGGATAACTATCTCTAATGGTTGATTCATTGAATTTCTTCAAATTGATACACACATGAAGCTTTCCATTCTTTTTGGGTACTACAACCATAGGAGGAACCCATTGCATGTGTTTTATTTCATAGATGAAGTTATCTTCCAGCAACTTGTCTATTTCCTCTTTGATTTTTTGGAGTATGTTTCATCATAAGTATACGAAATTTTCTTGATCCATTTGGTTGTTCTTGTCATGGGAATCTTATGTGAGCATGTGTCTGGATCCACTCCTTTAAAATTCTTATAGACCATGAAAACACATCTTGGGATTCTCTCGAGAGGCGAATTAAGGCCATTTCTTCCTCCATAATGAGGTCATTTGCAATGTGAGTGCACATACTCTCACCATTGTCATGGTGATATTCTCTGCACTCACATTGTTGTCATAAGATTTTCTAGTTGTTATCTCTTTCTTAAGCATTTCCACTCAAATGGATCTTTTTCCTGAAAGTGCATTTCTTGCCAAGTTCTCAAAGACTTCAAGCATTGAACTCTCTCCTCTTCTTTCGACTCTTTTGACTTATGTGGGGCTCTCTCCAACTGAAAGACTTCCTTATCATATTGTATCGCCTTAGGCATCCCTCTGGAATCCAAAAGTCCAGCCTTGGTCAAACAAACCCTCTCTGATATATATGGAACATCTGCTATGTGAGGTACCTTTTCATGTCCTCTTCTTAGAGTTTTGATTTTCTATTGTCTCAAAAGGATATCCTCCTCCTCCTCTCCAGTCTCTCATAGACTACGATCTTGGATAATCATAGTCTATTTCTTCTTCATCATCCTCATAGATCACTTGCACCATGAAGAGATCATAGCCCTCTTCATCATGACATGGAGTGAGCATCTTGTCATTGACGCAGGTTATTTACAAATCAGGTCTTCAGAGCATTCATTATATTAAAGATGATCCTAATAATGATGTAACATTCAAAGATATCACGTATAATCATCCCTCTAGTAAATGGAGGAAGCTGCTCTTCTCTTTTGTACTCTGCTGACAGATTTCTCATGCTTATATCTGTTGGTTTTGTTGGATAGTGACATTCTCAATATTGCTTGAAAGATGCCTATCTAAGAACCCCGAGCCTCGTACTCTTGCCCTCTTGTTTTGGGCTCTCCTCCCTTAGTGTTTTTCCGGCTTTCCTAATGGTCTGCAGGAACTTGCCCCAAGCATAAATTATAATACTCCTTTATTAATTTATTGTCTGATGGTTTATATGATCTTGCCCCCCGCATAAATTTCAGTATTCCTTTATTAATTTACTTGCTTTTCTGTTGTCTCGAGAAAAAAGATTGCACTTCATATTTTGATTTATTTTTTCTTTGTTTTATTTTTTGCTACCTGTGCTTCGTAATCTAATTTATTTCTCGTCGTTTTTTTGCACAGTAGTTAGCCATCCAAAACACTGCAAACTTGGCAACTATGATGCAGAAAAATCTCACTGACCGGAGGCTCCAACTTTGTGCAAACGACAAGAAATCACAAATTGAAGCGTTGCAATGAACAGGTGTTTGAAACCATTTGATACATGTCGTGCGTGTCACATTTTTGGGGATCGCTCGACCCCGGAGTTTCAGCCTCGAGAGTCGAATGGGTGAGAACTCTGCACGGTGGGGCCCAGACAATGCCTCACATATGAGATCATTCGTTCCAATCAATATTGCCCGTTTTGTTTCTCTTTTCTTCTCAAACAACAAATCACTAAAAGAGTTTGTAAACAGGTCCAAAGAGCCCTCACTCGGCTACTCACGAGCGATATATTTCCACTTACAACACGGAAGCCATACTTCATGAGGGCTTACATTTGAAGGTCCCCTACGTTACCATCCAAACTACAACGAGACTACATGGTTCACAAATCTATCTAACACTCGTTATCAAGAAAATGACCAGAAATTATCCATGATAACTCTGGTTTCTGAGCTTATTATATACAAATTATAGTCACTCTTAGAGCCGAACAATATGCACTTGATAATAGTTGCCTTCTTGCATTTGTTGACGCTATTTATTGATATTTTGAAGGAAATTTGGCCGAAGTCTGCTCTCTCTTGTATAGCTTAAATTAACAAGATCAAACTCAAGCAATTAGAAGACATACCAGAGTCTTCAAATCACGCACTAAGGAGATCAAAAAGAGAAAGAAAGAAGCCCATAAGGTATGGATATGATACATCTTTAGTCATGGAGCACTTTATGTGTATCACTAAAGACTCTATGATAGAAGAGCCTTCTTCATTTGAAGAGGCTAGGAAGAAGAAAGAATGGAGTGAAGCCATGCAGGAAGAAGTGGAAGCACTACAGGAAAATCATACTTGGGATCTAGTTCCCTAGAAGCTAGGCATGAAGGTAATTGGATCCAAGTGGATATACAAAATCAATATGAACTTAGATGGCTCTATAAATAGGTACAAGGAAAGGCTAGTGGCAAAAGGATTTGCCCAAACTCATGGAGTGGATAATGAAGAAAATTATTCACCTGTGGCAAAGATGCCAACAATTAGGGTTTTTGTAAGTATTGCTGCTTCTAAAAATTGGAATCTATATCAGTTAGATGTCAAGAACGCATTCTTAAATGGATGGATATTAGAAATCAAGAAATCAAGGAGAAATGAAGACCAAGCATGATTGGCTTGAGGGGGATGCATCCTTGGTTTGCAAGAAATCAAGGAGAAATGAAGACCAAGCATGTTTGGCTTGAGGGGGAGGTGTTGGTGCAATTAAACCCAGGCCCACATACTTTGTTAATTATCTTATGCTTGATTTATTGGCATAACTTATGCAAGGCTTCATATGATCAGTCTCTTGTAAAAATCCTTCACATTTATCTTTGTAAAAGTGATCCACCTCCATGTGGAGTTAGGAAGCTCTAAAATCATGAATCATTTGGTTCTTGAGTGATGAAGGAATCTATCCTACACTTTAGGATTCACCATTTCGATAGAAGTTTGAATTTGAATTCAAACTTTGGCTCCAAGTGTAACTATAAGAAGAGGATCAAGAAGACCTGCGTCTATCTCGAGCTTAGGAGATCATTTTGAAGGACATTCATTGTGAAGTGAGAGCTCATCTCATAGCTCATTCATCTCACACACATTGAGCAATGTATGATTGCCAATGACATTGTATTTGTGCATGTTTTAATACATATATGATCATTACATTCTTATTTCAGTTCTCTATTATAACTCCATCAGAACAAGATCTTCTCATAGCTTTTTCTCAATGTGTAGTTGATCATTTTCCATGATTTAAAGCATTTTAGATTCAGCATACTATCTATTATACATACTATCTATCGTAAGATATTTACATGTATTTGCTCGCTGGTCTGATGACTATTGTAGCCCATAAATGTCAAGATGAAGTTGTGACTTGCTAAACATCTTTGTCTACATGTAGTCCATCATTTTTTATGAAATATCTCATGATTGATAGCTTACTAAGTTAATTAGAGCTCCCCAATAGGAATTAAGCCAATTGCTGCTGTGCTCAGAGAATTGTTCAAAACAGTGAATAGATGTAAGATAAAAAATAGCAAGTCTTTTGTTCCTGGATCAACTCCAACATATCTATTTTGATCCATTGATTAGTGGATCATCACATATATGAGTACTTTTATTCATTAGTAGGAACAAGCTCTCGAACCATCATTCTTAGCAGGTGTCTCCAACAAGAGACAATGCTAGTTGATCATGACCAACTACAAAGGAAGCTCCATTCATTAAAGTCGTGAGTGTGAGAAGGACTGGGTGACATAAGTAAAGACCCCTCAATGAATACTACATGAGAAGATACATATTTTGAGCCAAACATTTGTTTTTTTTTTTTGGGGGGGGGGTAGGGGACTCAAGGAGGGATGTCTCCGTCACAATGTTAGGGACATTGCGAGTGCATATAATGTCAAACACAAATGGCACTAGAGGTGTTGAAATTAGAAGTGAATCATAGTTTGAAGGTATTTTCTTAAAGTTGAGAGCCATGGGGGTTGAATGTAGGTAGAGGTGAATTAGTTGGCCAGCAAGAAAATAAATACAAAAGGGGTCACCCATAAATTATATTCAACGATGACATTGTTTTTGCCTATGAACATGGTTCCCTCATAGAAGTCATTGGCTAGGTTGTAAAGCTACATGAAAAAAGCTTCTAAGCCCTTAGGCAATTTGGCGTGAGAGAAAGAGACCTATCCCCTAATCGAAAGGCTAGAAAAAATAATCTATGTGCATCAAAGTGAAGGCAGCACTAACACTGTAATCGATCAATTTCGGTAACATCATCTTATACCCAAGACATCATTCCGTTAATAATTATAAAAGAAACATCTATAACTTGTCCTCCTTGTCTCTAACTTCAAAATCTCTTCTACACTGCTACTTGGCCAAGTTCATCATATTTGTTTGCCAAGAGGAAGCCCTTCAGCCCCGTTGTAGTGATGTTAGGTTGGATGTGGTGATATCCATTTGAATGACATTAAATCATGGGGAATCAGTATGGAATAAAGTGAAATTGGTTTCGAAAAATTTGTGTGTGGAATGACTTTTCAAAAATAGCCATGTGATGGCTATCCGAAAATTATATTGGATTGTAATATGCTAAGCAACATTTGGTTGAAATAAAAAATTAATGGAGTAAGGTTTTAAATGAAGCTGGTAGGTTGATGTCTGGCATGGGATCTGGACTGAAAGGAGAGGAGCATATTTTAATAGTTTCAAGAATCTTTACTAACATCTCACATGCAGCATCGGGTAAGGTTCATAGCTCAATTTTCCAAAAAATGATAATGATGCCCATGTATTCTAGGGTTATGGCATTATCTATTTGTCTTTCCATATGTATAGGGTTGCTGGACTCACATACTATCATAATAAGTCCAAGTGTGTCTATGTACAAAAGAACCAAAAGTTGGATTATACTTGATGTAAGCCGATACTTTGTTGAGAGTCAAAATAGTATCCGATCCAATCCTTAGTAGATAGTGCCTCCAACATGGGTTGGGTTCTTGTGTTTGTTCTCTTTTAATATTTTTGACATTGTCCCTCATTAATGTGCAATCTTCTTGCATTTTAATTATTTCTTTGATGTAGGCCTAGGCTCTTGCAAGGATATGCCCATATGTTAGAGGGAATTTGAACACTAGATCCTCATGATGATATTTTCCCCTGTGTCAAAAGAGATATGGTTCTAGACACTTTAATTCATAATTATTCTAGAGTTCTTGCATTTGATAAGTTCTTTCTTCTCTAAGTCTATCAACAATAGGAACCTCTATATCTTCCTGTATATTAACATTTATATCTCTAGGCTGAGATTTTACTATTGAGCCATGATCTCTGTGTTCATGTTTTGAAGCTTCTATGGGAACTACACTTCCCTCTTCTTTGATAGGTCATTGTTTCTCTTCCTTCTAGTGTTGCCAGTGTTTGATGTTTTGCTTTGGGTTGTGCAATATGCCTATCAGATGGCTCATATAATTCTTTAAGTTTGTTGATCTTGGCCTGCTCGCATTCTAGTTGTGCCCTTAATGATGTCATCTCTTCTCAAAGTGCCACTCATGTCTGGTTACTTGTCTATTGCAGACATAAGAAAGCAACCTCTTCAAATATTATAGCCATGATGTCATCTCTTTCTTGTTCTACTATCTTCAAAGTTATATGTGTCTTATAGTACTCATCCTTGGCAATGCCTAAGTGGCATTCCCTTGCATCAAGATGTAGCTTGAGTTCTTCAATCGTAAATTTGGACAATTGGCTTTCCATTTGTAATGACTCTAGGAGGATCCGAGTCTCTCTTTGTCTTCTCTCTAATGTCAATATCTACTTTTGGGAAAATCTACTTTTCTTGTCTTGAGGTGGTCAATTATGATTTGATGTCCATGTGGTGTAGATGCACACGTGGTGGGAATAGGAACAGTGGTGTGAGTGATGGGTGTGTTAGTCGTGTCTTGAACTATGGTGTGTGGGACGTGCTCATTACTTGATGGTGGTGATGGCGGTTGTAAGGGAGTGGATGAAGGTATGATTTCCCTATGTTTTAGTGCTCTTTTTAGGATGAATTCTTCTTGTTCATCTACCTTTGATTCTACGATCAGAAAAGCTTTGCTTGATTTTTCTTATCCTCTTTAGTTGAACTGTTTTCACGTCCTTGGCCATTGATTCCATAGCACTCGCAATGTCAATTCTTCCTTGAGTGTTCCCTTGTCTTTTTTGCAATAGTGTAGGTGGTGCAACACCCTTATGGTGAAAATGTTGCATAATTCTCTCTTCCATACTTCATGATCTGCTACTTGATCTTTCATTTCTTCTTCTTATGACAATGTTGTGGTGTGAGAATCTATTTGTCTTTTTGTGCGGTGTTCGGCCTACACCACTTCATGGAGACATTATCTTCGAGGTCTCTTGTGAGACTTCCATGTGCCTTGAGCTGTGAGATTCTATGCTCAATGAGGGCACAGATAAAACCCTTCTCGGGGTACTACTCTTTGGATAGAACTTGAATTCTTCCAATTCATCAATGATGTAAGATAGAGTAAAGACGACGTCCTCTCCCATGGCACGAGAAATGATTCTTATGATAGCTTATGTGCCATATGATTCTTATGTTGATGATGATTCTCTAGAGTAGATCTGCTTGTCAAGTTGTCCCACACATATATGGCGATATCCACTACCTTTCCATTATGTTTGCTATAATATATGATGTGGAGTAAAGTATTGTGCAGAATTGTTTATCTCTCCATCCTTTAGTCTTCCCATGTTCTGGTATTCTTCATCTGCTTCTAGTCGTGGAAATTCTATTGTGTCCATGGAACCCATGACATTTTCTCCACGATCGTGATCTTGTCCACCATCGTGATCCTCATCAATCTCGTAAAACGCTTCGAGCATTTCTTCCATGTGTTCATTTTCTGTAATGCTACTAGTACCTTGTACTTCTACCTCCCTCTTCATTCTCTTCTTTCCATGAGAGGTTACTGATGCAATGTTGTTTGGGTCCACCTACTCACCAGGGGGACCATGCGAATAGTAGCATAGGTTTTGTAGTCGAATTTTATCAAAGGATCCATATTCTCTAACATATGCAATACAAAAATGTAGTTTTTTTCACTATAAAGGAAGTTCGGCAATAGCCTACTCTCCCGGACTTGAATTAAATTAAGAAACAAAGGTACAATAGAAGGGGACTAGTGCCCACGGGACCCCCCAAATCCCACAAAGCAGGGGAAGCTTGGATGATTCCTAGGTTGCAATACAAAGAAGGTTGATCACCCTCTCGTCGCCCTCATGCGGGACCCACTTGGGTTTGAGCTTGTTGTTGATCAAAAGGAGGACTTGATGGTGCCTGAAGGGGGGGGATTTCTTACTGTTGACAATCCTTTTGCCAAGGAGGAATAGAGATTTTTCAATCGACCACTCCCTGGGGGGGTCGCCGAAGTTGAGAGCACACCGCTCCCGCCAAATTTTCCACAGGACTTCCCCTCTGATCGCGTTCCAGAGAGCCGCAGAGCATCCAATCGCTTCACCCAAAAGGACTTGTTTCCAGCTAAGCTGTTTCTGAACTCTGATTTTCAGTCCAACCATCTGCCAGATTCTGGAGGAGTTGGGGCAAGTAAGGAAGATGTGTGGGACATCTTCGATTGCACGATGGTAGCGTTTGCACCACGGAGGGATCCCACAAATTTTGCTTGCCTTATGGTTAGTCCAAATTCCCCGATGGAGAATTTGCCATAAGAGGACCGACTTCTTAATCTCTATAAGTGGGTGCCAGATACCCATGAATTTCATGTCCCACCGAAGCCGCGTCCAGGACAGGCACCACTTCTTGTTGAGGCTGATCTGGAGGTCAGTCGTTTCTTTGATGTTCGGGATTTTGAGTAGGCTATTCCCATTGTGCCATTTGAGACCACGCGCGTTCGGAGCATCATGTCCCATGAGAAGGCGAGTTTTGTGACGATCCCAAGCGAGGCATCTGCTTTGCAAGGTGTTCCATTCTTCGTAGGAGATGTTTATGCGAGGGTCGATATCCTCGTAGTTGATCCAGTTGTTGGTGTCATGTTTCCAGAGGTGTTTCCATTTTTTGAATCCTTTGTTCCATAACTTCTTGGCATTTTGAATGTTCCACGACTCCACACTCCGGATGCCATGTATCGGAAACCAGATAGAGTCGTTTTGTCTGATTCCGGCCGCCCACTTCTAGTCCTCACTGATTCTTGTGAAGCTTTTGACTTTATTCCAGCCCTTCCAAAGAGAGCATACGAGAGTGGAGCCTTTCGGGAAGACAGGAATCGGGGAGAATAGCAGGGTCATGATGTCAAGGTTCTTCCAGTTCGGGAACCCCGTGAGGGCCAACTCATTTTTGTTTCTGAAGATTAGCTTGGCCCACGAGGCCTCGCTATTGCACCAAGCTCTAATCATCCATTTGGCCGCCAGTTTGTTAGCCATGCACCCGATGTCCAGGATGCCAAGTCCCCCACTATCTCTAGGGCTGGTGCAGATGGCCCATTTGATTTTAGGCACCCCCCTTCTGTTATGATCACCCGTCCAAAGAAAGTTTCTGTAGATGCTATTCAGTTTGGACAGGCCTTGCTCATTCGGTCTCCAGCAAGAAAGGAAATAGATGGTAGATGAGAGGAGGAACGTGTTGATAACCATCGCCCGTCCAGCGAGATTGATTTGCATGCCTCTCCAGTAATTGAGCTTGTTTTCAAGTTTGGCCAGCACCCAGTTCCATCGCTGCTCCATAGAGACGCCAAACCCCAAGGGGATTCCAAGTAGCCGAAAGATTTGGCCCTGCGGAATGATTTGACAGCCATGATCAATGAGAAGGCCAGGTTGATGTCCCACAATGGCCCTAAAGGCGGTCTTATTGTGGTTGATTTTGGATCCAGAGGCCTCACAAAAGGTATCAAGACACCTCCAGAAGGTCTCCAGGCTGGTATTATCATTGTGAACGAACGCGTTCATATCGTCGGCAAAAAGTCTCATGATGATTTGACTGTGATCGTGAGGAAGCTGGAGGCCCTTGATATTGCCAGCCTCCACATGATGAGCCACAAGTCTGCTCAGCCCCTCAGTGGCGATGGCAAAGAGAAGGGGGGCAAGAGGGCACCCTTGTCTAATAGATCTTTTAAGATGGATCGCCTTCGAAAGTTTGCCGTTAACGTTAATTTGGGTCGTTGCGTTGCCGAGAAGGGTCGCGATCATCTTAGTGAATTTCTGACTACATCCGAGGTCTTGGAGCGACTGCAGAAAATAGTCCCATTCTAACCTATCGTAGGCTTTGTCAAAGTCGATCTTGAGGAAGACCACATCTTGATTGGACTCATTTGCAAATTGAATACCTTCCCAAATATCCATAATGGTTTCCAGGATGGACCTGCCTTTGATGAAACCTTTTTGGTCCTCACTAAGCCAAGATCTCAGGTGGCACGCAAGTCTGTTGGCAATGACTTTGGCGACGATCTTGTATCCTGTTTGAAGCATGGTAATTGGCCGCCAGTTCTCGATTCTGTTTTTTTCCCCCTTCTTGTGAATGAGTTTGATAATTCCATTATTTATACAAGAAGGAAGAGCACCAAATTTTAGCGCTTCTTGCCAGACCATCCGAAGAGGGGTGGCAACCACCAGCTTGAAGGATTTAAAAAACTCGTTAGTGAGTCCGTCGGGTCCCGGGCTTTTACCGAGAGGGAGGGCATCAATGACCTCAATGATTTCTGATTCAGAGATCGGGGCATGAAGCAGGGAGTGGAGGTTGGGCGGTATTCTCCGGGGGGAAACCCTAGAAATGGCAGCCATGCAGTCCCTTCTATGGTGGGAGAGGGGGTTCGAGGTTCCCAGGAGTCTCGTGAAGTGCCTTTCGATGATGCCAACATTATCTTCTTCCGAGTTGCAAACATTGCCATGTGGGTCTAGCAGTAGGGGGATCGTCTCTCTGTTGTGTTTCCTTTTAAGGATACTGCACATGTCTTTGGTGGGTTTGTCGGCTTTTCCAGCCCACCACTCCTTGAAGAAGATTTGCAAGTTTTTCCTTTGTATTTCTTCCTCGTATCTCAACGCCGCTCTGATTTTTCGGAGACCTTTCTGGGCTTGGTGTTTTCCTTTGTTTACTTCCTCCTCGAGTCTCCAGAGTCTGTGGTAAAGCGCTTCCCTACGAGCCCGCCGCACTGTCTCGAGCATCTTCTTAGTTCTAATCATGATCTTGCGAGACTTGTCGACCGCACTTCTCCAGCACTTGGCTGGGGCTAGGTCAGAGGCGAACGCCACCTTCCACACATCGGCAATCTCTTGATGGACGGAGGGGAGAGAGAAGGTGGAAGAGTTGGCATGGAACCACGGAGCCTTGTGGGTCCTGTTGGAAGGTTGAAAGGTGATAACGATCGGGTAGTGATCAGAGATGGTGAGGTCAGTACGTTGCTTGATGGAAGGGTGGCCCCACAGAAGAGTAAAACTCTGAGAGATGTAGCATCTATCAAGTCTAGCTTTCCTCAGATCCTCGCCCGCTTGGAGATTCGACCAGGAAAAGCCATTCGAGTCTTTGAATTCGATCAGGTCCAAGTGGAGTTTGGTCATGTCCCACGTTTCTTTCTCCCGACTGTCGATGACCCTGCCCTTGCCCATCCATCTGTCCATAGGGTCCTCCACCATGTTGAAGTCTCCACATATAAGCACGTTGTGGGGAAGCGAGTCAAGAGAAGTCCAAGTGTTCAGCCTCTCCAAATCCCCGTTAGGGGCGTACAAAGAAACCATAGTAACACAGAGGGGAGCACCAAAAGAAACCGCAATCCAGCGGTGATTTACATCTTCAATGGAGTTCTCAAGCTTTTCAAGCCAGGGTTGTTTAACACCGATAGCCGTTCCACCGGATCCCCGCTGGTGCTTTGTTGGGATCCACACATGGGCCGAGGAAACCTGTCTGAGCCGTTTTAGAAGGTCTTCTCCGTCAATTTTAATCTCTTGAATGCATATAATGTCTGGTTTTAAGCTAATGTCGCGGAGCCATTGACCAATGATGGCCGCTCTCGAGGGGTCGGTTAGCCCCCTAGCATTTAGCGAGATGACAATCATTTTTGTGTTGATCCCTCTTTGCGGGAGGGAGCCTTGTCCTTTCTTCTCTTGGCTTCATCTTTCTTTTTCGCTGGGATCTGATCCCGACTTAGAAATCGGTTCTTATGGGGGCTTTTCCAGGGTAACTCCAAAGGCTGTTTCCCTTTGCGGGAGGCCCCCCGCTGGGGAGAATTGGGCCCCGTGCTCGGCATCGTTTCCGGGATCATCGATCCAATGATGGAACTTTCACTATCCATGTTGTCTTCATTATTAGTAGTGAAACCATCTTCTTTGCTTGTAGTGTAGCCCTCCTGGGGGGTTTCTTTGTTGTCAGGGATCTCTAGGGCTTCGTCGTAGTTATCTACCTCAGGTGGCTTCCCACCTGGGTAGTCGAGCTCATTGATCTCCTTTCCAAGATTGCAATACAAATTGCTGTGTGGGGTAATTGGCAGGTTGTTCCTCTCACCGTTGGCCCTCGGACTTCTTTTCCTTCTTCTTCTAACTTCAGTAAAGCCATCGGCATCAGCTTGTGGATTAAGGAGGCCCTTGCCTTCCCCTTCCTTGGTCAAGTGGGTCAAATCGTCAGAGTTGTCTTGAGCAGTTTTGGAGGCTTCTTGAAATCGCTTGTTTTTTTGCCTGAGAGGGCAGTCTTTAATCCTGTGACCTTGCTGGCCACACCGAAAGCACGCGTTGGGAAGGTTTTTGTATGTGACGTCCTGTTCCCATACATCTCCTTCGCCCATGTCCACTTTGATCATTGAAGGAAGCGGCGAACTGAGGTCGGCCTCGACACAGATTTGGGGGTGCCACCTAGCATTGAACGAGTGTCTTGCACCTTCATAGATGAGACCACCAACGTCTTCGCGTGAAGCCAGTGGCTTGCCGATAGGAGAGACAATGTCCCACACGAAGTTGTACAAGAAGTAAGGAAGGTTAGGGAGCTCAACCCAAAGAGGGTACCGAAGCGACTTCGATTTGTCTGGAGTAAAGTCCGGGGACCATCTGAATAGGCACAGGGTCGCCCGACCTAACTGCCAGGTGCCAACGCTAAGGGCTTGGAACGCCATCTCTTCATTTTCAAAGACAAGCAGCATGTGGTTCGCTGGTAAGAACTGACATTTGCTAACAATTAGTCCTCGAGGGAACCACTCTTTTCGAAGCCATTGTCGCACAGATTCGAGCGGGGGCCTAGGGCCAAACACTTGGCCGACGAGGCAAACTTTCTTGAGCTCCTCCTGAGCCGACAGAACTGCGGGTCTACTGAGGGAGACAATGGGGGATTCAACACTTTCGGGTACCCCAGGGGCGGCGCACGACTCCCCCTCCAGCAGAGCGGCCAGGATATCGGTCTCCCTAGGGGGAGGGGCCCGATTACTCTTGACGAGAGAGGATGAAGCCACATCCATGGCCAAAGGAGCCAGCACCCACCTTTGCTCCGAGAACTAACTTTTGCAAAGAGAGACTTCAACCCACTAGCGGGAAGCCTAGGAGAGGCCAAACCTCCCCTAGACACAAAGGAAAAGAAACCCCCCAGCAACCACGAAGAGAAGCAGCATGAAAAAGCCCAAAAACTCCACCCTCTTCACTTTATCTTTTTCTTTTTTTCTTCTTTTCTTTTCTTTTCTTCTTTTTTTTTCTTTTCCTTCTTTTTTTTCTCTTTTTTTTTCTTTTTTTTTTTCCTCTTTTTTTTCTCTCTTTTTCGAAGGGCTAACACACTATATTTTTTTTTTCTAAAAAATTTACGGAGATAACTGACTTCTTCAATGCGATAGGTCACAGAGAAGTAAACTCTCCTCTGAAAAGGCCACCACGGCTGGGGCCCACTTGGAAACGGAGGAGCCGGGAGCAACCGCCTGGCCCTCAGATTACTCCCGCGAAAGCATCCCGACCCGGCGACACCTCGAACGCTTCCGCGATACTCGCGCAACGGCGACACCTAGCGACACCGCGGCTCCTGGCGACACCTCGAACGCAACCCCTTGCCACGTGACCTCAACCAAATGACGGCCACGCAAGAAAGAATGAAGCACGATAACGGCCTCGGGAAATGTGGTGAAAGGCGATAATCCGGCCCTCCGAGCGTCGCGATACACCGGACATGGAGTGTCGCGACAGGCGCCTCCAGAGAAGTCCCCGAGTGTCGCGATACGCGGACACCCAGAGTGTCGCGATACCCAGGACACGGACACTCCGCAGCACCGACAGCTCCGACTTCAAATCTCCGTCACTACAGTTCCGACGGGCTCCAGAGTTCTCAGCGATGGCGATCCGTCTACCTGCCACGTTAAGAACGTGGATTCCTTTCATGGCGAGGAACGAGCGACCTTCAGTCCTTGTTGAGCTTTCAGGGCGAAGGAGGAGAACAAGAAGATAGGGATGAGGATGACGCAGAAAGCCAAAGAGTCGCCGGCGAATGACTCTGCTACAGAAGGAGGATTTCCAACATCAACGCTGTCCCGCGGTACCCCCCACTCTGAGAAGATTTCATAGGAGGATCTACAAAAATGTAGTTGTTGATAAATTTGATACTTGCACTGAATGCAAGGACATGCCCTCCTCTCCTCGGGATCCAAAGATGCCATATGATACCATGTGGACATGTTAGAACATTTAATTCTAAAACCTTAATTTATTTTATTCAACAAAAAATCCTATTTTTTATATATTTAATTATATATATTTAATTTAACTCAAAACCTTAATTTCTTATGTATTTAATTATACATAGTACATACTAATATTAAACCTAAAAGCCTATTTTTACATATTTAATTATATATATGTAATTTAATTAAAAAACTATATTAAAATCCTATTTGTTATATATTGAATCATAGATATTTCATTTAATAAAAAACCCTAGTTCTTTTCATATTTATTTATCTATATTAAAATTCTATTTCTTATATATATTTGATTATATATTGTAATTTTTTCCTTATATATATATATATATATATATATATAAATATAAATATTAATCTTAAAATTGAAACCCTATTTTTATATATTTAATTATATATATGTGACTTAATTAAAAAACCCTATCTCTTTTCATATTTATTTATCTATATTAAAATCCTATTTTTTATATATATTTGATTATATGTTGTACTTTTTTCCTTATATATATATATATATATATATATATATATATATATATATATATATATATATATATATATATATATATATATATATATATATATATATATATATATATATATATATATGAGTATAAATAATAATATTAAAGCTAAAACCCTATTTTTATATATTTAATTATATATATGTAATTTAATTAAAGAACTATATCAAAATCATGCTTGTTATGTATTTAATTTAATTAAAAGACCCTAGCTCTTTTCATACTTACTAATCTATATTAAAATCCTACTTTTTATATACATTTGATTATATATTGTACTTTTTTTCCCTTTATATATATATATATATATATATATATATATATATATATATATATATATATATATATATATATATATATATATATATATATATATATATATATATATATTAAACCTAGAACTCTATTTTTTATATATCTAATTTAATAAAGAATCCAAAAATCCTATTTTTATATATTTAATTTATATATTTAAAACCCTAAACCTAACACATGCATATGTGTGTATGCATATGTATATATATATATGTGTATGTGCATATGTATTATGTGTGTGTATGTGTATATGTGTGTATGCATGTGTAAAAAGCCTAAACCCTAATCTTAAATACCTAGACCTAAAACATGTATATATGTGTATGCATGTGTATATATATGTGTATGTGTGAATATGTGTGCATATGTGAAAAAGCCTAAAATCCTAATCCTAAAGACCTAGACCTAAAACATGTATATGTGTGTATGCACATGTGTATGTGTATATGTATTATTTGTATATATGAGTATATGTGTAATATATATATATATATATATATATATATATATATATATATATATATATATATATATATATATATATATATATATATATATATATATATATATATATATATATATTAAACCTAGAACTCTATTTTTTATATATCTAATTTAATAAAGAATCCAAAAATCCTATTTTTATATATTTAATTTATATATTTAAAACCCTAAACCTAACACATGCATATGTGTGTATGCATATGTATATATATATGTGTGTATGTGCATATGTATTATGTGTGTGTATGTGTATATGTGTGTATGCATGTGTAAAAAGCCTAAACCCTAATCTTAAATACCTAGACCTAAAACATGTATATATGTGTATGCATGTGTATATATATGTGTATGTGTGAATATGTGTGCATATGTGAAAAAGCCTAAAATCCTAATCCTAAAGACCTAGACCTAAAACATGTATATGTGTGTATGCACATGTGTATGTGTATATGTATTATTTGTATATATGAGTATATGTGTGTATGCACGTGTGAAAATCCTAAAACCCTAATCCTAAAGACCTAGACCTAAAACATGTACAAATGCATATATACATGTGTATGTGTATATGTATTATGTGTGTATATGTGTGCATGCATGTGTAAAAAGCCTAAAACCCTAATCCTAAATACCTAGGCCTAAAACATGTATATGTGTATATGCATGTGTATATACATGTGTATGTATATATGTATTATGTGTGTATATCTGTATATATGTGTAAAAGCCCTAAAACCCTAATCCTAAAGACCTAGACCTAAAACATGTATCTTTGTGTATGCATGTGTATGTGGATATGTATTATGTGTGTATATGTGTATATGTATGTATATGTGTGTGTACATATATGTATATATATGTATGTATGCATATGTGTGTGTATGTATGTATGCATATGCATGTGTGTATATGTATTTGCATGTGTTTATGTAATGTGTATGTGAGTGTGTGTATAGGTGTGAGTGTGTATGTATATATGTGAGTGTGCGTGTATATGTATGTGAGTGTGTATGTATATGTGTTTATGCATGCATGCATGTGTGTATGTAATATGTATGCATATGTATGTATATGTGTATGTATGAGTGTGTACATTTGTGTGTAAATGTATGTGTGCATATGTATGCATATGCATATGTGTATTTGTGTGTGCATGTGTATGTATGTATGGATATGCATGTGTATGTGTATGCATGCATATACATGAGTATGTGTGTGTGTAGGTATCTCTATCTCTCTCTTTCTTGCTCTTTATCTCTCTCTCTCTTTCTCTCGCTCTTTCATCTCTCTCTCTTTCTCTCACTCTTTCATCTCTCTCTCTCTCACTTTCATCTCTCTCTCTCTCTATCTCTATTTCTAATAAAAAACAAAACAATCATTTACATCTATGTGTGTGTATGTATCTCTATCTCTCACTCATTCTCTCTCTCTCTCTCTTTCATCTCTCTTTCTCTCTCTTTCATCTCTCTCTCTTTATCTCTCTCTTTCATTTCTCTCTAGATCTCTCTCTCCCCCCCTCTCTCTCTCTCTCTCTCTCTCTTTCTCACTCTCTATCAATAGAGAAAAAAAGCTCATTCATCATCGTCTCTTCGTGAAATTCCAATGAATCGATACCAAAAAGCATCTGTGAAACCAAAGAGAAGAGAATTAGAAAACAAAAAACATAGAGAAAGAGAAAAGGTGAAAGAGCACACACATCACTTACCAAGATTATTGATCTAGAGAGAGTGTGTGTGTAGAGAGAGAGAGATTTGTGTGTGTGTGTGCACAAGACAATGAAAGTCACAATGCAGCTCGTGTGCCAAATCAATAGGAGCACTACTCAGTTCAAAACGTGCAAAATGTCGAATTTTCACTTTCGAGTCTCATTTTCATAAAAGATGCCATATATATAGAGGTTGGTATAGGCATGGGCGGTATAGGCATCGGTATGAATGTTGATAATTTCCAATAAATTACGGATGCTTATATCAATGCTTATACTGACACTTATTCCGGCGCTTATACTTGGTGCCTACACCGATGTCCACCGTATATATCCACGACCGTTTTTAACAGATATACTGATGTTCAAGTGATCATCGGTATCCCTAACATGCTCTATTCAGGCATTTCCAACGATCATACTGATGTTAGGAAGTGATCATCGGTATGGATAGTGTTGGTGTGCCCCTCATATGTTGTAGTGACATTATTGGATGCAATCTTCAGGATGGCAATTTTCAATAGCAATGGTATCTCCTTCTTTCACACCTCTTTCGTTTATAACTCAATAACTACCCTGAAGCACTCCATAAATATAATCTTCAACACCATAAACTACATATCTATATTCATGATAAAATACATGCGCAAAACATCATGAACATAACCATAAACAAGATTATAATTACCATAATCATGATTACTAGAAGCATTCAATTAACCCTTTAAACGATGGGAAAAAAAGTTAGATCATCATCATGATTATAACCATAAGGAAAAATAAACCACATATTACAATGCCAAGTAATAAGAAGAATTTACAAATTATTGAGAATGATAATCTACGATATTATTATGTGATAGTGATTACGTTGTACGAGTATTATGGGAGGTAGATTATTATTGATACCTTGATTTGTGTAAATAATTTATTTTGTTTAATTTTAATGTGTTTCCTAAAAAAGGGTAGATACTTCTCTTTCCTTGGTGATAGTGTCTTCAAGTCTCTTGCTGGCCTCCCCATATTGAGGAGGGCATGGCCCTTCATGAGGCATTGTAGGATGGATAATGCACTGGGATGCACAAGAATACAGAAGTCCCTAATGGAGTCAACACTGAGGAAATTTCAGTCATACACATCACCAAAGCTTGTGGTACACACTTTGATCATTTTCTTGCTAATAATGCTCCAGGTAGGTGCTCTATCCTTGCACATAGTAATAACAACAAAGGGTAAAAAAAGTAAGCTCAGAAAGACATTAATGTTGAATCTGATGATGAGTGTAAGGATGAGGCCATGTTTATCATAGCTCAACGATGCCTATATGAATGGCACAATCAACTTTATGAAAAAAATTTCATAAGATTCTATCACGAAACAAGACCCCCTCAGTAAGTTTTGAAAAGTTGGATTACTAGGAGCACATAGTTTTTTGTCAAAACAATCTAGTAGTTACCTAATAATTATCTTTTATTCTTCATTGATGACTCAAAGTTTGCTTTAAAAGTCATAATCGAGGGACAATTGTTATGTTTTTCAAGTGGCATGAGGGCTTCAACCCAAGAGGACCTAGGCCGTCTAGGGTTCCTGTGTGGGTTGAGTTCCCGAATCTACCAATAGATTTCTACCCTTGGGTTAATTGTTTATGCACAAACATTGGTAAAGTTCTTGGGGAAAAATCTTGAGGTGGCATAAGACCTAAGTGGGATTTACAGATCCTCCTAGAAGTAAATATTTCAAAAGAGATTAAAGTGTCAGTTTTTTTAAAAGATTTAGATGGACTGGATCTTCATGAACAAGAAGTTTCATACCAAAAACTACCTAATGCATGTTACAAATAGGATATATATATATATATGTATATATATATATATATATATATATATATATATATGTATATATATATATATATATATATATATATATATATATATATATATATATATATATATATATATATATATATATATATATATATATTGCAAAGCTTTATGACTTTATAACAAATGATCTGACAAGATCCCATGAGTACTATGCCCACCTTCACTTGTACATTTCTTTAAAGCTTCATGAATTTATAATCATTGCCTTATGTTTAACAGTTTCGCATAATTTCCCAAAGCCCTTTGTATCATGGACCAGCCACTTCTGTCCACATATTCTTGTATTTGATCTGTTGCTGCCTTCTTGAGGCACTCTTGTAATTTTCCTCATTTGATTCATCTCTCTTTTCTATTTGCTCCAAAAGAAAAAGAGGAAAAAGAAGGGTAATCCATCATTCTTAATGCCCCATGCTGCAGAGTTCACCCATTGGAGGCTAAAATTCTGGGACTCATCCCCAATAAAAAAGTTAATGAATTTCTTGTTGTTAGGCTTGACATATTTAAGTTAATGAATTTCTTGTTGTTAGGCTTGACATATTTACCTTAATATTTTTTCGGAAGTTAAAGTGTTCTCTTGACCACTCTTCTATCTTTATGATCATCTCCCTCTTAAGATCTCCCTTTTAAAGGATTGCCCAACCAATAGAGTGTGATGGCCCCATTTAGATGCCTCCTTGCTTTCGTTAAGTTGTGTTGGTAGTAATGACAAAGATGTCATACCTTTCCATTTTTCTTAACATAGTTCTCCCTTTTCTTCCTAGGAAAAGGTAGTTAAAGATATTCATAAAATAATCACTCACTATGAAAAAACTTTCCAAAAAAAATAGAGTTAATAGAAAGTAGAATATCTTAATGAGTTAGAGGCTCTATACAAGTCTCCTAGGATAAGCTTCATGAACTCCAAGATAGAATTAAATTTGAAAACTATCTTGCAGCTAGTAGCAATCTTTCTTCCTCAAGAGAATTTAGGGCAGTTGAGGTGGATAAACCCAACAAGAACATGTTTCATCTTATGAAGAAGGAAAAAATAAAAGATTTCATTCCTATGTTAAAAAACGATTCAGGAGGTATGGCTATTGATTCTAAGGAGAACTTATAGGAGGCCTTGTGCTTGTTTACCAATATTTTCTCTAGCACTCCCAAGTGGGGGAGGACATCGAGAGGACCACAACTACTATTGTTCTTAAAAGGGAAAAAATGGTTCCCCAAAGCTTTGCTTCTATCTTGGATCTACCCGGCGAGGTTAAAGAAACCATTAGTAGATTGAAACCATGTAAGTCCCCTAGTCTTGATAGTATTCCAAATGAGTTTTATATTGAGATAAAAGAGTTTTTTACCCCTTATATTCTCTTGATCTAGAAAGAAACTATTTCCAAAGGTACTCTTCCTATTTGTATCAATAGTGGTGTTATTAAGCTTGTCCACAAAAAAGACCCCAAAGATGACCTTAAAAACTAGAGACCTATCACTCGTTTGACCTCTATTTATAATTTTTTTGGTTGTTCTCTTGCTAGGAGAATCAGGCCTATCATGGTTAATATTATTCTTGCTGAACAAAAGGATTGATGGGGGGAGATTCATTCTTGATGCCATTCTTTCCTTATGGGAAGCAATAGATTATGGTCAAGATTCTAATAAGGAGTTTTACTTTTTCAAGATTGATTTTGATAAATCTTATGATGGGATTGAGTGGGACTTTATTTTTCACTCCCTTCATGATGTGAGATCTGGTAGGAAGTTTATCAAATAGGTTAGCATCTTGTTTGGCAATGCTTTTTCCAAAATTTCCATAAATGGGGATCTCTCTTCCCCTTTTATAATCCTTCACTCTATTGGACAAGGGTGCCCCTTGACCCCTTTCTTAAGGAAGTTGTTGTGAAAACAACTTCCTGGAAACTAAGCTACCACTCCAGAGTATAAAATCAACTAGTCTAAACCACCAAGGTGAAGAGAGAGCACGTATCCACCCAACCAACTCCACCCATATATATACCTCAAGGCCAAGGGGGGAAATGTGAGGAGATCTTGCCAAGTGTCCCCTCCACATGGATGCTAATCCAAGGCCTTCTAACCTTGGAAATCACAAGGAATCACATGTCTCTCACATGGATTCTAAAAGGATTTCCCCCAAGCTTGTACGTACAATTCTCAAGGCTTGAAAGGCCTCCCTAAGGGTAAAATATCATACTCTTAGGAAATATCAATCCTAAGGGTCAAAACCCTTCAATTGGGAGCAAATAAATCCAAATAACTCAAGGGTTCAAACCACACTCTTGGAGACACTTTCCCAAGGGTTTCGCAATAGAATCCAAGGGTTCTCCAAGTGGTTTTGGACCCTCAAAACCCATGTCTTTGGCCACTTTGACCCATAGTTATACAACATTCTTCCCCCTCTAACATTTTCGTCCTCGAAAATGTGTGTAGGTATAATATGTGAAGTATTCCCCCGTGCACAATGATCTATACTCTGAGCATGGTCATCTCTCTCTTTAGATTCGTTTCCAGTAATCAAATAAAGGCTAATCCCTACCTTAATTTGAAAGGAAAATAATCAACATCCCTACCCAAATCACTTTCTCTTAGTCCCCCGAATGTACATGCATACCCTGTACCTATGGACTAGTGAGATGGGTGGATTTCTTTGGTGGTCTTTTTCTTTTGGCACTTTCGCAAACCTGGAGGTCCATAAAATAATATATTTCAGTATACTTTGTACTTCACTAGAAATATATATTTTTTAGGAGTGTAAGATAGATATCCGATTTCTATCTTGAAAGGACCAGATACTAGATTCATCTTCTGCATTCAACAGAAAGGAGAGAAATCTTCAGATGTTCCAAACTTAACTTATTCTTTTATAGTCCTTTTTAAATACAAATATACTTTATTTGTATTTTCCACGACTTTAGCTAAAGATATGAACTTAGCAAAGTGGGTCTAGTGAGTCCCTGCCAAAACATTCTCAATAAAATGAGGAGCAATACTATCTTCTCATTCATTGGCAACTTAGGTGGACTTATATCAATCATCCAGGTTTTCTTGAAACATCAAGTTCAAGTATTCTGAATGACAATATACCCAATTTTGAAAGTTCATGTGGACAAGTGGATCCCTATCATGATCATCTTTGATTTTCCCCTAGATTAATTCTCAAAATAGAATCTAATCTTTTTGACATTCAAGACTTAGATCCCAAGATGACTTTAGGACTTTGGAATCATTATGTATCTCTACCTTGTTCTTTGTTAGCCAGTTCTTTCTAATGAGAATTAGTACTAACTATCTTGAACCAACTTGGGTTCATACTTGAGATAGACATGTATACTAACCTCGAAGATCACCAAAGCTTTACAAAGAGCTTACTAAACCAATTCCTTCAAATCCTAAAAATAATTGAGGAATAAAGCTTTATCAAGCCATCAAGATATCCTCTAGGTTTTCTATTGGATGGGGTTGAGATGATTCAAGTTTTACAGCTTTAGTTCCAAGGACTTGCAAGAAAGATACCTGTTTCTAGGCATCATATCTTAGATCTTGCTAGGAACATTCTTGAATCACTTGTTCTCACCAAAGATTCAAAAGAAGATCTTTTACAGATCATTCTTTCATTCAAGGCTATTATACTTGAATAGGCTTGACTTACTTTTTTGAGTTTAACTTCATAAATTCCCAAAATTCTTTTACCCTCTTATTTATCCAAATTTATTGTTCCACATAAAATTTGGCTATGCATTTTATTAAGAAAAAATGCATCTGCTTAAGAGGATAAAGGATAGCCTTTTCTAGGGTAAATCTCATGTTCATTCTATTTACCCTTTTGTTCATACAACTAGGTGTATTAAATTGGTTCAAGGAGGTACATTTTTACACCTCATAATGAACCTAAGACCTTAATTTAAATGGTCTTATCTTTAAGGCTTATCGTGATGTTTCCTATCGGATCTTGAGCCTATTTTCTCTCCCTTATCTTTTCAATGCTCTCTGATCATTTACCATGATCATGAATTCCATCTTGGAACTCCTTGGCCTCATTTTCATGAGAGCAAAGACTAAGGTTTCTAATGTCAATTAATTCAAAGGTCTATTTAGGTTGACCTTTGAACTTTACTTGGTATTAAACTATAAAAGAGTTTGATCTTTTTGACCAATGTATGCCTCTTCGATTATCCAATCATAAAGGGTTGGATACATTTGACCAAGTTAGGTCACTTGGCTTTCTCAAACTTCCTCTAGCTAATTTAACATGAGATAAGATCAAGTCTTTTCTCCTTTACAATGATGTTTACCCATGGGAATTTCTTGGGATCTTCAACTCATACCTTCACGAGTTGATATCTAGCTGAAGTCCTCAATATCATGTTGATGTTCTTCAACCCATTAACTATTCTCTTTTTAGGGATCAATAATTATATGTCACCCTTTTTGACTTAAGCAAGTTGTCATGCTTACTGATCCAAACTTTGGACCTATCTTTATCCCTTCTCAAATACCCTACACTAAATATGCTTCAAGTCTTTGGCTAGCTTACCTTTGCTTACTTGCCAAATTGGAATTCTTTATTGAATTCCCTTCTTACCTATCTGGTTCTTATTGAGATTTAACTCAAACACACTTAGGTACTTTGATATCCAATGTACTCCTTAACTTTCATGAAAGAGTTAAGGAATATCTTTTGCTTAGAAGTATCATATTGATGATACCTTTCTCCCCCCCCCTTTAAAGAGTTTTCGTCCTCAAAAATTGTAGGAAATTTATGATCTTTTAATTTCCTATCCAAATGGGAGGTTCATTTATGCTAAATTTCTTCACTCAAAAAGCTCTCCAATATCCTTGAGCTTAAGCTTCCATTATCATTAAGTTCAGTGTCCCATACCACTGAACCTACTTAAGTGACTGATGGAGAGTGTTAATCTCCAAACGAATAACCTACTCTTGAATTTAGAACACCTCTATATCAAGAGTAAGTCAAAACCTTCACTAAATTAGAGGTCCAATCTCCAAATTATCAAAAGTTGAGAAAATCTGTGAAGAAGATAAAACATAGAAAGTCTGCTGCACAATTTCTTCTCATTGACCTATCAAACATGTAAAGTTTTCTATGAAATTTTGTATGGAGTGTCGCCTAGAGATTGCGCACCTCCTCCAAGTTAAAGTTCTCAAAAAGGTTTAGTATAACTTGAGAAATCAACTTCACAAGTTACCTATGTTCAAATCTGTACTTCTGAGAAGTCGATTTGACACCCCTAACTTCTTAACTTTGGTTCTCACAATGTCGAACCCGTTTTACCAAATCCTTTGGGCTGAAGATAGCTTATCTCTCAACTTAGATTTTGAGCTATCATATGTGTAAAACTTTACACTGTGCACTGAGCACTACTCATTTCTTTGAACTCGAAATGTGCGCCTGTTTCAGAGAACTGTGAACACTCAACACATGTGAATGTTCCTACTAGCAATTCTCTTAACCTGTTTACAATTAGACTCTGAAATTCAAATCACAAACTCGTTAACTAACAACTTAGATATCCTCAAAAGGATTTTGCAAATGATCTACCACAGACGGAGTAGACGCAGAAATATCGGGTGCAACATTTCTTTCATTTCAGGAGAAGACTACAACTGAAAAGTGAGAGAGACTTCAACTACTTTCTCATCTGTCTATTGACATTTACAATCACTAATATCTCTATTCCTATGCTCATACATAGTCTCTCCTTGTCTTCTCTCTATATCCCGACATTTTCCAAAAGTATTTATAGGCAAATTTGTACAAGTCTATGACTAATCAAAGATCTAAGTGAACTATGTACATATGTGTACATTCCTCACATACTCTGAATGTATCTTCTTTCCAAGCTTCAAGAGTTGATCTCATCCTTCATTCTTTAGTCTTCAAACATTCAATTGGTGATTGATCTGCACCAACAGCTCCCCCTCAATCATCAATTGAGGTTTTCTCCTTTCTTCTTTATACTTGCCATGTCTTTAAACTTCTGTAGCTTTGGTCCATCCAAGCTCTTTGTAAGCATATCAGCTATCTGATCTTTTGTTGAAGTATGTATGACTTCAATCTCCTTATCCATCACTTTCTCCCTTAGAAAGTGATACTGTATCTCAATGTGTTTGGTCCTGGCATGGAAAACAGGATTAGCAGCTAAATACAATGAACTCATGTTATCTCCATATATAATTGGTACCCCATGCACAATGTCAAAACTCTTCATCAATGTCTTGACCCAAATTACTTCCTTTGCAGCTTCAACCATGCCTTTATACTCTGCTTCTGTAGAAGATAAAGCAACTGTATGTTGCTTCTTGGAACACCATGAGACAAGTTTATCTCCCACATAACACATGTATCCAAATGTTGACCTTCTATCATCTGGATTACCTGCCCAATCTGCATCACTATAAATTTTGATATTTGTATATGAGGTAAACCCATAATACAAACCTTCATTGAGTGTACCCTTAATGTACCTCAACACTCTTTGACCTGCAATCCAATGCTCTTTCCTAGGACAATGCATGAATTGAGACAAAACTCCTACTGCATATGATAAATCAGGTCTAGTTAAAGTAGCATAGATAAGGCTACCAATCAAACTCTGATATTGTCTCATGTCCTTGAATTCTTCACCTCCAAACTTACTCAATTTGTGATTCACCTCCATTGGTGTAGGTGCTACCCTGCAATCATCCATTTTAAACTTGATTAACAAGTTCTTCAAATACCTTTCTTGGGTCACAAATACTCCATGTTGAGTATATGTAATCTCCATGCCCAAGAAGTATGACAAGTCTCCCAAGTCACTTATCTTGAACTCCTTTTCCATTTGCCTCTTGAGTCTTTGTATTCCTTCTTCATTTGTACCTGTAAGGATTATATCATCAATATATATGCACATGTATATGAAACCATTATCACTTGCTTTGACAAGCAAGCTACTATCTGCTTTAGACACCTGAAATCCAAGTTCCTTTAGGAACTTCACAAGTCTATAGTTCCATGCCCTTGGGGCCTGCTTCAAGCCATACAAAGCTCTCTTGAGCTTGCACACATGATCTGGATACCTTTTATCTCTGAATCCTTGAGGTTGCTCCATGAATACATCATCTGAAATATAACCATTTAAAAAAGCATTTTTCACATCAAGTTGACACAACTTCCAACCTTTACATGCAGCAATAGCAATAAGTGTCCTGATGGTTGTCATCTTAGCCACAGGACTATAAGTCTCATCATAGTCAACACCATAAGTCTAAGCAAACCCTTTGACAACAAGTCTAGCTTTGTATCTAGACACACTTCCATCTGCAAACCTTTTTGTCTTGTAGACCCACTTGCATCCAATGATTTTCTGACTATTTGGTTTTGGAACCAAATCCCATGTTTGATTCTCCAATAGTGCATCATATTCTTCCTGCATAGCTTTCTCCCATTTTTCCTTACCTTTTGCCTCTTCATATGTAGAAGGGTCTTCATCTGTATTTACCATATAAGCATAATCTTTTGTGGCCAAAAATGAAGTATCATAGCTATACCTTGTAGGTTGCCACTTATTCCTTGTAGACCTCCTAAGCTCTCCACTTCTTGAGGTTTCTGGGTCTTCATGTTCAGGATCAAATCTTGGGGCTTCTTCCACTTCAACCTGCACTTCATTATTCTCTTGTTCATTAAATATTTGAACCTTTGATTTACCTTTCCTTTGGTTCACTTCTTCTTCATCACCTGTATTGATATTGATTGTACCTGCATACCAAGTACTTTGCTCATCAAATGTAACATCTTTAGAAACCATGAATTGTTTTGTAGATGGACTCCACAATCTATAGCCCATCTGCTTATCATCATAACCAATGAAAACATATTTTTCAGCTTTAGGCTCCAACTTGTGCCTTAATTGTGATGGCACATATGCATATGCCACACATCCAAAAACTCTGCAATGATCCAAGGTAGGTCTCTTACCCCACCAAGCCTCATATGGTGTCATACCCTGCAAGGCTTTACATGGTAACCTATTGACCAAATAAGTGGCTGTATTTACAGCCTCAGCCCACAAATAATTAGGGCAATTTTTCTCCTTCATCATGGATCTTGCAAACTCCACAAGTGTTCTATTTCTCCTTTCTGCAACACCATTTTGTTGAGGAGAGTACCTGCAAGTAACTTCCCTTTTTATACCTGCATTCCATAAGTAATCACTGAACTCATTAGAGAAATACTCTCCCCCTCCATCTGACCTTAATCTTTTCAACTTATGACCTGTAATTCTTTCTGCATATGCATGATAGTGTTTAAATGTATTAAACACTTCTGACTTATCTTTGATCACATAGATAGTGATCCATCTAGTAGCATCATCAACATAAATCACATAATACCTTGACCCATTTATACTGAAATCTTTTGATGGTCCCCACACATCTGTGTGTACCAACTCAAGCTTCTCTGAGTGCATAAAACCATGCTTGGAGTAAGAATTCTTATGAGCCTTACCTAATTGACATGCCTCACATTTGTATGTCATATGTTGACCTGCAACATTAGGCAATCCAAGCACTGAACCATTGTTAACCATATCTTTAATACCTCTTTCATTGAAATGTCCAAGCCTCTTGTGCCAAAGATCTAACTCAAAGATCTTATGTCCTCCATATGTGAACATAGCATGACCAATATTGCCTTGAATCTTCAATGTAAATAATCTTCCTTCCTTTTTCCCTGAAACAATCTGTTTATACCCTTGGCTAGGGTCTTCCACATATACTCCATCATTAGTGAATCTTACTTCATATCCCTTTTCAACAATTTGTCCTACACTTATCAAATTTTTAGGGATTGTAGGAACATACAAGACCTTACTCAATAAGGTGCTACCATCCTTGGCCTTCACTGATCCAATTGACTTCACATTGTGCTTTGTGTTATCACCTGTCTGAACAACATGATTAAAAACATTATTCTCCAAGTCAGTCATCAATGATATATTACCACTCAGGTGATTACTACACCCTGAGTCAATGTAGAAAACTCTTTGATCTTCACTCTGCCTTTCACAAGTTGCATTCATTATCAATGTTGAATCCTCCTTTTGATCTGAAGCATAATTGTAGTAGGTGTTGTTATATTGTTGACTTTGGAATCCTCTACCTGCATTTCTTCCAAAGTAACTCCTTCCACCTCTACCTCTGAAATTACCTCTTTGATTTCTGCCACCTCTTCCTCTTGCATTATAATTTTGATTATATCCATTATTACTCTGAGTAATGTGCCAACAATCATTAGCTAAGTGATTTGTCTTACCACAAATCCAGCAAGCTTTGCCTCCATCCTTGTTGTTTCTGCCTCTTCCTCTACCTTTGCCACCTCCTCTTCCTCTTAGGAAGTTGGCTTGAGTAGTTGTTCCTTCATCTTCACCTGCTTGTTGTATTCCTTTGCTATTCTTCTTCTTGTCCTTTGAGTACATTGCATGACCTGCACTCTTGTCACCATCTCCTTTAACATCCTGCTCAAATGTTAGCATATGACCTAGCAATTGATTTAAATCAGGAGTGAAATGGTCAAGTGACAATTCTGTAGACAGAATGAATGGCTTCCATTTGTCATCACCTCTCAAACCTGTAAGGATTTGCCTTACCAATTTATCCTCCTCAATGTCCTCATCAACAGCTCCTAATGCATCTGCAATGTCTTTCATCCTTGTTACATAGTCTGAAATAGATTGAGAGGCCTTCTTCTTAAAGGTTGTAAACTCTGCCCATAAGGATGCCTTCCTTGACTTTGTAGTATTCTGGAAATGCTCCTCCAAAGCATTCCAAATATCAGTTGCACTTTCAAGACCTCGAATATGAGGTAACAAGTAATCATTGACTGCCATATAGATAATGCTCCTAGCTTGAGCATCTTTCTTCATCCAATTTTTCAAATCTGCTAACTCTTCCCTAGTTGGAACACTAGGATCTCTGAACTGTGGCTTCTCTTCTTCTCCTGTGATGTAAGCAATTAAATCTTTGCAAATAAGATGAGCTTCCATCCTCATTGACCATGCAGGATAGTTTTCCCTATCCAATTTCTCTATCTGTAGAGAATCTCCCATCTTGTGTCTACCTGTGTATTGAAATCTTCAAGCTTTATAAACAATATGTGTACCTTTACTTCGAATTAGACTCCTTTTGTCCTTCTTGATGTTGTATGGTCTCCTCCTCTTGCTTTGCCTTCAACCTTTCACCTTTTAGTTCTCCAAATGTTGAATTTCTTGAATCTGCAGCAGTCGGGACCTTCCTTTCCTTGATTTGATGTCTCCTGCTCTGATACCACTGATGGAGAGTGTTAATCTCCAAAAGAATAACCTACTCTTGAATTTAGAACACCTCTATATCAAGAGTAAGTCAAAACCTTCACTAAATTAGAGGTCCAATCTCCAAATTATCAAAAGTTGAGAAAATCTGTGAAGAAGATAAAACACAGAAAGTCTGCTGCACAATTTCTTCTCATTGACCTATCAAACATGTAAAGTTTTCTATGAAATTTTGTATGGAGTGTCGCCTAGAGATTGCGCACCTCCTCCAACTTAAAGTTCTCAAAAAGGTTTAGTATAACTTGAGAAATCAACTTCACAAGTTACCTATGTTCAAATCTGTACTTCTGAGAAGTCGATTTGACACCCCTAACTTCTTAACTTTGGTTCTCACAATGTCGAACCCGTTTTACCAAATCCTTTGGGCTGAAGATAGCTTATCTCTCAACTTAGATTTTGAGCTATCATATGTGTAAAAATTTACACTGTGCACTGAGCACTACTCATTTCTTTGAACTCGAAATGTGCGCCTGTTTCAGAGAACTGTGAACACTCAACACATGTGAATGTTCCTACTAGCAATTCTCTTAACCTGTTTACAATTAGACTCTGAAATTCAAATCACAAACTCATTAACTAACAACTTAGATATCCTCAAAAGGATTTTGCAAATGATCTACCACAGACAGAGTAGACGCAGAAATATCGGGTGCAACATTTCTTTCATTTCAGGAGAAGACTACAACTGAAAAGTGAGAGAGACTTCAACTACTTTCTCATCTGTCTATTGACATTTACAATCACTAATATCTCTATTCCTATGCTCATACATAGTCTCTCCTTGTCTTCTCTCTATATCCCGACATTTTCCAAAAGTATTTATAGGCAAATTTGTACAAGTCTATGACTAATCAAAGATCTAAGTGAACTATGTACATATGTGTACATTCCTCACATACTCTGAATGTATCTTCTTTCCAAGCTTCAAGAGTTGATCTCATCCTTCATTCTTTAGTCTTCAAACATTCAATTGGTGATTGATCTGCACCAACAGTGACATTGTAAACCTAGATGTCCCATACCATCCGATTTACAATCCCACCTTAGTGTAGATAACTTTAGCTCTTACTCAAGGATTAAACTCCATTCGTTTTAGCCTTATCAAATATAATCAAAATCTTTGTAAGTTACATTCTTACAGAGTCTTGATTTGTTCTTTGAAAAAACTTTGAGCTTTTATTGAACTATTTCCTTGATTAGATGCAATCAAAGTTATCTTTGTTTATGTCATTTGATAATAGAGCTAGTATTCTCATACTAGATATCATCTATTGACATAAGTAGGCATCTGTATCAAAGGATATAGTCAATCATAAGCTTTGGTAAATGGTTATCTTGTTAACCATCTTGATGAATTGCTTCTTACTCATAGAGCACATTTTGGAGTAGAGCTATTAAGAGTTTCTTTCAACCCTTTAATCTTCCTCTTCTCTAGATATGCTTAATGAAATACAACTCTTCACTCTTGAGGCAATTTTCTCAAAGCTCCAAATGGATCCTACCTCTTGTCAATGAAGGAAGAAGCTTATCGGGGAAGAAATCAACACTTAAAAGGGTAAAAATGGTTCAATCATTTTTTCCCTAAGATGTCATTTCACGACATTCTCTTCCCCCCTTTAGTGTGATCATTGTCCTCAATGATAAGATGTTGAAGTTCTTCTGAACTTCTTAACATTGTTCACAATGAAAAATTATCCCATGTGTAGGTTCTCATATAAGCTTCTAGTTTCTCCTTTGGATTTTTCAATCCAAGTTCTTATTACTACCGTTTATGGTTTAATAAGAAGAGCAACTTGTTGGATTTGAAGCTTTAAGTGCTTGGCCTTGCTGATTAGGCATGCCATTGGTATTAAGGAACTTGGGGTCCATAAGTAGGACTCAAAGTTTAAAGTTCCTCTTCCTAAGTTGAATTTTTTTGGCTTTTGAATTAAGCCAACATATAAAAAGCATAATAGTTAATAATCTGAGCACACCATTAAACTTTTATGCTTTCGACTTCATATGAAGAAGTCATTTTTCTATCTTAAACCTTAAATTTCGAGAACTTATTTCTCTCTCATGTCCCATCAACCCATGCATATGAGATTGCATTCATGCATACATGGTGTATGCCAAAAAACATATACATCTTTGTTTGAAGATGCTTTAGCATGCATAAGGTCCAAAGGTTGAACCCCTCTTTAAAGCATGCATGGAATTCAGATATGGAACTCCATTAAGTGCAAAAAATCTATATTAATTGCATGCTTCCATTTTCCATTCAAGTTCATGCCATGGTAGATGAACATTGTGGTGAGTCCATTTTGTGTTAATAAAAAAGCCTTGTGTATTCTTCTATGCCTTAATTGTAGCACTTAAATAAGTAAATTCATGCATCATTTTAAGTCACCATGTGGACCTCACCTACTTCATTTAGAATGCATTCTTTCATGCATTACTCTAGCATGGCCAACAAATAGATGAAAATGAGCATGTAAAAAATAGTGCTTACCTCTAATATAGCTTCGTCCATCCATTAATCCTTGCATGATGAGGCATATTCGTTTGAGTACTTCGTACTTGAAGTTGCAAGCTAGGTCATTTCTCTGCCAAAGTTCTTCCTTGGGCATATATATATTTACTTGTATGCCCGAGCATGTATTTAGCTTTACAAAAACTTCAAGGATGCTCCAACACACGCTTGCCTTTATTTATGGAGTCCATGCATACTTATATTTATACATGAAACTTTTTTCTACTTGTCCCGTCCATGTGAGATAAACTTAATGCATGTTGATTGTATGTGATACTTAATATATAGGTCACAAGAAAAGAAAAAGATCATTTAATAAAATTGGACAATTTCCCAACTCCAAATGATAAGGCTTAATGAACTTTTCACAATGTCATCGACGGCAAACTGCCAGTGTCGTCGTGATCTGAAAACATTATTGGACCATTCAATCTTGATGAAATTTCAAAATATTACCTGGGCCTATCGGCTGAGGTGGTAAACTTATTGAATTCATCAGTGTAGAAAGCATACGGCCCAAAACATCTAAGGTCATCATAGACTTGTTATTGCCTTAAACTTCCATGGTCTAGACCACCATAGTTGCTCTCTCACCCCACTAACTAAGAACGGCCATGCACCACCACCCATAAAATCAAGAAAGAGCTCTCAATCTATCAACCCTTACTCTACTTGAAGGAAGATATAAACTAAACTTTGAAAAATATTCCTTCCAAAAGTTCTTATATTTATTTTCATATAAAGTATAAGAAAGACTTACCTCTATAGTTCCCATTTCATCCATATCTCATGGATAGCATTAAGGATAAGAGGAACGAAGGAGGGGGGTGCATGCTCGTCTCTCTAAGCATTAAATACTTGTGCTGGAGTGGATGGCGAACGTTTTGGGGTTGGTAAGTGCTCGCTTGATTGGGTGTGGCGTGGACCATGGAGCGAGGGAAGGGTTAGAAAGGTACTGAACTGAGCGGACCAAGTGAGACAATGGGCTTTTATCCCACATTCTCAGTTTTGTGAAGAAATAAAGCTCTATATAGTGCGCACAGAGAGATTCATAGAACTACAATCGGGCGTAGATAGTCCCCGACTGGCACATCAGAAGCGCTGTCCGGATTTGACTGACGGTAGTTTACAACTACACGGCTTTCACGGAACTGTCGGCTCTCCCTAATGTGATCATGTGGGCAGCCTCTAAGCGGGATGTCTTATGGCCTTCTTTTTTCTGCTCTAAAAAGGTAACTCACAAAGTTCCTCGCAGGCACGAAAAATAATAACATGAACTTCGAAGGCAGGAAGAAACTCGAATCTTTCATAGGGTGTAACCTGCTCTGCATACCAATGTTGTGAAAACAACTTTCTAGAAACTAAGCTACCACTCAAGAGTATAAAATCAACTAGTCTAAACCACCAAGGTGAAGAGAGAGCACGTATCCACCCAACCAACTCCACCCATATATATACCTCAAGGCCAAGGGGGGAAATGTGAGGAGATCTTGCCAAGTGTCCCCTCCACATGGATGCTAATCCAAGGCCTTCTAACCTTGAAAATCATAAGGAATCACATGTCTCTCACATGGATTCTTAAAGGATTTCTCCCAAGCTTGTACGTACAATTCTCAAGGCTTGAGAGGCCTCCCTAAGGGTCAAATATCATACTCTTAGGAAATATCAATCCTAAGGGTCAAAACCCTTCAATTGGGAGCAAATAAATCCAAATAACTCAAGGGTTCAAACCACACTCTTGGAGACATTTTCCCAAGGGTTTGCCAATAGAATCCAAGGGTTCTCCAAGTGGTTTTGGACCCTCAAAAGCCATATCTTTGGCCACTTTGACCCATAGTTATACAACAGAAGCCCTACCCAATGGACCGCAAACTTCTATGGATGTTAAGCATTGTAACCTAGCTTCTTGTAGGAATTATGCTCTTTCATTGTACTCTAAGGAGAGATTTATTATGGTCTTTGCTTTAGATGTGTAATCACCGCTTTTAGTCTTTCCCTATGAATGCATTACCCTGTTTATGTAATCCGATCCTTTGGGATGATTGAAACAATCATTCTGCACCTATCTTTTGGTCCAATCTCTCTTGTAATTACAGAGATAGATCTCTTTTGATTCTGTGTGTTATACTAGTATACAATTGTAACACACCCTCACTCTTATAATATATTGCTTGTTGTCTTGAAAAATAAAAAGCCTTTAATAAACTTAGGTTCATTGTACTTACTTTGATTTTATGTGAATGAGGTGAGCGTGCACGAGATTGAGGGAAAACGTTTATTCAATATGAAATATAAAATTGACTTTCACAATTTCACAAATTGTATTATCGTTTTGAGTGGGATTTCATATATGTTTTCGGCGGACTTGTTATGTTGGAGTCCTTGCATCGTTTTGTATTTCATGCAAGTATATTGTTTTTTTTTAATAAAAGGAAGTTCGGCCTTGGCCTATTCTCCTTGAATTTAATTAAAATAAAGGAGAAAAGTTACAAGTGAATGGGACTAGTGCCCATGGGACCCCCCAAATCCCACAATGCAAGGGATAGGTTTGGTAAGCTAGAGGGCATTACAAATGAGGCGGATAAAACTATCATCTCCCTCATGTGGGACCCATTTGGGTTTCAGCTTGTTATCTTTGCGGAGATAGATATAGTGGTGCGTAAATGGTGGAGATCTCTTCTCTCGAGAGATTCTTTTACCTAGAAGAAAGAAGGATTTCTCAATCGACTTTTCATTTGGGGTTTGGCCAAAATTGACAGCACATTGTTGTCTCCAAAATCTTCCAAAGAGTCTCACCCCTGATGGCATTCCACAGCCTTGATGAACAGCCAACCGCCTCACCCAACAATGCTTGTTGCCAATTGATATGGTACCTTAGCCTCAAAACCCGCGTCACATGATGCCAGATAACACAAGACTTGGGGCAATTGAAAAAAAGGTGAACCAAATCTTTGATGCATCGATGGCAATGCTTTCACCATGGAGGAACCCCGCAAATTTTGTTAGCCCTTGTATTGTACCAGATACCCTTATGCAAAATCTGCCACATGAGAATGGACTTTTTGATCTCAATTAAGGGGTGCCAAATAGACATAAACTTTAGTTCCCATCGAAGTTTGGTCCAAGAAAGGCACCACATCTTATTAAGGGTGTGATGAACATCTAAGTTCTCTTTGAAGTTGGGGATTCTGGATAGTTTTTCATCAGAATCAGTGATGAATGGGCTGCCGGGATAAGATGCAAGTATATTGTTTATGTGAATTATTTGTTTTGCAATCTCTACGATATAGCAATCATTAATGATGTTTGATTGATAGCTTTTCTTTAGAAAATATCCACACCAAAGTGTGCCACGTAGTTTTTCTTATTTTTGCAATCAATGTTTTACTCATCAGAATCATAAGTCAATGTGGCTACAGTTGACGCGCATTGGTTTGTTTGGATGAGGCCTTTTGAGGCAGGGATGGGGTTCAACCGTGGTGGATGTATAATTGCGCAAAGCTTTATGACTTTATAAGTTCTTTGTGATGTTATGAGTATGAAGCCCACCTTCACTTTTACAATTCTCCAAAGCTTTATGACTTTATAAGAAGTAATCTTAAAAGATCCCATGAGTACTATGCCGACCTTCACTTGCCTTATGTTTAACAGTTTCACGTAATTGCCCTTCGTATCATGGGCGCCAAAGACTGAATTGTTTGCCCTTCAAAAATGTTAGCAAATCCATTTGCTAAATGGATATACTTTCAAACCCTGGATTTTCTCAAAAACGGCACCAAAGAAAATAATGAACAAGGGGTAATCCAATTAGTCCTATCCAGATAGCAACTTAAGATCCCCAAAGCATAAGCATTAGTTAGAGCATAAAAAAGTCACACACAGATTTGGATTCCCAAATCCTCTATTTTCCCTAGGCCTTACAAGAAGACAAAAATATAAGCACTCAAAAGAAAAAGTAATTCTAGGAAATTCGCTCACCTAAATGGAGCTCTATGAAAAGTTCCACCATGATAGGCAATGAGGTTAATTTGGAAAAAGAAATCCCCACTAATATTTTCTTATGCTAATGCTTTAAGAAAACCACACGTTGTGGAAGAACCACATAAATGTTGGAGCTTGAGGTCTCGGGAAGCACGCTAACAACACAAGGAAGAAGAAGAAGCTTGGAGCACAACACACTATACTGAATGTATTACCAAAAGAATATACAAAGATAAGTAACATGTTGGAGTTGTAGGCATATATACAAGCCGAGGGAAAAAAACCTCCTAAAGAGGGAAAAAACATAGATACAGACATACACACATATAACATACACACATGCATATCCATACATACATACACACATATGCATGTACACACACACATACATACATACACACGTATACACATACATACATACACACACATGTATAGATACATGTACACATAAACATCTTAAATAAAATTTTAGGATTAATATTAATTTATACAATGAGATATATGTAAAAATATCTAAAATATAGATCTATAGATTTTTTAGGGTTTATATATATCCCCTAACATCTCCACATGGGATCAAATGGGATCTCCAAGTAAACCTTGGGGAGCTCATGAACATGATGACTCCAAGATATATCACATACGTGATGGAGCTCCGATCATGGATGCAGCCAAAAAGTCCATGCGTCAACACATTCGACAGCTTTGCTCCATACAGTTTGGACATTCTGTTATGTTAAAATGGAGCGAACATGATAAAGATTACAAAAATTATATCACACAGTCAATATAGAAGAGTACTGGACAGCACCTAGACATCCTATTGTGAGCTCAAAGTGGATTCAGCAAATGGCACGCAAGGTGATGTCTCACCGGCGATCCTAGGCTCGCGATGCTTTCAGAGCAGGCTTACCAAATCCTGTATGGTTAGATGTTGAGAAGTGGGAATCGATCCACGATGAGCAGCAACATACTCCTGACCGATATCGTCAACAGTGAGATGCCGCGGCCACACGTTTAGATACGGTTGGAACGTCACATTTGGGTAGTGGCAGATACGATAGTATGCGTTACCAATTTGTAAGTATCATTTTAATTATTGAATTTGTTTGTGTTAAGCACATCATGTATGTTCATCTAACATTTTGCATATTTATTATAGGAGTTGGTAGTGGGTCATCCTGCGACACGAACCGATGAAGCTTATGTATATCGTCATGGATTGGTTGCATTGTTGCAGGACTTAGAGGGAAAGGGTGCGATCATTTCATGCGAGAACCTATGATGAGGTAAATTTATAGCTTAGTTTGGTATTTTTATTCTTTGTTTATAAATATCATGTCAATTTGTCTCAATTTATGCATATGCTTTGTTGCAGGAATGTAGGTGTAAAGCTTTTAATTCCCTTGAGCATATGTATAGTAGCGCTTTGCCACAATTTTGTATTACACTCATATGTGGCAATGGTGCACCATAATTTTGTATTCAGTTCCTATATGGAAGTGCTTCACCACATTTTATAGTTGGTTAATATATGGTAGTGTTTTGCCACACTCTTGTACATGCTTCATTTACGGAATATATACCTTTTTTGTACATGATTCATGGTTCATTTTGCTCATCTCTTTTTTGTCCGACAATATTTTGCTGTATGAAATCATGTTTTGGTTGCCATTATTGTACACATCACATGTACTTGGTTTTTTTTGGGCAGATTGTATTGTCTTTTGCTACACAACATCATGGTCATGTTGCTATAGCAAGAGACAACACACTATGCCCAAAAAAAATTCTGCACATATGGTCGTCAGTATACCGATCGGTATTCCTAGCAGACGTCCGTATACGTGACGATATGCCCAATATGTCACCGGTATAGGCCTCAGTGTGAGCGTCGATATTACCGATGCTCATATTAATGCCTATACCAATGCCTATACCAGCGCTTTGCTACCGATGATTATACCCACCCAAACACCGACATCGGGGTAGAGACGTGCCCGTTCAATTTCCTCGGTATGCGCTTCTATATAACCCTCATATGTTGTAGTGGAAATCATTAATGATGTTTGATTGATAGCCTTCCTTTAGAAAACATGCACGCCAAAGTGTGCCACGTACTTTTTCTTATTTTTGCAATCAATGTTTTACTCATTAGAATTGTAAGTCAATGTGGCTATAGTTGGCACGCATTGGTTTGGTTGGATGAGGCATTTTGAAGAAGGGGTGGGGGTTCACTTGCCAATGGTGGTGGATGTATAATGAGCTTTTGGCCGGTTTGTATTACCTTCGGGCAACTTACTTTGTCTAATCACTCCTTTGTGAGAAACAAAATATCCATGAGTATTATGCCCACCTTTGCTAGTACAATTCTACAAAGTTTTAAGACTTTATAAGGAATACTTTGTGAGATACATGAGATCTCATGAGTATTATGTCCACCTTCAGTTGTAAAATTCTCCAAAACTTTATGAATTTATAAGGAATTATCCTAGAAGATCCCATGAGTACTATGCCAACCTTCACTTGTACAATTAGTTAGCCTTAGGCTACATATCTGCTAAGACTATTGGACATAGAGAAGTCTTTAGCCTACTAGATGAGAAGCCTCTAAAGACAGTTTGTCTGAAGTATAACAATGACGAACATATGTCTGCTTGTGAATCTACACCAATGCCAAACCCTAATCAACTAGCTTTTGTTTCTGATCCAAGCCCAAAAATCCCTACTCTCCTTACACATGATACTCAACTCATCCCTTCATCTCAATTTAGTCAGTTTGAGGGAACAAGTGAGGATCTTATTACAGACAAGCGACTGGGAGCCCACCAACCAAAAATAGAATTGCCACCAATTCATTCACCAGTGAGAAAAAGGATGCGACAAATATGGATTCGTAAGGATCACTTAGACAACTACAAATCTCAAGTGCAGGAGAACCAAAAGGAATTCAATCGAAGGCGGCATCGACCTAACCAACCGATCAAAGATAGGTCCACACATATGGTGCAAGTGTGGATACCGAAGAAATTAAGGGCAGCTCAAACTTCAAGGAATCAATATGGATAGCCAAGAATGCAATCAAGATCACCAAGGAGCATCCACCAAAGTTACTTAAGGAACGAAGTCAATACATGCAACCTTCTAGGAGACAAAGAATTCCCATGAAGCAGATGCCACTAATAGAACAAACAGGGGTTCCTACCAAGTGGCTATACGAATGGAGAGTGAAAGTACAGCAAAGCCAAATACCTCTAGTAAACATGAGGAGATTCCAAAAGGACATTCAAAGCCCCAAAGCTAGGAAAATGTGGATTCCTAAATCAAGAATAGCATCAACGATGATCAGAGCAGGAAATTCCTCTTGCACTCATGATGAGTCCTATGCACTTCGAGTAAGCATAATAGGGCCATATTACAAGGGAATGCATTTGACACAGCAACATCTCTTTCCTACTAAGTACACACATTTCCCTCCTTAGGAATAAGAAACACCTTGTACAGTAAAATAATAAATAAAACTGCCTTGGTTATGTCACTAATGTTTTCTCTTTCCATTGTAGCTTAAGAAAAAAATATAGGTTTATAAAAAGATCAGGTACTATGTTCGTTATACACTCTCTGAGTGGGGACACACAACACAGAGTGAAGAATCAAAACACCAAGACAGCTTATTCCAAGTTTGAAACTAATCATTAAAATCCTTCAATTGCAGATGGCTTCCTCTAACTGTGAAGCTACACAGGAGGCATCCTTTGATTTTGAAGCCACTCACGAGGCTGAAATATTAGAGTTTCCTCTGGAATCAGCTATTAAGGCTCGAGGACAGTGGTTCAGAGATGACAATCCCTCCAGCGAGCATTTGTTCCTCATCATTATTAGGATAATGGATAGAGAGCATCAGTTCCCTGTGATGACTCAAGACTTTCGAATCTTGCATGAAATGCCAAGGATAGAGGATGTGTGGACACAAGCTGGAATTGAGGCCTATTTGAAGCTTCCTATCTACAAACCTAACCTGCAAAGGTGTACACAAATCATGAATACTCTACGTCCAGTGCTTGATAAGCCATCTATCCCTCACGCTATGGTATTAGATCGCAATGGGGAGTCCCAGACTATTCGCTTCACACATGAGATGATCAAGACAACATTTGGTCGGAACAAGGATGGTCTTATTGATCTCAAGCATGAATGCCATGAGGCTAAGAAAAGGACTTTCTTGGACATTAATAGAATGGATATTGAAGAAGAAGTAAGACTTATGCATCAACATTTTTGTTTTCACAATATGCATCGATACATAGCTCCATAAAAAGTGGTAGTACAATTATTATACCATGCAATCAAGCAAATTGGGAACCAAATCAATCTAGCCCCATACATTCAAGAGCGGATATTTGAAGCTAAAAAGCAGGCAGCTCTGCTTTGACACTACTTATCTATCAAGCATTAGACATGAAAGACTGTTTATGGCCTATAATTTCAATGGCTGAAATGTCAAAATATGTGAAAGCTGTCACTGTACCAAAGAAGAGGAAAGGTGTTGCAATAGTGGAGGAAGTTGGCACTTGCTCAAAAACCACCATGAGAGGTGCAAAACGAGCTCCAGTCATAGAAGCATTCAAAACCCCACAGTCCAAGAGAACACATGAACTTCCAAAGTACCATTAACAACAACACTAGCCATTACAAGAGGGGATTTCTCCATCACATTAGAGGCCACACATGTTTATATGAGAGGTCAAGTCAACCATATGGTACAAGGCCACTAGTACCATAAGTCAAGTAAGCAAAGAACATCACAAGCAATCAAGAAGGCATCACAACAAGAAAGGTATAAAGAACTAGGGTTTAATGATTCAAGCTCAGAAGATGAATCATCCCAAGACCATGATACACTTAATACTGATATACACATGGATGATCATGAGGGAGAGGAATGGGATGAATTGAATCAAGTACATCATCAAGTAGAAAATGAAATTGAACAGAGGGAACAAGCCCAGTCTCTGAGTGACGAACCAAAGGAAAGAGGACACACCATCCAATTGAATGAGAAAACAAGTATATCTCTCAAGGAAATGTCACCTTCCAAGTCCAGAACAGTTGTACATCCAAAGCTAGAACACGACATCAATGAGGTACAAGAAGAACAAGAACCTACCTTTCCCATCTGAGTGGTTCGTGAACCATCACCCTTGGATGTGGTGGTCGATTCTCAAAAAGTGCCCTCTATGGAATGTGAAACACAAGAAACAACCAACACCATCAAGAAGGTTGAGCCAAGAATGCACCTGCATATAAGGTAGCCACATCAGGAAACATTACATGTTGCACAAGGTAAAGATGTGTGAAAAGGTGAAGAACCACTCATATCACAAACATGGATGAATGTAGATGTGAACCAGCTAAAATCCATAGTTAGAAATATGATTGACACAGCCATGAATGCCCAAACTCTACTGATGGATGAAGAAAAAGAAAAGGCATAATTATTTGAAGCCAGAAGTTGTTTCCAAAGCATAAGTGAAGAGCCCTCAGCTAAGAATATAGCCGTTCAAAAGGAACTTGTGTGAAAAACAGAAGAATTGGCAAAAAAGACTGAAGAATGCAATTGTATCCAGGAGTAAAATGTGTCTCTCAAAGAAAATTTACAAGAGGTAACTACATCTATCTCCGAACTTCAAGTTGAAGTAAGGACATTCAAAAAGCCACAAGAAATGTATGAAGCAGAAAAAATAAGAATGGCCAATAAAAGAAAACTGTTAGAAAATCATATTAAAGTGTATATGGAAGAAGCAGACAATTTACATGTGAGGAATAAAGAGTTATTGAATTCTATTCTGTTAAATCCGCCTTCTAGAACTTATGGAGGGGCCACATCCTGTGGCACATCTGGATTAGTAGGAATCAAACAATTTTCAATAATGGGAAGAAGAATTTCCTATGTTCTCTCAGGAAAACTCTATATTTAATTGGTATACAGACCTTACAGGTCATTAAAATTCTCCCTCAAGACTGTGAAGTTGTTATCAAGTCCCTCGCTCCTAATAGATGGAGAGAGTCCCTTTTAGCTTGTTACTCTAGGGATAGATTCATTATGGTCCTCAATTTGTAACCTTGACAAGCTTGTTCAGTGCCTGTGTTGTGGTGGGATCTCTGCTTCCCTGTACTCACTGTAAATTTTTCCGTTCATTTACTCTCTTTTCCTGTTGTCTTAAAAAAAAGAAAAGAGAAACAAAGCGGGCAATATTGACTGGAACGAATGATCTCATATGTGAGGCATTGTGTGGGCCCCACCATGTAGACTTCTCACCCATTCAATTCTCGAGGCTAAAACTCCGGGGTCGACCGATCCCCAAAAATGTGACACGCATGACATGTATCAAATGGTTTTAAACACTTGCTCATTGCAACAATTCCATATGTGATTTCTTGTCATTTGCACAAACTTGGAGCCTCCGGTCAGTGAGATTTTTTTGCGTCATAGTTACCAAGTTTCCAGTGTTTTTTTTTGTTTTTTTGAAAGAAAGCAGGAAAATTAGATTAAAAGAGGGCAATACAAACTATGCAAGTGGCAAGAGCCACTAGCACCAGAGTTACAGGAAGGAAGCCATATCAAGCCTCTGGGCAGAATATAAAGAGGAGAGGGTACTTCTCCATTTACATGGTTTACAGTCCTTTAAGACTTTAATTAAACTTCCCTGGTGCTCAGGGACAGACTTCATGCATTGAATACATTTTTCAGAGGTTTTTTTTTAAGTTCTAGAAAGAGAAATGAGGAAATTTCTATTTCCTTTGCCCGGAACAACATTATTCCTCCTACATCAAATGTGCCACTGGATGTGACCTCTCCAAATGTTCCATAACAGGATATCCATGTTTAAGCAGCATCCAATGATGGCAGAATACTGGATAAGACCTTGAAAGTTTCTGGACTGAAGATATGTCTCCACAATGGCCCAAAAGTGTTTGGCATGGGAGCATTCAAAGAATAAGTGGGTAACATCTTCCACCTTGCCACAGAAGGTACACAGCCCTCCATTAATCTGAAATTTCGTTACTCTGGGGCCAATCCACAAACCATTCTAGATCATAAGCCACTGAAGGAATGAGTGTTTACATTCATCTGGGAAGGCCCATAGAGCTTTAAACCTGTAGGACCACTGGTGGGAGGACCAGTTACAAGACCACCTTTTGTTGAGTTTAGCAACAATCAGAGACATATTCCCTTTAGAACTCTTGAATTTGGAGTAGATGCAGCTAGCCACCTCAGTAAGACTTGCTTTAGAAGTGATGCCACTGTTCAGCTTTCCTTCCAGCAGCATTTTACGGGACTTTAGCACCTGCAAACAAGCAACAGATAAATCAGACATATTTTGGAGTTCTAGTTCAGGGATAACTTCCCCATTTCTCATAAGGTCTCTCCAGGCAGTGAAACCAGCTTTATGGCATTTGTGCTCTTTGATAGAAAAATCTTCCAACTTGCATTGAGAGGCCTTGCCAAACCAAATAGACTCCTGCAAAGAAATCTCAGAGGAATGCATAACTCTCAAGTTTTTGAAGGAACAATTTTTTGCTTTAAACTAAGCATTCCAGATTCAGCAGACCAGCTGGCTACCAACAGGAGTAATGGGAAAGGGGGAAGCAATAATATCCCACAAGTTAATTCTCCTCCAAGACTTATAAATGGAAAACCTGAAGTTGGATAAATTTCTCTGCAAAAGCACAGCCCAAATGTTAGTAGAATTGATACTTCTTAAAACCCACTTGGCAGCAAGATTATCAGCCATTTTAGTAGGGCAACAGATACCCAAACCCCCTTGATGTTTTGGAAGGCAACAGGTCTCCCAAGACACTTTAGCCACCTTTTGGAGGATAGCATTTCCTCCCCAAAGGAACCTTCTGGCCAAAGAAATAGCTTGTTGAATCTGTTTTTTGGAGGGAGACCAGCAAGCTAAGAAATAGACCAATCTAGGAAGAACATAATTATTAAGGATAAAGCATCTGTGTGGCAAGGAGTTGTGAGAATCATACCAAAAGAACAAGTTTTTTTTAAATTTATCCAAGACCCAGTCCCACCTTTGAGCCATAGAGATGTTCAAACCCATGTGGATGCCAAGTAATCTGAAAACTTCACCTTCCTTGATGACCTCACAACCAAGGTTGATAATGCTATTAGGTATGACATTAGATGAGGATTTGAAACCAGTTTTGCTGTGATTGACCTTGGAGCCACTAGCAATACAAAACAGATCCAGACAGTCAAGGAAAACTTTCAAGGAATCATTGTCAGCTTTAAGAACAATATTAGTATCATCAGCAAACATTTGCAAGCAGAGGGGGAAGGGGGAGTTGGGAGGGGCCATGGGACAACCTTGTCTTATGGATCTAGAGAGCTTGAAAGGATCAGAGAGATGCCCATTAATGGCAACCCTAGAATAGGCATTGCCAAAAAGAGTGCCCACAAATTTAATAAATCGTCTGCCCAAACCAAGGTCATGCAGAGATTGTAAGATAAAATCCCACTCAATTCTATCATAAGCTTTACCAAAGTCAATTTTTAGAAAATAATAGTCCTGCCCACTATCCAAAGCATAATCCATACCTTCCCATAAAGAAATGATGGCATCAAGGATAAATCTACCTTTAATAAAGGCTTTCTGTTCAGGCAGAATGAAAAACCTCATCATAGGACTCAACCTTCTAGCAATGGTGGAGGAGAAAATTTTATAAATAGTGTTCAGACAAGTGATAGGCCTCCAGTTGTTGAGCTCATCCTTGTTACCTCTCTTGTGAATAAGTCTGATAACTCAAGTGTTGATGTGAGAAGGGAGATACCCTTTACTAGCTACTTCTTCCCAAATCAAAAGAATAAAGGGAGTGAGAAAGTCATTCAGCACCATAAAAAATTCATTTGGCAAACCATCAATACCCGAAGATTTGCAGGGTTTCAATTTATGAATGGTTTCTTTGATCTCACCGGCAGTGAGGGGCAGGTCCAGAATGGAGCTCAGGCTTTTAGGAATCATTCTTTTCCTTTCTGAAGCAATGATAGCTCTAGCCCTCTGAATATCCTCCCCCCACTTGGGAGAAGCAGAGAAAACATTCATAAAGAAGCACTTGGCCTCCTGCAAGGACTCTTGAATATTACTAGTATGACCACCATAATTTCTTTTCAAAGGAGGGATGTAATCCCTAGCTTTTTGCTTTTTCATCAAGGAAAACATGTAGTTGTTATTTCTATCAATCTTCTCAGTCCAGAATTCTTTAGAAGAGGCAAAAGAATAACTAGCTTCCAGATACTTCCCTTTGCACATCCTCAAGGAGAGATCATGGTATTCTTGGGAGTTGGCATCAAGGAGGGCAAGCCTATCAGAAATGGCCTGTCTACGACTAGCCCTAATTTGCTTGGCTAAAGACTTGAGTTGAGTGAAGAACTTCTAAATATCTTTGACAGAGTTGAACCATGCTTTGCTAGGAGAGCTTTCCTTCTTAAAATGGAAGGTAAAGATCTTTTTAGTTTGCATCAAAACACTAGGGAGCTTAAGATAGTTACAGTCAATATGGGGCCAACCAGCCCTAAGATTTGGGTTACCTTTTTTAAAGGTAACCAGAAGAGGCTTGTGATCGGACATAAGCAGGGAGGGGTCGAGGTTAACACTAATATCCCAGCAGCTTTGGACAAAAGGGATACTGGCATAACATCTGTCAAGTCTAGCAGCTGTAAAGGCTTTACCCAACTGCTTGTTAGACCAAGTCAACCCAGAAGACGAAGAAATATCAACAAGCTCTAGGGAGTTACACAATCTAAACCAAGACTCTTTTTCAACCCCTTGGATCACTCTCCCTTTAGCTTCCCATCTATCTTTAATGTCAGTCACCATATTAAAATCACCAATAACAATAACAGGACCTTGCAGGCCATTAATCTCACCCCAATAGTCCGAACGAACAGAGTCATTATTAGCAGCATAAACCGAGACCAGATTAATATCAAAGGGGTTCCCAAGGGAGACAGAGCACCACTGATTGGTAGTGCTGCTTTTAAAGTCAATAAACGAGTGAAGAATGTGAATAGAAACACCAATAGCACAACCACCCTTACCAGCATTATGTTTAGTGACAAACCATTTAAATCTAGCAGACACTCTCTTGAGATTGAACAATAGAGAGTTACCACCCACTTTTAGCTCCTGGAGGCAAATGATATCAGGCTGCTTAGGAAGGTTATTCAGCCAATTACTAAAAAATTTAGCTCTAATCGGATCTGTCAAACCTTTTATGTTACAAGAACAAATATAGATGTCATACATAAATAACAATAATCAGAAAGACAACACTTTTACTTCCTACTATTTTTAGTGGGCTTGAGCATAGCCAATGAAGACCTAAGGACCTCCTTTCTTTTGGATTTAGGAGTGAATGCAGCTTTTTTAGTTGTCTCAGGCTCTTGAGACATAGGAACTACCTCATCAGCATCCATATCTTCCTTCATATTGTCAAGTTTTTCTTGGTCCATTAGGTTTATCTCTTGGAATACCACCTGTGTTTGAGAAGCCAAGAGAGGTGGTACATGAGCAGGTTGAACATCCTGCATATCACTATTCATGTTAACAGTATTTTGAGAAGACCCAATTACTTTATTTTTCTTTCCCACCACTTTCCATCCCTGATCTTGGGATCTATTAGAGAAGGAAGCCACATTTTCTTTATCAGCATCTGCATCAACATTAAAACCATCAGTAGCACAATCCAGAACATCTTTTTCTAAAACCTGATCAACTTTATCCTCGAAGGGATTAGAAATGTCATCAAGAAGTATATTAAACAAATTATCAGACTTGAAGAACTTCTTTTTTGATTTATTCACATTTTTTTTTTGTGTTGGGTTAGGAATGCTCCCAGTTGCTTGTACAGGAGATTTATCACAAGTTTCTTCTTGGACTTCAGATTTAGGGATGAGAGGGCACTCTTTAATGAGGTGCCGTTGCTTGTAACAGTTATAACATGCATTGGGCAGATTCCTATAATTGATTTTTTGCACATGCAACTTACGTCCACAGGAGTCTTTAATAGAGATGTGAGTTTTTATGACTTGGGAAACATCTACCTCCATAAGAATTTGCGGATCCCACTTGGGATTGATTAAATTATTTCTAGTCCCTTGACCAAGCACCCGACCCACTTTATTCCCTAATTTTTCCACCCACGGGTAAAATTCCAGAGGGAGGTCTGGGAACTCAACCCAAACTGGGATTTTTGTTGGCTTGGGGCCCTTTGGGTCGAATCCTAGATGCCACTTAAATAGAGAGATGGGGATATTTTGGATTAACCATTGACCTTCTGTCAGGACATGCAGAGCACTGTTGGCGTCCTCAAAAAAGAAAAGCAGGTAATTGTTCGGGCAGTACTGAACGTGCTTAACCAAGACTCCTCTTGATTCCCAGTTATTCTTTAGCCGGAACTTTAATACTTCTTGTGGGGGTCTCGGTCCATGACACAAACCTATAATGACCCTATTGATAAGGTGTTCATGCCAATTATCCGACGACAATCTATCAATAACAAGGGTTTCTTCTTCACTGTCGCTCTCTTCACTATCAACACAAAGAACGTGCGGGTTGTCGTCTTCGACATTGAACCTTGTACCCATCGACAGCGGATCATGGGAAGAACTATGTAAAAGATTCAAAGGAAAAACATCACCTGGATATTGAGCTTCCTGTCGAGCAGTGTCAGCATAGGACCTCGGAATCGATTGAGCATATTCGACAACAACTTCTTCAGTAGCTCTGGGATGATAGGAGCTCAATAGCTTGCCTGCCATACTGATAGTTTGGGGTTGCGCAGGGAAAACAGAATCGTCACCTTCAATACCAGTTTGTATCATCTTTCCAAGATCATCTTCAACGGATACTCTGTCACACTCTGTCAGACCATTGCGTAAGGCTTCAAATAGAGCCATGGAAGCAGACCTCTGAGCGGCCAAACACCCCGAGCTCCTCCAGACGAGAAAGAGGGAGCGGGACACAGGTCCCCCTCATTGCGAGGGGGACAGGAAGCAACCGCGAGATCGTGAGCTCTCCCCGCCAGGGGGAGAGGGAAAGAGCCCCGAAGAACGACACACAGCCCAAGGCATGCACATTCAAGGAGCCATTACCGCCCTACTGTGTAAAAACAACGAAAAATAAATGAAATTATGAAGCGCAGATAGCAAAAAAGACAAAGAAAAAATAAATCAAAATATGAAGTGCAATCTTTTTTTTTGAGACAACAGAAAAAAAAAGTAAACTAATAAAGGAATACTGCAATTTATGCGGGGGGCAAGATCATACAAACCATCAAACAATAAATTAATAAAGGAATATTACAATTTATGATTGGGGCAAGTTCCTACAGACCATTAGACAAGCCGGAAAAACACCAAGGGAGGAGAGCCCAAAACAAGAGGGCAAGAGTACAAGGCTAGGGGTTCTTAGATAGGCATCTTTCAAGCAACATTGAGAATGTCACTATCCAACAAAATCCACAGATATAAGCATGAGAAATCTGTCAGCAGAGTACAACAGATATATACATGAGACTATTTACATGTCCATTTCAAAATAGGTACCGTAGTATTTTTTGATGGTTCTATTCTTTGTAGGAAACTTGAAAATAGTCCACTTGGGAGTTGATGAAAGCACTTTTTGTAGTTCTTCCACAACGTGTGGTGTTCTTAAATCTTTAGCGTAAGACAGTGTCAATGGAGCTTTCTTTTTCCAGATTAACTTCATTGCCTATTGTGGTGGAACTTGTTACAAAGCTCTACTCTTTGGTTGCTCCTTAGTTGAGTCAATTTGCTTGAATTACTTTTTCAGTACTTACATTTTTGTTCTTCTTGTAAGGTCTAGGGACAACACAAGATTTTGGAATCCAAATCTGTGTGTGACTTTTTTTTGCTCCAACTAATGCTTTGGGGATCTAAACTTGCTATATGGGACAAGACTAATTGGATTACCCCTTGTTCATTATTTTCTTTGGCGTCTATTGTTGAGAAAATCTAGGTTTTGAACGTAACGAAGAATGAATCTCTTTCACAACCCAAGTGTGCTATATTGGCCATGATATTTTATGCCTTACCTTATTCTTTGGCTCGTGAAACACTTGACAGCTTATTAGTCTCTTAGCATCCTGTTCAAAGTGATCCTTAGAATCCTTATGCATGGTTTTCTTGTGTCTCGTTCATTATCTTGAGTGGTCCTAACTGGATAAAAATCCATTTCGTTGTTCCTAACATCAGGCATGGCCTCTTTTTTCTTAGAGCCATGTATGTGCTCTAAGATAGCTTGAAGTGTACTCTCTAGATGTGAGACCTTTTGACTCATGTTCTCTATGGACTGTAAGGTGTGTTCAATCAAATATGTTTCTTCTTGATGCGGGAGGATGGTCTTGATTTCATATGTACAGAAGTGTTTTTCTTTTCTTTTTAGTGTTCATTCTGTATGAACCAGAGCCCTCTATCTTCCAAATGTGGCAGGGTTGGTTGTCCAATTCGTTTATAAGTGTGTAAATATTCACGTAATAATTTAAACAGTGGGACTTGAATACAACTACTCATTAGCTTTTACAAAAGAGAAACAAGAAATGAAATGATGCACATTAATATACTCTCTATTATGATTCGAATAAACATGCATAAAAATTTTGAAAATCTCAGCAATATTTGGACAGTACTGTCATAATCTAACAACAAAAAAGCATAGTTATCTACATGCACCTTAACAAATATATGTTTTCTTAGATACACAATTTATCACCAAAGAACCATAGGGCACTACATGACTTCTCAACACTTACCTTACGAAACTATACTCCTTGCTTTCTCCTCAAGGTACCCGCATCAAGGCATGCTACCAGCGTACTTTGCAACGTAAAAAAAAAAGTGCAAAAGCTTATACACATCTTTGCAAGCATTAATCCATGTATAAAGACTACATGCCTATTGTGAATGCCAATTAGTGCATCAAAAGAAGAATTATGGAAGCAAATATTGACAAGAAAACGTATCTAAAGATTAGGCAATCCATGTCTAGACGTGGTGTAGAGGCTTGAAATTCCTACAAACCACCTTTTGAATGTTGCGGAGTTGAAATAAGGCACACATGTATCTCCAATTGACTCCTAGAAAGCTTTTAATTCATGAATAGTCAACTTGAAAGTTCTGCATGATGGACTTCTGAATGCCAAATGGTCTCTCCAACTAGTCCTTGAGTAGATCTTGAAGTAAGGCTTCCATAGAAAGTGAAAGTGGCACGCAATGAAAAAGATGAAAAGTTCTCATGTGAAAATCTTCGTAAACTTGGTTGTTATACGATGTGAGAGACTTAAAAAATTTGAGATTTTCAAAGCAAGACTTGAAAGTTGTGTGCATAACTCTGCAATGTCAAGTAATAAAAAAAAACTTACAGATCCTTGCGAAGGAGAAGCTAACATATTATTACGTAATAGCGATTAATACCGTGATTAGTACTATAAATAGTACTATTAGTACGATTAATACCGTGATTAGTACTATAATTAGTAATATTAGTACGTAATATTATTAGCACTATTGTTCAAGCTCTCGTACTATTAATACCTTGATTCCTGTGAACCATTTCGTGAAAAAAAAAGTGGATGCTTCTCTTTCCTCGATGATATTGTCTCGCTTGAGGAAAAGGCTTTACTAAACTTAGATTGATAGCTTTTCTTTAGAAAATATCCACGCCAAACTGCAGGCAATCATTGTTTGACACATCGCAATGCTCCTATACATCTCGAATTTCAATGATCGAACAAAGTCAATGCTAAAGGAAAATGGGAAACAAAAAAGGGATCACGCATTCAGAGATTGTTAAACTCTAAGAATGACTGTACTCTGTATGCAATAAGTTATCAAAAACAGAAGTTATCGTGGATAGTTTTCTATTATTTATTTGATAGAGGATGTTGACGAGATTTGTGAACCATGTAGACTACTCCACTCGGTCTTGTTATAATCACAACTTCACAAGATTGAATTGAATAAGGACACCCTCGAATGCAATAACAAATTGAGTGATATGAAATAAGGAGCGCAATTCATGGTTTTGATTGGATAAATGCTGAAGGATGATCTAATGCGGCGTTATCTGGGCCCCACCTTGCAGAGTTCAGCCATGAGGACCAATCAGTGAGGTGCTGGAGCCTTCGGTCAGTGAGATTTCTTTTTGCGTCATAGTTGTGGGCGTTTTGGCCTGTTAACTACTATTAATAACTTTTATTAATTTTTTTAATAGAGAGAACAAGAAAATGTAAATTAATGGATGTAATGTACAGATTGTGCAGGGCCCACACATCAGCAAAAGACCCCTGTCAATATGAGGAATTACAAGGAGAAGGGCACTAAGCCCTCCAAACCTAACATGAGGAATTACAAGGAGGGGGGCACTAAGCCTTCGAAATCTCTATACAACAATATATCTCAGAGAGGTATATCTCAGAAAGTTGATAAGGAAAATGTCATGGATAGAATAAGCCTTCGAAAACTCTATACATAGTTGCGGGCGTTTTGGCCTGTTAACTACTATTAATAACTTTTATTAATTTTTTTAATAGAGAGAACAAGAAAATGTAAGAGCGAGTTCAGATAGGGCGGCGCCCCATCTCCCGAAGCGTGATTAACGTAGTGCGGCAACTCTCTGACAGTATACATGCCAGCACACGGTACAAACTGATGTATTTTGTTTCGACCTCTCCATCACGGAACAATCCGTCCCACATTGATTTGATTTATATTTTATTATTTTTACATTTTTTTCTCTCTTTTTTTCATTAATCTTATGTATTTCAACCAATCAAAAAACTAGAATATCTATGTTCCACCGTCATCCATTTTTCACATAAGACGACGGCATAGCAATGTCTTATATCATCTTCCGCCTGCTTGTGTGAACAAGCATGTGGTGGAACTATGCTATGAAGTAATAGTCCACCTGGAATTATAAGTTACAAAGCATGCACTGTTAATCAACATACATACTCATTATGAGCTACCATCTTTCGGAGAGTATAAACTCACAATATTTCTTCTATACCTTAGATGATCAGAGTTGAAACCAGATGGAATAACTAATGTTAGAGAAAGAACAAAGATTGAATGAACTGTAAATGTAACAACCTAAATAGGGAGGTTTGTAGTACATTGTGCAAAAGGGTTGCATGACATAGCAAAAGTTGAAGCCATGAAACAACAACCATAGTCAACATATACCAAAGCATACAATAGTAAAGTTCCGAATCAAAACTGACAAGAAAGTCTAGTTGAATAGTAGAGTTGAGAATAATACTCAAAGCACGACCCAAACAAACCCTGATGGCTTCACGAAAGTAAGAAGAAGGAGGAGAAGAAGTTCTAAAGGTATTATTGAGAAGAGACCCTCTCGCATAGCTCAAGAAACAAACTTCTTTTGCAACTTGGAAAAGGAGGTCAATGACCTGGATTACCCAGGGGGAATGAATCATGAAGACTAGCGTAGTTAGGGGGAGATGCTTGAAGATTCAAATTGAAAGGAAAGCGACCCACAAAGAAATGCCACTAGCAAAGAGGTTGGACTCACCTTTAGCAATAGTGCTAGCTGTTGAAGATAAATGTACAAGCTCATTTTCATATGAGCCATGCTTGGATAAATTTACCAACTATAAAGATAAAGAAAAAGTGGAGGAAAAAAGGAAAAAATAATAAAAGAAAAAGTCTAGTCAAAATTCATGATGAGTAAGAGATACAATATCTTGCCTTGTAGTTAGTAGCATGTAGTGGAGAAAGTGGTGAGTTAAGAAGGAGGCACAAACTTCTTCACATGCTCATTGGTTATAAAAGTGAAGTGGGAGCACATTCAAAACAAGGAGAGAAAGAGGCAAGAGCTCCATGTAGTCGGATCTAGCCATTTTGTCATTTTGGTTTTCCCTTAGACTCCTTCCAGCCGCACGTCAGTTTGTACACAGCTCTGTTGCAGAGCTCATATCTCAGTGCATATGTAACCATTTTGTGTGTTTAAAAATTCATTGGAAAGCTTATGTTGTGTACTTTCTGCATATCAAATATCTCTTTGAAAGCTTATGTACTTTTTGAGATATCAGTGAAAAAGTGAAGTCCAGTTTTTCAGTATACCTGTGTAAATAGGTAGTCTATTTTGGTCGGTTCAGTTTCCCAACCAAAACATATCCAAATTGTGTAATTTTTGTCTTGTTGGAAAGCTCTTGGCATCTACATTCAGTGTCTCAAATATCTCATTCAGATCATTCATACTCTATGAGATATCTGTCAGAGAGTAAAGTCCAGTTTTACAGTGTACTTATGTGTGTAGGTGGTCTATCTTGATGAGTTGAGTTTCCTGATCAAAACTCATCCAAAGTACTTGATTTTTAGCTTGTGGGAAAGATATTTGTGTCTATATTCTCTATACCAAATATCTTTCTCAAAGGATATATATTTAGAGAGCTATTAGTCCAAGAGTGAAGCTCAGTTCTTCAGCATACCTGTGTGGACAGGTAGTTCATCTTTGACAGTTGTGTTTCCTAATCAAAACTTGTCCAAATTAAGTCATTTATAGCTTTTTAGAAAGCTCTCTTTTTCTACTTTGATTGACTAAAGCATCAAGTCCATTTGAGTTTTGTGTTGAGAGCAGCAAGCTATCTAAGGTGCAGATGTTTGTCCAAGTGCTGGACATACAAGGGTTCACTACACACTTCCATTGCGCATAGGAGAACTCATTCTCCACAGTTGGTATCAGAGCAAACTTGGTGTTGAAGCTTCATCAACAGAGCTGGAGGTGAAGCAAAGCAAAAGAGGAGCTACAAAACAAGAAGGAGCTTCACAAACGCAAGAGCAAAGGACTATAACTATTCGAGGTAACTCTCAAAGTCTTTGATACTCTTCAATGGCTGACTTGGGTCAACAAGTAGAGAAGTTGGACAAGGATAACTATCCCGTGTGGAAGTTTAGAATGACAAACTACCTAATGGGCAAAGGCTTATGGGGTATTGTGAGCGGCGATGATGCTCAACCTCAAATCAATCAAGTTATGGCCACCGAAGTCCAAAGGAGGCAAGCAAAAGAATGGGAAGAGAGGAATAGGAGAGTCATGTTCCTCATTTCGCAAGTCATTACTAATGCCATGGTAGGTCATATTCAACATCTAGAGAAATCTAGGGATGCTTCGGAAGCTCTTGAAAGGATGTATTCAACAAATACCAAAGCTAGGAAACTTCAACTCAAGAATGAGTTGAACACAATCAAGAAAAGTTCGAGTCAATCCATAGTTGAATATACTTTGAAGATCAAGGAGCTAAGCGATGCTTTAGCTTCTATTGGCACAACGGTTGAAGACAAAGATCTTGTGTGTTATACTCTCAATGGCTTGAGAGAAGATGAAAGATGGAAGCCTTTTATAACTTCCATTAACTTGAAAGATGTATATCCAGGTTTTGAACAACTAATCCCTCATCTTGTCACAGAAGAGCTTAGCTTCGGTGGTCCCAAAGGAAAGGACAGCCACAACCAAATGTTATATGCAGGTCGAGGTAAAGGAAGCAACTCAAGAGGAGGCTCAAGAGGAAAAGGAAGAGGTCACAACCACTCCAACTACAATCAAAACAATTCGGAAGACAACAAGGATGCATCAAATGCCAACACACAAGGAAGAGGTCGAGGTAGAAGTAGAGGAAGAGGTCGAAGCTCCTACAATTCTCATAAAGGTATAACATGCTATCATTGTGGTAAAGTAGGACACTATGCTAGTGATTTTTGGCTGAAGAATGGAAGACCAAATGGAGGTAATCAAAGGAACCAAAGCAACTATGCAAGCACCTCAAGTGAAGGAAGCAAGGACACACTACTTGCAATGAGACATGAGTATAGAAGCTCTTGTGAAGATGATAAAAAATGGTACATTAATTCAGGTTGTAGTAACCATATGTCATGCCAAGGAAGTTTGTTCACTAATCTATAGGTACCAAGTGGAAAAGGATGTGTTGAAACAGGTGATGATACTCAACACATGATTGAACACATTGGAGATATAAGGCTTGGAGATACAAGCAGAGCAAAGGTACTATCTAATGTTCTTCATGTTCCTACAATTTCAAAGAACTTGATTTCAGTAGGACTAATGGTAGAGAAGGGTTATCATGTCATATTCAATGAGAATGGGTGCTTCATAAAGAATCCAAAGGAAGGCTTCAAGGTCATTGCTCGAGGTAGAAGAGAAGGAAGGATGTTCACTTTGGATGTCCAACATCCACATGGAAAGGTCATGTACATTCAATGTGGGAACAAGAAGATTTCAGAGCTGGACTTATGGCACAAAAGAATAGGACACATCAACATTCCAAAGTTGAAGGACATGAGCAAACATGAAGTGGTAAGAGGTCTTCCAAAATTTAATAGCATTGGACTACATGAGTTATGTGAAGCTTGTCAACTAGGAAAGCAAACGAGGCAGCCATTCAAGAGGAGCAATTATGTGGCTCCAAATGTCTTGGACTTGATACATACGGATGTATGGGGATCAACCCAAGAGGCATCAATGGCTGGTAATAGATTTTTTGTCACCTTCATTGATGATCACTCAAGAAAGGTATGGCTGTTTTGTATGAAGCAAAAATCAGAGGTGTTTTCTATATTCAAAAGATTCAAAGCTGAAGTTGAAAAGGAAACAGGAAGGTCTATCAAAACCTTAAGGTCCGATGGTGGAGGAGAATACTTCTCCAAAGAATTTTCAGATTTTCTACAAGAGAATGGGATCAAAAGGCAATTCACTTGTAGGTATACACCACAACAAAATGGAGTAGCTGAGAGGAAAAATAGGCAAATTGCTGAAATTGCAAGATGCATGCTCAACAAGATGAAGGTACCATTGTACTACTGGGCTGAAGCTACCACAACCTCCATTTACTTGATGAATAGGTGCACAACATCGGGAATACATCACTTGACTCCAGAAGAGGTATATTCTGGTAAGAAACCTAATCTTACACACCTAAAAGTGTTTGGATGTGTTTGCCATCACATTCCACAAGAAGTTAGAACAAAGATGGAACCAAGGTCAGAAAAATGCATTTTCATCGGCTACTCGACGGAGCAAAAAGGATACAAGTGTTACAACCCTAGAACAAAGGAATTAAGAGTCTCACGAGATGTGGTCTTTGATGAAATAAGACCATGGTATGAAGATAAAGGAAAGGAAAAGATTCTTGAAGAAGATTGTGATGATTATGTAGGAACAAATCAAAGAGAAGTTCAACAATCAAGCACAAAGGCTTCAGGTCCAGAGGCATCTACATCAAATGAAGAATGTTCAACATGGAGGGGGAGCCATTCTTTGTCTCCAAATTCAGCTCATAGTAGAGCCGAAAGAAGCAAGTGGTACTCCAAACAGTGAGGTAGATGCAAGTGAAGAAGAATATGAAGAGGTAATCACTCCGATGGTAAAGTTGAATAGGTTAAAGAAGCAACTTTCTAAACGCAATGAAAGAAGATCTTCAAGGACAAGGTATCCAACTCAAAGGTTGAGTTATGATAGTTTTATGGCGACACATTTTGCATACATGATGCACGTTATCAAAGACAAGGAGCCTGAGACATATGAAGAAGCTTGCACACAAAAGGAATGGAAGCAAGCTATGAAAGAGGAGATCAAAGCTCTCAAAGATAATCACACATGGGAGCTAGTGCCAAAGAAAGAAGGTATGAAGATTGTTCCAAACAAATGGGTGTTTAAAGTAAAGAGGAATGATGATGGTTCACTAGCTAGATATAAAGCTAGATTAGTTGCCAAAGGATTTAAACAAACACAAGGCATACATTATGATGAAGTTTTCAGCCCCATTGCAAAGATGGGAACTATCAGAACCTTAATAGCAATTGGTGCTTCAAGGAGATGGCCATTATATCAACTCGACATCAAAAATGCCTTTCTCAATGGAGAACTACAAGAAGAGGTATACATGAGTCAACAGGTTGGATTTGAAGATGAAAACCATCCAGATTTTGTTTGCAGGTTGAAGAAGGCACTTTATGGCTTGAAGCAAGCACCAAGACCATGGAATCAGAGATTGGTAGAGTATCTAACTAAGTGTGGATACAACCCAAGTAGTGCAGATCCTTTGTTGTACATGAAGAAGGAAGAAAATAGAGAGGTATATATTTGCATATATGTCGATGACCTCATCATAACAGGAAACGATGTTACAGGGATTAAAGATATCAAAAGGAAGCTTGGTAAGGAGTTTAAAATTTCAGATCTTGGGGAGCTGAAATATTTTTTAGGAATTGAAGTTGTTTATGGAAAGAGTGGCATCTACTTGATGCAAAGGAAGTACTTGTTGGATGTTCTTTTCAGATTTGGAATGAGTGAATGCAAACCACTCACTCAACCCATGGACACAAATACAAAGATTTGTTCAAATGATGGAGAACCATTGGAAGATGTAACGACATACAGAAGCATTGTAGGATCATTGATCTATGCAAACATTACAAGACCTGATTTGTCTTATGTTGTTGGTGTACTTTCTCAGTTTATGCAAGCCCCAACAAGTGAAAACTTAAATTCAACCAAGAGAGTGTTGAGATACATAAAGCATATAGTTAATCATGCTTTGTTTTACAAGTTTGATGAAGAACTGTAGGTCAAAGGATTTAGTGATGCTGATTGGGCAGGCTCAAAGGAAGATAGAAGATCAACCTCAGGTTATGTGTTCATGATAGGAAGCAAACCTATCACGTGGAGCTCAAAGAAACAACCTACTGTTGCACTTTCATCTATGGAGGCTGAATATAGAGGATTAGCTTTTGCCACATGTGAAGCAATGTGGATTAAAAAGCTTTTGGCTGATCTTGGAGTGCAAGTTGGAACCATCCCTATATACGGTGATAACATGTCAAGTATTTACTTGGCAAGCAATCCTATGTTTCATGCAAGGAGCAAGCACATAGAGGTCCACTACCACTATGTAAGGGAGAAGGTGTTGAGCAAAGATGTGGAGGTAAAGTTCATCAGAACCAAAGAGCAGGTTGCAGATATGTTTAAAAAGTTCTTGGATGCTTCTAAACTCAAAGGTTTCAAGGATGCGATAAATTTGAAGGACATGGATGAAGATAACTCCCAAATGAGCTTGAGGGGGAGTGTTGAAGATAAATGTACAAGCTCATTTTCATATGAGCCATGCTTGGATAAATTTACCAACTATAAAGATAAAGAAAAAGTGGAGGAAAAAAGGAAAAAATAATAAAAGAAAAAGTTTAGTCAAAATTCATGATGAGTAAGAGATACAATATCTTGCCTTGTAGTTAGTAGCATGTAGTGGAGAAAGTGGTGAGTTAAGAAGGAGGCACAAAATTCTTCACATGCTCATTGGTTATAAAAGTGAAGTGGGAGCACATTCAAAACAAGGAGAGAAAGAGGCAAGAGCTCCCAGTAGTCGGATCTAGCCATTTTGTCATTTTGGTTTTCCCTTAGACTCCTTCCAGCTGCACGTCAGTTTGTACATAGCTCTGTTGCAGAGCTCATATCTCAGTTCATATGTAACCATTTTGTGCTTTTTAACATTCATTGGAAAGATTATCTTGTGTACTTTCTGCATATCAAATATCTCTTTCAAAGCTTATGTAGTTTGTGAGATATTAGTGAAAGAGTGAGGTCCAGTTTTTCAGTATACCTGTATAGATAGGTAGTCTATTTTGGTCGGTTCAGGTTTCCAACCAAAACATATCCGAATTGTGTGATTTTTGTCTTGTTGGAAAGCCCTTAGCATCTACTTTCACTGTCTCAAATATCTCATTCAGATCATTCATACTCTATGAGATATCTATCAGAGAGTAAAGTCCAGTTTTATAGTGTACTTATGTGTGCAGGTGGTCTATCTTGATGAGTTGAGTTTCCTGATCAAAACTCATCCAAATTACTTGATTTTTAGCTTCTTGGAGAGCTATTTGTGTCTACTTTCTCTGTACCAAATATCGTTCTGAAAGGATATATATTCAGAGAGCTATCAGTCCGAGAGTGAAGGTCAGTTCTTCAGCATACCTGTGTGGATAGGTAGTTCATCTTTGACAATTATGTTTCCTAATCAAAACTTGTCCAAATTAAGTCATTTATAGCTTTTTAGAAAGCTCTCTTTTTCTACTTTGATTAAATAAAGCATCAAGTCCATTTGAGTTTTGTGTTGAGAGCAGCAAGCTATCTAAGGTGCAGATGTTTGTCCAAGTGCTGGGCATACAAGGGTTCACTACACACTTCCGTTGCGCATAGGAGAACTCATTCTCCACACTAGCCAGGATAGTGAAAGCTTGATAACTACACTCCCGAAAAGGATAACATACACATTTTCAAATAAGGCCTCTCACAAAGGAAAACAACTAGCCGAGATACTGTGGAAGGGCCTCCTTAAGGGGAACCTCCTATGTCAAGATCCCTCTAGCTCAAAAAGAGGGCTATCAGACCTTGCAAGATCAATCGTGTCTGGCCAATGGATCCGCGATAAAAGCATAAACCCCGACTTCATCTATCTTCGAGAGATAAAAACCGATGGCAAGGAACTACAAATGAGAGGCTTAAGAGTATTCCTCATCCCATGTTTGGCTCTCCACCTCACACCTCAAGGGAAATGGTGGCATGGCTATCCGCATCAATATAAGTTGGCACACTATGATTGTGGATTCCCTTATTGATGAGAAGAATCAGTGGAGTGGTGCTTCTTTTGGGGGTCCTCTGTAGTTTTCTATCATCTCCTTGTAAGTTGCTAATATCGATTTGGAAAGAATTTCCACTTGGCAATCGTTTGATTCTCTGCCGCTCAATGTGGTTCTTTATGGGGACTTTAATATGGTGGAGGTCCTTTCTGACAAATGGGAAATGAAGGGACAGGTGATTGTTGGGTAGGAGAAGGAAATCTGGGACCAAGTTAAGTTACATCTAGTGCCAATGGAGATCAAGGACGTTGTTGGTTTCTTGTGGTCAAACCTCCAAGGTGGTGTTGACTTGTGAGAAGCCAGACTTGAGAGGAGCTATATCTCGTAGAATATCATCAACAAATGCCCCCCCCCCCCTTCCCTCTCGCAAAGTCTAGACCTAGTCATCTCTAATCGCTACCTGATTGTGCCTAACATCAAATCACTCATCAGTTTCAAGAAAGCCCTTTGGTTTCATGCCAATCTGACCACTTTCTCTCTCCCCTTGGTCTAGTGCAAGATTACTCAGACTAGGTGCACGGCCGTTGCCTCCTCCTTGCCAGCTAGGTGTTGGAGGAGAGCGGTCTGTTGGAGTTCAAGATCTATAGAAGCACGCAAATAGCACAAGGAAGAAGAAGAAGAAGCCTGGAGCACAACACACAATATTGAATGTATTACCACTAGAATGTACAAAGATAAGTAACCCATTAGGGCAATAGGCATATATACATGCCAGGGGAAAAACCTCCTAAAGAGGGAAAAAGTGCCCCAATAGTCCTAGTGTGTTCAAACATCATTACCTAAATATATCAACAAATCCTCCCTGGGAGTGATGCGATGAACAAGGAGCTGGCACTCATGTATAAGGAAGTGCCAAATTATGTGGAATCAATCCATAAAAGGAAGTAAGCCTAAATTTTTGCGAAAAGCTTTAAACTTCTCCCTAGGTAGAGCCTCCATGAAAAGGTCTGCAATGTTCTCCTCTGTGGGCACATACGCCAAGTTTATATCTTCAGTAGAGAACCTCTCCCTAACATAATGATAATGCACCTCAATGTTCTTAGTGCGAGCATGAAACACAGGGTTCCTTGCAACTACCAATGTGCTCTAACTATTAGTGAGGATGGTGATGAGAGAAGACTAACCAACATCCAAATTAGCCATAGGGCATCTGAGCCACACACACTCAACGTTCGGTGTGAAAGTTGCCCCCTGTACTTAGCCTCACAGCTAGAAGTGGCCACAGTAGGCTGCTTCTTGCTCAACCAAGATATACATGAGGTACCAAGCATGAAGCAAAGGCCACTAGTGGACACACGAGTGTCATAGTAGCTAGCCCAGTCAGAGTCAGAAAAAGCATGTAAATCTGGTAGTAGTGATCCCCCCTTGGGATATCCAAGTAGCTGGGTACCACTCAAGTAACGAAAGATGTGCTTAATTGCCTGCCAATGCTTGACACTTGGGCAATGCATAAACGTACTCATCTGCGAGACAACAAACTAAATATCTGGTAGACTAATGCATAAGTAAATCAAGCATCCAACAGTCTGTTGATAGAGAACAACATCAAATGCATCTCCAACATCATGAAGACTCAACTGTAAACCTGTCTCCATAGGAGTATGTTAGCAGCCGGTTTTGGTCGAACTATTTTTGTAATCATCATTCTTATGTAAAAACAAAGATATCAAGAGTTCCCAAAAATTTGTAATTTCCATATTTATTTCGGAGGTCTGGAATGGTGTGAAGCCCTTAACCCTTACCCCTTTCTTACGGAGTACGGTGTTACATTATGTAGAAGCAGATTCTGGAAGCAACGGTTACGGAATGAACAAATACGTAGAGCGGTGAAGATTGAAGTCGGGAGGTGGAAGCGAGATTGTAACTATGATACTGTAATGTAATCGATTGTTTATTCTGAACTCAGAGTCTATTTATTGTGAAGCTAAGATTCCGGATACATTGTGTTTATGGATTGTTCTGTCTGCATTCATTTATATTCAAGTAAAGGAATAGAAACGCATGTTTATGAGTATTCATATTCATAAATCCCCGTTTTCGAACCTGTATATTGTTTACCGTTAGTCTATCGGTGATAAGTACGCAAACATATGGCAACCACGATGGGATGGGGTAACATAGCACCACAAAGAAGATTGGTGCCGGTACGAAGTGGAAAAGAGTACTTACAAAAGCCCCATATCCTGACTATCTAGATGAATCCGTGAAAAAGACACTCGCAACATTGAAGTTGGAAGATATTCCTCTTGAGGAAGCAATCACTATTACAAAAGAAGTACAATTTCGGGTGGAAACTCAAGTTTTACCCCCCAAGCTTTTGAAGGACCTAATTTTTGAGTGGGAGGACGGTAAACTAGCTAAAGTATTGTGGCACGAGGAATTCAGTGGGACCGACTAGCAAAACCACCTGCAGGAAGAAGAATACCCTCTAGAAGAAGGTCAAAGCAGCGACAGCGTAATCTTGCTAGAATTGCAGCTAACTTTAATACCCTTACCTCAAACTACTACCTTACAGACGCTTGGTAATTCGATGGCAAACAGGCACCCACTACCAGTGCTAAATTATACTCATTTTTACGGGTGAGTGGATGAAGATCCAGATGTGCACATATGGACATTTGAGAATCAGTACTTATGTAATTATCGTAATCTAAATGATCATCGGCACAAATTTCACGTGTTTCAAGACACGTTAGTTAGAGATGAAGTCAAATGGCTTATTGAATACCCTCTTGATTACTTTTTCGCATATGATGAGTTGAAGGCGGCGTTCTTGGAATGATTCCGAACTGCAAAGAGTATTTTGGAGTTACATTTTTCACTTTAGTATATGTTGCAGAAAGGGACCGTTGAGCAGTACGCATCAGCTTTCAGATCTACACCGCGATAATTTCTAGTAGATAAGTGTTGTATAGAAGAAATGTTAATAGAATTCTTTGTGGACGGACTGCAACCACCCATTAAAGAGAAGATCTATATGTACACGCCTGAACAATCCCATACGCTAGATCAGATCATTGATTTAGCAATCCGTATGGATCGGAAGATGCAGTTTGCCAATTTGGGCTCAGAGAAAACTAATTTTGTATTTAGGAAGGGTGCAATCCCAGAAGAGCAGTTGTATTGCCTACGGTGCAGGAATGCAGGCCATATTACAGCTCATTGTGTGCTTAATCAGGTCTTTTGTCCTATTTATAAAAAAACTAATCAGAGTTTGGAGGAATGTTGCTTTAATGTGCGGAATACCTTGGTGGCTACTGCGCATGTAGAAGGACCTTCCTGGAAAGATAATTTAAATGGGTATAAGGCCCAAGTTGTTAATAGACAATGGCCGAATAGTCAGGATGCTAGACTGGGAGGAGCCTCCCAATATTCGGATTCACAACAATTTCCGGAGCAGCGACGTGGCTTCTGCCAGAATAGAAAAGACTTTGGTAGAGGACAAAGATTCCAACAACCTGGGCTCGGTAATCTTGGTGATCGTGCAATTCAGTGTCAGTTCTATCTATAGTATAGTCATAGATGGTGGGAATGTGAGGAAGCTAAGGAATATGATCAGCAGAAGCAAGAAGCAAAGCTCAAAGCACCCATGGCCAATGTGGTGACTTTGGAATGTTTGGAGCCGAAAGCATCAGTTGTCACCTGATCTCAACAAGTGTATTCCAATGGACCAATAATGGATTATTTACCTCTTGCAGAACAAAAACAAACTTTGATGAAGGCAGTAGAGTGGGCTATGGAGTACCCGTCGCACTATGTGAACTGTCCACTGTTTCTAGGGGAGGCTTCCGGAACGATCGTATAAGAAGTATAGTTTGTACGGAAGTAGAAGGGAGCTCGCAAGAGCCATCAATTCGTATCGGCCTACATACAGATCTTGCACAATTAAACAAAGTTTAGATAGACGAAAGCAAGGGTATAATAATGACGAATAGTCAGTGACTACGGAGTATTGTGAAATTCTACAAGAATCACACAATAAATTGTCTCTAGGGGCATTGCTAGAATTAGCCCCCGCATTTTGGACACAATTACTACAACAACTGTGGAACAAATAAATACCTTTTGAAAATCTGGAACCCTCAGTTTCAATGGTACAGAATGTGTCGAACCGAATCATGGATTATGCGGTACCGACAATCATAGTACAATATAAAAATAAAGTTATTCCAAAAGTTTTGATTGATGGGGGTTCTAGTATTAATATTGCATCTACCACCATGTGTAAGCAAATGGGTTGGAACAGTATTGACCCTGCTTCCTTCTTTGTTCGGATGGAAGATCAATCACGGGTCTAACCAATAGGGCTGGTTAAAGATATCCCTATTCGGATTGCAAAAGTTCTCCTTAACATTAACTTTGTGGTACTAGAACTGAAGGGGAAAAATTTAGATTATAATTTATTATTGGGTCGGCCAGGGTAGCGTAATGCTAAAGTTCATCAGAACTAGGATGAACAGACAATCACTTTTCGAAGAGGGAATGCCAAGTTTTCCGTTCCTTTGGATGATGAGCATGATTGTCTTCTGGAGCAGAAACTAGTGTTAGTAGAGCCTCCGCATATGTTGGAGGGGCTGGACGAAGATGAGGAACAGTAGTTTTTGGAAGCCAATAGAGATCTACTCTCGTTCCGGGTTGTTGATGTGAATTCTGTCATTAGTTCTAAATGGGACAATACAGTAGTTGTGGTGTGTACGGAATCTCCAGAATTGTAGGAAGAGGAGGGCATCGAGCTGGTACTCAAAGATCCTATGGAGGATGGCCGAATACATGTGGAAGAGGATTCCTTAGAGGTGGTCGATTTGGGAACTCTGGAAGAACCTAAACTAGTCCGAATTTGTTCAGAGCTTGCTCCAAAATTCCGGATGGCCTTGATTTCCTTGTTACAACAGTATAGGGATGTTTTCGCATGGACATATTCCAACATGAAAGGTCTGGATCCTAAGCTTTATCATCATCAGATATTGCTTAAGCCGGATGGTACCCCAATGATGCAGCAGCGGTATAGAATAAATCCAATTTTGCAGAATAGGTCAAGCATGAGCTATACAGATTGATAAAAGTTGGTTACATTGTTCCGATTAAGAATCCACAATGGGTGTCCCCCATAGTGACTGTTCCGAAGAAAAATAAACAATTATGAATCTGTGTGGACTACAAGAAACTCAATGCAACCATTGTTCCAGATCCATTTCCCTTACCGTTTATGGACAACATGCTCGTTCAGGATGTAGGACGGGAAATGTATTCATTCCTTGATGGATTTAGCGGCTATAACCAAGTCCAGATGGTGGACGTAGACATCCCAAAAACTGCTTTTATTACAAACTGGGGAGTCTTTGCATGTAGTGTCATGTGGTTTGGATTACAGAATGCGTCGAGTACTTTCGAGCGCTACATGCAACAGATCCTTGCCCCATACCTTACTTCATTTATGCATATTTTTGTGGATGATTTCTTTGTTTCGAGCCCAATGGGAGCTCATCTAGAACATTTACAAGGTTGTTTTGACTCGTGTTGTCAAGTGCACCTCTGTTTGAATCCGAATAAATCCACTTTTGCAGTGAAATGTAGCAAACTATTGGGCCATGTAATTTTGAGAAAGGGCATCACAGTGGATCCAGACAAGGCCAAAGTTATCCTCGAAACTCCTGCTCCCAAAGCTCCCAAGGAGGTATTACGTTTTTTGGGTCAGGTGTTATGGCATGGTAGGTAGTCAAGGGGTCTTGCTCATATAGCCATCCCATTAAACAAGTTGGCACATGTGAAACCAACAAATTTTTTCTAGACACCAAAAGCACAAGGAGCGTTTGAGCACTTACGGAAAATGGTAGCCACGACATCAGTACTGAAAGCTCTGGATTGGACGCAGTCATTCTATGTATTTGTGGACGCTTCAGATCGCACTATTAGCAGTGTTTTGATGCAGAAGGAGGATAGAAGTTGGTTTCGCTCGGTGTACGATGTGAGTCGGTGACTCACTATGATTGAAGAGAATTATTCGATGACGGAACATAAATGCTTAGGACTCTATCTAATCCATCAAAAAGTTCTGGCATTACTTGTTGGGTCGCCCCTTCACTTTTCATGTCGATCACAACGCATTGTTATATTTGGTTAAATAGCAGAATTTGGTAGGCCGTCTTGCTCGGTGGGTCCTTCTCTTACAAGAATTCGAAATTGATATTGTCCATCACCCTGGCACTAGCCATGCGATTGTAGATTCTCTTTCCTGCATCGATCATGGGGAACCCCTTGATGGAGTTGATGATATTGTACTAGATGTGGAGGTTTTTTCGGTCGTTGAAGTGGAGACCACACCTCTCACTTACCCCACATGGTATGAAGAAATGCTTGTTGCCCCATCCTACTTAAGTTCTGCAGCATGGAAGAAACTTGGCCTTCGTAGTCATCGATTTATTGTTATCATGGGCCAATTGTATCATAAGGATCCCAATGGCATTCGGTTGCGTTGTGTTCCTCCACATGAGGTGCAGGCCGTCATTTAGGAGGCCCATGCTAGCGAAGCTAGAGAACACTTCAGTCATTCCATTATGGTGCAAAAAATTCAGTAGTTTGGCTTATGGTGGCCAACGATGTATTCCGATGTGCAACAAGCGATGCAGAATTTTGATCCCTGCCAATGCATCAGTGAACCTTGGGCTAGCCAGCACTTTCCATTGCAACTGATTTTGCCCCTTGAACCTTTTCAGAAATGGGGATTGGATTTTATTGGTCCCATCAAACCCCCTATTGTGCATACTGGCGCCTTGTACATTTTAACTTGCATGGATTACTATACCCATTGGGCAACAAAGTAAGCTACTGCATGGAGTGTCACCCAAAAATTGCATACTGATATCTTTCCGCGTTATGGCTTATCATTGGAATTGGTTTCCAACTAGGGAACATATTTTTTGAATCAAATTCTTGCGGAACTTACCACAAATTATCAAATTAAGCATAGATTTAGTTCTCCTTATTATCCTCGGGCGAATGGATTGGCAAAAAGTACTAACAAGGTGCTACTGCAAATGCTTCAAAAATTGTTTCTTGATTCAACAGATCAGTGGGAATTGATGCTTCCCACTATCCTTTGGGCTTACCGAACTGCTTATAAAGTTTCCGTTGGTAGCACACCTTTGAAATTGCTTTATGAACAAGAGGCCATACTCCCCTTTAAATTCACAGTACCCAGTCTCTAGATTGCGGTGACCAAACGGTTGGTCCCAGAGGAGTCTTTTGCATATCGTATGGATCAATTGCAGCGTGTCGATGAACAGCGTTATCATAGCTTTTTACTGCTCCAAGAAGTGCAAAGCCATCAGAAGCTCTCGCATGATCCTAATCTCTGGACTAAGATTTTTTGCCCAAGGGATTTAGTCCTATATTTTCATTCTAAGATGAAGCGAAAGATGGATAAGCTGAAATTACGGTGGACAAGTCTGTTCCAGATTCATGAGATGTGTGGACCTGGTTCATTTTGATTGGCTACGTTAATGGGAGAACTTCTGCAGGTGATCGTTAATGGGTCTAAGCTCAAGCCCTATCAGTGTTCTCGCTAAAAAAAAGAAAGAAAAAAAACTTTCTCTATATAAATATAGAAATAAATTTTGGGATCGTGGGATCTCAAGCGTTATGAGCAGTTTAAATAATTAACATGCAAATGTACATACACTTAACAGATAGCGGCGGCTGCGATGTTTCAAATCTGATGATGAGTTCTTATTTTGTGAGCCAGTAATCAGTGCAAAGTCATGAGTTATGATCCCTTGATCACCCATCATGATGAAGACTCACAGTTTGCTACACAGGCAAGCCGGGCATAAAAGGTTGCACACTCTTTTGAATCCAGATCATCTGGCAAATTTGCGAATAGAGCGACTACAACGAGTAGAAGGACTATAGCGAGAGGAGCGTAGATATTACACAGAGTTTTCGTGCGTACAAACAGTGAAACAGGCAGATATTAGCAAGATGGCAGTGTCATTCTCTGACTATCACCTTCTCTACATACTCAAGAAGCTATCACAGGAGCAGAAGGAGTGGTTTGAATGCAGACCACTCCTGCAATGCAGGATGATAGATTGGCACAGCGTTAGGCCTCACCCCCAAGCAAAGGAGATTGCCATGGAGATAGTCGGACAAACAGAGGGCAATGACATCAATGGCTAGGACATCATCAACCCTAAACCCTAATCCTATTTTTATATATTTAGTTTGATAAAAACCCCTAAAATAATAATTTTATACATTTAATTATATATATTTAATTGAAACACTAAGTATTTACATATTTATTTATCTATACTCAAGACCTATATATATATATATATATATATATATATATATATATATATATATATATATATATATATATATATATATATATATATATATATATATATATATATATATTTATTTATTTATTTATTTATTTATTTATTTATTTATTTATCTATTTATTTATTTATTTAATTATATATATTTATTTTTATTATATGTATGTAAAAAACCTAAAAGCCGAATCATAAAGACCTAGACCTAAAACATGTATATGTGTGTGTGTGCATGTGTATATATATTATGTGTGTATGCATGTGTATATATATTATGTGTATGTATGTGTGTATGTATGTGTGTGCATGTGTATATATATTATGTGTGTGTATGTGTGTATGCATATGTGCATGTGTGTGTATGCATATGTGTATGTATGTATATGCATATGTATGTGTATGTATATGCATGTGTGTATGCATATGCATGTGTGTGTATGTATATGCATGTGTGTATGTAATATGTAAGTGAGTGTGTGTGTATAGGTGTGAGTGTGTATGTATATATGTGAGTGTGTGTGTGTGTGTATATATGTATGTGTGTGTATATATGTGTGTGTGTATGTATGTGAGTGTGTATGTATATGTGTGTGTATGTATATGTGTGTGTATATATGTGTGTGTGTATGTATGTGAGTGTGTATGTATATGTGTGTGTATGTATATGTGTGTGTATGTATATGCATGTGTGTATGTAATATGTATGTGTATGCATGTGTATGTATGTGTGTATATATATTATGTGTGTGTATGTGTGTATGCATGTGTAATATATTATGTCTTTGTATGTGTGTATGCATATGTGTATGTATGTATATGCATGTTTGTGTATGCATATGTGTATGTATGTATATGCATATGTGTGCGTATGTATATGCATATGTGTATGTAACATGTAAGTGAGTGTGTGTGTATAGGTGTGAGTGTGTATGTATATATGTGAGTGTGTGTGTGTGTATGTATGTGAGTGTGTATGTATATGTGTGTGTATGTATATGTGTGTCTATGTATATGCATGTGTGTATGTAATATGTATGTGAGTGTATGTATATGTGTGTATGCATGCATGCATTTGCATAAATTTTGTGAGTATATAATATGTGTGTATGTACATATGTGTGTGAATGTATGCATGCATATGTTTGTGTATGTATATATGTATGTATGCATATCTTTGTGAAAGTATATATGTGAGTGTGTGTATATGTATTTTGATATGTATGTTTATGTGAATGTGTGTATGTATGTGAGGTTGTGTGAATGTATGTATGCATATGTATGTGTATGCATGTTTGTATGTGTGTGTGTATGTATGCCTGTGTGTCTATGTGTGTGTGTATGTATGCATATGTGTATATGTTTATGTGTATCTACCTCTATCTTTCTCTCTCGTTCTCTCTCTTTATCTCTCTCTCTCTTTCTCTCTCTTGCATCTCTCTCTCTCTCTCTCTCTCTCTCTCTCTCTCTCTCTCTCTCTCTCTCTCTCTCTCTTTCTCACTCTCTATCAATAGAGAATAAAACAATCACTTAGAGGTATGTCTCTCTTTTGGATCTCTAAAGTCAAAGTGTAATGAACGTTGTCTCTCGTCGAATTCCAAAGAATCGATGACAAAAACCTCTTGCGAAACCAAAAAGAAAAGAAATTATAAAACAGAAAGCATAGAGAAAGAGAGAGGGTAAGAGTACGCACACCACTTACCAAGAAGCAAGATCTAAAGAGAGAGTGTTTGTGTAGAGAAAGAGATATGTGTGTGTGCACAACACAGTGCACGTCATAATTCAGTTTGTATGCGACATAAACACTCCTCAATTTGAATGACGCGCAAAATGTTCAATTTTTGCTCTTGGGTCCCTTGTATGTTTTAAATGACAGCATCGATACTCGCATCGGTTTTCATGCGAGTAAATCCAAGAAAACTACCCGCGTGCATGCCGACGCTTATACTGATGCTAGTATCGATGCCTATACCGTCGGTTGCAATGGATACCGATGATGCATTTTTAAATGGTCATACCGACAATCAAATGACCATCGGTATGCCTAATGAGAGTTTTAGAGACATTTTCAATGATCATATCGACGCCGACGGGTGAACGTCGGTATGGAGAGTCAGTATGCCCATCATAAGTTGTAGTGCATCATTTATCAAACCATCAATCCCTTAACCATTTCATCTTTTTTTCTCCATTTTCTTGTCACTTTTGTCATCTTCAATTCCACCTTGTCAAACTCCATTTAGTATTCCTACTCATCACATTATATATCACTTTCGCTATTCTTAAATTTCATTCCCTCGTTTCAATAAGCATCCATTATCTCAACGAGTCACACAAATATTTAGTTCATGAACCTACGGTTATTCAAGATACCATTATGAAACATGCAGAACCAGAGACCAAAGCACTAAGTTTGAAAAGATTCGTACTGCAAGAGCAAGAAGACACACAAGGAGAGGAAGTTGTCGAGGTCCAAGAGACACACAGTGAAGTTGGCCATATCAAAGAGGAATGTCAAGGAGCTTTCAAGGCTCTCATCAAGTTGAATGAGATCACAATTGACAAGAAAAGTAGATTTTCCAAGAGCATATATCAACATTAGAGAGAACACAAAGCGGGAGACTCATATAATTCTAGAGTTATTACAAAAGGAGAGTGAACTTTTCAAAGTTACGATTGAAGAACTCAAGCTAATATTCTTCATGCAAACAAATGCCGCTTAGGAATTGCCAAAGATGAGAACTATAAGACTCATACGGCTTTGAAGGTAGTAGAACAAGAAAGGTATGGCCTCTTGCCTAAAATTTCTGAACGGACCGCTTTCTTATGTCTACCACTGAAAGTTAATCAAACATTAGTGGCACTTCAGGAAGAGATCAGAGCATTAAGGCCACAATTGGAATGCCAATCGGCCAAGAGAGATAGGCGTGTTGCACAACCCGAAGTAGAAGATCAAGCAGTCGCAACATTAGAGAAGGAAGTGGAACAATCACCTTTCAAAAAAGGCAATTGAAGTTCCCATAGAAGCTTCAAAACATGAAGAGGAAGGTCGTAGCTCAACAACCAGACCTCACCCTAGAAATATGAATGCTAATATACAGGAACGTATAGACTTTGCTACTGCCGATAGTCTCAAAGAAGAAAGAACATATTTAATATAGGAAATCTAGAACGATTAAGAATTCAAATGTCTCTACCTATATCTCTTGCTACGGATTGGAAAACTTCATCATGAGGACCTAGTGTCCAAGTTCCCTCTAATATGTGGGCATATCCGTGTAAGAGTCAAGGCCTACATCAAAGAAAGACTTCGATTGGAAGCAGACATGGATTGCATGCTAGTGAGGGATGATGTCAAAAATATTACAAGAGAGTAAACACAAGAAGCCAACCCATGATGGAGGCACGGTCTACTTAGGAATCGATCGGATACTCTTTTGACTGTCAACCAAGTATCGGCTTACATCAAGTATAATCCAACTTTGGCTCCTTTTGCAAATACACGCACTTGATTGGTTATGACATTATGCCAATGCAACACAGCACACTACTAGATATTGGCTTAATTACCCATATATGGAATCACAAATAGATAATGCCATAACCCTAGAATACATGGGCACCACTATCGCTTTTAGGCTAAATGAGGTAGGAATCTTACACAAACTTGCATGTGAGATGTTAGTAAAGGTCCTCAAAACTACTAAAACTTGTCCCTTTTCTAGAACTTGCCCCTCTGCATTTGGTCTAGATCCCATGCGAGACATTCAGCTACCGGCTTCCTTTACAACATTACTCCATAACTTTTCTATTTCAATCAAACACCACCCTTAAAATGCCTCTTAGCATATTATAGAATATAATTTTTGAATACCCATCACATGGACATTTTTCAAGAGGCATTCCACATAGCATTAGGGCAAAAAACGGCCGAAAAGGGGCTGTTTGCTAATGAGAGATTAAGGAAATTGACAAATAGCGTCTTTCCACGTGTACAAGAATATAACATTGTTGTCTCTTTTAACCGTATGAAGAATTTCTTTTTTTAATACAATTTTCTCAAAAAGCGCCGCTAAAGTGATGAAGAGTCTCGTATTCGGTGTACAATTTCTCGGTATTATGCAAAAAAAGATACTTTTGCGCACTACACAAAGCATATTCCCGAATTTCCAAGAAGGAATTGATTTTTGAAGATACAAAATATTTTTCGGTTCACAAAATTTCATGATCATTCAGCGACAGGGTTTACATCAAATCAAAAGTTTCCATGTGTACAAAGCCTTTTTCTCTATAAATACTGCCAAAATTTGTGAACGTCGGTTTCTCGCTTTGAACATTCTTCTTCTCCTAAGTTCAAATGGCTTCTTCTTCTCGTCGTCCTTCCAATTGCGTAACTTCATGTGAGGTTTACAACAGAAGAGAGGATTCTTTGTGGAAACCTCTTTCTGTGAAAGTAAATGAATGGGTAACTATGCTTCCTAGTTGTAGAGGTGCCCATAAAGTCAAGCGTGCCAAAAGAGACAACACAAGAAACCACTGGAAGGGACGTATTCTCAGTTTCAAATTGAAGAGATGCGGTTGGTTTGCACGAGTACAACATGTGTACACCGCTAAGGATCTTGTTCTAGAAAATGATCTGCAATTCCCTTCGTACTGTAAGTGAAGTTTGACAATGCTCTTCTATCATTCCAGTTGTTTTTGTATAATAAAACATATGTTTTTGTATTGCAGATATCTTTCCTTCCAATATTGTGGAATGGCAACCTGTTGAATGTTTAACAGGAACATTCAGAGTTCTTCATAAGGAATATGCAGAACTCATGTATGCAAACAAATCTGTTCAATTTTTCAATAGCATAGCGTTATTTGTCCATTATGCAGATTATCAAGTGCCATCAAGGAGGAGTTCTTATGGAAATCTTGTACATGTACCTGGTCCTTGCATCTCTTCATTATATTGGGATGCTCCTAATCATTCAACAGTTTCAAGTTTTCTATGCAAAATTAAATTTGACATCCTAAAGGCAATATCAGCAGGCCGAATTTCGAGAAGGATAAAGATTCAATGGTTTTTGCCTATTCATGTCTTTGTAGCATGCTTTAAAACATGTTATTACAGAAAACAAAAACAATGTGGTTGAATAGGAGAGTCTCTATTTCAGAGATTGATGATGTTTTAGGTAGGGAATGGGATAGCAAAGAAGTTCAAAAGCTAGGTGACATTATTTTATGTAAAGTTAGTCCCAATTCTCTTTCAATATCATATCAGATATGTCGACAATCTTTGGTTCTAGGATATGACTATAGAAGGTGGAAAAAAAAGCTTGGACTTTGGATAGCCTTGGACTCAGAGGAGAGCTGTCCAGAATTTGAGTTAGAAGTATTGATTCATCCAGATTTTCAATCAAGGAAAATAATTGTCACTGCAAATTGGAATCTTAGAAATGTAAGGGAGCTCCTAAAATACCTTGATGAGGTATCATCTCGATGTAGATTCTCAATTGATGATGCAATAGTTAACATTAGATCATAGAAATCATTATCTTGCATAAGTTGCCTGCCACCAAGGGTGATTAAGTTCCAACCTTTAAGATTGTAAAAAGTTAACAAGATTGTATCTTCCTCTAATAGAAGATTCTATTGATACTTCCATTGAATTTTCTTTGCAGGATGGTTACAAAGAATGTGTTTTAAATTATTAATTTTAAATGTCTATATTCATATTTGCATTTTTTAATTTACTTTCAAGATTTTGATGAGGTTCTTATTGTACAATGATAAGAATATAAACCAAAACATTCTTAGATATTTTTTAGGTCCTTAATTTCATATTTCCATTGATTTTTATTTGCAGGAGTGAATTGATGAGTTCAATTATCCCCCTTCATCTAAAATCATATTGGCATTTTTTTGTTTAATCTTAACATTCTGATGAGGTTCCAACTAAGAAATAATTATACAGGAACTTGCATAAGTTAATTCTAGATGAACAAGAGATCTAGAATTCAATATCTAATTTCAATTTAATTATTATAGTCTATCAAAGGTGCACATTAGTCTCAATTAAATAATTTGATTCTATCCAACTTTTCTGTCCTCAAGTAATGCAAGAGAAATTATCATGGTACACATAACAAGTAATATAAGAGAGGGTGGAGAACCTGGTGCAAATTCCAATCCAAGGTTTGGTATTTCAAAATTAGAAGAGCATGACTTAAGGCATAAAACAAAGGAGACAAGATAAGTGAAGATGACCGATGCAAGCGACTAGTGCAATCTGAACTTGTGGGATGGCCCTTATCGCTTAGATCGGTCGTGTTAGCAAACTACCACGAGAGACTTCAACAAGAGACCTTGCGTAAAGATTTGACTCATGAGTATAAAAACAACTAGCAACAGCAATGAAATTGATAATATGACCGATGCAAGCGATAGGGGCAATCCAAAATTCTCTCATTCCCCGTATCGCTTGTATCGGTCCAATCCTCTTAATTCTTTATATCCTTCTGTATCTTCTCCAATTTAAACTTTCCAACATGAATGAAGTAAGAAACCCACAATGCATTCATATTTGTGACACGAACCAATTTAATTGGACCATGCAATGAACTTTTGTTTAACTCTCAAGAGGTTCAATACAACTGTATATTTCTCAAGCATATAAATATTGTAAAGGCAAATAAATATGGTTACAATGACCATCTTCCAGATGAAGATTGGCATAAGTACATACAATTTGTATATAAATAAATCTTCCAACCTATGTTGGTTTTACAATAGATTTCAATCTAAGACTCAAAAATACTTTAACCCTTTCTATCCTTTTTGGAGCCTTGTTTTCTCTATTGCTTCTGTCCCTTTTTGGAGCTCTCAGTTTGACTCTTTTTATTGTTCCCATGCTTTAATGGTGAGTGAAGAGGAAGCCCTTTCTTTTTATCTTCAAACTCTTTTTTATCAGGTGGAGGGGGTGGAGGTGAGTTTGGATCATATGGGCAGATTGCATGTTTCATGATGCCATTTATTGCTCTCTCTCTGATCAAGATGATCCATGCATTTGGGTAGTCTGATAAATTCAATTCAGGACTGTAAAACCTTCTTTCCAAGAATCTTACAACATTTGCAATCACTCTCCAGCCACATGATGTTGAGTCTCTCTCCAATGGCACATGAATTTGTATGTATCCAAATTGCTTTTGTTCATTCATTTTAGCAATTCCAGGAAAATTCTGATCAATATGCATCTTGAGAAGCTTTGCAGCACTGCATTGTAAAGTGAAAATCAGAATGGATGGCATGGCTTTAAAATAGAGAACAACAAAATGTATAGTAACTTACACTTTGCAATTCCCATGTTGTGATTGAAGAGAATTGAGGAAAAGAGCTTGATATGCATTGAAGTCCACAATAATCAAACTCCAATGGCCCCTGTCAATGAGTTGCATGTAAATATACTTTCTTAAATGAAACAAATATCTTTCCAAAATGAAGATGAATACTTACTTTTCAATATATGGGTAGATAACACATTCTACCTCTTCTGTAAAATCCTGTAGAAAGGACTTGGCATCTCCATGTTTATGCAAAAAACACTGTGTTACCAGAGGATCTAAAATAAATACTTTTCTTTGAACCGCTTCCTCACATTGTTGAAGAAGAACCCTACAAATCAAGAAATAAAAATGCAGTTAAATAACTAGAAAATTAAGTAAAACAAAAGCATTTTAAGGCCTCTAGATATACATGAGTGAATGTTGACCACACTATCTGATATTTTAACATGAAGCTCCCTCAACATTTTGTTGTCTTCAGGTCTAATGTCAAGAAACCAATCTTTTTGCCATGGCATTGCAACATTAACTATTATCTGCCCATCTCCTTTCTTGAGTGTTGGTACATTTCAAGCCTTCACACTTGGCTTGGAACCTTGGAAGATTAGCTTGAACAAATTTCATCAAGGCTTCACTTGAAGGAAATGGCATAGGAACCTATACCTATGATTTATTACTTTTACTTCCATTGTAAAAGTCTTAGTGACTTGGCATCTACATGAAATCACTTACCTACTTGATTAGTCGTGGAAATTGGATGGTGTAAATGGAGAGAATATCTCCCTACTTTTAGAGGAGTGATTATAGGAGATTTGAATTTGAATTCAAATTCAAATCTCAACTCAACTTCTATAAAAGAAGTACTTGAAAAGTCGTGTTTTTTAGCTAGTCCAATTGAGCTCACTCCCCGAGGCATTCTACTGTTGTAACTCAGTGTGTGTTAGTGCTACTTCATAGCCTACACCACAACACCTCATTTAGCTATGCTTGTCAAGCTAATGAGTATGTACAATTACATCAATCAATAGAAGTATACACATTCACTATCTCTGTTGTTTCTGAGTCATCTACTCCAAGTCTGTCAACTTCAAAGGAGCATATCTTAGGATCTACTGAACCAAATCAAGTGATGCAAAGCAGGTTGGAACCAGCTCCAAGTCTACTATACACCTACAAAGTTTCAAGTCAATTGGATCAGCCATCTTGGAGAAATCTCGCTCGAAGAGCACACTGGTCTGTGTCTGCAGAGTTCCTAAAAAGTCGGGGGTACATATAATTTTGCTAAATTGATTTCTCAGTGAGTAATTTATCATTTCTTCTCATTCTACTTGCAAATGGTAGCTTGTTAAGCTAATTTAATATATCCACAAGGAATTAGATCAATTGTAAGTGTGCTGGTCACACTGAGTGAAAGACTGAGCAGGTGTCATTACAGAAATAGCAAGTTTTCTAGAATTTTTGAAGTCTCAAGTAGTCTGTTTTGATTTGATCATTTCACATATCACTTGCAAAGTACATATATGCTTTCTTGGTATCATTTGGAAGCTAAGCAAGTGTACTAAGCATATCTGAAGTCAAAGAGGGCTGGTGCAAAGCAGGGTTAGCAGCATCTACTCAATCTCTTGAGTGCATCCAACCATTTCTCCCAACAGTGGTATCAGAGCAAATAAGGTAAATATGGGAGATGGTTTTCCTTCATTCATTGACAAATTGGACAGGAACAATTACCAAGCTTGGTCTCTAAGGATGAAGACCTATCTACAAGGAAGAAGCTTATTTGGATTCATATCAGGAGATGAGGAATTGCCCTCATTCAAAGCTAGAGGACTACCCACCAAGGATGAACAAGAGAGGCTCAACCAATGGTGTGCAAAAGATGCTTTGGCAAGGTCTTATCTTCTTAACTCTATATCTGATTTCCTTTTACCTCACATAAGGAATTGTAAGACTTCCCAAGAGACTTGGGAAACCTTGTCATCATACTTTTCTTCTAACACAAGGGCCAGAAAGAATCAATTGTGGATTGAATTCACAACCCTTAGGAAGCAGCCCAAGCAATCAGTCTCAGAGTATGTGACCAAGATTAAAGATGTGGCAGACCAATTAGCAAGCATTGGAGAGGAGATTGAAGAGGAGCAAATAGTCAGACAAGTAACAAATGGACTCAAGGCAGATGATAAGTGGGAAAGTTTCACCACTGCAATGGACCTCTACATGGACATGCATACCCCAGATCTCACAACACTCATGGGCCAACTATTTACACATGAAGCAAAGTTTACAAAGGCAGGAGATCAATCAAAAGGTAACAACCCCTCTGCTCTATATACTGATAAGAAAGTTAAGGATAAAGGTAAAGGAAAGAAACAGGATGAAGAAGGCTCTACCTCCCAAGCTAATTATGCAGGGAGAGGTAGATCCTCAAGAGGAAGAGGCAGAGGAGGTAAATCAGGAAGGGGGAGACCCTACAACTCATCACCATGCAACATTTGTGGATTGTCTAACCATACCACAGATGAGTGCTACAGAAATTATAAGAATCAGAGAGGAAGAGGCTATCAAAGAGGTGGATACTCTCAAGGGAGAGGCAGGTTCAACCAACACCAAGGCTACAATGGATACAACAATCAATACAACAACAATTACAACCACAACCACAATGGTAACTACCAAGGTGGATTCAGAAATAGAAGGGACTACAACAATTACACAGAGGAGCAAGATGACTCCCTATTGGTCATGAATATGACCTCCAAGGCAGGTACAAATGATGATCATTTATTTTATATTGACTCAGGATGTTCTAACCATGTAGCTGGCAATGTGGCACTACTCTCTGATTTGGAAGAACCCAAGGGCAAACATCAGGTACAGACAGGTGATGACACTAAACATTCTGTTGTAAAGATTGGAAATGTAAAGACATGTGATGGTAACCAAAATCTATTGAGCAGGGTACTCTATGTACCAACTATCACCAAGAATCTAATGAGTGTTGGTCAGATTGTGGAGAAAGGGTTGCAGGTCAGGTTCACTCAACATGGAGCATATGTGGAGGACCCAAGACATGGATTCAGAAGGATAGCCAAAGGGGAGAAATCACGTAGATTGTTTACTTTTGAGCTAGAAGACACCAAGAATATTTCTTTGTATAATTACAAGGATCAAACACTTTCAGAGTTAGAAATATGGCACAAGAGGTTAGGTCACATAGGTGAAAGAACCCTAAAGCAAATGTGTAGGGATCAATGTGTGCTTGGGATACCTAATGTATCCAAGCAACACATGATTTATAAGTGTGGAGCATGTCAGTTTGGTAAGTCTCACAGGTTGCCCTACTCAAGGAAAGGTTTCATGCATGAAGACTACCTAGACTTGGTACACACAGATGTTTGGGGACCTAGCAAGGACCCATCCATTTCAGGTTCAAGGTATTATGTGTCCTTCATTGATGACTATAGCAGGTGGACTATCTTATACTTTATGAAGCATAAAGATGAAGTGTTTATTTGTTTCAAGAGGTATCTTGCACTTATTGAAAATCAAACAGGAAGAAGCTTGAAGAGGCTAAGGTCAGATGGTGGAGGAGAGTACTTCTCCAATGAATTTGAGGATTTCTTGCAGGAAAGAGGCATCAAAAGGGAGATAACCACAAGGTACTCACCTGAACAAAATGGAGTAGCTGAAAGAAGGAATAGACTCATTGTAGAAACAGCTAGGTCTATGCTTAATGAAAAGAAGTTGCCAAATTATCTTTGGGCAAAGAGTGTATCCACTGCCACCTATCTCATAAATAGGTTGCCATCCAAATCACTTGATGGCATGACACCATATGAAGCTTGGCATGGTAAGAGACCTTCTCTGGATCACTGCAAAATTTTTGGTTGTGTAGCATATGTGCATATTCCCTCACAGGTAAGGGGAAAGCTAGACCCTAAAGCTGAAAAATGTATATTCATTGGCTATGATTTGAACCAAAAGGGATACAGATTCTACAACCCAACAAACAAAGGCTTCAAGGTAAGCACAGATGTCATCTTTGATGAGAATGACTCTTGGTATGAGAATGAATGCAGGAAGGTTAGTCTACCCTATGATATGGAAGAAGACTTCCCAAGGCTCACCAAGGAGGAACCAATCCAGAAAGATGAATCAAGCTCAGATGATGATGATACAATAAACCTTGAGGAGTTCAAGGCATGGAAGTCCAAAGGAAAGATGAAGATGAAGAAGCTTGAGGATACACCAGAATCCTCAACTCAAGCAATGAGAAGATCTCAGAGAGAAAAGAAGAAGCCTATCAGATTTGGATATGACACATCACTTGTAACTAAACATTCTGTATATCTTGCAAAGGATTTGTTGAATGAAGAACCAGGTACCTATGAAGAAGCAATCACCAAACCAGAATGGAAAGAAGCTATGGATGAAGAAATGGAAGCTCTCAAGGAAAGTGATACTTGGGACTTGGTACCCAAGAAGGACTCTATGAAGGTGATAGGATCTAGATGGATCTACAAGCTAAAGAGAAATTCAGATGGAACAATAAACAGGTACAAAGCTAGGTTGGTAGCCAAGGGTTTTGCACAAACCCAAGGCATTGATTATGAGGAGACATTTTCTCCTGTGGCTAAGATGCCAACTATCAGAATATTGGTGAGTGTAGCTACATCCAAGAATTGGAACATGTACCAATTAGATGTCAAGAATGCTTTCTTGAATGGATGGATATCTGAAGAAGTCTACATGTCACAACCACCTGGCTATGAAGATCCCAAGAAGGTAAATTATGTTTGTAAATTGAAGAAGGCTCTATATGGGTTGAAGCAGGCACCTAGAGCATGGAATTACAGGTTGACAACCTACCTCCAAGACCAAGGATTTGTGATGAGCAAAGCTGATACTTCTCTGTTCATAAAGAGAAGTAGTATAGAGGTAATCTACTTGTGTGTTTATGTTGATGACATCATCATTACAGGCAATGATGTCAATGGGATTAGACACATCAAAGGACAGATGATGAAGGAATTCAAGATCAATGATCTTGGATTATTGAAGTACTTCTTAGGTCTTGAGTTAGTCTACACCAACTCAGGTATATATATCACTCAAAAGAAGTATGTACAGGATATGGTCAAGAAGTTTGGCTTGCAGGATGCTAAAGTCACAACTACTCCAATGGAGGTCAACCTAAAGCTAAGTGCTCATGAAGGGGATGAAATACAAGACATTACAGGATATCAAAGCATGGTAGGTAGTTTGAATTATGCTACCTTGACAAGAATTGACATAGCATAAGTGCTCATGAAGGGGATGAAATACAAGACATTACAGGATATCAAAGCATGGTAGGTAGTTTGAATTATGCTACCTTGACAAGAATTGACATATCAAAGCATGGTAGGTAGTTTGAATTATGCTACCTTGACAGGATATCAAAGCATGGTAGGTAGTTTGAATTATGCTACCTTGACAAGAATTGACATAGCATATGGAGTTAGTGTGCTAAGCCAATTCATGCACAAACCAAGGGTACCTCACCTAGAGGCAGCAAAAAGGATCTTGAAGTATTTGAAGGGAACTCAGAACCATGGTTTGTACTTTCCTTATACATCAGATATTGATATTAAAGTTTACTCAGATGCAAATTGGGCAGGATGCAAGGATGATAGGAGAAGCACATCAGGTTACATTTGTTTTGCAGGAGATAAACCTATTTCTTCGTCAGCCAAGAAGCAACCTACAGTGGCATTGTCATCCACTAAAGCAGAGTATAGAGGGCTTGCCAATGCCACTCAAGAAGCTATCTGGTTGAAGCTTCTATATACAGAGTTAGGTCTATACACTAGACCTCCAATTATCTTTGGAGATAATACTAGCTCTCTTCACCTTGCAGCTAATCCAATATATCATGCTAGAACCAAACACATAGAGGTTCATTACCACTATGTGAGAGAGAAGTTGCTTAGTAAAGACATTCAATTGACATATGTGTCTACTAATATGCAATGTGCAGATTTACTCACTAAAGCATTGGATGGAAACAAGCTATGCAGATTCAAATCCATGATTGGATTGCAGGATGTGATTAAAGATTGAAGATGAAGACTTAAGCCAAAGTGCTTGGCTTGAGGGGGAGCTGTTGGTACATTCAAGCCTTCACACTTGGCTTGGAACCTTGGAAGATTAGCTTGAACAAATTTCATCAAGGCTTCACTTGAAGGAAATGGCATAGGAACCTATACCTATGATTTATTACTTTTACTTCCATTGTAAAAGTCTTAGTGACTTGGCATCTACATGAAATCACTTACCTACTTGATTAGTCGTGGAAATTGGATGGTGTAAATGGAGAGAATATCTCCCTACTTTTAGAGGAGTGATTATAGGAGATTTGAATTTGAATTCAAATTCAAATCTCAACTCAACTTCTATAAAAGAAGTACTTGAAAAGTCGTGTTTTTTAGCTAGTCCAATTGAGCTCACTCCCCGAGGCATTCTACTGTTGTAACTCAGTGTGTGTTAGTGCTACTTCATAGCCTACACCACAACACCTCATTTAGCTATGCTTGTCAAGCTAATGAGTATGTACAATTACATCAATCAATAGAAGTATACACATTCACTATCTCTGTTGTTTCTGAGTCATCTACTCCAAGTCTGTCAACTTAAAAGGAGCATATCTTAGGATCTACTGAACCAAATCAAGTGATTCAAAGCACATTGGAACCAGCTCCAAGTCTACTATACACCTACAAAGTTTCAAGTCAATTGGATCAGCCATCTCGGAGAAATGTTGCTCGAAGTGCACACTGGTCTGTGTCTGCAGAGTTCTTAAAAAGTCGGGGGTACATATAATTTTGCTAAATTGATTTCTCAGTGAGTAGTTTATCATTTCTTCTCATTCCACTTGCAAATGGTAGCTTGTTAAGCTAATTTAATATGTCCAGAAGGAATTAGATCAATTGTAAGTGTGTTGGTCACACTGAGTGAAAGACTAAGCAGGTGTCATTACAGAAATAGCAAGTTTTCTAGAATTTTTGAAGTCTCAAGTAGTCTGTTTTGATTTGATCATTTCACATATCACTTGCAAAGTACATATATGCTTTCTTGGTATCATTTGGAAGCTAAGCAAGTGTACTAAGCATATCTGAAGTCAAAGAGGGCTGGTGCAAAGCAGGGTTAGCAGCATCTACTCAATCTCTTGAGTGCATCCAACCATTTCTCCCAACATTGAGGAGCTCTTTATTTGCTTTTTGTAACTTTTGAATCTGGGTTAAGATGACACTTTTCTCTGTAAATAATCCCTGCTTTTTCCTCTCCTCCTCACTATTTGCTGCAGTTCTAGTTTCATGATCATGAGTGACCTAAGGGTTGATCTCTTCAATGAAAACTGTTGTTTTGGGTGCTCGAGCTGGAGGTATATTTAAAATATCAAAGAATTTTTTATCATGGTGATCAATAGGAACCAAAGCTTTATCAAATTTATATCTTATTCTTGAAAATCAATAACATAATCCTTCACCATTAGTGTTACCCTATGAGAATGAGTAGCACATAAATAGGCATCATTCATAAAATCAATAGCAAAGTCCTCTGCAGCTTCTTGCAGGCATAGCAGTGCTTGAGTTTGCCACCTCCCATTGACAAAGGATGAGGTCCTCATCAAAGAACAGAGGTTGGCTGAGATCTGCTTGACAACTCTCATAAATGGAAGTCTAGGGATCAACAATCCCACAGACTTTTGAGCTCTTCGAATTTCCCTCAAGGACTTTACATGGTACTTGACCCTTTTTTTTTTAAGGCTTGTCTGGCACATTGGCTTGAACCTTCTGGGGATTTTGCTCCTGGACATTTCCCCCCTGGGCATTTTGTTCCTGGGCATTTTGTTCCTGACCCTCACGGTACAACTTCCTTGCTATCTTTTTGGTCCTAGCTATAATCTGCACAAAATCAGAGTCTTTAGGCAAGGAATTAGGAAAAGTGGAAACTTACTCTCAAAAAGCTATGATCAATGACTCTTTCCACTGTCAAAAAATTATGATCAATGACTCTTTCCACTATCAGAGACAGGACGGATGCAAGCGATAGGAGTCATCCGGAAATGCCCGGATGTCCCTGATCGCCTGCATCGGCCGTCCTTGAATTCATCATCAAATATCAATCAAATATATCTTACAATGCAAAATACTCAATTATCACTAAGAAAAACATAATTTGAAAGCTATGATCAATTAATATTTCCACTGTAAGAGACACGACCAATCCAAGTGATAAGAGTCATCCGTAAATGCCCGGATGTCCCTAATCGCTTGCATCGGTCGTCCGTGGATTCATCATCATATTTCAATAAATACAAGTTAAAATAAAGGTAACAATGCGTAATACTCAAGCATCACTAAGGAAACCAAAATTTGCAAGCTATGATCAAGGACTCGATGCCATTTAAGAAACATGACCGATCCAAGCGATTAGGGTTATCCAAAAATCTCGGATGTACCGTGATCGCTTGGATCGGTCGTGTCCATATTACCTAACCCAGAGAGCGCTCTCTATAGAAATTTTGAAGAAGCAGCTTAAAAACTTGGTGGCGATGGAACCTCGATGCTTGGCAAGTGTTGACAAAAAAAATTGAAGGAAATGAATAGGGAAGCTTAAATAGGTCCCATAACTGAGTTGACCATTGGTGCCACATGGCATGCCACGATTGGTCCACATCATGTAGCCGTTGCAAATTCCAACATCTTTTGCCACGTGGCATGATTTGATTGGTCCACATCATCTATCCGTTGCATCGGCCAACGCACCTTTGCCATGTGGCACTCTGTGATTGGTCCATGTCCTTCGACCATTACTTCTTCCCTCCTCGCCTATAAATAGCTACTTCCTTCACAAACTCAAATTTTGAACCTTCAAAGAATTTGTCTCATTTACATGCGTATTTTTCTTTCGTCCTCGACACAACCGATACAAGCGATTTTCCCCGTTTGACCTACGTTGACTCGCTCCAGTCACTTGCATCGGTTGTGTTCTCCTAATAGACATACAGGAGAAGCTGCAGCTAAGATGGAGGGAATAAATGAGATCCTTAGTTTCTCTCCATCAGAGAAACTTCTTGATTTCATGGTTCAAGAGGGTTTAACCGTAGATTATTTTCCTGATGCAATGACGATATTCAACCCCAAAATTGATTTTGAAAAACTCCTAGAGAAATCGAAAATTTTTCTTAAGGATGAGTGGGAGATTTTCTTGGGGTTGATCAATCGAAGGATCCTTTCTATTTCTCAAAAAACCTATGTCCATCCTCACATCATTGGGAAGGATCCAATAGATAGGGCTAAAATCACAAGAAAATGCAAAAGGATATCCCCTTTGCCATGGAAGCTTGATTTATGCCTAGAGCATGAAAAGGACTGCTGCTTGCTCCCTTTAAACATTGCCTTCTTGATATGGCTTGATCATATCTCAGTTGAAAAGGAGGAAAATGTTCATGTTGAAGACGAGCCTTTCTTAGAGCTGACACTTGAGGGAAGCTCAAAAACTATGAAAGGTGTCATGGAGATTGTTGAGGAGATCAATCTCCAAGCAGAGGGAAGCTCAAAAACTATGAAAGGTGTCATGGAGATTGTTGAGGAGATCAATATACAAGCAGAAGAAGAGCAGGTCAAAGATTTCTATGTGGCCACTTTTAAAGCAGAAACTGCAATAAGGGAGCCAACTGAAGAAGTTCAAGTGTCTGAGAAGTCCCTACTTCTCCCAAATCTACCTTTTTACTTTATCTCTGAAAAAGAGTTCATACCTCTATTTTACATTCAGGAACTTTTCAATCTAAGGGAGGACTACTGCCTTGCAGCTATAGCCGAGTCAGAAGAAGTTGCAAGGAGATTCATCAATAAGAAAGGAGAAAGAAAAGAAGATTTTTTGCGTCTTGATTTGGATTCTTCTAATGAAGAATTCAAAGATTCATCACAAGCTCTTTCAAAATGCTTTGAGAAAGCTATCTCAAAGAAGCCAAGACTTGCTGATGAAGAGTTTGATGAGCATCAGAAGCAACTTGGAATATACTCGTTTGGGCGCGGCTATTCATTCTTGGATGTTGCTGAGGATAAAGGAACAATTTGTATTGACTCAAAAGAGCTCATTGAGGAGGAAGATGAGGAAGGTTTTGTCCGAGATCTCCATTTTTCGTGAGAAATTGACCATGACTAATGCAAGCGATAAAGCCCATCGGGTAATTTCTGTTGGACCTTATCGCTTGCATCGGTCGTGTTCGGACTTGAAGAGGAAGATGAGGTCAAGGTATGTAGTAAAATATATTCTCATGATTTTAAGGCAAAGGAGATGAGATGCCACAATCACTTTTCTCCAAGGTCTCCATTTACACTGAGAAGTCGATCACGACCGATGCAAGTGATAAGGCCCATCGGATATTTTCCATTGGGCCTTATCGCTTGCATTGGTCGTGTTTCGACTTGAGGAAGATGACGTCAAGGAATACAATTAACTATATTCTCAAGAATTTTAGGTTAAGGATATGAGATGGGACCGATGCAAAATCTCTATCTTGTGTCAGATTTGTCCAAGTTCTCCATTACAAATGTCAAAAGTCGATCACGACCGATGCAAGCGATAAGGCCCATCGGATATTTTTCGTTGGGCCTTATCGCTTGCATCGGTCCTCTTTGGACTTGAGGAAGATGACATCAAGGTATACAGTTAACTATATTCTCAAGAATTTTAGGTTAAGGATATGAGATGGGACCAATGCCAAATCTCTATCTTGTGTCAAATTTGTCCAAGTTCTCCATTAGAAATGTCAGAAATAGATCACGACCGATGCAAGCGATAAGGCCCATCGGATATTTTCCGTTGGGCCTTATCATTTATATCGGTCGTGTCTAGGAGTTGTATGCAGTATTGATAATAGATATCTGGCTTGTAAGAATTCCCCTCATTCATCAAATATTACATGTTTCTAGGTAGTTTTCAAAGAGATATTGATGATGACCGATGCAAGCGATAATGAGTGTCTGAATTTCTCTAAAGACCCTAATCGCTTGCATCAGTCGTGTCTCTTGCTTTTTTTCTAATTGTTTCAAGTTACTTCTCATGACTCCTAAAGTGTGCTTGGACTTCATCTAACCCTCTTTTTCATTTTTACCACAGTTAACTTTATTGGATGAAGACAATTACCTTGGCAGGGGCAAGGGAACAAGAAAAGCCATAGAAGAGAAAGGAAAAGCAAAGGTGGATATTCATTCTATTATCCACTATCTTTCAAACTTGAACCCATACACTTTTTGTGTTATTCACAAGCACTATAGTGAGGAGCCACACTTTGCATTGTTCTGCTTGAGGACTCTATCAAAATACATGGGTTTTACTCCAATACCCTTTAATGCTTTCAGAGTTTTGCTGCTTGAAAGAGCAACGGCATTCAGAATTTTTGGATATGCCCCAGGACTCAATGCTTCAAGGGCAGGGTACTTTCTTTATTATTCAAACTATGCAATGGCTGCAGGGGTATCAGATTTAAAAAGCATTGCTGGATACAGGAGAAAAGGGTTCCTCAGATATAGAGGTGATTTGCCAGAGCCAAGCTCTTTAAAGAGGCTCAAGGAATGACTTGATTTTTTCAAATTCTATATCTCAACATATGTACATATACAGAAATTTCCCAATGTGATATAAGACATTGCAATTTTTTTTGGTGTAATTGATCCATGGCCTAATATTAATTGTTATTGATTCTCTGGTCAAAGTCATATGATGGTAATAGACATATTTCTTTTCAAAGCTTAATACATCATGAAATGTACATACATGACATCTTTATTTCTCAAAGAGATTAAAGACATTGCAAATATTAAAGCTTTGTTTGAAATGTAGTCTTTTTCATTTTGTGATATTGATACATGATGATTTTGTGTGGTGATAGCCATATCCTTCTGATTATATTTGGCATGAGGTCCTTTGTAATTGTCTTCTAAAGAACCAATCAAAACGCTCTCTGAAGGCATTGCTCTTTGTTACTCCTCCTCCTTTCCTTGTACACCTAAAGAAGCTTGTCCTTGCTTGATAATGAGATTTTTCCATGCCTTGAGTGTTCCACATGGCAAGTGGTTCTTTTTCTGCAAAGAATGCACCATGCACAAGAAGAATATGCTAGAAGAGCAGAGAATCTCATTAGATCTTTATTTCAATTAAAAATAAATAAATTGAATAAAATATCTTTGGAGCTCACCAAGTAGTATGTTATGTCTTTGGCACCCCATGCCTCTATGATGGTTTCTATAAGCTCTGTGGTCGCCTTTCTGAAATCTGTCACATAACTTTTTGATGTTACGTGCTGCCTCATGATCTTAAAAAGATTATCTAGTTTGACCCACACCTCCATTCTCTTTTTGCTATTTTTGGTTTGCTTTTTATATTAGTCGTGACCTCACAAAATTTTTTCCAACAATGCCACATGGCATTTAGTTGTTTTTCATCATGGTTGCTGAAGAATCTCCTTGCTTTTGCACCTCCCATTGAGACATCCTATAGTACATCACCTGTATTTTGTGAAAGCTTTGGATCTTTTCTTATATGAACATCACCACCATGAAATCCCATTTCTGAAAGAAGACATTCGCATTTTTTTATGCATTCATCTGCAAGAGTTGTAGGCTTGATAGAATATGCATAATCCAAGTGAAGATGAACCAACTTGTCAATGATTCTTAACTCTGCATGTAGTGTACATATGTGTACATTTGTCAATGCTATTGGAAGTATGGGATCCAAAATCATTGAAGAAGATGAGTAGTTATGAAGAATAACATTTTGTCTGGAAGGAGCCTCTTCAGCCTCAGCTCTAGCAATCCATCCATTTGTGCCTGGGCTTTGCATGCAGTACAAGCAAGGGTACTTAGAATTTGCTTCCCCACTTATACCAAACATGCATTTGAGTGTCTTTAGGTCTCCACTCAAATGCCACTCAACTTGAAAGTTCTCGTAGTCTTTGACATTCAACACTTCTCTTGCATGATGCCTTTGGATAACATTTGGAATGTTTGTCTATGACAATAACCATTTAAGTGTTTTATGGCTCTTAGATGGAACTTGAGCACAGCCAACCCACCATAACTCCATTTCTAATTGTACTTTGAGAGATGGAGTATCCAATTTACCAAGGCTATAGTCCAAAGCTTTGTTCATCAGTGCAACACTTATTCTCTCCATCTTTTGATGTTTCTTAAGCTCAGCTTCATCAAGTTTGATTACAAATTTCAATAGACCAGAACATTCATGTTCTTTTATATTATAGAACTGAACCATGTATGTTTGAAGTTTTATAACATCTATCCATATGTTGTTAAATGCATTGTAAGTGAAATGTAACTTTTGTTTTCCTACTTCATAAGGCATGTTACCATGAATATGTTTATATTCACCAAATACTGATGTGATCTTCTTATTCAAGCAGAGCCGAAACTTTCCTACATGATGGGGTCTAGGCAATCCAAAACTTCTAACTTTGTTAAATTTTAAAAATTCACACCAAACTTTTGAAATTGCTCTATAACCTTTCCTACTCACTCCGACACTATCACAAATCTTTTGAATTTGAGATGGTTCTAGTAATAGATTCATTTTTGTCATGAGTTTTTGAAAAACAAAGCGTTTCAAGCATGTATTTTCATTCAGTTTCAATAGTCTTAAAACATCATTTTGACTCAAAATTTCATTATAGAAATGTATGCGCTCAAAACTGCTCGATTTGTCACATGATCTCTAACAATTTTCATTCTTTTCTTTTTCTGGCCAGATTTTTCAGTCAAATCTAAAAAAGGTTTTACTCGTTTTGACCACATTCTCAAACCTATAGGAGTTTCTTTCATTTTTTTAAAAGACTCTAACTCAGAAGATAAAGTGGATAATTTGTTTTCTAGCTCCCTCATATGTAAATCCTTCCGGTGTAGTGTGTTTTGTAAACAGTTTATGTATTGTACATAATTCCTTGAAATATCCCAGAGCCTTGAACAATAGCCTCGTAAACCATCCTCACCATCTCCTACAAATCTAATCAGATCATGAAGATTATTAAAATGGAGGTACCTTCCAGTTTGTGGATCGATTGGATAAACAGATCCATTTGTCCATATGTCGATATGTTTCTTGCCTTCCTTTCGCAATCCATCCACTTCAGGAGGATGAAGAGCCCTTCCGAATACTTTTCTTGTCGTCGCATACTCCTGACTAACTGCAATGTTGATATGGAACTTTTTACAATACTTTTAATTGTTTGAAAGCTCAGCAAGAGTATTTGGGTTAACGTTCTCCATGGTCTGCTATGAAAAATGACCGGCAAGTGTCTAAAATGACGTGAAAGAGAGAAACATGTCTGCTATGAAAAGTAGAGTAAAAAAGCGCAAAACGTCATCAGCACACATTATATAGGTCCGTGAACAAGAGGAAAATTTGAATTTTGGTCAGCGCCCGGTGAGCACAAACTTCGAGGCGTAAGATATCACACAAACTTTTCATGATTATCATACGAGTTTCTCTCTCTTCAAAATTTGCATAAGATACGTTTTAAATGAACTTACACGGAATTTCTTAAAGGATTTGACAACTTTAATCCACATTAAGCACAACTAATTGAAATCCTTACACGGCCCTTTTTGGGCCATTCTTCGCCCTAATGGGTTTTCTGAAAAGCATTCATAGTATTTTTTCAAGTTATTGCATAGGCATTCTGCTAGATTTAATATCATTCAAATAGATATCACCACATCCAACTTAATATCACTCCAATAGGGAGGAAGATCTTTCTCTTTGCAAAATCATTTGATAAACTTAGCCATGTAGCACTATAGAAGAGATTCAAAAGACAAAGTTAGGGGTTTCAAACTATAGACCCCACCAAGCTTCACCATAAGCTTTTCGAGGACGAGAAGGTCTAGGGTAGGGAATTGTTGGAAGAAGCTAAGAAGAAGTAAAGAAAAGACTTGAAGTAAGAAGGAGGGCTAGAAGTGGCCCACCAAGATTTTCAATTCGGATAGGAAGTGTATGCAAAATATCTTGGAAACTCACCAAGTAATAAGAAGACTTCAGAGAAGAGAGAGTGTGAATTGAGAGGCAACCAATGCCATCTTTGCCATTAGCTTGCCCATTTCATAAATATTTTGGCCAAATTTAAAAGGGTCTATGTAAAGAAACTCCTCTTTCTTGAGCCTTAGGTGTGATTACTTATCACTCTTAATATTTCTTCCAATACTTTTAAGTCTCATTTTGGTAATTTATGAAGCATTAGGATCAGTTTTTAAGTTATTTTGTCTGAAACCCATGTGGGAAGGGTCGAAAATTTTAGTATAAAAGGGAAGAACCCAAATTTTCTAGGAGAGACTTCATTCAATTGTGTAAAATCTTGTGCATCTCTCTTGTTTAGCTCTTTTCTTCCATCTGTTTCTTCATTTGGAGCTTCCATGGTGTAATTAAAGGGTCCTAAATCCATATCCACCCAAAGTAAGTGTTTTTATGTATGTTTGACGTGTACTTCTTGTTTCGAAGTGCATGTATCAAAGTTTGACGTGTATGTTTTTATGCATGTTTGACGTGTATGGTTGGAGAGCTTGTGCTTGCTAATGAATAAAAGTACTCATATATGTTTCTTGGAGGATGATCAACTAATCAATGGATCAAAATAGATATGTTGGAGTTGATCCAAGAACAAAAAACTTGCTATTTTTGTTCTTATACCTATTCAGTCTTTTGAACAATTCTCTGAGCACAGCAGCAATTGGCTTAATTCCTATTGGGGAGCTCTAATTAACTTAGTAAGCTATCAATCATGAGATATTTCATAAAAAATGATCGACTACATGCAGACAAAGATGTTTAGCAAGTCACAACTTCATCTTGACATTCATGGGCTGCACTAGTCATTAGACTAGTGAGCAAATACATGTTAATATCTTATGATCCCAAGTAGCAATGCTAATGGAATTTTGTGCATGTATAATAGATAGTATGCTGAATCTAACATGCTTTAAATCATGGAAAATGATCAACTACACATTGAGAAAAGCTTTGAGAAGATCATTGTTCTGATGGGGTTATAATAGAGAAGTGAAATAAGAATGTAATGATCATATATGTATTAAAACATGCACAAATACAATGTAATTGGCAATCATACATTGTTCAATTTACCACTATACACTGGGGCAAAGATATCTATACTACATGCATCACTCATGATGCTCAATCTTCAATCCTTTTAAGGATGGCCAAATAGTGGTGTCTCTGAATTGTTCATGTAAGTGGATTTGAAATAAACTTTCATTGCAATATCATTATTACTTTATTTACTAATAGTGTTCTAATTTTTTATCGTAGGCTTCTTAAAGACTAGTTTCTACAAGATGGCAATGACATGTCTCCAACACATGGCAATGCAAGAAAACTTTTACAATCCGTTGGAATGGACTATACCAAGATTCATGCTTGTCCGAATGATTGCATTCTCTTTTGGAATGAGTATGAGCATCTCCACATATGTCCAAAGTGTGGAGCAAACAGGTTTAGAGAAGACCTTGTGGATGAAGTAGCCCCCGCAAAGGTTCTTTGCCACTTTCCTATCATTCCAAGAATTAAGAGCATGTTCAAATGCAAATCCATAGCTGAGTTAATATCATGGCATGTAAAGAGCAGGTTCACAGATGGTTGAATGTGAGCGCCTGTTGACTCTGATGCTTGGAAACACATAGATAGTAAATGGTCAAAGTTTTCTAGTGAGCCTCGGAATTTTCGTCTAGGCCTAGCTATGGATAGAGTAAATCCATTTGGTTTACGCAGCTATTCATGGAGCACATGGCCTATATGTTTGGTCAAATATAACATCCCACAATGGCTGGCCACAAAAAAGGGCCATTTATTATTAGCTCTCATTGTGCCTGGTAAGTATAAGTTTAAAAACATGGATGTATAGCTTGCACCACTTGTTGAAGACCTATGCACTTTTTGGGACGAAATTACTGTGTGTGACATGTCTCAACTATAAGAAGACGAGACATGTGAGTGCAAGGTATACTTATGTGGATGATGCATGCCTGACCCGGTCATGGTGAATGCTCAGGTTTATCGATTTCGAGCTACCATGCTTGTCCCCTATGCGGACCATGGCTCAAAACATGCTACTCCAAAGCACTTCAGAAAACTATCTATGAAGGACATCATAGATATTTGCCTCATGGACATGTTTTACGTGAGGGGAAAATTGGTTCACAAGCGCAATGCCAAATGAAAGCCAGTTGTGGGATGATGGTGAAACACTAGTCGTTGGCATGAATCAGTTGTCGATCTTTCATGAACTCCCTTATTGGAGTAAGTTATTGATCAATCATATGGTAGAACCGATGCATATTTCAAGAATGTGGGAGAGATTCTCTAGAAGACTTTGATCGAAAAGGAAGAAAGCAAAGCACAAAGGAAGGACTTGGAAGAGTGAGGCCATATGCAAGAGTTGTGGGCAATTACCAATCCCAATGGAACAATTTCATTACCAAGAGCTCCTTGGATGCTTCACAAGATGAAAGAGCAACAAGTAAAGAAGGTGATTTCAGAGTTTTGGACAACTATTGGATGCATGAGGTGTCTAAAGACTACCTTCGCATGAAAGGAGGATCTTGGAGGGCTCAAGTCTCATGATTGGCACAAGTTTCATAGTTTGTGCTCCCTATAGATCTAAAAGATTTCCTTTGTGAACAACCATTTAGAAAATCAGTTCTTTGGTATAGTGGATCTCTTCTAAAGAGATAAAGAGAGATAGCATAGACAGTGTGAAACTCAATGCTATAGAGGTGGTGTGTATGGTAGAGAAATACTTTCCCATAAGTATTCTCACAATTCAACTTCATTTATTGGTCATGTGGTTGATGAAATTTCAATAGTAGGAACTATCCATAGTCGATGGATGTTCTTCTTAGAGCACTTCATGAAGACATTAAAAGGGTTTGTTCGTTAGAGAGCACATCCAGAGGGCAACATGGCAAAGGGATGGCTCATACAAGAGTCTCTTGTATTCATAATAGAGTTTCTACACATGTTGGACCCAAAAATGCCTCGCTTATGGAGTGATGATGAAGATGTTGGTCTCGTAGGCAATGAACCTCAAGGTAAAGGGATGCAAAGAAAAATGGATCTAGCTTTCAAAGAGAAGGCAATGAAGTTTTGCATCATTAACTATGGGCCTATGCAGAAGTGGTTAGAGAGGTATGAGCTTGTTAAGGAGACAAACACATAAAAAAGAGCTTAGTTTTGAAAGAATTGTTCCACTTGCTTTTTGCTTCTTTTGAAAAGCCCTCAAACTCTTCCACCCTTTCCAAGGCGTAGATGGCTAGATACAACGGTTTCACAAGCAAAGGCAGCGGATGAAGATATCTCTGAAGAAGAGGAGGAGCTCGCAAAGGGATGTGACTGGGAGTATTCTAAATATGGTACACTATGGTCTCATGGATGAAACTTTTGGATTGCATGAATCAATGAAAATAGGTCCACTTTTTATAGTGGGGGTGATGGTGAACTTTTTCCAAAAAGAAGAGCTAGTAGTAACCTTTGGAAGAAATGTGATAGTGAGGCAGAGTAAGAGTGGTTTGCTTCAAGTAGACTCCACAAAGCTATAAGCAAGTTGTTTTTATACTAGATTTGAAAGAACCAAAGTGGCTATTTGTTTTATAAGTCTCCCCACATAGCAGACAAATTTGTGAGAACATAGATGTAGAAAAAATTGCATCTGTAGTGGACTCTAAGATTCATTTGGTAGTCGAGGAGGAAGAGATCATTATCTGAGATGAAGAGGTCTTTGAAGAAGAGGAGATACATGATGAAGTAACAGACAATATTTTGTATGAGAACAATGATCAAGAAGGAGCTAGCATACTAGGAGATCTAGAAGTCACCGATGTAGAGATAGATATCGTGTGTGCATGAGATCTCCAAGAAGATGCTAAAATATGGGATTTTTGAATCAAACGCTTGTACGTACTAATTATTGTTTATTTTTTTTTCTATGTTCTTTTGTACACTAATATTTCTCTATATTACCATTATTATCATATACTAATTATTTGAGTTCTTTGTTGTAGAGCACGATGGGAGACAGTCCTCCAGTCACTTCACATTCCATGATAGAGGAGCAGTTCTTAGAGTTTATGTTACAATTACCTCCTGCTTATATGGCCGCTGCATCACAGTACTTGATCACTGGTGGAAGCACTTCCCCCCAGCCTCACTCCTGCCAGACTCACTCTCGTTGGCCTCACTCCCACCAACGTCACTCCCATCGATGTCACTCCCATGGGTGATGCTACTCCGGCCAGAGGTATGTCTCCTGACCTTGGGGTTCTCATCACCATGACGACTCCACGGTGTATAGTATACGTGATGGAGCTCCAATGATGGATGCGGTTAGAAAGGCCATGCATCAGCGCATACGAAAACTTTGCTCCATATAGTTTGGACACTCTGTCATGTTGAAATGGAGTGAACAAGATAAAGATCATAAAAATTATATCACAGAGACGATCTATCAAGAGTACCGGCCAACACCTGGGCATCCTATTGTCAACTTAGAGTGGATTCAACCATGACACATGAGGTGATGTCCCATCAATGAACTGAGGCTTGTGATGCTTTTAAGGCAGACCTACCAAAGCCTGTATGGTTAGACACTGAGGAGTGGGATATGATTCGTGATGAGTAGCAGTAGACTCTTGACCAATATCTCCAACAGCGAGATGCGATAGCCACATGTCTAGATATGGTCGGACTGTCACATTTGGGTAGTGATGGATATGACATTATGCATCACAAGTTTGTAACTATCATTTTGATCAATGAATTTGTTAGTGTTAAGCACATCATGTATGTTCATCTAACGTTTTGCATATTTGTTGTAGGAGTTGGCAATGGGTCGTCCTCCGACACGAACTCAGGAGGCTTATGGATATCATCATTGTTGGTGCATATCAAGCCTTCACACATTGGCTTGAAATCATGGAAGACAAGCTTGGACAAAGCTTTATCAAGGCTTCACTTGAAGCAAGGTTCATATGAACATATGCTTAGATGTTCTTACCATTTACTCCTTTGTAAAAGTCTAGAATGACTTGGCATCTCATTTAATCATACCAACTTGATTAGTCGTGGATTCTTAGTTGAGTTAATGGAGAGAATATCTCCCTACTTTTAGTAGAGATATTCTAGGGAGCCTAAGTTTGAATTTGAAATTCAAATTAACCTTCAACTCCTATAAAAACTACAAGCAAAAAGTCGCGGGTGTCCATCATCAATCCCGAGGCTTTTCTGTACCATTCATTGAGTGTGTAAGGCCTACTCCATAGCTTGCACCTCTGAGTACCATTGTGCTATGTCTATCATGCCAATGGGAACGTACATTCATATGATATAATACAAATACTTACATTCATCATCTCTGTTTTGTCTGAGTCTCCTACTCCAAGTCTGTCAACTTCCAAGGAGCATTTCTCAGTGCTCACTGAACCAAATCAAGAGTTCAATAGCTCATTGGAACCAGCTCAAGGTCTTCTACAAGCATACAAAATCTCAGAAGATTTCATTCAGCCATTTGGGAGAAATCACGCTCGAAGCAGTCACTGGTCTATCTCTGCAACTCTCCTAAAAAGTCGGGGGTAATCAGAATTTTGCTAAACTTATTTCTCATGGGCTCACTTTATCCTTTATTTGTATCATAGAAAGAATAGTTGTTAGTTGTTACTAAACAAGCTATGGCTTGTATTTGGCATGGCTATTTGGGCCATATATCTCATAGTGAAATGGAAAATCTTTCTTGTTTTGGCTGCTTACCTGTGTTATCTTCCTCTAATTTTTCATTTTGTGAGAGTTTTCATTATGGAAAGCAAACTAGGAATGTGCACAAGATGCACATTGACTCTTCATATCAGCCTTTAGATCTCATTCATATACATGTGTGTGATCCTATACCCACAAGGTCATTAGGGGGTTCTCTTTACTTTGTCACTTTCATAGATGATGCCACAAGAAAAGTCTAGGTATATCCTCTCAAAGCAAAGGATGAGGTATTTCCTACTTTCAATAAATGGCTTGTTTTAGTTGAGACTGAAAAGGGAACTAAGCTTAAGGCTTTACATTCAGAGGGTATACCTCACTGAATTTTGCATTTTCTGTTAGTCTAGAGGAATTCGTAGAGTGTTTATAGCTACTTATACCTGAGTACAAAATGGTGTAGTTGAAAGGACGAATAGATATATTTAGGATAAATTAGTTTCTATGTTGCATCATGCAAACCTATCATAAGGCTTTTGGCCAGAAGCAATATCAACATCAGTTCATGTGATTAACCTTTCACCTAGTACTGCAAAAGGTTTGAAAGTGGCACAAGAGTTTTTGACAAGGAAGCAACCGTTTTATGATCATCTTTGAGTTTTTGGGTGTGAAGCATATGCTCATATACCCAAGACCCTTAGACAAAGGCTGGATCATAAGTTAAAAAAATGCATTTTTCTTTGATATAATCGAGAAGAGCAATTTGGATATTACTTATGGGATCCTTAAACATAGTCAATGATGAGAAGTAATGAGAAGAGCGGTGTTTGAGGATAACCTTTTCAACTTCATTCTACTCTTGGGATATGGAGTGATGAAATTGGTCATGGAGGTTGAAGTGAGAAGAGTGGTGTTTGAGGATAAACTTGTGAACTTCATTCCACTCTTGCAAATACGGAGCGATCAAATTTGCTCTCACCATCAAGTCGATCCTATGTTCAATGTTATTGCAAGGAGTTAAACTAGATGTTAATTCATTTAAAACCAATTCCTAGAATTCTACTCTTACCTTTTTGAAAAAGTGCTTCACATTCCAATTGGAGCTTCCTTGACTCCAAGAATCCATTATGACTTAAGATGAATACGTAAAATGCAAATAATAAACATACTTTTAATCAATTTTGAGAAGCTTGGTTGAAATCACCAATCATGTCTATTAGAGGTAGGGCTCTCCACTGATCAGCAATTGCATTGCCTCATGCTCGAACTAGTAAACATGAGAAGAAAAATATTTGACTAATCATTTCCTAGCATGCCATTTCTTACTAAGGATTACATCAAAACAGGCCACCAATGCCATCTCAAAAATCCAATATGTCCTCAAAGTCCCAATCTATAGAGGTAGAGCAACTACTCATTGGTTCCCATGCATTAGGACCCTTCCTTTGGCAAACTACACTTTTTCGGCATGATCTAACTCAAGAATGTCTAAGTTTAGATCTCTAACAAGATGAGCATTGATGACATTGTGTGTCAAGCCTGTATGAAAGAGTAGCTTCATAGGTTGTCTTTCAATGACTCCTCTCATGACTATGAGCTCCATGTCTAGGAACTAGTAGCCATTTTGTGCCACTGATGAAAACATGATATCTAGTACATAGGGTACTTTTCTAGTGACCATCATGGCAACTATGGGAGATGACATTTGAGATGTAGAGTCATCAAAATGATCATCTTCATTATTCCGTGTCTGAAATTGTGATCTTTTTCTTTTTAGGAAAATAATGAAATCGATGCTATTGTAAACATCCATAGCATATATCTTCTTTCATTTCCCTCTCTTTCTGTTGAGGGATGAGAATAGAATTATTAAAGCTCCTCTCTACAATAGTGGACCCTTTTTTTTGCTCCTAAAATTGGTTTGATCATGTGCACTTGTTTAGCCTCTCTTTGAGGTTGTTCACTATTCAAAACCAGAGCACTCCAAGAAGAGGTTTGGGTTATCTTATTCCAAGAGCCTCTTTCCCTAGAAGCATGTGAACCAATTACCATCCTCATAGACTAGAGCCTACCTATATGAGTTGTTTGCTCTTACAATCATGACAAGTGTGGGCACAAGTAAAATTTTGCATGAGAGATTCAGCAACATCAGATATCGGTACTCAAAGAGATGCACCAAAAAGGTATGGTTGCTCACCTACCTTCGGTTGCAAAGATGAAAGAACCATGTGAAGCTTGCATGATGGGCAAGTAGTAGGGGAAAGCTCCATAGGTAAGCCAGAATAGAGCAAGCGGTCCTCTAGAGTTCGTGCATACTGACTTGTGCAAAAAAATGCCTACACAAGCCTTGGGAGGATGTTCTTACTTCATGTTACTCATCGAAGACTATAGCAGGGTGTATCTTCTTCCGGATAAGGCTCAAGCTTTTGGTAAGTTTGGAGAATTGCTTCAGCTTGTTGAAACTGAAACTAGCAAGAAGATGAAGAAATTTAGGACAGATGGTGGTGGTGAGTTCTGGATAAGGCTCAAGCTTTTGGTAAGTTTGGAGAATTGCTTCAGCTTGTTGAAATTGAAACTAGCAAGAAGATGAAGAAATTTAGGACAGATGGTGGTGGTGAGAATTGCTTCAGCTTGTTGAAACTGAAACTAGCAAGAAGATGAAGAAATTTAGGACAGATGGTGGTGGTGATGAACTCACAGTGGCGCATAGCCCTCAATAGAATGGTGCTGTTGAATGCCAAAATCGAACCATCATGGAGGTGGCAAGGTGCATGTTGAAGGGAAAAGAATTGCCTAATCATTTTTGGGTAGATTTTGTCAACACTACTATTTACATCCTGAATTGAAGCTACACTAAGACACATGATGGAAATACTCCACAAGAGGCCTACACTGTAGAAAGCCTTCTTTTCTCCCACTTCAAAGTATTTGGAAGTGAGTTATATGTACACATTCCAGATAAAAAAAGGAACAAGCTTCAACCAAAAAGCACCAAATTTATCTTCTTAGGGTACAATGAAGAAAAGAAAGCTTACAAGCTTTATGACCCAAAGGCAAAGAAGATCATTGTGAGTCGTATTGTGGGGTTCAAGGAGGAGCGGCCACATGTAGTGGAAGAGGAAAAGAGATCTTCCACTCTATCATCAGATGAAGAAGTAATCCACTATGAACCTAGCCCAAGAGCTAACCCTTCTACAGAAGAGAAGGAAGCATCATCCTCAGATGATGAGATGATAAGTCACCAACTTGTTGTCACTTAAGTGGAAAAGCCATTGTGATGATTGGTGAGGCAGCTCTATGATTTAGCAAATCCCAATACACAGTCAGTTGAATAGATTGAGGATGGTCTAAGGCGGTCACAAAGAATAGAGGAACAAAGATGGGTTCGAATTGGAGAACTCATATGCAAATAGAATACAACAATATCATGAAGAATGGAACTTGGGAGAACTATTATGCAAATAGAATACAACAATATCATGAAGAATGGAACTTGGGAGCTAGTGAAGTGACCTCCAAAGCAGAAGATCATCGTCATCAAGTGCATCTAGAAGCTAAAATACAAGGCTAATGGTACTTTGCAGAAGTAAAAGGCTAGACTTGTTGCATAGGGTTATTTCCAAGTTGAAGGCATTGACATCGATGAATTGTTTGCCCCAACAGTAAGGATGACTACTATTCAGCTAGTGCTAGTTATCATTGCACATAAACAATGGGTAGTATACCACATGGATGTCAAATCAACATTCGAGAATGGAGACCTCAAGGAGGAGGTATATGTGTCTCAACCACCAGGGTTTGAGGCTCCCCTTTGTGTTATAATAGACCGAATATCTCTTATGATGTAGGTGTAGTAAGCAGGTTCTCTAATAAGCCATGCCTAACTAGTTGGAAGGCATGCACATGGATACTCAAGTACACTAAAGGAACCATTGAGTATGGTATTCTTTACGGTGAAGGATCATCTCTAAGTGGATACTATGACTCAGATTGGGTAGGACATATTGATTCCAGAAAATCAGTTTTTGGATATTGCTTTTATTTGGGTTCAGGGATTCTTTCTTGGATCAATAAGAAGCAACTGACCATAGTGCTATCTTCTATTGAAGCTGAGTACAAAGCAGCATGTGTTACTACATGTGAAGCAATATGTTTGAGGAAGATCCTATGGCATATAGGAATTCAAAGGCAAGAGGCTACAAGGTTGAAATGCAACAACCAAAGTTGCATAGCCATCATCAAGGATCATATTTTTCATGCATGTAATAAGCACATAAAAATCAAGTATCACTATGTGTGAGAGTTGATCAAGGATAGAGTCATGGAGATGAGATATTGTCAAGCAGATGAAAATGGAGCATACATTTTCATCAAGGCTCTAGGGCGAGTGCAACTATATCAACATCTTCCAAAGCTTGGCATTGGACCAAGAAGGTAGTTCACTACAGGTGGACATTGAGGGGGGGGGGGGGGGTGTTAGATATACTCAATACTCCACCCGCACATGATTGCAAATGATTTGTGGTAGTCTAAGTTGTATGGCCCCCATTATGAGGAGAAGTTGTTCGAGTTTGAGGTCTACGGAAGCACACAAACAACACAAGGAAGAAGATGAAGCTTGGAGCGCAACACACAATACTGAATGTATTACCACTAGAATGTACAAAGATAAGTAACCCATTAGGGCTATAGGCATATATACAAACGGGGGGGGGGGGGGGGGGGGGAAACCTCCTAAAGAGGGAAAAAAGTGCCCCAACAGTCCTAGAGTGTTCACACACATCACTACCTAAATATATCAACAAATCCCCGCTGGGAGTGATGTAGTGAACAAGGAGCTGGCACTCATGTATAAGGAAGTGCCAAGCTATGTGGAATCAATCCACAAAAGGAAGTAAGCCCAAAGCTTTGTAGAAAGCTTCAAACTTCTCCCTAGGCAGAGCCGTCATGAAAAGGTCTACAATGTTTTCCTGCGTGGGCACATATGACAAGCTGATCTCTCCAGTAGAGAACCTCTCCCTAACATAATGATAATGCACTGCAATGTGCTTTATTGCGAGCATGGAACAAGGAGTTCCTCGCAACTGCCAATATGCTCTAACTATTAGTGAAGATGGTGGTGGCAGGAGACTAACACCCAAATCAGCCATAAGGTGTCTGAGCCACACACACTCAACAGTCCCTGTGAAAGCTACCCTATACTCAGCCTCACAACTGGAAGTGACCACAGTAGGTTGCTTCTTGCTCAACCAAGATATACATGAGCTACCAAGCATGAAGCAAAATCCACTAGTGGACACACGTGTGTCATAGCAACCAGTCGAGTTAGAGTCAGAAAAAGCATGTAAATCTGGTGGTATTGATCCCCCCTTGGGATAAAACAATCCAACTAGTCGGGTACCACTCAAGTAGTGAAAGATGCGCTTAACTGCCTGCCAATGCTTGACACCTAGGCAATGCATAAACCTGCTCATCTGTGAGATAGCAAATTGAATATCTGGCCAAGTAATGCATAAGTAAATCAAGCATCCAACAACTTGCTGAAAGAGCACAGCATCAAATGCATCTCCAGCATCATGAAGACTCAATCGTAAACATGTCTCCATAGGAGTGGCAATAGGTTTACAGACTTCAAGGCCAAAATGTTGCAATAATGTGTCAATATATTTTGTTTGACACAAAGCCATTTCATCATTGACTTGCATGAACTGAATGCCCAAATAATGATGCAAATGCCCCAAAACAGACATCTGAAATGAGGATCAGCCTTAAAATCAACGATATGTTTCTCCTAAGGACCAGTGAGTAGCATGTCATCAACATACACAACAATAATCAGAAGCACATCATTAGCATGCTTAACCGTCCCAATGAATCTACAGTAGGTGCAACAAAACTACAGCATGAATAGGAACATGAAGAATATTGTCATCTTGAATGTCATCTGTGTCAGCTTCAGTACCTGTATTTGCAGGTGTAATAGGACATTTTTCAATACCTTGCATAATATTCCATAGTCCTTTTGTGACCAATACATGATGCATAATATAAGCCCACAATAGATAATTTGTACCATCCAACTTATCCTCAACAGCCAACATACGAAATACATCACTACATTCAGCCTTGGCCACTGACTAAAATACCTTGATGCAGAAACATGATTTTATCTAAAAAAGTTGAACAAAACTACTCTGATGAGTTCTACTAAACCTGTAGTAGGCTTTGAGATGCTTATAGTGGCGAACCAAAACCTGTATATATCTTTGGCACAAAAAGATGAAATGGCCTACACAAGCACTACGATAATGCATTCGGAGGCTGAAATGAGCTCAGATCGCAATTTCGGCAAACAGAACGAAGATTTTTTGATCTCCTAATCACCTTGGGTATGCTCACCAAATTTCATGCGATTCTGAGACTGCGACTGGAGGGGTGTCGATGATGCCCTAGATGAAGTGGAGACTTGCTCTGATACCAATTGTTGGAGTTCGAGGTTTGCGGAAGCATGCAAACAGCATAAGGAAGACAAAGAAGCTTGGAGCACAACACACAATACTGAATGTATTACCACTAGAATGTACAAAGATAAGTAACCCGTTACGGCGATAGGCGTATATACAAATAGGCATTAGGGGAAAAAATGAACCCTGAATGGGCCTTTTAGATTAAGGGCTGATTAGTGATCCACCAATGAGGAGAGAGCACTGGCCACACTCTAGTCTCTTAATCTACTAGGCTAGGCCTAGGTTTCCCTTGTTTTTCTATGGTCAAAGCTTTCAAAACAGCTACCAAATGGTGGATTTTCGAACGTGAGTGGTATAGGAGAGCAAAAGATTCATTTTCGGCCATTAGATTGGCTCAGAGATCCAAGGGAGCATGTGAATTCGCAAAAGTCAAGGAAGGAACACATCTTGACCCTTGAATAGATACAAGATCGTGTGGCTGCGATGTATTCCGTTGGGAAAAAGGCGCTCACACATATATACCCTTGGATTCGAAATCCATCCGACGATCCGCATAGCTCTCAATTTGAATTTGGCACCTCTCCCTCACATCCACTCGATCATTACTTCATCCTATGGCTGTAGATGCTCCCCTTCATAAGTTAAAGCGCGTTTTAATGCTCTCCATTAGATCTCGGCTCTAATGGGTGGACAATATCATCGTTGTATGTACATTATTGCTTGGCAATTAGAGAATCAGAGTTCTCAATCTCTCTTTCTTTTTCTGTGCTTGTGTGTTCTGCTTCTCACAACTCTACGTATCAATCATATTCTTCTACGTCACTATTCTTGATTATTTGTTATAGATTGCACAATGTCGAAAGATATACATATACCCCTTAGAAGTGAAGGAAACGTTATGCGTTTATGTAAATACATTAGATCATTTATATCTATTGAGCCAGCAAGTTGTACCGTCATGTATGTCTTTTGCGACATACTATCATGAACCTGTTTCCAACGAAACATGATTAAAAGTTCCCATGTGCAGAAACGCTCTTTAAAGATTGTGAGACTCTAAACTGTAAAGAAAATCAACCGAAAGTGCATGTTTATGGTCTCTACCACAGAGAATCGTGCGCTCAAAAAGCCTGTTCAATGTTCAGAACACTACGAAGCGTTATAGAGCATAGAACGAAGCTTCTTTTGATCTCCAGCCCATATTTGAGAAGGACCTAGACTTTAAGGTTTTTCGTTTCTGTAGATTTGAAAGGCTATTTGCATTGATTAAATAAAATTTCCAGGAAACGCGAGGGAGTTCACACAATACTTTCAAACAAGTTATCAAGTTATCAACTTATCATGTAGACTTCTGAAACATGGCAAAAGAATAGAAGATTAGAGGTGTAGTATCGCAAATCTAAACCTGTCAAATCCTCACCAGTCATCAAGGACTCAGACGGCAAAAAATTACATGAACAAAAAGTGGTTCCCATATTACTCTAGGTTGAAGACCTAACAATCAAGAAATTCCACCAGTAATGTCCGATCTAGGTAAGACGCCCACTCCTAACGGCAACCAAAAACAAGCTGGTAAATTCTTCAATTCTTTTGCTCTTTTACATGGTGAGGTTTATAACCCTTTTGAAGAACCTCAAGAAGATATGGAGGATGAAGATATGTCCAACAAGGAAAATGCTAACCCTAATTAGAATGACATACAAACGCAAGATAAGACTGAAGGTAATTATCATGCCGCTCAAGATTCCTTGCATAAAAACCAAGAAGATAGGAGCTTGATTACCAATCGGAAAAACCCTAAAAATGGATTATGCAACACAAGCAAGAAGTACGTGCCTACCTTGTGCATGACCCTCAGTTCAGTAATGAGATAAATGCTTTTCATAAAAAAAAAAAAGAGAAAAATGGCTCAGGAAGATGCCTATTAGGAAGATGTGGATATGCAAAGTTTTGAGGATAAAGAGACCATGAGACAATCTCAGGCTAAAACTAAGAGAAAAGAAAACATGAGAACTTCTAGCACTTTGTCTAAGCCTCATAAGGCCAGTAGGAAGTATTTTTCATTTTAGTTGTTTCTCCCTTTTTTGTGTTGTGATCATGAATCAACGAAAAATTGTTTCTCTAAATACTAAAGGCATCACGAATCCAATGAGAGCCAAAAGGCTCAGCAGGTGCAAGGGAATTCTATTTTTGTTTATCTTATTTGCCTTTAGCAATTTAAGACCAATGGTATGAAGCTGCTCGATCATCTCAAAATTGTTTCTAATGGTCACCATCTCCCTCGAAATTCTATCAAGGAACTTTACATTAGTAATAGACATGAGTGGTTTGTTGTTACTTTGACTAGGCCTTTTAATTTTATCTTAATTAACATCTATGCCTCTAATAGTACTACCATGATTACGCCTTTCTTGGATGAAATTAGCACTCTTGCTTGTCCTTTTATTCTTATTGGTAACTTTTATATGGTTACTACCAAATGTGACAGGTCTAGCAATAAGGGTAATACAATAAGTGGTTTGGAGAAGTCCAATCGGTACCAGTTATGAAATGAGAAATCCCTTATTGATGTAACGTCTAACTTGGGTTTTACTTGGAGCAATAAATTGCAAACCAATAATTTTCTAAAAGCTAGGTTGGATAGAAGTTAAATTAATTGTTCCCTCTTGCATAGTTTTTTGGATGAGAAGTGTAATCTTGATCATACTTTCTTGTTGTTTGATCACAAGCCTCTTTTGATTAACCATAGAAATTGCTCCCATAAATATAAGTCTAGGTGGCCCCATTTGAATGTTAACTTGTTGAGCATGCCTAGTTTTATTCATAAGATTAAGCTTCTTATAGCTAAGCAGTTCTCCCTAGACTACTCTCCTTCTAGATGTTGGGAAAAGATTATTAGTGAGATCCAAAAGCTCGTTACCCATTATAAGAAGTTGGCCAAGAGCATTAGAACTAAGAGAAGAGATAAGATTCTTGAAAATTTTAGTAGTATTGATGATTCTAGTTCTTCAAAAGCAAGCCCTTGAACTTCAGTCTAAATTGAGATATGAACAGTGTCTAGATGCTAGTATGTCTCTTTCTTCTTCAAGAGAATTTTGAGATGAGAAGTTGGATAAAACCAATAAGTGGACGTTCTCCTTTGTTAAAAGAAAAGAGATTAGGAATTATATCCCCTTGTTGAATAAGAGAGATGGTGGGACTACTATCAACATTGAGGAGAACTTACAAGAGGCCCTATGCTTCTTTATGGATGTTTTCTCTAGTACTCCAAAGTTGGGGGAGGATATCTCTCCTAGAAGCATTACTACTATCTTGGACCTGCCCTTCACTATCACTGTGATGAAAGAAACCATCGATAAATAGAAACCATGTAATTATCCTTGTATTAATGGGATTCCTAACGCGTTCTTCTTGGTTCTTAAAGACATTTTCTCTATATATTTTCTTGATCTAAGAAGAGATGTCTAGAAAAGGTGCTCTTCCTATCCATAATAATATTGGGGTAATTAGAATGATTCATAAAAAAGGCAACAAAGAGGATCTTAATAATTGGATACCTATTACTTGTCTTACTTCCATATACAGAATCTTGCCTCTACCCTAGCTAGGAGACTTAGTCCCATTATGGATCAAATTATCCTTCCTTAACAAAAAGGTTTCATTGACTCATCCTTGATGCTATTATCTCCCTTTGGGAAGGTTTTGAATGTCCTAATGAGATGAACCAAGACCTCCATTTCTTCAAAGTAGACTTTGATAAAGCTTAAGTCAGAACTGAGTGGGATTTTGTTTTAGAGTCTTTGCATGACATTGGTTTTGGTAGAAAATTCATTAAGTTTGTTAGCACTTTGTTTGGGAATGGTTTCTCTAGAGTATTAATGAATGGATTCTTAACTAAACCTTTCTAATTCTGTAGATCCGTTAGATAAGGTTATCTCCTTGCTCCCTTGTTGGTTGCAATTGCTAGTGATTCTCTAGGTTGGTTGGTCAAGGATTCTATGGGCAAATGGACCATAAACGGCATCAATATTCCTAATTCTCTCTTCCCAACTTGGTCTCAAATGTTTGATGATATTAACATGTGTACTAATGCTAATGATTCTTCCGCAACTTCCTTCTTGGATTGTCTACATGTTTTTTGTTGGGCTACTGGATCCAAGATCAATCATAAGAAAACTTGTTTCAAAGTTTTTAATAATTTTATTCCTAATTGTGTGGCTAACTTTGGTTTTTGAATCATTTGAGATGGAGTAATTTTGAGAATTCGTGGCTTCCCTATGGGTTTCAATGTGATATTCCCACAAAGATGGGATTGGCTTCTTCACAAATTGAAATCAAAGGTTTTCAAATGGTATATTAGTTACTCTTCCTTAGCTCATAGAAATTTTATTTTAAGTTGTTATTTTCCTCCCTACATCACTTATTTTTTGTCTTGTTGGTTTCCATCCAAGAATAATTTTTTGTAGGTTATTTCTTTGGCCAAACGGCTCCTTTGTAGACAAAATGAACGTCCAAAAAAAAAACCTAAAGTTTCATGGACTACCTATTGCTTACCAAAGAAGTAAGGGAGGATTAGTATTCTGTGTCATGTTAAGATGGTTGACAATCTTGTTGCTAAGTGGATTGCTAGATGTCTTTCTTTTGATGATATATGGTATGTGCTAATTAAAAGAAGGATACAGATGTTTAAATGAACATTAAAAAAAAACCTAAAGTTTCATGGACTACCTACTAAATTATTTTGATGGTGATGCACCACAGTGCGCTCTCCTTCTCGAGATCTCCACGATGATATCCTCGGAGTAGAAAACTGAGCTCCTAGGTCCGCACACCGTACTCCACACAAAGGTTGCTGAATACAAAGAAAAACACAGTACACAGGAGCACAGAGACAGACTTCTTAGGTGCTACAAATGTGGTCGAACTTACAGTCTATGATTGACCAGGCCACTATATGTTTTATTAAAGAACATATACAAAGAAGTTTTCGGTGGCCATTCGACCTTTCACATGGGCACTAACGGAAACAATCTCCCACTAAAGGCCAATATGGCCAAAGTAACTATGGGAGAAAAATAGAGAATGATAAAGAATACCTAAGTGTAAGTATACAAACTATACCTCCCACCTGATGGGCATGTTACACAGTATACAAGTGATTGTGTAAGATCATGAATCAAGTAACCCCCATCAAGTGACAACAATGTCGAAAACTATCTTGTGGTAGAGCTTTAGTCAAAGCATCAGTAGCATTATCTCGAGTGTGAACCTTCTCAAGAATAATGCGCTCAGTGGCTAAGCAATCTCTAATGAAGTGATACCTCACCTCAATGTGCTTGGTCTTTGCATGATAGACCGGATTCTTAGCCAAAGCAATGGCACTCTGACTATCACTAAGAAAATGAGGTACATGATGAGGTAAACCCATACCACAGGCAAGACGAGAAATCCTCAATGCTTCCTTACATGCCAAACTTGCTGCAACATACTCTGCTTCTGTGGTGGAAACAACTGTACATTCTTGAAGATGGTATCTCCAAGAGATAGTACCTCTAGCAAAATGAAAAATGTACCCTGATGTAGACTTACGATTGTCTACACAACCAGCATAGTCAAAATCTATGTAACCAATAATTGATGCTTTCCCTCTACCTAAGCATAGACACGTGCTTAGGGCCACTCAGATATTTTAAAATCATCTTGACCGCTTCCCAATGTTTCTTACCAAGATTAGACATATATCTGCTCACAACTCCCACTTCAAAATGCAATGTCAGGTCTCGTAGCTACCATAGCATACATGAGACTACCAACAGCATACTAATAGGGAATTTGGTCATGAATTCCTTTTCCTCATCTAATTTGGGGCAATCATCCTTGCTCAATTTCACATATGTGGGTAAAGGTGTACTCAATGTCTTCCCACCCTACATATTGAACCTATGAAGTACTTTGGATATGTACTCACTTTGAGACAAGTATATGCATCTTTTACTCCTATCATGAGTAATGCACATGCCAAGAATATTTTTGACATCCCCCAAATCCTTCATATCAAATGTCTTACTCAACTTCTTTTTGAGAATTGAAAAATCATAAGAGGACTTCCCAGCAATCAACATATCATCGACATAAAGTATCAAGCATATCAAGCTGCCATCTAAACATCTCTTTGTGTAGAGACAATGATCCTCATTGCTTCGAGAATAGCCTTGAGAATTCATAAAAGCATCAAACTTTTGGTACCATTGTCTAGGGGACTGTTTAAGTCCATACAAGCTCTTCTTAAGCTTACAAACTAGACTTTCCTTTTCGGGAACTACATAACCCTCTGGTTGTTCCATATAGATCTCATTTGTAAGATCTCCATGCAAGAAAGCAGTTTTCACATCCATTTGGACTAGCTCTAAGTCCTCCATTGCAATGAATCGAAGCAACATCCACAGGGTAGTCATCTTGACCACTGGAGAGAAGATTTCCTCGAAATCAACACCATGTTGTTGCTTAAAACCCTTTGCAACAAGTCATGCTTTATACTTTGGAGAAGCACTATGTGATGTGAATTTCAGCTTATATACCCATTTACATGATAAAGCTTTCCTGCCCTTTGGCAAAGGTATTAAATCCCAAGTACCATTCTTGTGAATAGAATCCAACTCACTCTTCATGGCATGCTCCCGCTTGACATTATCCTCTATCTGCATAGCCTCTTTGTAATAAGAAGGCTCACCGGCATCTGTTAGCATAACAGAATCTAAACCTGGAACATATCTATGAGGTGGATGTGAGACACATGCAGAACATCTCAATGGTTGCTAAATAGGAACATGTGCAGACTGATCTGAATCGACATTCTCTTGAACATCCCGACATGCAGCATTTTGATGCATGCTAACCGAAGGACAAGTATCCTCAAACAACACTCTTCTCACCGAAGGACAAGTATCCTCAAACACCACTCTTCTCACTTCAACCTCCTTAATGGGTAGTTTATGCTTCTTAGAGTCATTGAAAATGACATCACTACGTTTGATCACTGATCGTGTTTGAAGATCCCATAAGCGATATCCAAATTGTCCAACTTTTGTCTAAGATTCTTGAGTATATGAACATATGCTTCACACCCAAAAATTCAAAGATGATCATAATATGGTGGATTCCCTATCCATGTCTTGTGCCACTTTTAGACCTTTGGCAATACTAGGTGAAAGGTTAATCACATGAACTACAGTCAATACTGTTTCTACCCAAAAGCCTTGTGAGAGGTTTGCATGATGCAACATAGAGACTACTCTATCTTGAATAGTTCTATTCATCCTCTCAGCTACACCATTTTGTACTAGGGTATAAGGAGCTGCAAACTCTCTATGAATCCCTCTAGACTGATATAAAATGTTGAATTCATGTGAGGTATACTCACCCCCATTATCTGAACGTAAAGCCTTAAGCTTAGTTCCTTTTTTAGTCTCAACTAAAGCAAGCCATTTTCTAAAATTAGGGAATACCCCATCCTTCGATTTGATAGGATATACCCAAAATTTTCTAGTAGCATCATCTATGAAAGTGACAAAGTAAAGGGAACCACCTAAGGACGTAGTGGGCATAGGACCACACACATCTGTATGAACGAGATCTAAAGGCTGAATTGAAGAGTCAATGTGCATTCTATGCACATTTCTAGTTTGCTTTCCATATTGACAATGCTCACAAAATGAAAAATCGGAGAAAGATAACACAGGTAAGTAGCTAGAACGAGAAAGATTTTCCATTCTACTGCGAGACATATGGCCCAAACGGCCATGCCAAATACAAGCCTTAGTCTGTTCAGTAACAGCTAACAAGTGTTCTTTGTATGATACAAATAAAGGATAAAGTGAGCCAACTTTGCTTCCTTTTGCAATAACCATATTGCCCTTTGATATCCGAAAGGACTGAGCATAGAATACCACCTTGTAACCAAGGTCATCAAGTTGACCAATTGACATCAACTAATGATAACTAAGGTACATGGCGTACATTATGCATAGTAAATTTTGAACCATCAATGAACTACACAACCGCATCTCCAATACCCACAACATCACACTAGTAAGAGTCACCAAGTCTCACGATACCAAGAGACTTTGCTGCATAACTAGAGAACCATTCTCTGTGTGGTATCAAATGGAAAGAAGCACCAGAATCTAGCACCCACATGTGAGAAAGAGAATCAACCATATGAGCCTTGATTGGCATAGTACTATCAAGTGTCAACACATCAACAACATAAAAAATAGCATTAATTTCTTCAATCTTCACAGTCGAAGTAGATGGAGCAGGTAATTGTTTAACATGCCCATCACCATTCTATCCTTTACCTTTAGCATTCTTTAATGCATAACAGTCTTTCTTCATGTTTCCTTTCTTATGACAATAATGGCATTCGATATCCCTCTTCCTTGATTTACTTCTACTCGTATTCTGTTGACCATTCTTTTCCTTGTTCTTGCTCTTGCCATGTTGCTAATTCTTTTTTTTTTTTAATATAAAGGAACTTCGGCTTTAGCCTACTCTCCCGGACTTGAATTAAATAAAGAAAGAAAAGTACAAGAGAAGGGGACTAGTGCCCACGGGGATCCCCCAAATCCCACAAAGCAGGGGAAGCTTTTACAAAGCTTAGATGGCATTACAAAGAAGGTTAATCACCCTCTCATCACCCTCATGAGGGGCCCACTTGGGTTTAAGCTTGTTATTAATCAAAAGGAGAACTTGATGATGCCTGAAGGGGGGGGATTTCTTATAGTTAACAATCCTTTTGCCAAGGAGGAACCACGATTTCTCAATTGACCACTCCTTGGGGGAGTCACCGAAGTTGAGAGCACATCTTCCCCGCCAGATTTTCCATAGGACCTCCCCTCTGATGGCATTCCAAAGAGTCGCGGAGCAGCCGATCGCTTCTCCCAGCAGGCTTGCTGCCAACTGAGATGTTTCTGAAGTCTAATTTTTCTTTCCAACCATCTGCCAGAGTCTGTTGGAGTTGGGGCAGGTAAAGAAGATGTGTCAAACATCTTCGATAGACCGGTGGCAGCGTTTACACCAGGGAGGAATCCCACAAAGTTTGCTAGCCTTAAGGTTGGTCCAGATTCCATGATGAAGAATTTGCCATAAGAGGACAGACTTTTTGATTTATATGAGGGGGTGCCAGATAGCCATGAACTTCATGTCCCACCGAAGCCGCGTCCATGACAGGCACCACTTCTTGTTGAGGTTAACCTGATAGTCAATCGTTTCTTTGATGCTCGGGATTTTTGATAGGCTATTCCCATTGTGCCATTTGAGACCAAGCGAGCTCGATGTGTCGTGTCCCATGAGAAGGTGAGTTTTGTGTCGATCCCAGGCGAGACATCTGCTTTGCGAAGTGTTCCATTCTTCGTACGAAATGTTGACGCAAGGGTCAATATCCTCGAAGTTGATCCAGCGGTTGGTGTCTTGTTTCCAGAGATGTTTCCATTTTTTGAAGCCTTTGTTCCATAACTTCTTGGCATTTTGAATGTTCCAAGATTCCACACTCTGGATGCCATGGATCGAAAATCAGATAGAGTCGTTTTGTCTGATACTGGCAGCCCACTTCCAGTCTTCACTAATTCTTGTGTAGCTTTTGACTTTATTCCAACTCTTCCATAGGGAGCACACGAGATTAGAGCCTTTCGGGAAGACGGGGATCGGGGAAAATAGCAAGGTCAAGATGTCGAGATTCTTCCAATTTGGGAAACCCATGAGAGCTAACTCAATCTTGTTTTTGAAGATCAACTTGGCCCACGAGGCCTCCCCATTGCACCAAGCCTTAATCATCCATTTGGCTGCGAGTTTGTTAGCCATGCACCCAATGTCTAGGATACCAAGTCCCCCACTATCTCTATGGCTGGTGCAGATGGACCATTTGATTTTAGGCACCCCCCTTCTATTGTGATCGCCTGTCCAAAGGAAGTTTCTACAAATACTATCCTGTTTGGACAGATCATGTTGCTAATTCTTTCCTTGGTAAGAATCACGAACATTATATGCATCTCCACTCTGAGTGCCAACCATAGATTTTCTACGAATCTCCTAACTCAAGAGTGCTCCACATATGTCATCGTATACGAGTTTACCACCAGGTGCACTATTGCTAATAGCTATGCAAAACGTATCACATGATGATGGCAAGGTGCATAACAACAATACTGCTTTCATTTCATTATCCATATCCATTTTCAGAGCCCGTAACTGGGAGAATATAGCATCAAACTCATTTAGATGAGCAGCAACACTATTTGTGTCCTTCATACGAAGGTCATATAGTTTTCTCATCAGATACACTTTATTTGATGCCATCTCTTTTTCATATGTATTACATAACTTCTTCCAAAGCTCCTTTGCACTTTCATAGTCTAATACTATAAAGTAAACATTATCTGCCAAGTGCACCATGACCCATAAGTCCTTGGAAACTGAAAAAATCATCATCATAAGATTCCACATTGGATAATTAGACATTCCATCTAATATATCTTCTTGTTCAAGTATGTCTCTTGAGGCACTCATCTTGAGCTAATGGCGTGTACACCCCATGAAGTGTAGCAGCTCAAAGGTGTCTGGAACTAGGTGTATAAGGCTTTGTGTGAGTGCAAAATTGTGTGTCCTAGGGTTTAGTGTGTTGGCATTTTACTACTCTTTGACAACCATGGTGGCCAAGTGGGGACGAAGTCTTATGCTAATTTTGGGTTTATTAGTTTGACATTTTGGTAATCCTAGGCTCTAACAATCTGGTGCAATCCCGTCCTCCATAGTCACCCATTTTCCCTTTTTGAATCATAAGGGGTCCCAAACTAATAGCACTACACCTAGTGTCATTTATCATATTAACCACACTCATTGTTCATGTCAGTAACCTTCCTTTTCCCACCTATGAGACCTTTTGGTAAGACACACTAGATGTTTGTGCATCTTAACCGTGTGAAAGATTAGACTTGATAGTAGCACAATGAATAATGATGGTACAATATCGAGGTGCAAGGGGTAAAGTTTTGAAGCGTGCCAGTGAGCCAAGTCTCTTCATGCTGTATAAGGAGCCATGCAGGAAGTCACACAACATCAAAGTGATAATAGTAATCAGAGTCATAAGCACAATCATCATTATGAGAGAAGCAATTGATAAAGGAAGATATCAAGAGGGATTCGATCAGAGAGAATCAGTTGAGAGTAGAAGATTAGGGACTAAGACAACATTGTAACATTGGAGGAGATAGACAAGGTAGTGAACATCATTTGTAAGAAAGTTGTGTGGGTAGTCATAGGAAGCTGATAGTGCACATTGGGAAGATAGAAGTAAGTAGGGTGTGGCAATCTGTGGATAAGAAGAAGTCAGCTTAGAATAGCGCCTGGTGAGCAGAGGATGATCAAAGAGAAGAAGGTGATGTTGAGAGATTTATGCATGAAGAAATCAAGGGTAAACATGAGAGAAAAAGTAGAGTTATGGTATGGGTGTAAGTATGTTCTAAGATTTGGGGAAGGGTATACGTGGATTGAATCCACTGTTGAAGCAAGGGTGCCTTCATGTTGATCTACAAGTAGAGGAGCAGTGTGTCATCAAGAAACCACCAAGAGTGGGAGGACCAAACAAGGCAATGTTTTGAAGGATCAACAAAAGAGACGATTGTTGAGGCAATAAGTGTGTGGTGTGATCGACAATTCTTCTATCACTCCTTTCTCCATGAGGAATATCCCAACCGCTTGCCTATCAGTCAGATGGGCTTCTTGCTAAAAGAACATCCTCTTTCATTGACATATGTCATTTTCTACCTCTTGGATTCTTGGTTGCAAGATTCATGTAGAAGTTCATGGAAACTAGAAGGCTAGCACATTGAGCATTAGTGCTAGCATGCTTTTGTATTACGTGTCATAAACAAGTATGTTTTCATACATTTAATTTGGTTCATATATTTTGCCTCTTCTCTGCAACCTCCATGTCATCAACATGATATCTTCTCTACTTGAAATACTACCTTTCTATTCTACTGATGAGGTAACAAATAGTATGTAGTAGTTCTTCAAGATGTCAGGTCCTAGTGTTGTTCGTCATACTGTTGCACTTTGCTCTTTATAGTTTGTATTCAAAACATAATACATTCTAGTTTGATTTATTTCTCGTCTCTTCCCTACAAAATGTTGGTGTTGAACAAGTTTCCCCTTCATTTATTTTAGTCTTAAACATTCGCTATCTATAGCAATAATGATGCAATGTAAAAGCACAAACTTCTATCTTATAACATTTTTGTTCAGATTAAAGGATTCTAAGTCTATCTTTGTTATTACTAACATCATCTCCATTAATATTCACTAACCCCTTAGGCCAAGTATGGAAGAACGTTGGGAAAGATCATTAATGCCATACAATTAGACCTGAGGTGTATAGATTTGGCACACATGGTGGGACCAAAGGGCTCAATGATCTTGAATGCTAAGCATACTTTGCAATTCTATGACGAACTCAATTTTGTCACACCTCACATAGTTCTATATGCAAGCCTAACAGAGACACTAGCCACCATATCCTAGTAAGCCTAGTGTATTAAAGAGAAGGAGTAAAATTCCTCTCCACCCAAGTGACTCATTTTTTAGATTTTGAAATGTGTAGAAGGAGATCTCACATCCCTCATGTCTCACATCAATATTAATTTTCAAATCTTTAGGGGAGTCTCAACTAAAGATTGAGAGGACCATGTAAGATGCTTTCCTACATTATCTAAGAGTCATGGTTTGGAAGGGCTGACCAATGCATTTATAGGTCTATTTTTGGTGACACAAGAAGGGTTCGCAGACAAGTGGTTCAGCCAATTTGAAGAAGACCACTTTGTGATGTGGCAAGCAATGAAGGACGAGTTCCCTAAAGCTTTTCGACCAGGAAACTCTAGAGATCA
>CM035409.1:68909903-68982403 GCA_020310875.1 Ceratopteris richardii
CATGTACTGCACATGCCGAATCATTTAGAGATCTTTCATAGTCTATGAGCTTATACAACCCACGACATAAAATGCCAGAAGCAATAATAATGTCGCCATTTGAAAGATCATGAACTGTACATTTGCCATCAACAAATTTCACAACCAAGCCAATCTTGGCTAATGTAGAAACTCATAACAGATTTTTCTTGATCCCTGGCACAAAGAAATCATCTGACAAAGTGAAAGAACTACCATCAGGAGTAGTCAAAATGATCTTACCAACTCCCATAACAGGATAAGAGGAGTTGTTGGCACATGTAACAATATTCCTTGTAGAGGTAGACTCGAGTGAAGAGAAGAAACTGCACTATGAGGTAATATGTTTGGTCTCCCCACTGTCAAAGTACCAAACATCTGAGTCTACTGCATACATGCACTGCTCATGAGAAGATCCGTCAAAACTGCAAATAGTAGTAAACACCCATTCTTCTTCTTGCACAAGATTAGCAGACTCTGTTTTTGGTGTAGAGGCCTCTACAACAACCATTCCAGCCTCTTTCTTCTTTGCCTCTTTAGCAGCCAGTTTTGGACAGTTCTTTTATGATATGATAATTTCCTTTATAGTACTTGCAAAACAATTTTTATTTTTTGATTTCTTTTCATCTTTGTCTTCCCTCTTTGATTGTGCAGAATTAGCAGATTTTTGCTTACTAGTTAAAGAGCTCCATTTTCCTTTGCCCTTCTGACTAGCCAGGAAAGCTTGATCTGCAATACGCATAATGGACTTGTTCTGCCTCAACTGATATTCCTGCAATAGAACAAAGAAGAACTCCTCAAATGACAAGGCATTTGGATCTCCTTTCATCATCAACCGAAGAGTAGAAGCAAAAATCTAATATGAATTAGGAAGACCATTCAAAACGGTCTGCATAAGTGAGCTATCTGGTATAACGTCATCAGCAAAAATCAACTGCTCCTTCAAGTCTTTGATTTTTGTTAGAAAATTGTCCATAGAATCACCTTCATTCATGTGCTCACTGTTGGAGCAAGTCTATTGTAAGACAATAGTTACAAAATATAACACAGGAGCAATAGCAGAGAAGATAACAGATATAGGAGAATCTCAACAATTTTCTACTAGCAGCAAGTACAAAGATGATGGCGTTGTCCACCCGTGCGCTCTCAAGGTAGAGCTTAAATGGTGATCTAGACAACTCTAGATAGGGAGATACAAGGTAGAGGTATGCTGGCTCAACTTGATGTCTCAGGTAGTGCAGAAGTCATGTATATATAGGATCATGGGTGGCCTTTTGTGGACGGCTATACATGGGTAGTAGAGCATGGGCGGCCACCGCCCGCGTAATTGCCATACACGGCTTAGACCGGTTAAACCGACCTAACAAATAGAAATGATTTCTGACTTTGATAGGGAATATTCTATGGAATATTCCCTTTACCGTCGCGTCGAGGGCGCTGCCCCCGGACCCCCACCAGGGGGCCCGCTGGCCCCCTGGGACCCCCCAACCAGGGGGCCCGCTGGCCCCCTTGGACCCCCAGCCGGAGCTTCTCCCCGCTGCCCCGGACCCCCCAATTGGGGATCCTGGTAACTCCCTTTCCTTACAATACCTTACATGGTCCAATATGACTTCATCCAACATGCAAGTTGGGATTCCCATCAATTGGGTAATGCACGCTTGGCTTCTCCTCATAACGGGGGCCTTACAAAATGTGCATACAATCATGAGGGGTAGACATTGATCATATACTAACATCTATGACAAGCCTAAGTATTGGCTTGAGTCCCACAAAGTCATAGAAGAAGCCTTAAAATGAAGACTATGTAAAGTTCACTTGTGAACTACCTCTTGTAACTTTTGAAGACTTTACTTAATGTAAAAGTGAAAAAATTTTAAGTGGTTTAGTCCACTTGATCAAAAAGGGAAAGAGGAGCCATGAATTCGTGATTTGTGGTAGGTAGAGAATCAAATCAATCACTAATTGATTGGAGAGTGATTGAGGGAAGTTAGCCTCCCAAGCTCAACTATAAATAGATGGTAGTTTTGGTCATGGTTAGAGAGACCTATGTGAAGACCTCCAAGAGCTGAGCTTTATGCCATATCAAGGTGTGATTACAAGGCACACATATGTATCAGTAAGTCCATTGTATTGTACAGGCAATATACTTTCATTTTCATGATCATTTGAGTTCATATTTCCATGTTCTTGTGAAGTGTACTACTCACTACCATATCTCTCAGTTTTCTCAGTGAGATTGCAGAGATGGTTTCTATGAGCTTGGTGCATCATTTTCAGTGATTTAACTTGGTAACGTTAGCTCTAGAGTTCTACTATATGCTCACTAAGTTTCATTTCATTTGGGTATTGCAATCTTCAGTTATGTTCAGTTGAAGTCAACACTGTCTATGCATTTTCACTTCTCTGTCAGGTACCTGACTTTTTTACTCATCTTCTCAGAGTTGTTTCTCAGTGTGTACTTACCCAAATTCAATGATTTAAAGCTTGTTGGATTTATCATGCTGTGTAGTATAGGCATACAAATTTTCATAATCATTGAATTCTTAAATCTGGAGTTATGGTGATGTTTCTGCTCACTGGTCTCATTACTGTAGCAGCCCATGAAAATTGGAATGATGTCATCACTTGTTAAACATCTTTCTCACTGTGTGGTTCATTATTTTTTATGAGATTACACTTGAAAGTTAGCTCTTTAAGTGAACTAAACTTTCCCAAGAGGAATTAAGCTACTTACTGCTGTGCTTAGAGAATTATGCAAAACACTGGACAGGTATATGAACCAAAATAGCAAATTTTTCATCTCTGAGCTAACTCCAACTTATGTGTTTTGATCTATCTTTTTGAGAGTGATCTTCCAAGGTACATAGGGTGTCTAATACATCCATTGGCAAGCTAAAAGGACCCACCATATACTCCTGGAGTTCATTTGGCTGGTGTAGATCAAAGATTTTGCAACACCTCTTCATCTTCAAGCACATACCTATCCATCTCTTCAAAGTGGTATCAGAGCAAGGTTGGACAACATGGCATATGGATTTCCTTCATCAATTGATAAATTGGACAGAGGTAACTACTCAGCTTGGTCATTAAGAATGGAAGCTTATCTCCAAGGTAGAAGTTTATATGGTTATGTGGCTGGAGATGAAGTTATGCCAAGTTTCAGGAACAAAAGTCAACCAGCACAAGAAGAGCAAGAAAGATTGAGCACATGGTGCTCCAAGGATGCACTTGCAAGGTCTTATCTCCTCAACTCTATCTCAAATTTTTTGTTGCCTCACATTAGAAGTTGTAAGACATCTCAGGAAGTGTGGGATGCACTTGAAGCCTTCTTCTCTTCAAGTACTAAAGCTAGGAAGCATCAACTATGGCTGGATTTGACAACTCTCACGAAGGCTCCCAAACAAAATGTGACTGATTTTGTCACAAAACTCAAGGACATAGCAGATCAGTTGGGAAGCATTGGAGAGGTAATACATGAAGAGCAAATTGTAAGGCAGGTCATCAATGGCTTGAAGGCAGATGACAAGTGGAAAGCATTCAACACAGCTATGGATTTGTACATGGACATGCATGTACTTGATTTTAATACACTCATTGGACAACTACTTACTCAAGAGGCAAAGCTTATCAAAAATGGAGAAAGCTCTAAAGGTAATCAATCTTCAGCTTTATACACTGATAAAAGCAAGTCCAAAGATAACAAAGGAAAGGCAAAGAAAGTGGATGATGAAGCAGGTACATATCAAGCTAACTATGCAGGTAGAGGAAGACATGGCAGAGGTAGAGGAAGAGAAGGTAGACAAGGCAGGGGGAGATCCCAAGACTCCAACCCATGTTCTATTTGTGGATTAACTAATCATACAACTGAAAATTGCTTTAGGAATTCCAGGAATCAAAGAAGTAGAGGATACAATAGAGGAAGTTATGGCTACTCAAGAGGAAGGTTCAACAATTATCATGGCAACTACGACACCTACAATCATTCAAACTATCAAGGAGGCTACAAAGGAAGGAGAGACTTCAATAACTACACAAAAGACTCAAACAAAGAGGATTCATTATTGATCATCAACATGGCTATGCCACAAGGTAAATCTAATGAGCATGTTTTCTACATAGATTCAGGTTGTTCAAATAATGTGGCAGGAAATGTGGCACTCCTATCAGATTTAGAAGATCCAAGGAATAAGCATGAGGTACAAACAGGAGATGACACAAAACATCCTGTGGAAAAAATAGGCAATGTCAAAGCACCTGATGGAAACATCAACCTACTCAGTAAGGTACTCTATGTCCCTACCATTACAAAGAATTTGATAAGTGATGGGCAGATAGTAGAGAAAGGGTTGCAAGTCAGGTTCACAAAAGCAGGAGCATTTGTTGAAGATCCAAGTCAAGGATTCAGAAGAATTGCAAAAGGTGAAAAGGCAGGTAGATTGTTCACATTTGAATTACAAGACACTAGAAACATTGCTCTCTTTAATTATGGTAGTCAGACACTCACAGAATTAGAAGTATGACACAAAAGGTTAGCATATATTGGTGAGGTCATTAAAGCAAATTTGCAGGGACCAAAGTGTACTTGGACTTCCTAACTTGTCAAAACAACATATGATTTATAAGTGTAGTGCATGTCAATTTGGAAAGTCTCACAGGTTACCATTCATGAAGAAAGGTTATATGCATGGAGATCTCTTGGAGTTGGTTCATACAGATGTATGGGGACCTAGCAAGGAAGCTTCAATATCTGGATCAAGGTATTATGTCTCCTTTATTGATGATTGTAGCAGATGGACTATCCTATTCTTTATGAAACACAAAGATGAAGTTTTTTCATGTTTCAAAAGATATTTGGCTCTTGTGGAGAATCAAACAGGTAAATCACTAAAAAGGCTAAGGTCAGATGGAGGGGGAGAATACTTCTCCCATGAGTTTGATTCTTTTCTTCAAGAAAGAGGAATCAAAAGAGAAGTAATTACAAGGTACACTCCTGAGCAAAATGGAGTGGTAGAAAGGAGGAATAGGACAATTGTTGAAGCTGCAAGGTCTATGCTAAATGAAAAGCATTTACCTAATTATCTATGGGCTGAGGTTGTATCTACAGCCACTTACTTGATTAACAGGTTGCCTTCAAAATCCCTTGATGGGATGACTCCATATGAGGCTTGGAATGGAAGAAGACCAAGCTTAGATCATTGTAAAATTTTTGGATGTATTGCTTTTGCTCATGTTCCTTCACAGGTTAGAGGCAAGATGGATCCAAAGGCAGAAAGGTGTGTATTTATTGGATATGACAACAATCAAAAGGGCTACAGGTTATACAACCCTACCAACAAAGGATTCTTGGTAAGCAGAGACGTAGTTTTTTATGAAAACAATTCATGGTATGAAGATTCATGGAGGAAGATCAATTTACCATATGATCTTGAAGACGATTTTCCAAAGCTTGGTAGAGAACAACCAAAGATTGAAGAACAAGACACCTCAGAGGATGATGAAGAATCTCATATGGAAAAGATCAAATCATGGAAGTCTAAAGGTAAAGCAAAATTGCAGGAACTTGGACATGAGGCAGAATCATCACATCATGGCCTAAGAAGATCTATGAGGGAAAAGAAAAAACCAGAAAGGTATGGGTTTGACACCTCATTAGTAACTAAACATTCTATCTACATAGCACAGGATATAAACCAAGAGGAGCCATCATCCTTTGAAGAGGCCAAAGCAAAAACAGAATGGAAGCATGCAATGAAGGAAGATATTGAAGCACTTGAGGAAAACAACACTTGGGATTTGGTGCCCAAGACTTCATCCATGAAGGTAATAGGCTCAAGATGGGTCTATAAGCTCAAGAAGAATTCTGATGGTTCCATTAACAGGTATAAGGCAAGGCTTGTAGCAAAAGGCTTTGCACAAACTCAGGGACCTTCTCTCCTGTGGCAAAGATGCCTACTATTAGGGTTTTGCTTAGTATTGCCTCTTCCAAGAATTGGAAGATACTCCAACTAGATGTAAAGAATGCATTCTTGAATGGTTGGATAACAGAAGAGGTATATATGGCACAACCACCTGGTTTTGAGAATCAACTTTATCCTGATTATGTGTGTAAACTTAACAAAGCATTGTATGGTCTCAAGCAAGCTCCAAGAGCTTGGAATTTCAGGCTTTTTTCATTCTTGCAGGACAAAGGCTTTCAACCAAGCAAGGCAGATCCTTCACTCTTTATTAAAAAGAATAATTTTGAGATCATCTACCTATGTGTATATGTAGATGATATTATATTGACAGGAAATGATGCAGATGGTATGAAGAAGATCAAAGATCAGATGAGAGAAGAGTTCAACATAAGTGATTTGGGTTCACTTACCTACTTCCTAGGTTTGGAAGTTGTCTACAAAGATCATGGTTTGTTTCTCACTCAAAGAAAGTACATTAAGGACATGTTGGCAAAATTCAAGATGCAAGATTGTAAGATTGCAGGTACTCCAATGGAGGTCAATCACAAATTGAGCTCACATGAAGGTGAACTCATAGAGGACATCACATCATATCAAAGTCTAGTGGGTAGTCTCAACTATGCCACATTGACAAGAGTAGATATATGTTACAGTGTGAGTGTGCTCAGTCAATTTATGCACACACCAAGGAAACCACATATGGATGCTGCCAAAAGGATTCTCAAGTATCTCAAAGGAACCATAAATGAAGGACTTTATTATCCTTATGTATCTGATTTAGGTTTGAAGCTATTTTCTGATGCAGATTGGGCTGGCTCCAAGGAAGATAGAAGGAGCACTTCAGGTTATCTTACCTTTGCAGGTTCAAAGCTTATTTCATGGTCATCCAAGAAGCAACCCACAGTTTCTCTCTCTTCTACTGAAGCTGAATATAGAGGTCTTGCCATAGCTACTCAGGAAGCTATGTGGATGAAGACATTATTCAAAGATCTTGGATTGGAGTTTGGAACTCCAACTATTTTTGGTGACAATATGAGTTCTATTCATTTGGCTGCTAATCCTATTTTTCATGCAAGGACTAAACATATTGAAGTTCATTATCACTATGTAAAAGAGAAGGTTCTAAGAAAAGAGATTCAAATATCATATGTGTCCACTCATCAACAATGTTCAAATATTCTAACCAAAGCATTGGATGGTGCAAAGCTTTGCAAATTCAAGGCTATGATTGGTTTACAGGTAATCTTGGAAGATTGAAGATCTCAAGCATACTTGGCTTGAGGGGGAGCTGTTCGAGCAAGTCTATGACAAGCCTAAGTATTGGCTTGAGTCCCACAAAGTCATAGAAGAAGCCTTAAAATGAAGACTATGTAAAGTTCACTTGTGAACTACCTCTTGTAACTTAACTAAGCTCAACTATAAATAGATGGCAGTTTTAGTCGTGGTTAGAGAGACCTATGTGAAGACCTCCAAGAGCTTAGCTTTATGCCATATCAAGGTGTGATTACAAGGCACACATATGTATCAGTAAGTCCATTGTATTTTTACAAGCAATATGTTGGAGTTAGACGTCTGCGGAAGCACGCAAACAACACAAGGAAGAAGAAGAAGCTTGGAGCACAACACACAAGACTGAATGTATTACTAGAGAATGTACAAAGATAAGTAGCCCATTTGGAAACCTCCTAAAGAGGGAAAAAAGTGCTCCGATGGTCCTAGAGTGTTCACACACATCACTACCTAAATATATTAACAAATCCTCCCTGGGAGTGATGCAGAGAACAAGGAGCTGGCACTCATGTATAAGGAAGTGCCAAGCTATGTGGAAATCACTCCACAAAAGGAAGTAAGCCCAAAGCTTTGCGGAAAGCTTCAAACTTCTCCCTAGGCAGAGCCTTCGTGAAAAGGTCTGCAATGCTCTCCTGCGTGGGCACATATGCTAAGCCGATCTCCCCAGTAGAGAACCTCTCCCTGACATAGTGATAATGCACCTCAATGTGCTTAGTGCGAGCATGGAACACAGGGTTCCTCGCAACTGCCAATGTGCTCTGACTGTCAGTGAAGATGGTGGTGGCAGAAGACTGGCCAACACCCAAATCAGCCATAAGGCGTCTGAGCCACACACACTCAACAGTCGCTGTGAAAGCTGCCCTATACTCAGCCTCACAAGTGGAAGTGGCCACAGTAGGCTGCTTCTTGCTCAACCAAGATATACATGAGCTACCAAGCATGAAGCAAAAACCACTGGTGGACACACGAGTGTCATAGCAACCAGCCCAATCTGAGTCAGAAAAAGCATGCAAATCTAGCGGTAGTGATCCCCCCTTGGGATAAAACAACCCAAGTAGACGAGTACCACTCAAGTAGCGAAAGATGCGCTTAAACCTGGGCAATGCATGACTCCTGGGCAATGCATAAACCTGCTCATCTGTGAGACAGCAAACTGAATATCTAGCCGAGTAATGCATAAGTAAATCAAGCATCCAACAGCCTGCTGATAGAGAACAACATCAAATGCATCTCCAGCATCATGAAGCCTCAATCGTAAACCTGTCTCCATAGGAGTGGCAATAGGCTTACAGTCTTCAAGGCCAAAATGCTGCAATAATGTGTCAATATATTTCGTTTGACACAAAGCCATTCCACCATCAACGTGCATAAACTGAATGCCCAAATAGTGATGCAAATGCCCCAAATCAGACATCTCAAATGAGGCATGCAAATCAACCTTAAAATCAGCAATATGTGTCTCATTAGGACCAGTGAGCAGCATGTCATCAACATAGACAACAATGATCAGAAGCACATCATTAGCACGTTTAACATATAAGGTGCTTTCAGTTGGACTGTTCTCAAAACCATGTGCAATCAGATAGGCATGTATCTTCTCATACCAAGCACGTGGTGCTTGCTTTAAACCATATAATGCCTTCTTTAACCTGCAAACCTGGTTTTCATGCCCTTTCTGCACAAAGCCACGGGGCTAAAAAACATACACTTCTTCATGCAAGTCACCATTCAGAAATGCTGTTTTAATGTCCAACTGATGTACATTCCAACCATGATGGGCTGCAAGTGCACAAATGCTCCGAACAGTAGTCATACGACATGTAGGTGCAAAGGTCTTATCAAAATCAATGCCTCTTTCCTGTGCATAACCCTTTGCAACAAGCCTAGCCTTATACCTGTCAACTGTACCATCAGGTTTACGCTTCAGCTTGTATACGCACTTAGTGCCAATGGCCTTCTTGCCAGGAGGCAAGTCACATAAAGACCTTGTACCATTCTTCATTATAGCATCATATTCAGATTGCATAGCAGCCATCCAATTTTCTGAATTTTGTGCTTCATCAAAAGAAACAGGCTCATTCTCATCACAGAGACTAGATGCAGCCATAGCATAGCAATCTGATGCAAAGGAGGTACTATGAGAGCCTGAACGAGTACGATCTGACAAAGGTGCATCTAATTTGCTGTCACGCAAAGTCTGCACCATCCATTTTGGCATAGTTTTTGCCTGTTCAATATCAGCTCTCTCATCAACAAGTGCATCATGTAAATCTGCATCAGAAATGGAATGATCTGGATCATTATATGAAACCTGCAAAGGTTGAGAAGTTGCCTCATTAGGACCAGCACTAGCCTATCCACCTGTAAAAAGAGGCATCAAAGTATCATACATGTCTTTGGAGCTAACAGATGTCTCCTTAGTACATGAAAGCAATGGCTGAATAGCATCTTCCACAAAGACAACATCACGGCTAACCAGAATGCGTTTAGTCTGTGGATGATACAGACGATAGCCTTTACTTTCAGAACTGTACCCAACAAAAATACATTTTACTGCCTTATCATCCAATTTTCTGCGATGTTGTTCAGGCACTAATGCATATGCCAAACAACCAAAAACACGCAGATGAGCAACAGATGGCTTGCGGTCATGCCAAGCCTCATATGGAGTGATAGACTGCAACGCTTTAGTGGGACACCTATTCAGTACATATGTTGCACACATGACAGCCTCAAGCCAGAAACTATGTGGTAAAGCCTGACTTTTGACCATGCACCTCGCCATCTCCATGAGTGACCTGTTCTTTCGTTTAGCAACTCCATTCTGTTGAGGTGTATACGACACTGTACACTGGTGTTTTATCCCACGTTCAGCCAGAAATGCATTAAAATCTAAAGACATATATTCCCCCCCTCGATCAGAACAGAGGGTGCCCATTTTACATGCTGATAGATTTTCAACCAAAACCAAAAACTGTTTGAAGCACATGAACACTTCGGACTTTGCTTTGAGTGGATATACCCATGCATGCCTGGAAAAATCATCAATGAAAGTCACGAAGTAAAGGTAATTTCCAAAAGAGGGTGTCTGCATAGGACCACAGACATCACTATGTACAAGCTGCAATTTCTGCATAGCCCGAACTGAACCATCTTTTGGAAAGGAAGAACGCTGCATTTTGCCCAAAATACAGCCTTCACAAACATCTTTTCCTGGTGCCTCAAGTTTGGGCAAAGAGGACACCATTTCAGATTTCTGCAGGCGTAACAAACTAGCAAAATTCAGATGACCAAAGCGTGCATGCCAAAGCTTTGCATCTGACATAGCGTGAGAATCATGAACTGCACATGCCGAATCATTCACAGATCTTTCATAGTCTATGAGCTTATACAGCCCACGACATAAAATGCCAGAAGCAATAATCATATCGCCATTTGAGAGATCATGGATTGTACACCTATCATCAACGAATTTCACAACCAAGCCAATCTTGGCTAATGCAGAAACTGATAACAGGTTCTTTTTGATCCCTGGCACGAATAAAGCATCTGACAAAGTGAAAGAACTACCATCAGCAGTAGTCAGAATGATCTTACCAACTCGCATAACAGAATAAGAGGAGTTATTGGCGCATGTGACAGTATTCCCTGTAGGGGCAGGCTCGAGTGAAGAGAAGAAACTGCGCTGCGAGGTAATATGTTTGGTCGCCCCACTGTCAAAGTACCAAACATCTGAGTCTACTGCAGACATGCACTGATCAGGAGAAGATGGGTCAAAACTGCAGATAGTAGTAAACGCCCATTCTTCTTCCTGCACAAGATTTGCAGACTCTGTTTTTGGTGTAGAGGCCTCTGCAACAACCATTCCAACCTCTTTCTTCTTTGCCTCTTTAGCAGCCAGTTTTGGACAGTTCTTTATAATATGATCATTTCCTTTACAGTACTTGCAGAACAATTTCTGCTTTTCTGATTTCTTCTCATCCTTATCCTGGTTCTTCGATTGTGCAGCATTTGCAGATTTCTGCTTACTAGTAGAAGAGCTCCATTTTCCTTTGCCCTTCTGATTAGCCAAGAAAGCTTGATCTGCAACACGCATAATGGACCTGTTTTGCCTGGACTGATCTTCCTGCAACAGAACAGAGACTAATTCCTCAAATGACAAGGCATTCGGATTGCCTTTCATCATCAACCGAAGAGTAGAGGCAAAACTCTGATATGAATCAGGAAGACCATTCAGAACGGTCTGCACAAGTGAGCTATCTGGTATAACCTCATCAGCAGAAATCAATTGTTCCTTCAGGTCTTTGATCTTTGTAAGAAAATTGTCCATAGAATCACCTTCATTCATGTGCTCACTCTCCAACTGTTTTCGGAGGTAAGCAACACGAGCCTCATTCCTAGCCTGGTACAAAGTGGTAAGTGTATCCCAAGCATCCTTTGCTGTTCTGCAAGAGCGAATGTGAGGAATAATGGCACGTTTGATAGACAAAGCTATCAATGCATGTGCCTGGGCATCTCTGCCATCCCAACGAATCTGCTCTGCAATAGGTGCAACAGAAACAGCAGCACGAACAAGAATCTGCGGAATATCATCTTCGACACCATCTTCATCAGCTCCAACACCTGTATTTGCAGTACTTGTCGTTACAGGTGTAATAGGACGTCTTTCAACACCCTACACAATGTTCCACAATCCTTTTGCAACCAGTACATGTCGCATCATATAAGCCCATAATGGGTAGTTGGTACCATCCAACTTATCCTCAACAGCCAACATACGGAATACATCACTGCTTTCAGCCATGGCCGGTGACTAAAATACCTTGATGCAGAAAATTGACTGTATCTCAAAAAGTTGAACGGAACTACCCAGACGAGTTTTGCTAGACCTATAGCAGACTTCGAGACGCTTAAACTGGCGAACAAAAACTGGTATATATCTTTGGCACAAAAGAACGAAATAGCCTGCACAAGCGCTGCGATAGTGCGTTCGGAGGCCGAAACGAGCTCAGATCGCGATTTTGGCACCACACAGCAAAGCCGTTTTGATCTCGGAAACACCCTGAGTATGCTCACCAAATTTCGTGCGAATCTGAGACTGCAAACGGAGGAGTGTCGACGGCGCCCTAGAAGAAGCGACGACCTGCTCTGATACCAATTGTTGGAGTTAGACGTCTGCAGAAGCACGCGAACAACACAAGGAAGAAGAAGAAGCTTGGATCACAACACACAAGACTGAATGTATTACTAGAGAATGTACAAAGATAAGTAGCCCATTAGGGCAATAGGCGTATATACAAGCTGGGGGAAAAAAACCTCCTAAAGAGGGAAAAAGGTGCCTCGGCGGTCCTAGAGTGTTCACACACATCACTACCTAAATATATCAACACAATATACTTTCATTTTCATGATCATTTGAGTTCATATTTCCATGTTCTTGTGAAGTGTACTACTCACTGCCGTATCTCTCAGTTTTCGCAGTTAGATTGCAGAGATGGTTGCTTTGAGCTTGGTGCATCATTTTCAATGATTTAACTTGGTAAAGTTAGCTCTATAAGTCTACTATATTCTCACCAAGTTTCATTTCATTTGAGTATTGAAATCTTCAGTTATGTTTAGTTGAAGTCAACACTGTCTGTGCATTTTCACTTCTCTATCAGGTACCCGACTCGACTTTTTTACTCATCTTGTCAGAGTTGTTTCTCAGTGTGTACTTACCCAAATTCAATGATTTAAAGCTTTTTGGATTCAACATATTGTCTAGTAGAACCATACAAATTTTCATAATCATTGAATTCTTAAATCTGTAGTTATGTTCATTGTTCTGCTCACTGGTCTCATTACTGTAGCAGTCCGTGAAAATCGGGATGATGTCATCACTTGTTAAACATCTTTCTCAGTGTGTGGTTCATTATTTTTTATGAGATTACTCTTGAAAGTTAGCTCTTTAAGTGAACTAAATTTTCCCAAGAGGAATTAAGCTAATTACTGCTGTGCTCAGAGAATTATGCAAAACACTGGACAGGTGTATGAACCAAAATAGCAAGTTTTTCACCTCTGAGCTAACTCCAACTTATCTGTTTTGATCTATCTTTTTGAGAGTGATCTTCCAAGGTACATAGGGTGTCTAATACATCCATTGGCAAGCTAAAAGGGCCCACCATCAAGGTAAAATGGGAGACCATCATTCATTGATAAATCAGACAGGGGCAGTTATCGAGCATGGTCCCTAAGGATGAAGGCTTACCTCTATGGAAGAAGTTTGTATGGATACATCTTTGGAGATGAAGAAATGCCAACATTCGAAAGCAAAAATCAACCTACAAGAGAGACTAGCTGCATGGTGTGCAAAGGATTCTCTAACCATGTCTTATATACTTAACTCAATATCAGATTTTTTATTACCTCACATTAGGATTGCAAGACCTCCCAAGAGACTTGGGAAGTACTCTCTTCATACTCCTCATCAAATACAAGGGCTAGGAAGAGCCAGCTTTGGATGGAGTTCACAACCTTGAAGAAGCAACCAAAGCAAAGTGTAGCTGACTATGTGACCAAGATGAAGGATGTAGGTGATCAACTTGGGAGTATAGAAGAAGAAATAGAAGAGGAGTAGATAGTAAGGCAGATCATAAATGGCATTAAAGCTAATGATAAATGGGATTCTTTTACCACAACAATGGACCTATATATGGACATGTAGATACCTGACCTCAACACATTGATGGGGCAACTCTTCACACATGAGAAAAAGCTCAACGAGAATGGAGGTACTTCTAGAGGTAATCAATCTTCTGCCCTTTATATAGATAAAAACAAGAGTAAAGATAAAGGCAAAGGTAAAAGGAATGAAGAAGAGGCAAATACCTCTCAAGTAATTTCACAAGTAGAGGAAGAGGTACTAGAGGAAGGGGCAGAGGAGGAAAGCAAGGCAAGGGGAGACTATACAACACTTCACCTTTCAACATTTGTGGAGCATGCCAATTTGGAAAATCACATAGGCAACCATTCAACAGAAGAGGATACATGTATGAGGACTACTTGGAGCTTGTACACACAGATGTGTGGGGTCCTAGCAAAGAGCCATCAATCTCAAGGTCAAGGTATTAAGTTTCATTCATAGATGACTATAGTAGATGGACAATACTTTACTTTATGAAGCATAAAGATGAAGTATTCACTTGTTTCAATAGGTATTTGGCATTGGTTGAGAACCCAACAGGTAGAAGCTTGAAGAGGCTCAAATTTGATGGAGGTGGTGAGTATTTCTCACAAGAATTTGACTCATTCTTACGGAATAGAGGCATAAAGAGAGAGATAACAACAAGGTACACTCTTGAACAGAATGGAGTGGCAGAGGGAAGAAATAGAATAATAGTAGAGGCTGTAAGATCAACGTTGAATGAAAAGAAACTTCCAAATTACTTATGGGTAGAGGTTGTTTCTACATCCACATACCTAATTAATAAGCTTCCATCCAAGTCTGTGGATGGAATGACGCCTTATGAGGCATGCAATGGCAAGAGACCTTCCCTAGATCATTGTAGAATCTTTGGGCTATGATCAAAATCAGAAAGGATATAGGTTGTATAATCCCACTAACAAAGGATTTACAATTACTAGGGATGTGGTGTTTGATGAAAATAACTCCTGGTTTGAAGATGATTGTAGGAAAATAAAGCTACCCTATGACTTGGAAAATGATTTTCCAACTCTAACTCAAGAAGAACCACAAATATTAGAAGACGTCAACTCAAAAGATGAAGAACATATTGATTTCAAACCTTGGAAGTCTAAGGGCAACACAAAATTCAAATAATTGGAAGACATCCCAGATTCATCCAATCAATCACTTAGAAGATCTCAAAGAGAGAGCAAGAAATCCATAAGGTATGGCTATGACACATCACTAGTCATCAAGCATTCTATATACATGGCCAAAGACTCTATGTTAGAGGAGCCTTCTTCATTTGAAGAAGCCAATAAGAAGGACGGATGGAGAGAAGCTATGCAGGAAGAAATTGAAGCACTTCAAGAGAAGAACACTTGGGATCTGGTTCCTAAAAAACCATGCATGAAGGTAATAGGATCAAGATGGATTTACAAAGTAAAGACGAATTCAGATGGTTCAACCAAGAGGTATAAGCAAGGCTAGGAGCAAAGGGTTTTTCTCAAACCCATGGAGTGGATTAGGAGGAGACCTTCTCATCTGTGGCTAAGATGCCAACGATCAGAGTTTTAGTACGTATTGTTGCTTCAAAGAATTGGAACTTGTATTAGTTAGATGTTAAACATGCATTCCGTAATGGATGGATCTATGAAGAGGCCTACATGGCTCAACCATCAGGATATGAAGACAAGGACAAACCTGATTTTTTATGTAAATTGAGGAAGGCATTTTATGGATTAAAGTAAGCTCCTAGAGCTTGGAACCATAGGCTTGTCACATACTTGCAAGATCAAGGCTTTCTTGTAAGAAAAGAAGATTCTTCATTATTTTTTTAGAGAGAAGATCAACGCTCAGATGAAGGAAGAATTCAAGATCAATGAGCTTGGATTTCTTACATAGTTTCTTGGCTTAGAGTTTGTGTATTCAGAATCTGTTGTTTTTATTACCCAAAGAAAGTACATTCATGATATGCTTGTTAAGTTCAAGATGAAGAATACAAAAATTGTAGGTGCACCTATGGAATTGAATCACAAACTTAGTTCTCATGAGGGAGAACTACTTGAAGACATTACATGTTATCAAAGGCTTGTTGGGAGTCTCAATTATGCAACCCGAACAAGAGTGGACATATGCTATGGAGTAAGTACATTAAGTAAATTTATGCATACACCCAGAAAACCTCACATGGAAGCTTCCAAGAGGATCTTTAAATATTTAAAGGGTACCATAAATGAAGGGCTATTTTATCCATTCACATGTGACTTGGATATCAAGCTATATTTTGATATAGATTGTACTATCTCAAAAGATGATAGGAGGAGCCCTTCTGGCTACTTATCTTTTGCAGGTTCAAAGTTGATTTCATGGTCATCAAAGAAATAACCAAATGTGGCATTGTCATCAATTGAAGCTGAATATAGAGTCCTAGCAAATGCAACACAAGAACAAATGTGGTTAAAGCTACTCTACTCAGAATTAGGATACATACCTACACTCCAATGATCCTTGGAGATAACACTAGCTCACTTCATTTGGCTGCTAATCATGTATATCATGCAACGACTAAGCACATTGGAAGTGCATTATCATTATGTGAGAGAGAAGCTACTTAGCAAGGACATACAATTGTCTTATGTATCAACACGTTTGCAATGTGCAGATATGCTAAACAAATCTTTGGATGGAACTAAGATGAACAGGTTCAAGAAGATGATTGGATTGCAGAAAATCAAGGAAGACCAAGCATGATAGGCTTGAGGGGGAGCGGTCGGTGTAAATGAGCCCAAACCTATTGCACAATTAGTATTCACTTCAAAAAGTCACATATGACTATTCTCTTGACTATTCTCTTTTATCCTTGCAAAGGTGCATATGTTATAACACTTACTCTCACGTGGAATTAGGAGGAATCAAGTAACGAATTATTTGTTAGGTGATTGATGGGAACGCAAGTCCTAAAGTTTAGGATTCACTTTATGGTAAGGGTTTGAATTTGAAATCAAAAAAGGTGGCTCCAACTCTAGCTATAAAAGATGGATCAAAATCTCGCGTCACATGAGCCAGATTTGAAGATCATTTGAGAGGGATCTTTATTGATTAGTGAGATCATTCTATAGCTCCTTCACCACCCTCACATTGTGCAATTATACATTGCCAATGTCATTGTAGTTCTATGTGATTTAATACATATACATTGATCACATCTCTACTTCACTTCTTTGTCATGTTCAACTCAGATCAATGAACTTCTCAGACTTGGTTCTCAGTGCATACTTGACCATTTGATGTGACTTAAGTTGGTGTAGATTTTGCATATTGTCTTGCTTCTTGCTACAAAGTTTAGTGGGACACATGTTAAGTACATATGATGCACACATAACAACCTCAAGCTAGAAACTATGTAGTGAAGCTTGAGCCTTGATCATACACCTCTCCATCTCCATGAGTGAGTTGTTCTTCCTTTTAGCAACTCCATTTTGTTGACATGTATACGACATTGTATACCGATGTTTTATCCCATGTTCAGCCAAAAATGAATTAAAATTAGAAGACATATATTTCCCTCCTCAATCAGAATGGAGGGTGCCTATTTTACATGTTGATAGACTTTTTAGCCAAAACCACAAACTTTTTGAAACACATAAACACTCTAAAATTTGCTTTCATTGAATATACCCATGCATGCATGGAAAAATCATCAATGAAAGTCACAAAGTAAAGGTAGTTCCCAAAAGAAGGTGTTTGCATAGGACCACAAACAACAATGTGAACAAGCTGCAATTTTTTAGTAGCTCATACTGAACCATCTTTTGGGAAGGAGAAATGTTGCATTTTGCCCAAAATACAGCCTTCACAGACATGTTTACTAGGTGCCTCAAAATTGGACAGAGAGGACACCATTTCAGGTTTCTGTAGGCATAGCAAACTAGTAAAATTTAGATGACCAATGCATGCATTCCAAGCATCTGACAAAGCTTGAGAATCTTGAACTACACATGCTGAATAACTCCTAGATTTTGCATAATCAATGAGCTTATACATCCCAAGACATAAAATGTCAGAAGCAATAATGATGTCTCCATTTGACAGATCATGAACAATACATCTATCATCAATAAATTTCACAACCAAGCTGATCTTGTCTAATGCTAAAAGTGACAAAAAAAATTTATTGATTCTTCGCACAAATAAAGCATCCAACAATGTAAAAGAACTACCATCAGCACTAGTCAAAATGATCTTACCAACTCCCATGACAAGATAAGAGGAGTTGTTGCCGCACGTGATAGTATTCCTTGTAGGGCAGGCTCAAGTGAAGTGAAGAAACTGTGTTGTGAGGTAATATGTTTGGTTGCCCGACTATCAAAGTACCAAACATCTGAGTCTACTACAGACATAATTTGTTCATGAGAAGATGGGTCATAATTGCAAAGAGTAGTAAATGCCCATTCTTCATTCTGCACAAGATTTGTAGACTCTAATTTGTGTATAGAGGCATGTGCAAACCAATCTCTTTTTTCTTTGCCTCTTTTGTAGCCATTTTTTCAAAACTCTTTATGACATGATCATTTCCTTTACAGTACTTGCAAAACAATTTTTTCTTTTCTCTTTTCTCCTTGTCTTTTTCATCCTTCTTTGATTCTCCAAAAATATCAAATTTCTACTTACTAGTAGATGAGCTCCATTTAATTTTTCCCTTTTGACTAGTGAGGAAAGCTTGATCTGCAACATGACATAATGGATATGTTCTACCTAGACTGATCTTCCTACAATAGAACAGAGACTAACTCCTCAAATGTTAAGGAATTTGGAATCATCAATCGAAGAGCAGAAGCAAAACTCTTGTATGAATCTGAAGACCATTTAGAACAGTCTACACAAGAACTAGCTAGTAAGACTTCATCAGCACAAATCAACTGCTCCTTCAAATTTTTTATCTTTGTCAAAAAATATTCCATGGAATCTCCTTCATTCATGTGCTCACTCTCCAACTATTTTCGAAGGTAACCAACACAAGCCTCATTCCTTTCTTGGTATAAAGTGGCAAGTGAATTCTATCAAGCAGAAAAGAATGGTCAATAGTTAAAAATCTAGTTAGTTAGGATGATACAATGGATACAAAGCTCCTCATGTGGATGGGATTTTCAGAATAATTTCTATGCACAACCTTGAAATGGGCCCTTATACATGCATACTCAAGAATGCAAATGATATGAAATGATGTAAGAGACTAGGTTGTGCAATTAGAAAATGGCTTTTTCAAATAGAGGCTTCTAAACCTACACGTTTCTTGACATGGTTTGGCTGATGATTGAGAGGGATGTAGATGTAGATTAAGCAAGGTATATCATATGCTTCAATCCACTGACAGTTAGCTTTTTATTGGAATATTTGTTGACGTTTGCATGGTGACGGCTCTTGGGCTTGACTTGCTATTGCATAAGAGAATGTGATAACTATTTTGGCACCCAATTTTTTTTTTATGACTCAATTGGGGTAATGATTGGGTCCTATTATGTTTGACATGCAACGTTAGAGAGGTTTTCTATGAATCTTGGGTTTGTGGTTGCGATTCTTGAGTTCTTATTACCTTCTAAGCAATGAGCTTTAAATTTCGCAAGAGGATCTAAGGTAGACAAATTTACAATTGTCCTTGTGCTTTAACTAATGATTTCTAAACCCAAAATTGTATAAAAACTAATGTTTAATGAATTCAATGGTTGGATTGTTAGAATAAGGATATGTAATTGGATCTTTAAACTTGAAGTACGATTACTAGGAGATTCGAGATTTTTGGGAGTTGGAGTGGAGTGGTTGAACACTCAAAATTTTTGGGCTTAGAAAATCTAGTGTATTATTCGTGGAAGGTTCCTCTTTGCTAGTGTCTGGTTTTTTCAGTTCTTCACTCATTTTGTGCAACTCTCCAATGGTATATGATACTCACTTTCACTCTTAAGTTTGCTTCTCTCTTTTGTGAAAATGTTGATAGTGATGGAAGAAAATGGTTCAAGCATATTATTCAATCTTCTATGCATTATCAAATGGTGTTTCACACTAAAAAATTCCAATTCATACACTTTAGATTTAACAAACATATGGAAATATTTTCCTAGTATACACACTAGATTTAAGAAACATATAGAAGTATTTACCTTTAGTATTTAATCATGCTTGATAGTTGTATACCCAATCTTGTTTTAGAATGACATGTTCCTTCATGTACACTTCATCTACCATGTAAAAATCATTCAATGTTTCTATGTCATCTATGCTTGCTACAAACCTACTTTCTTCCATGCACTTCATTTATCATCCATCGATATAGTTAAATCAATTCTCATTCAATAGATGGCTTCCCCAAGTGGCCATGCAGAATCAAGACTGATGACACTTATTAGCATTCATTGATATAAAAATATGATGACCTCGTTTGGATCTTTTATGCAATGTACCACAAATGCAATGTTTGGTTTCCTCACGATTAGACATAATTGTTTTAACCACTCATAAAAGGATAGGGTAAAGATTGGATTTCCTTTCTTTAGAGAAGTTGATTTTGTTGTTTTCATAGTAGGATCCTTAGCGTAGCTTGATATTGAGCCTCTTTGTGTATATATCATTCCTCAATCTTTCAATCATTGAAAATTTGATGCCTTTCAAACATCATATCTTTCAAAGGCTTTAGGTAGATTTTGATATGACACTTGCTTATATAATTTGGAAGGACTTTGCCTTCTATGGTAGCCAATTGAAATGCATCTCCTATCCAGATCCATATTAAAATGAAAGGTCCATTTCCTCTTTTATGAAGCTTCTTTGCATGTTTTTTTAGAGTATAGACTAATACTAAGACACATTCTTTCGATCCTTTATTTTTTATGTGTGCATTATGATAAGATTTTTGCTCTTCTTAACATCCCAAATACCTGTTGTAGCTCTTAATTGTGTTTCTTTATTTTTTCTAAGATCTCTATTTTCTCAAAGTGCTCATGTCCATTCCATTGATATGTGTGAGCCACTTTTAGTGTAGGAAATAGAAATTATAGTGGTAACACTTTCTTCTGACCATTAGGGCATAAAGTCTAACATTGTTTTGTATGCCGAATTATCTAATGCACCTTTTTCTCCTAAGTGGAGTATCTATTATGAATTATCTTCTTCAACATTGTCATGGATCCTTTTTGTACTATCAGATCGATGATTTCTGTAATAGGGAGAAAATTGTATCTCAGCTATAAGAGATTCTTCCATTAATTGTTCACCAAAATCATTTTTTTACATTAGTGTCTCTATTAATTAATATTTTGATCACTAAGACATATCTAGTAAATATTTCTTCATATGTCATTGAAAATTTCAATGTCGTTTGTGCATCACATCTTCTTGTTCCTTTAACTTCTACCCACTTTGTCAAATAATTGATTACCAAAATAATATATAGTTTTCCTACTTTGCAAAATCTATTTCACTCATCAATGTTCATTGTGGCATTTGGTTTGTTTTATGTGGGTATTTTTTTCTCGTTAATACATATCACACCTTTTCAGAAGTCATGCACATCATGTGTAGAATTGGCCACCATAACCGTACAAATAAGGTAAGTTTGGTTTCCCTTTCATGGGAGAAGTGTCCCTTTGATGCTCCTACATGGTCCACCTTTAAAATATATAAATATTCACTCTCCCTAATGAAAACTCGTAAAATTTTATATTTTCCTCTCTTATACAAACTATGATAGTGTAAGCACATGCTTCCTTTTCAAAAAAAAAAAACTCTTTCTCGTGAATTACAAGTCTACTCTAATCTCGTGCTACAATCATTTCTCTCGGTGCTCTCTCCTTGCAGTACATAGATGTACTCATATATTCATGAACACCATTAGCCATGGTTGGCCAATATACACCTAAGTGTCATGAATTTTTCAAGATCCTAGCTTGAGGAAAGTGTCATCCAAAACACATTGTGTGGGATTGCTCAATGAAGATTTTTTTTTCATCATCTTGAACATAGCAATGTAATATTCACCTTTCATCAAGTTGAGAGGTGTGTATTGATAATGTGTGAAGATCTTTTGCTTCTCTTATTATCTATTTCTCAGTCAAAATGTAATGGTGAAGTGGGTCATAGGGCAGAATAGAATCACGTATCCCATCCTATCTAGGGATCACTTCTAAATTAAACAAATATACATCTCATAATTCATAATAAGCTTCATAAGGAGGTTTTCCATTTGTAAATCTACAAAGGTGATCAACAAAAATGTGTGAAATTCCTTTTTTCACCACTTCTACAAAATTAAACTCCATTAATAGGAGAAACCATCCCAGTAATCTTCCTTTGTTGCAAGGTTTATTGAGTAAAGAATTTAAATTTATTTTTCATGGATAACATTTGAATTTCTTCAAAACATACACCATTCCTAGACCTTCTCTCTCCATTGTCATATAAGTTTATTTACCATTGTTGAGTTTTCCATGTGCATGAAAAATTAAAAAAAAAACTAAATTTCCTGTCTATAAGTTGAGATAATACACATCTTATGGCATAGTTATACACGTTAATATGCAGATGAAATATCTTATTCCAATCTAGAACTTTCAAGATAGGATAGTCTCAACTCAATTCTTAAGCTCCTTGAAAGCTTTATCACACTCTTCCATCCATTCCATTTAGAAAACAAATCATTATAGGGGACATGCTATTATGTCATAACATTGAATAAATCTTTTGTAATAGCCATAGTGTACCATGAAGGCTTGAACTTCTTTCATATTTCTAGGAAGTCACATGTTCATTTTAGCTTTAACTTTTTCTTCATTTGTTGAAATGCCATTCTTGGAAATGTGTCTAAAACTTGAACCTTGTCTTACCATGAAGACACACGGACTCTATATTGTTTGCACTTTGGAAAGATGTTTTTTAGGATTGGCATAAAAATTCTACCTTGTCTTACCATGAAGACACATAGACTCTTTATTGTTAGCACTTTGGAAGGATGTTTTCTACGATTGGAATACATTATTGTCTTTGTGTCGAGCAATCACACAAGTCATCCAAATATACTTCAAGGAATTTTCTCAAGAATTCCTTGAGCACATGGCCCATGAATCTTCAAAAAGTTGTTAGAGCATTTTTCAAAGAATATGGAATTACTTTGAAATCATCTATTTTCCATTCTATAGAAAAGGTGGTTTTTGCATTGAGCTTTTGGTTAAAACAAGACTTGCTTTTAACCATAGAATACCTCTAAGAATCTATTAAGCTCTTTTCCTACTATTCTTCCCAAAATATGATCACTGAACGTAATATATAAGTATCCTTGATTGTTGTCACATTTACCTTCTTTTGGTTGATACATGTTTTTAGCTTTACATTCTTCTTGAGCATAGCCATTATGGAGGAAACCCATTCAATGTGCTGAACTTCATATATAAAAATTTCTTTCGATATTTTATCAATTTCCTCTTCAATTTTAGTTGAGTATACATCATTATATGTGTATGGCCTCCACTTAAAAGGTTTAGCATCTCTTACCATAGGGATTCTATGGGCATAGGTTTGTTGATCAACACCTTTTAATTCATTGTATGACCAAGCAAAAGTGTCTCTATACCACTTAACCAAACTATTTCAAGCCCCCTATCTCTTAATTTGACACGTCACTATTAAATTAAGTGAGCATTTCTTCACCCTTCTTCTATAGTCATGGGGATTTTCTTCTTCATTTCTTGACTATGACATGATTCTCCTACAATTAATTTTTGTTTTGATCTTGCATTCTAATTTTCTTACTTTCAACTTCATATTTATTAACGTTTTTAGGTTTTTCAAAATAATCAATTTTTTTATCATGAATGAACACTTGCATCTTCATTGAGTTCCTCTATCACTGGATACTTAGATCTTTGGATTCTACATTTACCTCTTTTCTTTGATCTTCTTCATCTATCTTCTCAAGCACAACTACCATGAACAATCCATCAATATCATATCCCTCTTTACCATAGTGATAGATCATCATTATCTTGTTAACAAATATGTCCATAATGGCAATGATTTGCATCCAATCATATGGCTCAAACTAATAAACATACGTTGGTACCCTCATCTTCTCAAACCTTAAGTTTGTGCATAAATTGTCTTCCTATAATCATATCATAATTGTTGGCTTGATTGAAATTATAGATTGCTAAGATGCGATCGAATTCAATTATGCAAGTGTTTAATTTTAAACCCAACAGCCCAATTGATCAATCAGTATGTCCATCATCTAGTTGCAATTTCATATGTGGAGCATGCAAACCAAGTTTATCCCACTTCTCCCATAGAGATATACTAGATATAATTCATACCTCACTATTTAATATGGCATTTGTCATGTGCTCATTGAATTAGATGAATAAGCATATGTTTTCTTTATCTACTTCATTGTGATCTCTTACCTTATCCATTAGCATATGTTTGATACTGAATCTTTCCTTGGGAAGGTTCCCTTCTAATTTTTCTGCTTGAGTAGTATCTTTGTCCATAAAGTTGATCTTTTATTTCCATAAATATGGATTTGGGCACAACAGTTCTTCAAGGATTAACGTGTATTATACATGTGCTCTGTATAGTACTTCTACGCTTGCTCTGTAGATTTCACTCTTTGTCAAAGGGAATCTAATTAATGTTGTTTTCCTAAATGATTGATAGACTCTCATTTTCTCCTACGCATTGAAAGAAATCCTTGAGAAAAATCATCTCCATTATGCAAAAGATTCATTATTGATGCAGTCACTTGAATAGGATAATCCACAAATTGATTTATTTCCATTCCGATAATTTCATTCATTGGTAGTCCTTGGCGATTTTCTCTTTCTTTATTCCATTTGGCCTCTTGAACTTGATCTAGCAAGTATTCTACCAATCTTCCTCAACTTTTGTTCTATCAAGATCCACATCTTCTTCATCATAATTATTATTTCAATCCTTATGTGTCTTCATTCAGAGTAATAACCCATCTCTTAGATCTAGTTCAGAAATGATTCTCTCTCGATTTTACAATTTGGAACTAATAACTTCCACTTAATAATCTTCTTATATCTTTTGATTCACGACTACATCATTGATTAAATTGGGAGTGGCCATTGTTTGAGACTTTTCTCATAATAACTTGCTTCATCTAAGACCTTCTAATATACATCTATGAGTTGCTTGCATATAAGAAATATTTCTTTTTCTAGCTTTGCATCTACGCACTTGCTATGATGAGACTTTAACCTTGGTTCACTTTGGATTCTAGCATGATAAGCCTTCAGTTGCATTTCTAGGCTTCTATGCATGCGATCCACTACGACAAAGCCTACTTTCTTGCTCTTTGGTTCTTGCTTGGGTGGTAGGTTTGACTCACTAGGCATAGATTTAAGACTTACTAGGCCTCTTGCAGTTATTTCTCTAATGAATCCATTTTCTTCTCCTATTTCTTATTATTCTTCTCCTTTTTCTCATGCCACGAGATATTTCAGCTCTTCTTGACGTTGGATGACTCACTATCAACGAGTTTTGGTAGAATTGCATTATGTTCTACCCTTGTGGTCTCTAGGTTCTTGGTCTAAGCGCTCATAACTGCTTAGAGGGGGACTCATTCTATTGAATCACTACAACTTTTGATCAATTCCACCATTTTAAGATGAGCCTATGTGGGTTTTATAGGGTTAAGGGGATAGCCTTTGATCAAATGTTCTTTCCCATACTCTTCACAAAAGCCTTGAAATCTCTAGGAGCATGTTTTATAGGGATTGGGGCCATCTCTCAAACATGCATAGCATGGAACTTGTTAAGCTAGGATAACTTTAGTGTATTATCATTGAAAAACGGAATCTTCTCTATGTAATATACTTCAAACATAGTCTTGTCAGTACAATTTTGGTTTCCATTATCATGTTTAAGGTAATAGAATCCTCTTGGTATCATCTTCCTTCACTATAATTATCCTTTGCGTAGTTTGTATTCTCTTTTGGGTAAGGCTCTTGATAATTTGTGTTCCTCTACTTGCATTATTGCTTGTTCCTAATTTTCCTTAGCATATTTTGATGGAACCACATTTTGAGGAGATGGGTGTTATCGATCCAACAAAAGTCTAGAAGGATCTTAACTCTAATTATCATATCTATGGGGTTTAAGTTCTTAATCTCTATTATTAAGAATAAGAATCATACATGAGCATGTATGGATCGCTACTCCAAGGTGATAGTGATGGACTATATATAGGTTTATTGGTGGAATGATGCATCCAATTTTTCTCTGCAACAAAATACTCTGTAGTGCCCAATTTATTGCACATATGCATTCTGTGGTTGCCCTCATAATAAGCACATCTTCTTAAGGACTGGGGCCTAACACATGGAGTATGTCTTTTCGTGGGTGATCTAGACACAATCTTTTCATTACCTATTCCACTATATCCTCAAAAAAAATTCATATTAATCACACTAGTACTCATAGTTTCTTGTGGTATCTTAGCGGCATGTGTGGTCAGTCTACGACTTGTGTCATATTTTCACCTAATTTTATACACTGCCATATCTGGCCGAAAATTTTTAGAAGTTCTAACAGTTTTTGGCTGAAAATTTCAGCCATGTTTGGCTGGAAATTCTCTACATTTTCAGCTCTATTTTGTTGTAATTTTTTAGCCCTTTGAGCCTCAGTTGCCTGGTCTACATGATCATAGTCAAGTGCACCATTTTGGAACAAGGGCATGAGTATATCAAACACATCTTATGAGCCAATTATTGGCTGTTTTTTACATTCAAGTAGAGGGAAAACTGAATTTTCAGCTACCACATCTCGCCTCACAATAATTGTATCCATCAATGCATGGTACAAACCATATCCCTTACTTTCAGCACGATAGCCAAAAAATATACATTTCTTTGCCTTTTCATCAAGTTTATGATGTTGTGATGGCATAAGAGCATATGCCAAACAACCAAACACGTGCATATGAATAACCATAGGCTTATGTCCATTCCAAGCCTCATAAGGAGTAATGACTCTCAATGCTTTAGGGTAGCAATTCAACACATAGTTTGCATACATGACCGCTTCCATCCAAAACTTATCAGGAAGGTGCTTTTCTTCAACCATAGATTGTGCCATTTCAAGAAGACTTCTATTTTTATGCTCGGCAATACCACTTTGGTGAGGTGTATATGGCATTGTACATTGGTGTGAAATACCTTTTTCACGAATAAAAGCATTAAAATCATGTGACATGTATTCGCCACCAGGATCCGTGCATAGAGTCAAAAGCTTGTTTGAAGAAAAATTCTCAATCATAGCTAAAAATGCTTTGAAGCATGAAAATGCATCATTCTTTGCTTTCATAGGATACACCCATGTATGGCAAGTAGCATCATCAATGAAGTTCACAAAATATACATGCTTAACAAAAGATGGAGTCTTGACAGGACCACATACATCGCTATGAACAAGTTGTAATTTTTTTGTAGTGTGTGTATGAGTATCTTTTGAAAAAGAAGCACGATGCATTTTTCCAAGAATGCAATCTTCACATGCATGCTTTTCAATGGATTGAAATGTTGGCAAACCAATAACTATGTCTTTCTTTTGCAAGTAAAGCAAACTATTGAAGTTCAAGTGACCAAAACGAGCATGTTAAAGCTCCATTTCAGTCATGGAAGAAGTATGAGCAAGCAAGGCATTTGAGGTAGCCCTCTTGTATGTATCCATGCGATACAAACCATTACATAATGTACTGGACATGACGATAATATCACCATTATTGAAATCATGAATCATACACTTATAATGAACAAAGTGTACATGAAGTCCAACTTTGGCAATCAATAGAACTGAAATCAAGTTCTTGATATCGGGTACATATAATGCATTTTTTAAGAGAATCACATCTCCATTTGTAGCCATAAGTTTAATTTCTCCTCCTTTGGGTGCATCTTTCAAAGATGCAAAAAAATCTTTTGCATGAAGTTATGTGCTTTGAAACACCACTATCAAAGAACCAATCCGAATCAGCCCCACTCATAACCATATATTTAGAATGCAAAGATGCATCATAATGACATGTAACAACACATGCCCAAAAATCTTGAGCCATGTTAGCTTCATCATTCTTTGCATTTGTTGAATTTTCAGCAATACACATTCCATATTCCTTCTTCTTTTCATTGCGCTTAGCAAGCTTTCTACACTCATCAATAGTATGACCTTCCTTTCAGCAATATTTGCATCTCTTCTTCTTTTGCAAATTAGCATCATTAAAGGAATGAGTGGAAGAGGAAGCTTGAGGATTTGGTTTCGATGAACCCAAAGCTAAACCATACTTGCTTTTCCCCTTTCATGAGATAGCAAGTGCTTGCGTTCCCTCAATCAAACCACTCCTATTCACTCTAGATTGCTCTTCTTGCAAAAGAAGAGACACAACCTCATCAAATGCATACATATTGGGATTCCATTTTGCAACCAAACGGTATGTAGCAGCAAAGCTTTGAAAAGATTCTAGCAATCTTTCAACAATGTAGAGATGAGTGATGCATCTGGAATAATCTCATCTATGTTTGCCAATTGCTCTTTTAAATCTTTGATGTGTGTCACATACACATCCACTCAATCATTTTCAGCCATACATACATCCTCAAGTTGCTTCCTCAATTAAGCAAGAGTGTCCCATGCATGTCTTGATGTAGAACATGACCGAAGGTGTGGAACAATATGACACTTCACAAAAAGTGTAGTCAATGCATGAGCTTGAACATCTTTTCCATCTCATCTAAGCTTCTAATGTGTAGGTGGAGAAGAAGAAACCATTCTACTTGAAGAAGCTCCATCTGTGACAGTAGATTGTGAAGTAGAAGAACATGCGAGTCTTCGATTTACATCTACCACTATGTTCCAAAGTTGTTTTGCAACAAGAACATGTTTCATCATATAAGACCACATTGGATAGTTGGTCCCATAAAGCTTAACTTCATTTTGAACCATGCCAAACAATTCATTGTTACCTGCCATTTCATTAAAGAACAAGAATGTGATAAAATCTTTACTTTTATAAAAGTTGAAATCAATGCTGAAATTTCAGCTCACAAACCGTCACTCTGATGGCAATTCTGACTGCACAAATGGCTTCGAAATGGGGGGTAAAACTATAATGCAACTCTTGAAAATGTTTTTTGGCTACTGAAATTCATTGTTCTATGCTCCGAAATGGATTTGCACTGTTAAAAGTGTATGTGCCGCGATGCGAAAAACCGAAACTTGAGAAGGAGCTAAACCTGCTCTGATACCACTGTTGGGTATGTGTAGAAGTGCGAGAGACACACAAGAAGCACACAAGGAGCACAAATGTAGCAAAACACACGGAGAAGATGGATGGCTGGAATAGCTCTCTTTATTAACGATGAACTAAACTGAAATAAGAGTTGAATAATATCCCAAAGTTTAAAGTACCACCACATATGAGTGAATCATGTATATGGTAACATGGGGCAAAAACCTCTAGCTAGTAGTAGAGTAAAAAGTGCCCACGTATAGGGAAAAGGTTCGCATCAAAGCTACTCGAGGAACACATAAGTGTAACAAACACTAGGTGGAATTCCTTGGAAGTTCTGTTGATAACTATTTAGGTGACCTCTATTGGTCTCTTTGTATTAGGGATGGCATTTCTTCCAAGGTTGCTCTCATGGCTTCTCGGATTGGGATGGGTCCTACATGTCCTTTGTCAAGGCCCATTCTTTCTTTCTCACAAATCAATGGATACCTCGAGTCTCTAAACCTCTCTTGCTCTTGATATCTCATGGACTTATTAATTGTTCTGACAAAAGATGATGGTCTGCTATAGATTGTTTACTTCTCTTTGCTAGTCTTTGGCATTTCAAAATTCTCCATGGGAAGGGTGATGGTTGTTTTCCCTTAAATCATTGGAACTTTGGGGGTTTATAGAGAAAATCACCTACCCTTTGTCTCCATGCTCAAATTCCCAATACCTCCCTTTGTCCCCATTGATACTCCTAGGTGGTTCGTTCTCCAAGATTAGCAAGATTCATATAGTCAATGGTCAAGCACCCTATCTAATCCTTGTCAATGTATGCATTCACATCAAATTTCACAATGGGTACTCAAATGATTTCTTTCACCAAGATATTTTTATGTTGCATTATGCATCTATTTATGTTGTCAATGAAAAGTGCACTGCAACCACATTGTCTTTCATGTATTCCAAGACGATTCTGTATTTGTATCTCAATGAACTAGATTCAACTAAGTCTTCCTTGAATGAATACACATGTAGATTAAGAATGGGCCTCACTAGCAGCTGACAAAATGGAACTTTTGAGGTATTTTAGTTTTCCTATGGTTCATCCCAATCTTCCATCAAAAATATCACACCTTGGTGATTTAAAAGTACTTAGGTATTCACGTGATCTATAAACAAGAAGGCATATGGCTAATGCAAAGGTACTTAATGAATGTGTTGACAATGACGTGGTTAAATATAGAATATGATGTAGGTATAACTTTATAAATACATGAAAGGCCCGAGAATATCATATGTACAAGCAAAAACTATGTTGGTTAAGTACTTGAAAGGAACTTTATAATAGGGTTATATTATCATTATGAAGATAATGTACACGAAAGGTTTCTATAAATGCATGTTAAGATGGATCCAAGAAGAGCAGAGTACAAGTAGTTACATGTTCATGCTCAAATCAAAGGTTGTGTCATGGTGCTCTAAGAAGAATCTAAAGATGACCATCACCTAATTATGCAGACTTAGATGACTTAATGTGGTTCAAGTTCTCTAAGTTACATATGACTTGATGTGGTTCAAGTTCTCTTTGTTGATTAACATTTTCAAGTCAATTCATGTCCTATCATATGACATAGCCGAAAGAGTATACACCTTACATGAAACCAGATCTTCCATGTAAGATCAAAGCATAAAGATACACTATTACTTGTTCAAAGAAAACGCAATTTCAAATGAGGTCCAAATATGTCATATATAGGTAACAAGTAGTTAATACGCAGACAAAGGGATTGGATAGCATAAAGTTATGAAATTTCAAAACATGCTTGGAATTCAAGGAACTTAGATGAAAAAGAAAGGTTGAAGGTCAAGAGAAATCTCGAAAAATCAAGCTCCAACCTTATGAGCTTTGGCAAAAGGCTTATGGTTCTTCCAATCATATTCAAGGCCAAAAGTAAGAGTTTCAACTTCCAACCTTCCCTAATCAAGTTATATATATATATATATATATATATATATATATATATATATATATATATATATATATATATATATATATATATATATATATATATATATATATATATATATATATATCTATATATATATCTATATATATGTATGTATGTATGTATGTATGTATGTATGTATGTATGTATGTATGTATGTATGTATGTATGTATATATATATATATATATATATATATATATATATATATATATATATATATCCAACAAATCAATTTTCAATTTTTTATAAAATATGATTGGGGGGTTTGCTTTTACCATGAATATAAATCAATGTAAAAGTCAGGGTTGTTCCTCACATATAACTTGGGCCCAAAAGTTTGCTTCTTTGTTGCAACGAATAAGGAAGCAAGCCCTAGCTTGAGTGGCCCCCTTGCCTAATTTCATCCAAACTTCAACCTTTCATAGCCCATGGCACAATTAAGTAGTAGTAAATCTCATTTTCTTTAAGTTGTACATAATGCTATGGCACAATCAATTTGGTGTCTTCTTTTACTCATTTGAAAGTTCTTTTAGCCTTCCAAAGTTTTCCCAAAGACTTAGGTTCATTCTCTAAGATATTTTGAGAAAACACATTTTTTACTACAATAGTATTACTAATTAGTTGCATAGTTAGTTGCAAAAAGTGGCTAACTTTGTTTCTTGATATTGGAGGCATTGGATCTCACAACTAGAGAATCCAAATCAACTAAGATAAAACCTGTCCAACTCATCATTAAGTCTAGTTTACATTGGTAGAATATTTCTACAAAAATCTACACCAACTCCAAGAGAGAGATAACCAGTGATAGAGGTAGTCTTTCAAAAGCCCTTGTGAGGGTTTCACTATTTGTACATGCATACGAAGGACCAATTTCTTCCGATAATAGAGCCATGGAGTGTTGAACATAAAAATGTTCACATCCTACACATCTAGATGCATGTGCTACGTGAAGTTGGTGGATCACAAGCACACTACTTGTAAACCCAAGTAGCTGCCTTGATTGGTTGCAAGGAGACACAAGAAAGTGGTTAGTTTATTTATGGATTGAGATGTCTTCCTTATATGAGTTATGTCTTCCACCACGTCAACGTAAGTACTTTCTTCAATTAGACAGATATTCCAATAGGCAAAGTAATCAAGTCTTCTTTTAATCCAGTTATCAAAAGGATACCTTTCTTTACATCCACAAGTAGCTTTAAACAAGAGATAACTCTTTCCACGTGAACAGGATAAAAAAATGAACACTCCTCTCCATGTTGTGGTTGAAAAGAAAACTTCAACATTAATCTTAATCACAGTATTTCACTCTTAGCAGCTTATGTGGGAAAGACAAGCAATTTTTATACAGTTTGGTTCCATCCAAAGCTTTAGTTAACAAACCTGCACACTACATGTTGGTTGATACATATGTTAGTTGGATATCCTTGCTCAATAGCTTCTCTCTCACATAATGGTAATGGACCTCTATATGCTTGGTCCTAGCATGATAGATAGGATTAGCTGCAAGGTGAAGTGAGCTTGTATTATCTCCAAATATTAATGGTGAGCTAGTATACAAACCCAATTTTGTATACAATAGCTTGATCCATATGGCTTCTTGAGTGGCATTAGCCAATCCTCTATACTCTGCCTCTGTAGAAGATAAAGCAACAGTAGGTTGCTTCTTTGAAGACCATGATATTGGTTTATCACCTACAAATGAAATGTATCCAGAAGTGCTCCTCCTATCATCCTTGCATCCTGCCCAATCTGCATCTGAATAAATCTTGATATCCAAATCTGAAGTGTAAGGAAAATACAAACCATGATGTTGTGTATCCTTGAGATATTTCAAGATCCTCTTGGCAGCCTCCATGTGAGGTGCCCTAAGCTTGTGCATAAACTGACTTAGCACACTAACTCCATAAGCAATGTCTATCCTTGTCAAGGTAGCATAATTCAAGCTACCCACAATGCTTTGATAACCTGTAATATCATCAATTTCATCACCTTCATGGGCTTAGTTTTAGGTTTACCTCCATTGGAGTACTTGCAACTTTGGCATCCTGCAAATGAAACTTCTTCAACATATCCTGTATGTATTTTTTCAGAGTAATATAGATTCCAGAGTTAGTATAAACTAACTCAAGTCCAAGAAAATACTTTAGTAGACCAAGATCACTGATCTTGAATTCCTTCATCATCTGATTCTTAATTTGTCTGATTCCATTGACATCATTACCTGTAAGTATGATATCATCAACATATACACATAGGTATATTACCTCTGAATTACTTCTAGAAGTGTCTACCTTGCTCATGACAAAACCTTCGTCTTGAAGGTATGTGGTTAACCTATGATTCCATGCCCTAGGTGCCTACTTCAATCCATAAAGAGCCTTTTTTAATTTGCATACATATGTTACCTTGTTAGGATCCTCATAGCCAAGAGGTTGTGACATATATACCTCCTCTGAAATCCATCCATTCAGAAAAGCATTTTTTACATCTAGCTGATACATGTTCCAATTCTTGGATGCAGCCACACTTACCAACACCCTGATGGTTGGCATCTTGGCCATAGGTGAGAATGTTTCTTCATAGTCAATGCCTTGGGTTTGTGCAAAACCCTTGGCCACCAATCTGGCTTTGTACCTGCTTATTGACCCATCAAAATTTCTTTCGATTTTATAGATCCATCTGGATCCAATTACCTTCATCTTCATGATCTGAATTGATGTCTTCACTCTGAGTAGGTTCCTCCTTAGTAAGACTTGGAAACTCCTCCTCCAAGTCATAGGGTAGTTTAAACTTCCCGCATTCATTCTCATACCAAGAATCATTTTCATCAAAGACAACATCTCTACTAACCATGAATCCCTTATTTGAAGGTTTGTAGAATTTGTACCCTTTCTGATTTAGATCATATCCAATAAAGATACACTTCTCAGCCTTAGGGTCTAGCTTACCTCTTATCTGAGAAGGAATGTGTACATATGTTACACATCCAAATATCCTGCAATGATCAAGTGAGGGTCTCTTACCATGCCATGCTTCATAAGGAGTCATCCCATCAAGGGACTTAGATGGTAACCTGTTTATAAGGTAAGTGGCAGTAGATACACTCTCTGCCCATAAATAGTTAGGAAATCTTTTCTCATTCAACATTGACCTAGTTGTTTCAACAATCAATCTATTTCTTCTTTGAGTTACCCCATTCTGTTTAGGAGTATACCTTGTGGTGATTTCTCTCTTGATTCCTCTGTACTGCAAGAAGGCTTCAAACTCATTGGAGAAGTACTCACCTCCTCCATCTGACCTTAGCCTCTTTAGATTCTTCCCTGTCTGATTCTCAACAAGTGCAATATATTTTTAAAAACAATTGAACACTTCATCTTTGTGCTTCATAAAGTTCAATACAGTCCACTCGCTATAATCATCAATAAAAGATACATAGTACCTTGATCCTGAAATTGAGGGGTCTTTGCTTGGTCCCCATATATCTGTATGGACAAGTTCTAGATAGACCTCATGCATATAGCCTTTTCTTGAGAAGGGTAACCTGTGAGACTTCCCAAACTGACAAGCACCACATTTATAAATCATGTGTTGCTTGGATACATTAGGTATTCCAAGCACACATTAGTCCCTGCATATTTGTTTCACGGTTCTTTCTCCTACATGCCCTAATCTTTTATGCCAAATCTCAAGCTCTGAAAGTGTTTGATCCTTGTAACTGTATAGTGCAATATTCTTTGTATCTTCTAGCTCAGAAGTGAAAAGTCTACCTGACTTTTATCCGTTAGCTATTCTCTTGAACCCATGCCTTGGATCCTCCACAAATGCTCCAAATTGGTTGAATCTGACCTGCAAGCCTTTTTCCGCAATGTGTCCAACACTCATCAAGTTTTTTGTGATGGTTGGTACATAGAGTACCCTACTCAACAAGTTTTGATTTCGATCACAAGTCTTAACAGTTCCAATTTTAACTACTAAGTGCTTGGTGTCATCACATGTTTGTACTTGATGCTTACCTTTTGGTTCTTCAAGGTCAGAGAGTAGAGCTACATTGCCAGCCACATGATTTGAGCATCCTGAGTCAATGTAGAAGAGATGATCATCATTTGTACCTGGTTTTGAAGTCATGTTCATAATCAGAAGAGAATCATCTTTCTCTTCTGTATAGTTGTTGTAGTCCTTTCTGGATTTGAATCCTCCTTGGTAGTTGCCATTATAGTTGTTGTTATAGTTGTTATTGTAGTTGTTGTTGTATCCTTGATGATGGTTGAATCTGCCACTTGATTGTGAATATCCACCTCTTTGATATCCTCTTCCTCCCTGATTCTTGTAGTTCTTGAAACACTCATCTGTAGTATGGTTTGATAAACCACAAATGTTGCATGGTGAGGAGTTATAGGATCTCCCCCTACCTTGCTTACCTCCTCTGCCCCTTCCTCTTGATGATCTACCTCTTCCTGCATAGTTGGCTTGGGAGGTAGTGCCTTCATCTTCTATCTTCTTGTTCTTGCCTTTATCTTTAGACTTACTTTTATCATTGTATAAGGCAGAAGAGCTATTACCTTTGGATGAGTCTCCATTCTTGTTCAGCTTGGCTTCATGAGTGAACAATTTCCCCATGAGTGGTAAGATTTGGAATTTGCATGTCCATGTATAGGTCCATGGCAGTGGTGAAGCTTTCCCATTTGTCATCAGCTTTAATCCCATTGATCACTTGCTTTACTATCTGCTCTTCTTCAATCTCTTCTCCTATGCTTGCTAACATATCTGCTACATCTTTAATCTTAGTCACAAACTCTGAAATAGCCTACTTAGGTTGCTTCCTTAGTGTGGTGAATTCAATCCACAATTGGTTTTTTCTGGCCCTTGTGTTGGAAGAGAAATAAGATGAAGTAAGACCTTGCTAATACATCCTTGGCACACCATGTGCTGAGCTTCTCATGTTCTTCCTTTGTTGGTAGTCCTCTGGTTTTGAATGAGGGCAATTCCTCATCTCTTGAGATGTATCCATAAAGGCTCCTTCCTTGTAGGTATGTCTTCATCTTTAGAGACCATGCTTGATGGTTGTTCCTATCCAATTTACCAATAAATGAAGGAAAATTATCTCCCATTTTACCTTGACTTTGCTCTGATACCACTGTTGGGAATGATGGATGAATACTTCAGAAGGATGAGTAAGTACTGCCAAATATTGCTTTGTACCAGCCCTTTGATGCTTCAGAGTTGATAAGTGTACCTTCTTAGCTTTCCAATGATACCATAAAATGACCTATGTACTTTGGAAATGATATATGAAAAGATAGAATCAAAACAGACAACTTTGAACTTCAAGTCTTCAAGAAAACCTTCTATTTTTGACAAGACACCTGCTGGATCTTTTACTCAGTATGACCAGTACAGTAGGAATTGGAAAAATTCCTTTTAGGGTTATCTAATTAGCACTATGCTCAGAGAAATCAATTTAGCAACTAAACCTTTACCCCCAATATTTTAGGACTATTGCAGACTTCGATCAGTGATCACCTCGACGGACTTTGCTCTAAAATGGCTGAATAGAAATCCTTCAAATTTTGATACATGTAGACAACTTTGAGCTGGTTCCAACAAGCTATAGATGTTTGAATTTGGTGGAGAAATGAGTGAGATATGATCTCCACAAGTTGAAAGACTTTCAGACTCTATGAGAGATAACTCAGAAATGAACAATGTAGATATATGTATTAATGAGCACTTGTATACAATGCCATAGGCATGAAGATCACTGCCTAATGGTGTAGATAGGTTAGGCCTCACACACACTCAGAATTGAGAATGAGGAGCTCGGAAAGTGACTCACTGCCCGCGACTTTTTGAGTTGACCTTTTATAGAGGTTGAGTGCAAAGTTTGAATTTGAATTCAAACTTTGGCTCTCTATAATCATGCTCCTATATCCTAGGAGATATTCCATCAATCAAAGCTAACTTTTCCACGAGTTTTTTTGGTAGGTGTTTACAAAGATTCCAAGTTCAAATGTGACTTTACAAAAGGATAAAGTGGTAATTAACCACTAGCATTGATTCCTATGCATCTTCATATGTGTATGAATTACAAGCCAAATGTGTAGGCTTTTGAATTTCACCAACATTTTCATGAGGGTCTAGATATGGAAGTTACATTCCTATATGCCACTTTACCATGGATCTCATACAACTATCACATATGTTTTCTTATATTTCATTTTGTAATGTTTTCTGTGCTTACTCACTAGAAAGCGGACATATGTCTTATGAGGCAACTTCAACCTCTGATCTCTCTCTCTCTCTCTCTCTCTCTCTCTCTCTCTCTCTCTCTCTCTCTCTCTCTCTCTCTCTCTCTCTCTCTCTCTCTCTCTCTCTCTCTCTCTCTCTCTCTCTCTCTCTCTCTCTCTCTCTCTCTCTCTCTCTCTCTCTCTCTCTCTCTCTCTCTCTCTCTCTCTCTCTCATAGGCCAAGTTTGGCCTTTGGAAGACGTTAATATACCTCTCTCTCTCTCTCTCTCTCTCTCTCTCTCTCTCTCTCTCTCTCTCTCTCTCTCTCTCTCTCTCTCTCTCTCTCTCTCTCTCTCTCTCTCTCTCTCTCTCTCTCTCTCTCTCTCCCCCCCCCCCCCCCCCCCCCCCCCCAACCCTCTCCAGGTCTTCAAGCTTTTATGAATAGGAGCTGGTTTATCTCAATTTTTTATGGAATTCTGGTGGAATATGTAGTAAGCTCAACGTCTTCAAGTATGTCAACCACACCTCCCCATTTATATGCACTTGTCTATTCATCGGCACTCTTTTTGAGGCGTATCAACATATATGTATGGCATCTCAATCAGATCATAATAGTTCGTGAGATTCTGCCAAATTTCATGGAAACAAATGCCATAGAACACGGTTCTCTAGATCTCAAATATCCACCAAAAACTGGAGCAGTGAAAATTCTGAATACAATCACAATATCATTTTCATACAAATGTTCAGTACACAGAGTCTACCTTGTACAAGGTTTCCATGATAAACAAGAAAACTTTAATGGCTCACATTTGCCCCAAATTCTTACTCATCCTCAGCAACTGCAAGGCGTGCCCCTCGTTGTTTTGCTCTGGAGAAAAATAAGGAAAAAGGTTTGTAACTTCCAGCCATCATAAGGTTCGGCATAAAACAAAAAGGACAGTTTTCACCTCTTTGCATGGGCTAGGTGCACTTTATTCCGTAGAGGAACAACTCTCCCGGATGTTTTTGGCTTGTTATTTTCCGATTGTGTAGCTGCATACAATCCAAATCTATAGCAATTGAACATATGATAAAACAAAAACGAGGCCAACTATGAAATGCTTAATACATATACAATAGAAGATGGCATACCAAAAGTAGTTTGTGTGTCTCCAACTTTTGAATCAAACTGAGATAATGGTGCATCAGTTATTTCTGTAGAGAACTGTGAGGCACCCACTCTTCCCCTTCTCTTCCCTCTATGAAAAGCAGCATCAACTTGCTCCTGAAGAGTCTTTGTTTCTTCCTGAAAGTGGTTTGAAAAATTGTAATTCCTTCCCAAAAAAATCCCAAATCTCTTATCACTTTGTTGCTTTTTATTGGCTCTGGAAGAAGGAAAGCGAAATGAACAAACAGAAAGACAGAGAGAGAAGAGACGCAAACACAAGAGGGGTGTGCATGTGCCTGTGCATGTGTGGGGGTGGGTGGGTGGGGTTCTTCTCTCTCGTTTCTTTTTTTTTTTTTTTTTTTTTTTTTGGGTGTGTTTTTTCTTTTTTTTTTTTTTTTTTTTGGGGGGGGGGGGGGGGGGGGGGGGAGGGGGTGGTGTGTGTGTGGTGTGGGGTTTTGTTTTGTGCACGTGTGTTAAGCCTTCATGAGATAAGATGCTTCACATTCAAGCTTCATTTCTGCACAATTTCATCAATTTACAAGTCCTTGACAGGTGCACCTGGTCCAATGTTTGAAGTCAATCAAACTATGACAATTATAAGAATGGAAAATAGTTGAAGAAGGATCCTTCTACTCAACCCAAAAACTTGGCTTGTTGAAGCCTGATGACGGCTGGGACAGCACACTTCTTCCACTTGAAGAGAGTCATGCCATACAAGAAACATCTTATCTCTGGCAGAGAGAGCTCTAACATTATATACAGGATATGGCCATGCCTCGAAGAAGAGACCATCTTCTACTCTTGATAAGTATCACTTCTATAACTATTAAAGGACGTTAAAGATAAAGGCAAAAACTCTTCACATCTTTCTTGTGCCTCTTAACCATATTGTGCATGTTTTGAATGGAAACTCGTTCAACACGTCGAGGAAGAGTCATTGATTCAATGCCTGATGTGGGTAGAGCAAGTGAACATACCCTCTTTTTTGTATGGTTGGTTGGGGTGGGTGGGTGGGGGTGTTGTTTTGTGGTAGTTTTGTCTTAAGGACTTTTGTACACGGGGCTTCATCAGTCCTCAAAGAATCACAGAGTTACAGTAAAGATACGATCTCTAAACTTTGAAGTGAGATTCACGGTTCTGAATTTTTCAAAAGGTTTAGGAGAAGAGCTTTTGAAAACAAAGTGTTTTTTTTTTTCAAAAACCGAGGTTTTTCTAGAATACTGTATGTACAATGACATATGTGGAGATATGTTGTTGCAAATACTTTCCTGTCTTTATGCATCCCAAGAAAACCATTGAAAAGAAAACAAGACGATGTAGAGGCATATAGTACTACCACGAATGCTGCACTCTCTCTAGCCACCATTGGTTTGATTTCTGCAAATACTATCTTTCACTGCACAAAACACTAGGGTCACATTGCAATGTCAAACTCCATAGACAATGTTTGGCATTCGCATCTAACCAATTTACACGACCACCATGCTTCCGATCTTTCTTTTTGAGGTGAAAATTAAAGTGTGCACAAGTCAAACAACTGTATCAAAGACCTATAACTTTGCACCAATTGAAAACTCTCTCCTCGACACCAGAAACGAAGACCAAGCAGCTTGGTTATTTGAGTAATGTTACAAAGTAGTAAGTCCCCTATGTGCATGTATCTTGAAACAAATTCAGGATGATGCAGGTCCCCGGGGCTGCAGGTCGTAGCAAAGAGAAATATGGATTTTCAACTGAAATATAATTCCCATTATCCTCTGTCTATTATTCCACTCATTATGTGCAATTATTTTTTTCCAGATGTGAACATGAGCATGGCTGTTGTAGAGTCACAAGATTTTTGTCCAAATGTCTAACTCCCACTACCCTATATGATGCAGAATCCCCTATTGAATGCAGAATGTTTAAACATATAGAAATCTAAAAAATCAATGAACATCTTATAATAGTCTTAGAAACCCAATCCATCATAGCCTGTCATAGAAATGAAATGCATTTTTTGGAAGATGTATACTAGTAACTATATTGCCCGAAATCTTGGAATACACACAGAGTGATTTGGGTGTAATATTACTATATCTGAGATGAGGCTCCCTGGCTGGATTTTGCTTACATTATAGAAAGCTATGTCAGTTTTTCAATCGTTATAACTTGAAGAAACATGAAGTTCAGATGATCCCTTATTAGTAATGATGTCTTTTCCTCTGAGATGCAAAATACACATGTCACACATAGAGGTGTTGTTGAATTTCAAGCAGTGTGGGTAGCAATGGGGTACAAAATGGTCTGCTAAAATGTTGGCAACAAGTTAGATTGCAAATCATAAGTTGTGATAAAGTTGTATACAATTCCTTTTTCTTTTTCTAATTCTGAATATCCTGGGGTATCTATCCTACTAGAAATGCTTGAATATCATCCAAAAAAAAAAAACACAAAAACATCATATGCTAACAACTATACATATTGCATACAGATCGTCACCAATCGAGACTTGAATAATCCATTGGTGAATCAGATGATGAGATATCATGTTTCGCATTCACAAATCCATATATAAATTTATAACGCACACAGCACAATAGGCTCCTTGACATATAACATGAATCAACGGTCAATCATAATATGAAATCTGAATCTACGATGTATAATGAATTGTTATACCATCATCCATGGACATTCATCATCAAAATACATAAGCGCTTGATCATTGATCACTCTAAAAGTCATAAATGATAATAGCAAATAAATGTCTGAGAATTTGGGACTCATGTTCAATAAAAATATACATCACAATCACGCATGTCCATGATAAAATTATCAATCAATGATCAATCATCCCCCTTATCAAAATCTGACCCAAAAGCATCCAACAGCTAGATCGACAGGCTTCGTTACACACAAGAAGTACGTTAGAGAATACATTACAATTTCCAATTTAGCATTTGATTAGTAATATCAAGACTCAACATAGCATCATACCTAAAGCATGCCTAGCTCTCTTAGTCTGGATCTGAGTCTGACGCACATTCCACTGTGACTCCATAGCAAGGATAGCAAAAATATCCCTCTGTTCCTCGGAGATTTGAGGAATATCTTTGACTTTTCTGATATCAATGTCATCAATAATTTGTAATTCATACAAGTAAAATTTTTACAATTATGAATGTTTAAATTGTATTGTGAATTGTAATTTTTAAATACCAAACTTGAAATTTACCTACACAGGAGCTATGTTTAAACCTTTTGACTCTAGCAACTTGAGATTGCAATGATAATACACTAACTTCTCAAGTTTCGAAGGATTCAACCGATTTTTTTCCTTTGATGTGAAATAATGCCCATGTTCTCCAATTCCTCTCCACATGGCATGTGCTACAATCTTGTGCAAGAACCAGCAAAAGTACTAACTCCATACATCTCCCACCATGTCACAGGTGTAACCCGGCTCTCTCGTAAACATGCAATGCGCTATCCAAAATAACGCTGATAGGTCCAAAATTGAAGTCTTTCTCTCTCTAGTTGTGTATGCAAAGCCCTTCACATGTCCATCTTTTAATATAATCTATCCAAGTATCCTCAACCTCAATATCAATATATGTTTCTCTGATCTTCATAGTGAGAGAAGAATGTGAGCAAGAACATGAATTGGTCTACAAAATCAATTCCATCTCCGCTTAATAGCCTCGGATAAAAATGTCCCTCAATTACCCCAAAAAAAAAAAAAGATTAAACAAAAGTTTTTATATAACCTCTAGAATCTAATCTTTTTTCTTTTGTTTTTTTTTGTTTTTTTTTTTTTGGGGGGGGGGAGCAAGCAACAAATTTACAAAAACACTTATTCATCGTCAGAAAGACCTTATACTTTTCTGAATGCATCCTTGTGTACGGTCAAAGTACTCGTTCAAGTCCAAACATGCTTACCTCCATATCCATAATGCGAAGTATCGTATACAATGCTCGAAGTGCACCTATTAACACCTCTTCCTTTAACCAAAATGACTCATCCCCATGACAATGGATGAGCGCTGTGTGAATCAAGGATTTCACCTCAAAGATTTGGCACCATCCTCTTCCACGATAGTATGCAAAAGCCCTTTTCCCTCAACACTCTATCAACAACTATGAACATATAACAAAATTGTATGACAGAGATCTTTTGAAAATCTAATTGGCTATTGGCACAGAAAATGTTAAGAACTTCAGGTCGACTCCTCAAAAATTTGACAATAAGTTTGCCTTGTCCTAAATTTGGGACACCCATGGCATCTGACCTATATCCTCCATCATGAGGTCAAGGCTATGTCATGCACATGGTGTCCAAGTGACCTTAGGATACAACTCTTCAACCATGCATCCCATGGAAACACAATTGGATCCATTATCGATCACCACTTGCACCACATTATCAACACCCACATTTTCTATGGCCTTCTTCACATGAAAATAAATAAATTTGCCAGTCACAATAACGTCTAGTGCATGTGCAAGCATGTCATGTAAGAACATAGTCCCCTTGCACGAGGAGACAAACACATTCTAAACATTCATCCTCCTCATGTTTGATCAGCCATCACATAGAATAGAGAAGCCGTATTTTTCCAACGAGTTCCTCAATGATAACATCTCTAATTCCACCAATTGTGTTTGTTTATGAACCTCAAAGGTGTGTAGTTTTTGTGCAAATTGACCCCTCTGAGGAACCTCTATCTTACTCACATATGTCACGGCCCTCTTCCATGGGGCAGTGTTTTCAGCATTGAAAGGGATGCCACACAGAATAAAAGAGCTTCATTGTTGGAAGTGAAGTAGGCTCAATGTAAGTTCCACAAGATATTTCCAATACGTAAACCTTACACACACGTATACCTTGAACCAAATAGGATAGATGATTGACTATGAGAAATAGAAAAGCGACAAAATGGAACAAGCGACTCAATGCTACTCTTAAAATTTAATTCTACTGGACAAATGAGTAGCAATACAATGTGTGTAAAATACAAAATCTGACCATATGGTTGAATGTAAGAGGGTTCTAGGTACAAATTTATGAGAGAAGAGTGCTTAAGTATGTTGGAATTAGAAGAATATGAGACTGTATGTAGGAAATACAGCCTATGTGCTGGAATATATGGTAAAAATCTGCAAACCCTAACTGATTGTAGAGTTCTCTTCTAAAATAAGAGGCATCAAGAACTTCTTCTCTTGTAGAGATACGTAATAAAACCTGGTACAGCAGTAAGAATTGAAGGAAAAAACAGAATATATGCACCCACTTACTATAACCAGCAATCACACACTTCGAGGAGTGCGTAGGAGAAGAGAGCCGCAGCACCAACAAAATCAGCTTAGGAAAACTCCAAAACCTAGAACACATTTGAGGATGCTCGAAAGTGTGTGTGAGATATGTTGAAGTGACCCCAAGAGGGCCTTTTTTTAGGTTTTAATCCCTCCCACAAGTTGCTTTTAAGTTTTAGTAAAAGCATAGCGGAAGAAGCTTTTCGCCCTCATGAATTTGCTTTTCGAGCAAGTTTGTACAAAAGCTAAGTTAATTACACCCTAAAAAACGAAACCCTAAAATTAAACTAGAAAATGATATAACTGGCACAAACTAATGTTCTTTCATTGATGAGGGTGAAGAGATCTTCAAAATGGTATCTTCACTTTTTGAAAAGTACTAATCTGAAAATTAGGGTTAGGTTTTGATGCCCTAAATGATCCCTAATGGACAGCTCTTGATGAGTTTGGACCCCTCAATGTGACATTGTCTTCCAACATTGGTTAGGTCCGATTACTGTGGAATCCATGGCTTGATTTTGTATACCCACCTTGATACTCCCTTTCATAAATATGTTTGTCTCTGGAACTCGAGCCTCGCCTCTAGCATTAGGAAATGCAAGACACTTGCTACAACTACTCATGCTCTCAATTCATGGCACTTTAGAGGGGGGGAAACAATGTCATCACCACCATGAGCATTTTGAATTTCTTCATTGGCAGTATGTGATGATGGAGGAAGAGAAATGCCGCCCACTCCTTGGCTCAACTAAAGTTGAGTCCTTAACTCCTCAACAACCTATGAGAGATGGATGTACATTTGCCAATCCCTCCACCCTTCCATCCAAGTAAGCTTGCTTTATACGAGATGTGGTGCCTATATAGAAGCCCATGCAATACTTGCATTGTCATTGATTGTTTGCAATGGGTTTCACATGGCTATGAATCACATCGAGATCTCTGCCCATTATGATAAACTACAACTACAAAGCATGTGGAAAGGCGCAAATAGAGAGCACTTAAATGAAGAACTACAACTAAGGGCTGTTCTTCAAGGTCTAAAGCCTCAAGGCTCAAGGGTAAGTGCTAAGGCCAAGACAAGTTGAGAGCTCAAGGGCAACAATGGGAAGATGAGGTCACACGCAGCAAAGAGGAGGGGCATAAATCGGCGAACAAAGGTCTGATATAGTTGTCAAAAAAAAAAACTGCCAAAAAAAATATTTTAAAAAATTGTTAAAATTTTGTAAATTTTGTTTAAAATGATTTTTTGCAACTTTTATTCAAAAAACCGTGCTATTTGTTGTAGTATGTGTACAAGGAATATACAGCCTATATGCTTTGTGTAAGTGTGAAAAATTTGCTACAAGACCTGCATATAAAATCTTCTCTAATGTAGGCAGGGCAAACTCAAACCTGTTGTAGCTACACATAAGAGTATGCGTAGAAGAAATAGGATCAGCAAAAGAGAACCAACTAGCACCACAATAAGCAACCAACAACTAGCTTTATTCCTAATAATATCAACCATTGATTAATGCTTTTTCTAGAAATAGGATCAGCAAAAGAGCACCAACTAGCACCACAATAAGCAACCAACAACTAGCTTTATTCCTAATAATATCAACCATTCATTAATGCTTTATCTAGATTTTGACATGTGGCAAGTGAAAAACAAGTTAAAAAACAGCAAATTAGGGTTTCTAATTTAAGGGACATAGAGATGGTATATGGCCAAGTATTATATATCATTAGATAGCTGAGTACTTCAAAAACATAAAATAATAATTTTGACATTTTTAAAGAGTACCATGTTTGGAAAATGGTGACCTGAAATTAGGGTTTGCTGGAATTCAGGCTTCATATATCACAATGTGACATTGTTTCCAACAATCACCCCCTTTGGCATATTGGGGAAATATTTAATAATCTACAGAACTTGTGATGTTTTTTCTTGATAAGCCTTTGTAAAAATATCTGAAATATCTTCCTACTACTTTCCAATGAATTATTTGAGAGGTTCATGCATGAAACTTGATAACAAATAATTCCCATTAAAACATGTTGCTTTGATATCTAATTGATAAATATTCCAACCAAAGAATGCAACTAAAGAAAGAACAACTCTAACTATGGTCATTTTAGATGTAGATGCAAAGGCTTCATCATAGTCAATACCTTTCTTTATCCTTTGACTACTAACCTTGCTTCGTATCTATCAATAGTACCATAAGCTTTCCTTTTAAACTTGAATATCCACTTCATACCAATAGCTTTCATTCCTTATGGTAACTCACAAAGCTTCCAAATCTGATTCTTGTGAATAGAATCAATTTCCTCTTGCAATGCTTTCTCTCACACAAGATTATGTAATGCCTCTTGAACACTAGCAGGTTCATTCTCAATTGAAGTAAGAGCTAAAATAGAACAAATATCAGTAAGTTCTGCAAAATTTACCTAATCAGCTTGATTTTTTTGTTGGCTTCTAGTTCTCCCCCTAAAATTCTTGATTCCACTCTATCGCATACTTTGTCCATTTTGGAGCCTTTGTGAAAACTGATATCTCTTTCTTCTTGAGCTCTAGAAGATTCGCCAGTTTCTTGAATTGGTTGCTCTTCATGTGGATGAATAGGAGGAATCTCTCGGGGTTCAAAAGAGATAGGAGATGGCGAAGGTTGTGGTTGGAATTCAAATTCAGGTTGAGAAATTTGAGGACTGAATTCCCCCTTATTTGGCTGAATATAATATTTCATGATTTTGACTTGTTGTTGGACTCAAAAGATCCGAAAACCTGCATGTAGACCCCCTACTCTTCAAATAGACCTCTTCATATGGATCCTTCAATTTTTTCTTATATTTTGCATTTTTATTAAAAAAAATTTAGTGATTTAATTAAACAATTGAAACGTAATAAATTTAAAAATATATATGAATTAAAAAAATATATATATATATTTTTCTTTAACACGTTGCACGGGCCTGGCGGGTCATCCACGAGGTTGCACATGGGCACCTCCATGGATGACCCCATGGGTTGCCCATAGAACACGCAACTTAGGGCTTTGTCGATACTTGAGGAAGATGATGATGAGACACGTGCATAAATACGTGTTACAACTGGCAACTAAGGAAGTTGCAAGACATGGGTGAGAGTGAGGCTATGAGCAAAGTCCAAAGGGGATGTTTCGAGGAAATATGTGACCACCACCATAACATGTGCATAGTGCACAAATTTGGAAGCTTCCTAGAGACCTCCAGCTGCTATTGAAATAATATTTTTTTAGATATGGATGAGGGATTATCTCCCATTTGGTCTCATTTCTGAGCACACGAGTCAATCATGAATAGGACACAACTCTATTTTCCTCTTGCATGGGATTTCTCCCATGCAAATGAGTCTGGTCACTTCCAACGCTGAATGACACATGAACACCAAGAGGAAGGTAAGCACAGAAGACACGTGAGCCTATGATAGTGGTGAGCACACCCCTCACAATGTTGGACAAATCAGCCAGCTTCGGGCAGCACAAAAGGCCTACACTGACTACATAGGCAACACTTTGTGGGTTCACCAACTGTTCAATCGTACCATGAAGAAGAAAAGACTAAAAACAGTCTTCTAAGAGAATGGAGGGAGATGGAGAAAGAGAGAGAGAAAGAAAGAAAGACTTTTTAACGTTTATTAGAGGCCAAAATCGGCCTATGAGACAAAACATATACATCAGTATGATCCAATCCACTGTGATCCCAAAAGGAAAATAAAGTGTGAGTACCGTAAACGGGTATAAAAGGAGTGGATAGTAACTGGCATCAAGGGTGTGGGGTGCTATGGGTATGCACTCTATATGCTCAATGGGTGAGATACAAATATGATATGCATAGGGAGGGGAGGCTCGATGGTATCACAACCCACTAAATGCCTGGAGTGGGTGTAGGATATAATGCATCGGTGGGTAAGGCATCATGGCGATCCTCAAAATACTCTGAACGTCCACATCGATAGGGGTGCGCTGCTGACGTCTCCGTATCTCCATGTCATGGAGTGCGTGAATCGCCTGAATCTCTCTCTGATGTGGACGGGCTCTCCGGAGTGGGGGTCTCGGACGTCGACGCTGTCATCCAAGCTGCTCTGCTCTGTGTAATGTGACATCCCGCAACGAGTTGGGTCCTCGAGTGGCTGTGGGTCTGAAAAAATCTGTAATATAAGTCTGAGGGGGAGGGGCAAGGTGTATCTCCATCTGCTGCTCGAGGAGTGATGCACGGCCGTGCTGAAGCTCTACTAGGAAACGACCTAGACGGCGCTGGTCCTCTGTCCCCAATAAAGCCTTGATCTCTCTGGGCCCCCTGAAGAGCTCTGGGTAGCGGTCTCTGATGTCCTCATATGCCTGGCATCTACATGTGTAGTGCTCCTCGTCCTCCACCTCCTCTCTACATATCCTGCATAATCTCTCATCCCTCGGGGTATGTGTGGCTCGCCAAACCTCAATCTTAAGCTGGTGTGATGATACTCTGAGCTGCCCAATGGCCACTCTCTCAGTTGGTGCCATATATGTATCCATGTATCGTGGTCTCTGAATGAAACCATCCGCTGTCATAGTCAGGAAGTGGTCTCTGTAGTTTTGCCTCTTTGTGGGAAGAGGCTCCCGTGGTGCTATCCATGTCTCCCTGATGTGTATCTGTAGTAGGTCCTGACGGATGATCCTATTCCTCTCCGAACGAGAGAGGGTAATGTGGGGGGAAGAGAGGTCATACTGAAAAGGGGGGAGATCCGTAATGCTCATGCCATGGTCTGCTAACCATCCGTAAGTCTGTGCATACCATACTCTCTCATGCCCTGTCTCTGCCAAATGTCTAGAGCTCTCAAATGCAAGCCTAGTGAGTCGGCTAGTGGGGAGCTCTCTGACTCTCAAAATAAAGGTCACCAACTGGAAGAGGGCCTCCACTAGCATCGGTGGTGTGCCAAGCTCAGCTCATATAATGTCATGTGGAACGGAGGGCTTGCTACGCAGCAAGCGTGAGATCATGGTGACCCGGGGCCTCTCAATCCGCGTCCACATCGCCTCTGTGATCCCTGGTGCCCATACTGCTGCTGCGTACATCAATGCGGGTGTCACTAGAGTGTCAAAGAGCCACCCCTTAGTCCGGGGCTCCTGAAAATGTGTCTGAAAGGAGCGTCTCTCCAATCCTGCAAGTGCCGCATAGCCTCGCGTCAATCTATCTCTCGCGGCATGTGCCATGGAGAATACCCCTGTGCTGCCCGAGAAGGTGACACCTAGGTAGACGTAGGAGTCCACTACCTCTATCTGTCCTCCAGCTGCCGTGAAAGAGGCGCGATGGCGTACTGTCCTCGAGGTATGGAAGATCATGACCTTGGTCTTGCCAAGGTTCACTGTGAGTCCTCTCTCCATGCAAACGGTATCGAGCGCCTGTAAATGTGACTGCAACCCCTCCTCTGACTCTGAAAGCATGACAATGTCATCAGCATATAATAGGATGTGTACCGACATACCTCCGAGGTCTCCTCCTCGCCCTCCTGCTGGCTGTATATACTCCGTGATCTCGTCGATGTAGAGACCGAAGAGAGTGGGTGAGAGAGGGAAACCTTGTTTCACACCAATGGTGCTAACAAGGTTGTCTGATAGACCGCCGGGGCAGCGTACCCTGCCTGTGACTCGTGCATACAAATCGTGGATGGACCATAGCATGTCTGATGGTAGCTGTAACTCCTGGAGCCTCCGTAGTAGTCTCTCTCGAGGGACCATGTCGAAGGCTTTGCGGAAATCCACAAAGCAACAGTATAGTCTCTGCTTCCTCGCCTTCACGCTCTCAATCAAGCAACGAGAGAGAGAGAGAGAGAGAGAGAGAAATGAAATGAAATGAAATGATATATTTACTTCTTCAGAAGGCCAAAATGACCTATGAGACCAAAAGTTACAAAACTTGTGAATCTGATACAAAATCTGAGTACCAAAGGAAGTGGTATTGAAAATGAAAGATGTAAAATAGCTGAGAAAAGGCTAACACCAAGACTAATACAACAAAGGGCTGATACATAGGAGGGATGTGCTGATATACAAGGCTGGAGATCTATCCTCATCTGCACTGTGGGCGTCTGAAAAGTACAGCCCGAATCCTCCGTTGTAGTCTTCGTCGATACTGTGTAGCACCTCTCACTCTCGGTCATCTAGATCTCCCTAGCTCCACTGCTCGGTCTATGAGAGTGCCAGTAGCGGCTGTATGAGTGTGGACAGAGCTCTGTACTAGATGCTCTACTGACTGCTCCTCTAGCTGCCCAGTGTCTGGTGCATAGCATAAATCCTATCCATAGAAGCAAAGAAAATAGTATTTACTCCAGAATATATCACCTTCCTCCTCTTCCCACATCCAAACAATATCTCTACCTCAAGGATAGAGTCGACAACAATGCCTACCGGAGATGATACTATGGACATACAAAGGGCCACCACATTGGAAGCTCCTTCAGGTGACTCTTCTCTATAGGGAATATCAGCTCTTGAACTTTCAAGCCATCTTGTATCACTCAAGACTACTGCGGTTTCATCAGGATCTAGCACACATCTTTACAATTCAAGTAGCGTGCACCTAGTTTGTTTATATATACCAGAATGAATCCAGGCAAACCCCAAATTCTCCCACACATGAAATTGCAATTTTAATCTTATGGTAGTCAAGCAACTACATGGAAGATCAGCTCCATTATGCATAATATCGACTCAATACTATGACATCCCCACTAACGTCATGAGTGACCAATTGTGGGTGTAGAACTAAGAATGAATACATGCTCACACACATACCCTAAAACACACACACACCACGAGCATGAACTCACAAGAAGCTCTAAGAACTCAGAACTAACCAGGTCATTTACAAAAAATACTTTAAAACTTCTAAAGTTATACACTGGTTTAAGACAACATGGCATAAATAAAAAAAGATATCGAGTCATTGGGTACACCAACAAAGGTAGCTAATTTTTCCTTGATACTAAATGTTAGTCATCATTAAGCGATTAAAGCTTTTAATCCATACTTCCATAAGCTTCCATATTTAAGATCTTGATATAGCATACTCCTATAAACCAATTCCATTGGTTAGTTAATACTAGATATGTACGTATGTATATATGTATATATGTATATATGTATCTATACATGTATGTACACATGTATGCATGTATATATGTATGTGTGTATGTATGTATGTATGTATATATGTGGTTAGCAATGGGATCGCAACGAGATAAGCAACAGGTTGCTAATATGCTAGCAACGCATCGGAGTTGCAAACCCCAAGTTGCAATAAAGTTACATATGAATTACCAATTTTTAGACTTTTTCTTTACTATTTTTAGATTTTACGTATCCTAGGTATATATATCCTATAAACATGCTTGAATAGTCACATAAAACTAATATGGTAAAATTTATGTGTATCACATGTCATTCATCATCGGTCAAGACTCGAGTTGTCCACTTCCCATTGTCAATGGCACATGCCAAATTTAAAATTCATATCCCGAAGCATTATGTGTGTGATGTGTTTAAGGTCACTCTTATCTAGGTTCGAGCATGGAAGACTAGATTCTTTTCGATGGCCAAGGCTTCCAATGTGGATGCACGTAGGAGTATCCTACAAAATACCAATATCCAATAATGAACAATGAAGCTATATGGCCTCTCATGCTGCAAAGTTGGATGCTCGATACTTGGCCTCTATGGATGAAAGAGCAATTGCAGGCTACTTCTTACTTTCCCAAGAGATGGTGATGAGCCAAGCAAGAATATATACCTAGAAGTAGACCGTCGAGATGATGTCACCATACCTCCCTCCCTCCCTCCCTCTCTCTCTCTCTGGCTACCTACCGGACGATCATGATTGGCCCTATATTGGCCAAGTTATATGGGGCGGTACTAGAGACAGAGTTGAGCACTCTCGCTGAGAGGAAGGGTATCAGAGCTCCAGGACAGGCAGGCTTCAGACGAGATTACTCTACCATTGACCACATCTTCACTCTGAGATGCCTGATCGACCAGGCAAAGGTGAGGAAGAGGAGATTATATTGCTTCTTTGTGGACTTCCGCAAAGCATTTGACACTGTTTCGAGGGGACGACTCTTCAGACGACTACTTGATATCGGAGCTCCAGAGGAGATGATATGGGGGATCTACGCCTTATACAAGAGAGTATCTAGCATAGTCAGATGTCCGGGGGGCTTATCTCATCCACTTGCTAACACTATCGGGGTGAAGCAAGGATGCCCTCTTTCACCCACCCTCTTTGGTCTCTACATTGATGAGATAGTGGACTACATACAGCAGCAGGGGGGTGATGGCATTGAGGTACATGGGTCCACTGTCCATATTCTTCTATACGCTGATGACATTGTACTGGTTTCAGAGTCTGCAGAAGGTCTACAGCAGCATCTACATGGCCTAGATGACTTTTGCACACACAGAGGGTTATCTGTGAACCTTGGTAAAACCAAGGTCATGATCTTTCATACATCAGCACAGGTACGCAGGCATAGTGTCTCAGGCAGCACGTGACCGCATAACACGTGGGTATGAAGCACTTGCCTTGATGGAGAGACATTGCCACCACGCATATTTTCAGGAGCCCCGCACAAAGGGGGGGTGGCTCTTCGAGACTTTGGTTACACCAGCCCTCATGTATGGGGCAGCCATATGGGGACCAGGATTAGCCACATCAGTATGGACAGCATTAGAGAGGCCACAGATCCTCATGATTTCCAAACTTATCCGCAGCAAGCCTTCAGTACCACATGATATCATTAGAGAAGAGCTCGTTGCACCTCCGATGCTAGTTGAGGCACTATTCCAGACAGTATGCCTATTACACAGACTCTGGAGCATGGATACAGAGCGCATTGCTTATCGGGCTTTCCAGGCATCACGGGACATGGCATTAGCAGGCGACACCTCCTCACGGTATGCACAGACACGAGATTGGCTGGCCCACCACGGCTATGACATAGACAGGCTACCACCACTACAGTACGACTCACATGCACCCACCTACTCGGTCTCTCATCAGGAGAGGAATAGGGTCATTCGTCAGGAGATATGGCATACATACATACAGAGGACATGGGTGAGCCCTAGGGATACATTGCCACAGAAAATGCTCTATTATCGTGAGCATTTTCTATATATATCGGACGAGGGCTTCATCGAGATTCCGAGATACATGCAGACATATCTACCCCACCACCTTCGAGTAGTCATCGGGAAGCTTCGGGTTTCATCACATCAACTGGAGATTGAGAGGGGTCAGTCCAGGGGAGTCCCCCGTGAGGAGAGGTGGTGCCCAGTATGCCAGACAGAGGTAGAGAGTGAGGAGCATTTTGTTATCAGATGCCCAGCATACTTAGACCTACGAGCACAGTTCCAGATAGAGGAGTCACTCCCGTTATGCATGACTAAGGGAGACCAGCGACGCTTGGGACGCTTCCTTGCAACAGCATACGAGAGGCGAGATCGGTCACTCCAGCCTACACATCAGCCACGGGTGAGTACGCAGCAGACCATTACCCAGTTTTTTCAGCAGGCTGAGCCACATCAGAGAGGTCCATCTATAGGGCTCACTCTCTACCAGGCAGCAGCACAGAGAGCATGGCGCCGACCACGCATGGGCGGATATCATCGACCACGACTATATCAGGAGGATATCTCACGCATCAGGACAGCCTACGACCACATGATGGAGCATCGGCGCACCACCACCCCATGGGTTGTCTTCATTGAGGAGGCACTCAGACCACCCCCGATGTACCACATACTACACCCACCTCCACCCATTCACCAGTAGCTAGGGTGTTTTACTCACACTTTTACTCACATGTCCCCCATGTATTAGGTGGCCACTATCTGCAGAGTCAGAGCCACGTCTCCCCAGCCTTTTCCAGCCTTATATATCTTTGTGTCGCGATATACTTTTTATTTCATTTCATCCTCCACACAAGGTTACTACACTTGTACATGGTTTTTGTCTCATAGGCCAAGTTTGGCCTCCAGAAGACGTTAATATAACTTCCTACCGTAACTTCAACATAACCCCCAACCCTAGCCCGAAACTAGTCCTAACCCTAAGCACAAAACCCTGATCATAAACCTGATATAACTACCTAACCTAACCCTAACCCTAATCCAAAACCCTAACCCTAACCCTAACCCCATCGAAACCCTAACCCGACCCTACCAAAAAACCTAAACCCAAACCTAACCCTCAACCAAACCATGAACCCCTTACCGACCTTCCTGAACCCCCTCCTCTTTAGGATCCTCTTGAAACCCTAACCTTAATTTGGATCTAATCCTAGTCCAAACTTAGTGTGAAACCCTAGCCTACCTTAACTCTCTCTCTCTCTCTCTCTCTCTCTCTCTCTCTCTCTCTCTCTCTCTCTCTCTCTCTCTCTCTCTCTCTCTCTCTCTCTCTCTCTCTCTCTCTCTCTCTCTCTCTCTACACCACCTTAACCCTAACCCGAGCCCTAATCCTAAACCTTGAAATGGCTCCCATGGACCGGAAGGAAGTGGACGACCTTATCGCTACAGCTCTCAAAGAGGCCAAAAAGGAAGCAGACCGCAACCTCGATATGGAGATACGAAAGATGATGGAAAAGTTCAAAGGACTCGAAGAACAAGTAATGAATAAAGTCAAAGGACTGGAAGAACAAGTGAAGACTCTCATAGAAGAAAGAGACCATTGGAGGACAGCTTATGAGCACATGAAAGAAGAGGGGGAGATCTCCAACGTGGAGATACTCAAGGAAGAAATAAAGAAGGAAATCAAAACGGAGGTAGAATCTACTCGAGAGTCATGGGTGGAAGTAGTACACAAAAGGGTTAAGAAGGAAGTTAGGGAAGACGTGCAGAAAGAAGAGCTCACACGAGTCCAGGATACACTTGAGGAGGAGAGGCTTCGACACACTCGAAGACTTCACATTCGGATTACAGGCCTACCCGAAGGGGTATCACCGGAGGCAGACGCCACTGACATTTGCCATCGACTTGGATACGAGAGCATGCCTTACACAGACGCATGGAGGGTGGGAGAGATACATCACATTTGCGAGCACTCATCCTCAAGATGAGTTCGGAGGAGGCACGGACCTCCTTTTTTAGACGTCGATCGGTACTACGTGGACTACCCGGCGGCACCCTCTACATGGACGAGGACCTCACGCGTATACAGGTGGCACACCGACGCGCTTGCATGCCACAGATACTCCAAGCACGTCGAGAGGGGAGGAAGGCCTTTTACCGTGATGGTAAGGTCTTCATAGATGGACGCCCTATCAAATAGGGCCATGCGGCCTATGAGACATCACTACACCAGGAGACACCGCTCAGAGGAGCAGTACTGCAACGGGGCACTCTGGACGCGACCAGACAGAGTCGAGGAGATCCTCGCATCACATGACTTTGTGTGCATCACAGAGACACACGAGAGCCCAGAGAGAGGCACATTGCAGGTTTTCATTGGGAATTTGCATTCAGGACTACGACGAGACAGAGTACAACACGAGGATCGGGAGGAGTGGCCATCGTATTTCGACAGGAGATACAGAGCCGGATCCATATTATAGGTAGAGATGAGGAGGCACGATACATGTGGGTTCGCATAGAGATAGCACAAGGGAGCTCGATTTACATTGCTATATGCTACTTCCCACCAGGCGGATCTCGATACGCAGGACAGGATCTGGGGGGACCGATCCGAGATAGAGACTCACCATACACAGCGCTTTCAGATGAGAGACTACATTACAGCACACTTGGTGAAGTCTTCCTTATGGGGGACTTCAATGGCCGCACTCAGTCGCATCAGTGCGAGGCATATGACATGGATCACCCGCATCTCACGAGGGCCAGAGACCCGGTTGAGATTAGCACCAGCAGAGTATCGGCAGATACGGGTCAGGACACCACCTGCTATGGCAAACATCTACTCGAGCTAGGCAGTCGACATCATCTCGTTATATATAACGGGATGAATCGGTGGCCAGATTCAGGCGGATTTACTTGCTTCCCTCACGGGGGAGGTGAGAGCACAGTCGACTACATTTTGGGTACTACCTCTGGAGCTTCACTCATCCCTTCACTTAGTATTGGACGACGCCCACTCGGTGCTGACCACACATTTATTACATTCACACTCTCATCTCCGATTCCATTAGACCCTCCCTCACCCACTGAGATACATACCACGAAACACTTCACACACGAGCTCTCACACGTTTATGCACACCATTTACACACCCGCCTACTCTCCCTCGATCCATTCTCACCTTTGTACACACTTACATCACATATCACCTCCATCCTACAGGACTCAGCTCTCCGCAGCTTCCCACATCGCACACATATGCACCCTCCACGCACAGGATCCATGCCCCAGAACCATTGGTATGATGCAGACTGTCGTGAGCTGCGGAAGCACCTACGGATTTTAGAGCATAGAGGAGATATTACACATACAGGCACAGCGTCGCATGCAGAGCCTTACTCGCCGCAAACGGCGAGATTGGGAGGAGAGACAGTATTGGGATATTTACCATTTGCTCATGAGTCGAGACAGTGTAGTGGCATGGCGACATTTGAGAGAGAGGAGACAACAAACACCTATCCGAGACCCGAGCACTTGGCATAGCTATGCACGGAGCCTATACGAGATCCCAGACCAGCCTCCCATTCCCAAACCGCAGAGCCCACGTCCTACTACCTCTGACTTCTTCACACCCACTATGGTGGGACGCGCTATTGCCCGGCTGTAGCATGGCAGGGCCCATGATCATTTCGGTTTACAGGCAGAGCACCTCATCTATGGAGGCACGACTCTCGCACCGCTCATTGCCCATCTCTTCAACCGTGCATTGGTTGAAGGGTTCCCAGACTCATGGATTGAGCACACCATAGTGCCCATTCATAAGTCAGGTGATACTATGGATCCAGCTACATACCGGACGATCATGATTGGCCCTATATTGGCCAAGTTATATGGGGCGGTACTAGAGATAGAGTTGAGTACTCTCGCTGAGAGGAAGGGCATCAGGGCTCCAAGATAGGCAGGTTTCAGACGAGATTACTCTACCATTGACCACATCTTCACTCTGAGATGCCTGATCGACCAGGCCAGGGTGAGGAAGAGGAGATTATATTGTTGCTTTCTGGACTTCCGCAAAGCATTTGACACTGTTCTCAGGGATCGAATCTTTACTTGACATCGGAGCTCCGGAGGAGATGATATGGGGGATCTACGCCTTATACGAGAGAGTATCTAGTAGAGTCAGATGTACAGGGGGCTTATCTGATCCACTTGCTAGCACTATCGGCGTGAAGCAAGGATGCCCTCTCTCACCCACCCTCTTTGGTCTCTACATTGATGAGATACTGGACTTCATACAGCAGCAGGGGGGAGATGGCATTGAGGTACACGGATCCACTGTCCATATTCTTTTATACGCTGATGATATTGTATTGGTTTCAGAGTCTGCAGAAGGTCTACAGCATCATCTACACGGCCTAGATGACTTTTGCAGACACAGAGGGTTATCTGTGAACCTTGGTAAAACCAAGGTCTTGATCTTTCATACATCAGCACAAGTACGCAGACATAGTTTGTTCACAGCAGCAGGTGGACCGATCGAGGTGGTCGGATCATATGTTTACTTGGGGGTGACATTTACAGCAGCATCAAGGGTCTTCTCTATGGCTCAGGCAGCCCGTGACCGCATCACACGTGGCTACGCAGCACTAGCTTTGATGGAGAGACAGTGCCACCAGGCATATTTTCAGGAGCCCCGCACAAAGGGGTGGCTCTTTGACACTTTGGTTACGCCAGCGCTCATGTATGGGGCAGCCATATGGGGACCAGGATTAGCTACATCAGTATGGACAGCATTAGAGAGGCCACAGATCCTCATGATTGCCAGACTTATCCGTAGAAAGCCTTCAGTACCACATGATATCATTAGAGCAGAGCTCGTTGCACCACCGATGCTAGTTGAGGCACTATTCCAGACAGTATGCCTATTACACAGACTTCGGAGCATGGATACAGAGCGCATTGCTTATCGTGCTTTCGAGGCATCACGTGATATGGCATTAGCAGGCGACACCTCCTCATGGTATGCACAGACACGAGACTGGCTTGCCCACCATGGCTTTGACATAGACAGGCTACCACCACTACAGTACGACTCTCATGCACCCACCTACTCGCTCTCTCATCAAGAGAGGAATAGGATCATTCGTCAGGAGTTATGGCATACATACATACAGAGGACATGGGTGAGCCCTAGGGGTACATTGCCACCGAAAATGCTCTACTACCGCGAGCATTTTCTACATATATCGGGCACGGGCTTCATCGAGATCCCGAGATACATGCAGACCTACCTTCCCCACCACCTACGAGTCTTCATTGGGCAGCTCCGGGTTTCATCACATCAGCTCGAGATTGAGAGGGGTTGGTCCAGGGGAGTCCCCTGTGAGGAGAGGTGGTGCCCAGTATGCCTGACAGAGGTAGAGAGTGAGGAGCATTTTGTTATCAGATGTCCAGCATACTTAGACCTACGAGCACAGTTCCAGATCGAGGAGTCATTCCAGCTGTGCATGACTATGGGAGACCAGAGACGCTTGGGACTCTTTCTCACAGCAGCATACGAGAGGAGAGAGCGGTCACTACAGCCCATACATCAGCCACGGGTGAGTACCCAGCAGACCATTATGCAGTTCTTTCAGTGAGTTGAGCTACATCAGAGAGGTCCATCTATAGGGCTCACGCTACACCAGGCAGCAGCACAGAGAGCACGGCGCCGACCACGCATGGGCGGATATCGTCGACCACGACTATATCAGGAGGATATCTCACGCATCAGGATTGCCTACGACCACATGATGGAGCATAGGCGTACCACCACCCCCTGGGTTGTCTTCCTTCAAGAGGCACTCAGACCACCACCGATGTACCACATACTACACCCACCTCCACGCATCACCAGTAGCTAGTGCGTTTTACTCGCATTTTGGATCCCCCCATGTATTAGGTGGCCACTATCTGCAGAGTCAGAACCTCGTCTTCCCAGCCTTTTCCAGCCCTATATAGCTTTGTGTAGCGATATACTTTTTATTTCATTTTATCTTCTACACAGGGTTACTACACTTGTACATGGTTTTTGTCTCATAGGCCAAGTTTGGCCTCCAGAAGACGTTAATATGACTCTCTCTCTCTCTCTCTCTCTCTCTCTCTCTCTCTCTCTCTCTCTCTCTCTCTCTCTCTCTCTCTCTCTCTCTCTCTCTCTCTCTCTCTCTCTCTCTCTCTCTCTCTCTCTCTCTGACGTCAGATCTGCTGCGTCAGCGTCAGATCTGCTGCGTCAGTTCTGACGCGTCAGGCCCGTCAGACCCGTCAGAGCTGTGTCACATCTGCTGGGTCAGAGCGTCAGATCTGCTGCATCAGTTCTGACGCGTCAGAACGTCAGACCAGCCAGCGCGTGAGACCTGTCAGAGCATTGTGTCAGAGTTGCGTCAGACTGTCCCGTCAGACCTACTCCGTCAGACCCATCAGACTGCTGCGTCAGACACGTCAGATCTGTGTCAGATCCGTCAGCCCACTGCATCAGCTTTGTTTTGTCAGACCTGCTGCGTCAAAACTGCCGACCTGTAACCCTAATTTTGCTGCATCAGACTCATCCTCCTATTGGTGCACGAGGGAACAATGTCTTCCTCCCTCCCTTCTTAACTTCTCAAGCGCATACAGAGGAGGAAAATGGCTCGATTAGAAAGAAAAGAGGTGGAAGAGATGATCTGTAAAGCTAAAGAAAGAGGCAGACAGAGCACTAAATCAAGAAATGAGAAGGGCCTTCGAGAAGATCAAAGCTTAAGAAGAGCAAATCAAAGACACCAAAGAAGACCAAGAAATGGAGACACTGAAAGAAAGAGAACTATGGCTAAAGAGGCAGCAAGATTGGGTAGAAGAAAAAAAGATCATGCAAGAACAAATCGAGGCCCTCAAAGCATCAATAGCCTCCATCAGCCCGGAAGAAGGTGAACTTAGAGAACACACAAGAGAAGCGCTTAGAATGGAGCTAACTCAAGCCTTGACTGCAAGCATTGACACCAAACTCGAAGCAACCAAAGAAGGATGGGTTGAAGTAGTGAAAAAAAACATAAAAAAAGAGGCAAAAGAAGAAGCACAAAAAGAAAAAGCTCTCATTGTACACACCACCATTGAGGAGGAGAGGATGCGACGCGCTCAACGTCTGAATGTACGAGTCACGGGTATATTGGAAAACGAAGGCTCCAGCCCAGAGATGGATGGGAAGACACTATGTAAGAAGCTTGGTTACAAGGAAGAGGAGGCACTCCCATTCATCAAATGTTGGAGAGCAGGAAAAGATCTTTCAAAAAAGAGAGCTCTCATTTTGCGATTCCCCTCTGAAGCAGTGAGATCCACCTTCATTCGCAAGAGAGTGGTTTTGAGGGGGCTTGAAGGCCCGCCTATTTACCTAGATGATGATCTCACACCCATGCAAGTAGCACATCGTCGTGCATGCATGCCAAGAGTACACGAGGCTCGTAGGGAGGGGAGAAAGGCTTCATACAGAGATGGTAGGGTCATCATTGATGGTAAAGCCGTACTATAGGGATTCGTGGCCTGTGAGACAGTTGAGGAGATACATCTTGCAGTGTGGAACTACAATGGCGATTTATGGACACATCCAGAGAGGCTTGAGGAGGTGAGCAAAGATAGAGTGCATGGCTTCCAGTGGGAGTCTATACACAAAGATTGTACACGCCACCACACTACGGGAGGATCAGGGGGAGTAGCGATACTCTTCAGAGATGGACTTCAGAGCAGGATACACATCGTCGCACGAGACTCACAGGCCAGATACCTTTGGATCCGATTACAGCTCTCACAGGAGAGGCCCATCTATATTGCACTAAGCTATTTTGCACCCTCTGGCTCCCGATTCTCTGTCATGGATCAAGAGGAGGGCTCACCTTATACTTGTCTATCAGAGGAGATCACTGAGTACTCTACTCTAGGAGAAGTCTTCCTCATGGGGGACTTCAATGCCAGGACGAGTAGCGACCAGTGCGAGGCTTTTGACCCCGGGGATCAAGTCATATTACCCACTTTGGAGGAGGGATCTATGGCACGAGTTTCAGCTGATTCTACACGCACACTCTACGGTACCCACCTACTCAGATTCGGGTCCAGGCATCGCCTCGTTATTTATAACCGGATGAGACAGTGGCCTAGGTCAGGGAGATTGACATGCGTACCGCACTCAGTTACAGATGGAGGAGGGAGTATCGTAGATTATATCATGGGACCCAGGGAGGCCACCCACCTATTCAGTTCCTTCACCATCCCACCTATACCCATTGGAGCATATCACGCATACCTTGCACTATCCCTCAAGGGGGACATTCACACGCACACACCCGTGACACATCTCCCACACACTACCATCCACTTCACACATGAGCTTGCTCACATATACTCAGCCCGAGTTGAGGAAAGCCTTCTTTCGCTTCATCCTGACACCCCACTACCTATACTTACCTCACATATAGCATCCATCCTTCAAACATCTTCCATCGGTTCATTCCCGCACACCACCCATTCTAGTCACCACACCTATTGGAGATCCACAGATTTGGCACGAGTATGCTGAGAGACTATATGAGATACCTGGACAGACTCCCATCCCCCAACCACCTGGACCACTCCCTACTCGTTCCTCTTTCTTCACAGCAAAGATGATCCAGAGGGCCATTGAGCGGCTATAGCATGGGCGTTCGACTGACCACACGAGACTGCAGAGCGAGCACCTCATATATACTGCCCCCACTATAGCTCCATTGATTGCACATGTCTTCAATCGAGCTATAGGGGAGGGCTTCCCAGAGGAGTGGACGAAGAACATCATTGTACCCATTCACAAATCTGGGGATACCTTGGACCCAGGGAACTACAGGACTATCATGATTGGTCACACCATGGCCAAGCTTTATGGGGCGGTTCTCGAGACAGAGCTCAGCTCATATGCAGAGATGGAAGGGCTATGAGCATGTGGTCAGGCAGGGTTCCGGCGAGCTTTCTCCACTATTGATCACATCTTCATTCTGCGTTGCCTCATTGACGGGGCAAAGATGCGGAAGAAGAGATGATATTGCTGCTTTGTGGATTTCCGCAAAGCCTTCGATACTGTGCCACGGGAGAAGCTTTTTCGGAGACTCCATAGCTTGGGGATACCATCAGAGATGATTTGGGCCATCTACACACTCTATGAGCGGGTGATTGGGAGGGTTCGATGCCCGAGGGGACTATCAGAGGCCATTGCTAGCACAGTGGGTGTTAAACAAGGCTGCCCACTCTCTCCCACTCTCTTCGGGCTCTACATCGACGAGATTGAGGACTACATTCTTCGAGCTGGAGGGGAGGGTGCGGACCTTGCAGGTACACAGGTCCACATTTTATTATATGCAGATGATATTGTATTGATTTCAGAGTCACATGAGGGGTTACAGCACCACCTAGATGCCCTCCATGAGTTTTGCACACAGAGAGGCCTGACAGTAAACCTTGGCAAGACCAAGGTCATGATCTTCCACACCTCCCACACGGTGAGGAATGGAGCAGGATTCACAGTTGGAAGTGGACAGATTGAGGTGGTCACTTCCTATGTCTACCTCGAAGTCACATTCACGAGCTTACCTGGCCCCTTCAGCATGAGACAGGCAGCCACCGATAGAGTCACACGAGGATATGCAGCCTTAGCCATGTTAGAGCGGAGATGTCACTAGGCACACTTCCAGGAGCCCCGCACAAAGGGGTGGCTATTTGACACACTAGTGAGACCAGCTATGATGTATGCTTCGACAGTTTGGGCACCAGGCCTCACAGTCACCCAGTGGAGTGCGATCGAGAGGCCACAAGTACGTATGATCTCGCGACTATTTCACGGGAAGCAGTCACTGCCACATGACATTATCAGGGCAGAGCTAGCTGCACCACCCATGGTAGTAGATGCACTATTCCGGACTATCTCCTTTATTCAGAGGGTGAGGGAGCTCCCTACAGAAAGACTCACACACAGAGCTTTTGAGGCATCTATAGAGATATCAGAGTCTGGATATGAGAGAGCTTGGTACACTCAGGTTAGAGCGTGGTTTGATAGTCATGGACTTGATATGGATAGATTGCCACCTTTTCCGTATGACCCAAACTCACCTCACATCCACCTCTCACGTCATGAGAGGAATCTTGTGCTCAGACAGGACCTTTGGCAGCTCTACATTAGTCAGACATGGCATACACCACACATGGGATCGAGACTATCGCACTATCGAGACCAGTTCTTGGACATACTAGCAGATGGTTTCATCCAGCGACCACGCTACATGGATACCTACATGCCTCATAGCTCGAGGGTAGCTATTGGCCAGTTGAGGGTCTCATCACACCGACTAGAGATTGAGATAGGCAGAGCCACAGACATTCCCAGAGAGGAGCGGTTATGCAGGATATGCATAGTAGAGATGGAGGATGAGGAGCACTTTGTTTGCAGATGTAGCGCATATGATGACATTAGAGACAGATACGAGACTCTACTTACAAGGCAGCCCACCCTCCGAGAGATCATGGGCTCTAGAGATCAGCGACAACTCGGGCGATTCTTACTAGAAATTCAGAGTCGCAGAGATTCTCTCCTCCAGCCTACTGCAGCTTCCCAGACACTAGGGAGACAGAGTAAGCTCACTGACTTCTTCATTGCACGACATGCAGTAGCCCTCCCCCCCTTAGCTCACACATCGAGAGGGGTGACTCTTCAGCAGGCTCAGACCTCTCGAGCTAGGAGACGACCCCGTGCTATAGGATATCGGGCCCTCAGACTTCACAAACAACAGATTGCAGACATTCAGGCTCGTGACCATCGCACCATGGAGGAGACACGATCCCAGATGATGGCGGATCCCGCTGCAGCCATCAGGGCGGCCTTGACTCCACCTCCACCCATGTACCACATATTATACCCGCCCACTAGTACAGGATGGAGCGTCATTCAGATGCATTATCATGCTTGTACTACCCTTTTGCATATAGGCTATAGATATAGCACTTCATTCACCATCCCCCCCTCCCACTTTCATGGGTATCTCTACATGCATGCTACACAGATCTATATCAGCCTTGCCAACTTTTTTTTCAGCACTTTTATCTTTTCCCGATTGACAAAAGAAACACCCATGTACATTGATTTGTCTCATAGGCCGAGTTCGGCCTCCTAATAGACGTAAAAACACTTTCTTTCTACTTTCTTTCTACTTTCTTTCTTTCTCTCTCTGAGAGAGCACAGCAGAGAGAGCACAGCAGGAGGTGCACATTGCAGTCTGGAACTGCAATGGATCTTTGTGGACACATCCAGGGCCCCTCGAGGAGGTGATGGAGGGCAGAGACATTATCTTCTTGACAGAGACACACAAGAGCCCGGGGAGGAGCCTACCGAGGATTGAGGGCTATATGTGGGAGTCAGCTCACCGCCGCCAGATGAGACAGCGCACCACACAAGGATCAGGAGGAGTAGCCGTGCTCTATAGAAAGTCGCTACAGCACAGAGTACAGGTGGTAGCCAGAGACCCGGAGGCAGGTTTCATGTGGATACGCCTCCAGCTATCAGAGGAGAGAGCAGCGTACTTTGCCGTATGCTATATTGCACCCATTGGTTCGCGCTTCACACATTCCCCTGAGCAGCTATCAGGGGGGGAGGGACCAGACACCACATCGCCATATGATTGCCTCAGTGACACAATCATGGAGTATACCGGGATGGGTGAAGTCTTCCTTCCTTGTAGGAGACTTCAATGCCCACACTCAAAGCCACCAGTGTGATATCTACGACTTTGATGACCCTGAGATGCTTCATACCATAGAGGACATGCCTACACTCAGAGCCTCAGCCGACACTGCCACACCCACCTCATACGGCCGACACCTACTCCAGATGGGAGAAGCACACCGTCTCGTTATATATAATGGGATGGGGACCTAGCCCACCTCGAGCGGTCTCACCTCCATTCCACCCACGACACCACAGGGGGGCAGTGTGGTAGACTATGTTATCGGACCCCCGGAGGCAACACATCTCATCACCTCATTCACTATCCCACCCTTACCGATTGGAGCTGATCACGCATATCTTGCCCTATCCATTCGCGGCTCACCATGCATATCCCACCCCGTCACCATACAGCCACGAACCCATACCACCATTCACTTTAGACATGAGCTAGCACATATCTATAGCTCCCATGTTCAAGAGCGCATCTACTCCCTTAATCCCTCTGCCTCCTTGGACACCCTCACCGCCCACTTCTACTCGATCCTCCATACATCTGCTACTCTCAGCTTCCCATACACCACCCACAGCACTGCACATTCCACACGGCTGGGGCATACACCCCAGAATAGATGGTACAATGAGGAGTGTAGGCGATTATACCGACATCTCAGAGCACAGAGTATCTTGGGATCCATCACAGAGAGGGAGGTACGACGACAGATGCGAGCTCTCACACGCCGGAAGCGGCGAGCTTTTGAGGAGCGACAGGAGGCAGAGTTGATCGACCTTCTCATGAGTAGGGATTGTGCCACCGCGTGGAGGGCACTACGTGAGCTACGCCCACCTACACCCATAGCAGATCCTCTGACTTGGCACACCTATGCCCAGAGGTTATATGACGTCCAAGGACAGCCACCATTGCCGATTGCTTCCACACCACGTCCTGTGATATCCACCCTCTTCACGGCAAGCATGGTACGACAGGCCATCCATAGGCTACAGCATGGCCGCTCAGTAGACCACACTAGGCTAAAGGGAGAGCACTTTATATATGCAGCAGATGTAGTTTCCCACTTGATCGCCCATCTCTTCAACCATGCTTTGGTGAGGGGTTACCCGACTCATGGACTATGCATACCATTACGCCTATCCATAAGTCCGGCGATATGATGGACCCAGGGAACTACAGGACTATTATGATAGGCCATATCCTGGCCAAGATCTATGGGGCAGTACTAGAGACAGAGCTCAGTACACACGCTGAGGCAGCTGGGATCAGAGCACCTGGCCAGGAAGGCTTCCGCCGCACTTTCTCCACTATCGACCACATCTTCGTGCTTCGTTGCTTGATTGAGAGCGCGAAGGCGAGGAAGCAGAGACTATACTGTTGCTTTGTGGATTTCCGCAAAGCCTTCAACATGGTCCCTCGAGAGAGACTACTACGGAGGCTCCAGGAGTTACAGCTACCATCAGACATGCTATGGGCCATCCACGCTTTGTATGCACGAGTCACAGGCAGGGTACGCTGCCCCGCAGTCTATCAGATAGCCTTGTTAGCACCATTGGTGTGAAACAAGGCTGCCCTCTCTCACCCACTCTCTTCGGTCTCTACATCGACGAGATCACGGAGTATATACAACGACCAGGAGGGCTAGGAGGAGACCTTGGAGGTACGCTAGTACACATCCTATTATATGCTGATGACATTGTCCTGCTTTCAGTGTCACAGGAGGGGTTGCAGTCACATTTACAGGCGCTCGATACCTTTCGCATGGAGAGAGGATTCACAGTGAACCTTGGCAAGACCAAGGTCATGATCTTCCATACCTCCAGGACAATACGTCATCGTGCCTCTTTCACGGCAGCTGGAGAACAGCTAGAGGTAGTGGACTCCTACGTCTACCTAGGTGTCACCTTCTCGGGAAGCACAGTGATATTCTCCATGGCACACGCCGCGAGAGATAGATTGACGCGAGGCTATGCGGCACTTGCAAGATTGGAGAGACGCTCCTTTCAAACACATTTTCAGGAGCCCCGGACTAAGGGGTGGCTCTTTGACACTCTAGTGACACCCGCATTGATGTACGCAGCAGCAGTATGGGCACCAGGGATCACAGAGGCGATGTGGGTGCGGATTGAGAGGCCCCAGGTCACCATGATCTCACGCTTGCTGCGCAGCAAGCCCTCCGTTCCACATGACATTATAGGAGCTGAGCTTGGCACACCACCAATGCTAGTGGAGGCCCTCTTCCAGTTGGTGACCTTTATTCTGAGAGTCAGAGAGCTCCCCACCAGCAGACTCACCAGGCTTGCATTTGAGAGCTCTAGACATTTGGAAGAGACAGGGCATGAGAGAGTATGGCATGCACAGACTTACCGATGGTTAGCAGACCATGGCATGAGCATTACGGATCTTCCCCCTTTTCAGTATGACCTCTCTTCCCCCCACATTACCCTCTCTCGTTCGGAGAGGAATAGGATCATCCGTTGGGACCTACTACAGATACACCTCAGGGAGACATGGATAGCACCACGGGAGCCTCTTCCCACAAAGAGGCAAAACTACAGAGAGCACTTCCTGACTATGACAGCGGATGGTTTCATTCAGAGACCACGATACATGGATACATATATGGCACCAGCTGAGAGAGTGGCCATTGGGCAGCTTATAGTATCATCACACCAGCTCGAGATTGAGGTTGGGCGAGCCACACATACCCCGAGGGATGAGAGATTATGCAGGATATGTAGAGAGGAGGTGGAGGACAAGGAGCACTACACATGTAGATGCCAGGCATATGAGGACATCAGAGACCGCTACCCACAGCTCTTCAGGGGGCCCAGAGAGATCAGGGCTTCTTTATTGGGGACAGAGGACCAGCGCCCTCTAAGTCGTTTCCTAGTAGAGCTCCAGCACCGTCGTGCATCACTCCTCCAGCAGCAGATGGATATACACTTGCCCCCCCCCTCAGACTTATATTACAGATTTTTTCAGACCCACAGCCACTCGAGGACCCAGCTCGATGCGGGGTGTCACATTACACAGAGCAGAGGAGCTTAGACGACAACGTCGACGACCGAGACCCCAAGCCCGGAGAGCCCGTCCACATCAGAGAGAGATTCAAGCGATTCACGCACGCCATGACATGGAGATACGGAGACGTCAGCAGCGCACCCCTATCGATTTGGACGTTCAGAGCAATTTGAGGATCGCCATGATGCCTTACCCACCGATGCATTATATCCTAAACCCACTCCAGGCATTTAGTGGGTTGTGATACCATCGAGCCTCCCCTCCCTATGCATATCATATTTGTATCTCACCCATTGAGCATATAGAGTGCATACCCATAGCACCCCACACCCTTGATGCCAGTTACTATCCACTCCTTTTATACCCGTTTGCGGTACTCACACTTTATTTTCCTTTTAGGATCACAGTGGATTGGATCATACTGATGTATATGTTTTGTCTCATAGGCCGATTTTGGCCTCTAATAGACGTTAAAAAGTCTTTCTTTCTTTCTTTCTTTCTTTCTTTCTCTCTCTCGTGTGTGTGTGTGTGTGTGTGTGTGTGTGTGTGTGTGTGTGTGTGTGTGTGTGTGTGTGTGTGTGTGTGTGTGTGTGTGTGTGTGTGTGTGTGTGTGTGTGTGTGTGTGTGTGGTGTGCAGCATTGCATGTAGTTTCAGCCTAAAATTCAGAAGATAAAACCTTGTTATAAAACATGGTGCATACCATCTCCATGACACTGAATAGCTTCCTTTTAGCTACCCCATTTTGTGATAGAGTATGAGGTGTATGACTTGACGTTTGATGTCTTTCTACCTCAAGAAATTATCAAAATCATGATTTATAAACTCACCATCTCCATCTGATATGATAGTTTTGACAAATGTGGATGCTTAATTTTCAATCTAATAAATCCTCTCTCTGAATTTGGAGAAGGTATTCGCTTTTGGTTTGAGAAAATACATCCAATATATCTCGTGTGGTCATCTACTAAGAGAAAAAAGTAAAGCGACCCACTCAAAGACAATGTAATCATAGGTACGCAGAGATCCATATGGAAAAGGGGGAGGGTGGGCAAATAGGTAAAGTGAGACCCAAAGAGTACAAGCTTGATGGCAAAGAGGCGTCTTCCAATGAAAGAAGAGCTACCATGATATGGGAAAACATACATGGATTAGAGTGAGCATGCCAAGAGCATGAAGTGGGCTCTTCAAGCTTCTAACCAAGTACAAAGTGGAGGTGAGGCCCTCCTTATACAGAGTTAGAGGATGCTCTTCAAAGTACATCATATGTGGGATAATTCCCTCGAAGGAGAATGAATACAAGGAAGAAGCAAATGGCAAGGTACCCAAATACAACTAGATACAACTAAATAAATATGAAATGGAGGGTCTCCCAAATACAAAATTAAGATCACTCATACATTTACAAAAAGTAATGGAATAGATAAATCATGTCGTCAACACATAAGATGAATAGATCCTAAATGACAAGTCACAAGAGACAATACTAAACAATGAACATTGTATACATAATGGTCCATCAATGATCATCAGACATGATACATCTAACATTCATACATCAATCATTATCAAAAGCAAAATAAAGAAGATAAACAACAAATCATCCAAATAGTGAACGTCATGATAACTGAAACTATGAGATCTCACCAATGACTCACATGACATGTCCACATGAAAAATAAATATACGAGTGTCAATGACATGACATGAGACACCTTATTTCTTTTTGTTGCTTTCGCAACAGGCTAACATTAGCAACCTGTTACGAACTGATCGCAATACATTGCTCTCCAACATCAAACTAAATTCCAAAGCTAATACTAGGAATTGAGAATCCATGAGATAAATAATCATATTTTTATTGTAAATATACCACTCCCTCATTAACAAATACCTTCCTTGAAGAGAAGACTTTTGTTTGTCTCATATACAATAGGTTGTGAACCCATTCGCAACGTGGGATTAGCAATGCATTGCAAAGTGTTCACAGCATATTGCATTTCAACTATGGTATGTATGTATCTATGCATATATGTATGCATGCATGTATCTATATACATATTTATGTATGTGTGCATAAATGTATGCATGTTTGTATATATGTATGTATGTATGTATTCATGCATGTATGCATGTATGTATGTATCTATGTATCTATTTATGTATGCATGCATGCATGCATGCATGCATGCATGTATGTATGTATGTATGTATGTATGTATGTATGTATGTATGTATGTATGTATGTATGTATGTATGTATGTATGTACGGATGAATGTTTGTACAAATGAATGAATGAATGAATGAATGAATGAATGTATGTATGTATGTATGTATGTATGTAGGTATGTATGTATGTATGAATGTATGTATGTATGTATGTATGTATGTATGTATGTATGTATGTATGTATGTATGTATGTATGTATGTATGTATGTATGTATGTATGTATGTATGTATGTATGTATGTATGTATGTATGTATGTATGTATGTATGTATGTATGTATGTATGTATGTATGTATGTATGTATGTATGTATGTATGTATGTATGTATGTATGTATGTATGTATGTATGTATGTATGTATGTATGTATGTATGTATGTATGTATGTATGTATGTATGTATGTATGTATGTATGTATGTATGTATGTATGTATGTACGTACATATGTATGCATGTATGTATGCATGTATGTATGTATGTATGTATGTATGCATGTATATATGTATGTATGTATGTATGTATATATAGGTACGTATGTATGTACCTACGTATGTACGTACGTATGTATGTACGTATGTATGTACGTATGTATGTACGTATGTATGTACGTATGTATGTACGTATGTACGTATGTATGTGCGTATGTATTTATGTATGTAGGTATGTGTATGTGTGTACGTATATGTGTGCATGTGGATGTATGTATGATTGTGGATATATATGCATACATGGCATGTATGCAGAGATGTGTGTTTATATGCATGTATGTACATATGATGTATGTATAGAGAAGCATCTAGCATCGATGTATACCCATCTAAAATAAACTGAGATAAGATTGTACCATTGCAAGATTCCCAGTGTGTTAGTAATTCCTGAGTTAAGAAAGAGTGTGATACATTAATAGATGTGATCATCCTCAAAGGACAGCCACCTGGTCTGAGGGCCTTATACAAAACCTTCAAACAATCCTTGGGGACTTTGTACGGTCTAAGAGAATCATTTTTGTGGGCACAAGGCAAAACACCTCATGTATACTTTATTTGACTTTCCTTTTTCAAACCCATCAAGTCATTTCAGTCCATATGGGTTGAATCATGCGGTGAACAACTAACCATTTAGAAAACGATGTTTGACTCAATTAGAGGACCTTGTACAGACCACAGATTTCCATGAAGAATACGCTTTCAAAAAAAGTTTGTGAAGTAAAATGCTCTTGAACAAGAAAATGTATCGTACCTTCAACTTCGCAACCATCTCTTTGAGTTGACAGACATTTTTTTCCTCTGCATAGAGAAGATGCACCATGAACCATTTCTCTTAACAAAACATGATATATAAAATGTTACCTGTTTCCCATATCCAACCTGTAGTGATGTGCTTAATCACATCACTACAGGGACATCTGAATCTATAATGTGATTATTTGGGTCTCGTGAAGTAGAGCTTGATGATAAATACTTATAGTATTTCTCAATTATGATATCTATGTTATAACAGTGTCATACGCAGTATGAAAATACACAGCAGAATAAGTAATTTCTAATACACGCACCACATGAAAAGACTAGCACCACAGATCATGTAGATAAAAAAAACTTCAAGGAGTTCCGACTGTCATCCAATCAAAGAGTTAGTTAGCTTTATCCAAAAATAAGCTGTGTACGTATATATGCTTTCAAAAAGTATCCAACCTTATGAGGAGAGGCTTGATGAATGCATCAATACATAATCAGATAACACAGCAAAAACAACACAAAAAAAGGCATACATACACAACCAAAACTTTAAAAAACAAAACTACAATTTCAAAAGATGATATTTGATTCAAAAACAAGGCATTTGAACAACACTAATGCCAGCATATTCCAGTTCTAACCTTTATCATCAATATCTGATTCCAAACCAAAAATAACTCGTGGGATTTCATATTTTAAACCATACATCAAGCACTATTTGAAGTAAAATTTTGTTTTTAGTTATAGATGGAACATCTTACCACCAAAAGCATCATCATCCAAACACAAAATCCTGGAAAGAGGTAAAATCAAGAACAAATAGATCATCAACAAAGAATCTAATGTGATGAAGTTTGTGTAAAATGAGAGGACAAATGTGAGTAAAAGAATATTTCCATAAATTCAAAGTCACACATGAAAAGAAGCCAATTTGTGAGGAAGACTGCACAATCTTCACAAATAGGAATACCTATAATTGCTCAAAATAAAAAATCACTCTAAACAAAAATCTAACCATACAAAAATGTCATTTCCATCTAACACTTTACTGAAATGCTTCTTTCTACAATCCATAACTACAAACTTGTATTTCAACCATAGATAATTGAAATACAATGCAATGTTCCCAATCTTTGGAACATTTTGATATTCTTGCTCTTTACTTCATTATCAAACTTGAGCTTTGATCCTTCACATACTTAGAAATGAAGAGCACCCTTAATTACATATGGAAAGACATGGACG
>CM035409.1:68989903-68999903 GCA_020310875.1 Ceratopteris richardii
ATCAAGCAAGAAGACAATCGTTCTTAAGGTTTTGGCACGTTCAGGACGCAATGGAAGCATTGGTTTCTCCTAATTCTGAACCAATCATGAGATATAGGATTCACATGGAATCTGAGATTCAGGATGGTTTCCTTTGTCCATGACATCACCTCCCCCTCAAGCGATGAGTTCCACGAGGAGCGGTCATGTTCTTTGGTCTTGGCTTCATTGGATTTCTCTTATGGAATTCTTGAACCTTGATTGGTGCTCTCTGAAGATTTTCTGCAGGTTCCCAAGTACGATCACTAATGTCATACCCTTTCCAATGAATAAGGTACTCCAATCTTCCTCTGGATATTCTCGAATCTAGGACATGCTCGACTTCAAATTCTTCATGATCATCAATCTTGATAGGTGGTGAAGGACTAGTTCTCTCCCCCCTCAATGGTGAAATCTGATATGGTTCCAACATGGATACATGGAAAACTGGATGTATTCTCATGGTACTTGGTAGCTGGAGCTTGAAGGTGACTCGATTAATTTTGACCAAGATGGTGAATGGACCAAATCTCTGATGATCTAACTTTGCACAAGGCTTTGAAGTTTGCAAATTGCTTCTGAGTAACCATACTTTATCTCCAATTTGATATGATCGATTCTGAACACGATGTTGATCTGCATAGTACTTATATTGTTCTTGAGCTTTACGGATCTCTTCCTTGAGTTCTTTGTGAATGTCCATTAGGTACTGGGCCTTGTCTCTGGCAGCTGGGTTCTTGACATGATTTGAGAGTTTTATATCCATTCTTGGATGTTGTCCATAATTTGCAAAGAAGGGAGTCTGCTTAGTAGATGCATGAACACTATTGTTATCAGCAAACTCTGCAAACGGTAAAAGCTCAAACCAATAATTTTGATGATAGTTGTTGGTGCAACGGAGATATTGCTCCAGGACTTGATTCACCCGTTTTATTTGTCCATCAGTCTGTGGATGATTTGTTGTAGATAGTTTAACTTGAACACCAAGGAGCTTGCAAAGACTATTCCAGAAGCTGGATATGAACTGTGGACCTCGATCACTGACAATATCATCAGGCAATCCATGAAGCCTAAATATGTACCTGAGAAAAAGTCTAGCAGTAATCTCGGTACCTTAGATCTATTGCAAGTATCACAGGTTCGGATATATTCTTTGACTTCCTTCCACATCTCAGGCCACCAAAAGTCCCTTGATATGAGTTCTATTGTTTTATTCACTCCAAAATGTCCTTCTCCAAGGTTGTCATGGCGTTGTTGAAGTACTTGGATCCTAGGCTTTTCTGGAGGGACATACAGTAGGTTCTTATAGAGTAGTAACCCATCCTTTTCCTGAAATTCGTTTACTTATTGGAATTTTCCTTCTTGAGCTTTTTGCTTAATGTTACAAAATAATTCATCTTGTGGTAGATTCTCACGGATCAGATGATTCAAGGCTAAATCTTCATGATGGCTTGAAGAGAGAGCTGCTAACTCGAGATGCTCAGGCTTGAGTAATACATTCTCTTGTTGATCAAAGGCCTCTTGAGTCTTCACCCTTCTTTGGTGCAAGGTAAGATCTTCTAGAAAGGGCATCTTACTGACATTGTTGAAGTCCTGGACGATATGTGATGACAAAGTCAAATCTCGATAGAAAGTTACTCCATCGAGATTGCCTTCTATTGAGGATGCGAGTGGTCATAAAATACTCTAAGTTCTTGTGATCTGTATACACAATAACTTTGTGAGTTGCTCCTTCTAGATGGTGACGCCAGGTATCAAACGCGTCTACTATGGCAAAAAGTTCTTTATCATGGATTTCATAATTAATTTCTCGAGGGGAAAATTTCCTTGAATGATATGCAACTGGATGTAGGTGTCCATCATCTCCATATTGGGATAGAATGGCCCCTAGGGCAAAGACTGATGCATCTGTTTCTAGGAAGAAGGGTTTGCTCGAATCCGGATGAACTAGGATTGGGGTAGTAGTGAATGTTGATTTCAAGGTCTGAAAGGCTTTTTCTGCTTCTTCGATCCATGAAAAATTTTGAGTTTCCTGTAAGCTTGGTAAGGGGTGTCACAATCTAGGAGTAATCTCTAATGAATATCCTATAAAAATTGGCAAACCCTAGAAAACATTGTACATCTCGAACACACAAAGGTGGTTGCCAATCAAGGATTGTCTTAATCTTCTTAGGGTCCATAAAGATTCCTTTCCGTGATACAATGTACCCTAAAAACTCCACTTCTATCTGATGGAAGTAGCACTTCTCCAATTTTGCATATAACCCTTTTTCTCTTAGTTTCTCTAGGACTATCTTTACATGACATTCATGATCTTCTAAATTTTTGGAGAACATCAAGATATCATCAAGATATATTACCACAAAATCATCTAAATACTCTCGAAAGATATCATTCATCATATGTTGAAAGGCTGCTGGAGCATTTGTGAGACCAAATGGCATAACTACATATTCAAAGTGTCCATACCTTGTTCGGAATGTTGTCTTCCATTCGTCTCCTTCTTTGATCCTGACAAGATTGTATGCTCCTCGAAGGTCAATCTTAGTGAAGAACTTTGCTTTTCCGAGGCGTTCCAAGAGATCTGATATAAGTGGTAGAGGATATATGTTCTTTATTGTGACTTTATTCAAACCACGATAGTCCACAACACATTCGAAGAGTTCCGTCCTTTTTTACAAATAGGATAGGGGCTCTTGTAGGAGACTTCGAGTGTTTGATAAACCCCTTGGCTAGATTCTCACCAATATTCTTACGTAATTCTGTAAGTTCCTCTCGGGATAGTCTATAGATTGGCCCGAAGGGTGGTTGTACTCCCTCTTGAAGTTCTATGGCACAATCATAAGGTCTATGCTCTGGGAGCATATCTTCATTCTTTTTTTCAAAGACATCTTCAAACCCTTAGTATTGGTCAGGTAGCTTCATTGAATCATCTTTCTTGGGCTCTTGAGTTGGTATGGCATAGATCATATGCGTCGGTTCCTTCCTTACTAGTAACTACATGCATGAAGGCTTTGGCTCCAACATATTTCAAGTTCTTCTGGATATCTCGACGGATGATTTTATTATTCTCTCAATTAATTTCTGGATTATGTTTCTTTAACCACGGCATTCCGATTATAACCATGTTTACTGGACTTGATATTACATTGAAACATATGTGTGAATCATGGTCACCAAGGTGTACTCTTAGTGGTATAGTTTCCATGGTTATATTCCCCGATGCTAGAGGCCGTCCATCTGCTACTTCAGCTACTACTGGTTTGTTCTTCCGAAGTATTGGAATTCCATGTTTCTTAACGAGTCCCTCATCAATGAAACATGAGGAGGCTCCTGAATCTACCAGAGCTATAAGGGAAAGGGTCTTCGTAGACATGATTAACTTGACATGGGCAAGACATGTTTCTACGGGTGTGGCTGGAATTATGAGACCCTTTCTTATATCATGGTTCGGTTGTATGGTCTCTTTTACAACTTGACTTCCTCGTTTCCCTTCTCTACAAGGGTGGCTTCGACTTTGGAGTTCGTTCTCTTGTTCGGACAATTAACTGCAATATGGCCAGGATTTCCACAATACAGGCATAACTTGTTATCCCTCCTCCTTTGTTTCTCTTGCGGTGTTAGAGACTGGAATCTAGTTACATCTATCTGCATAGGTTCGGGTATAGACTCATCTCTAGGAGTCGGATGGAAGGGTTTCCATTGGCGAGGTCTTCCTTCTACTTGTTTTTCTTGTTTTCTTTCAAAAAGGCGGTTATCACATTGAATAGTTTGGCTGATGTATTCAAATCTTCGTGCCAAGTGAGGTCACATATCAACTGCCTAAATTCTCATGCATAGGTAGAGGCAGTGCGGTTACCTTGATGTAGCTTCCGAAGTTTTGTTTCTTCCACTCGACTCGTGTCTGCATCTCCAAATGTGGCGATGAGCTCTCCAAGAAATCCCTCATAGTCATGAAGTATCGCCATATCCTTCTCCAAGATTGGGGCGAACCATGATAAAGCTTGACCATGGAGCAAGGTTCCAATAAAACCGACCTTGGATGCATTATCAGGGTATCTATCAGGCTGCATGCAAATGTACAATTTGACTTGTTGCAAGAATCCTTGGAGCTTTGTGCGATCACCATCGAACTTTTCTGGCATGTAGATCTTGGGTTCCCTCATGAAGGATGCACTAGGTCATAGATTTACTTGCATACTCCCTTGATTTGTCTAAAGACTCCCGATTCGTTCTTGTAATTCTTGAAGGAGTGCACCTACATGCACAGGATGTCCCATCTCGACTTGTGTCTGTCGACGAGTTAGGTCTTCGACTTGTTGTTGGAGACTCTGAAGTGTTGCTACAATCTGTCCATAAGCATTCTCCATGATGACTAGTCTTGGATAGAAGCTAGTCTTGCCAAAATGTCAAGGGAGCACTAGATTGTGCTCTCTGACTTCACTAGACAAGATTTCAAAAATACACTTTTGATTACAAGAACACCCATGTAGGGAAAATAGTACAAGAATATATGACCGATACACGAAGTCCCACAACCCGGGACGAGATCCCACAACCCGAGACCGTAAGTATGGAACAAGATCTCTAGATTACAGGAACTCCCTTGTGGAAGATGAACTAGATACAAGAAAGAACTCGACAAGATCTCGTACTATGAGATTACAAGAGGACAAGACAGGATGTCCAAGAACTGGACTAGACAAGACTTGAACAAGGAACAAGACAAAAACTAGAACTGGAACTTGGAGTACTTACTTGGCGGTCATGACTCCTTGAGCTCCCAAGACTTGTATTGGCAAGACTAAGAATGAATGTGGCCAACCCCTCCTTATATAAGTTTTCCAAGGGCGGTTCAAGGGCGGTTACGAATTGATGTCATCGATGATGTCATCAATTCGAAGCATGGTCTCAAGATGTCAGAATCAAGCAAAAAGACAGCCGTTCTTAGGGTTTTGGCATGTTCCGGACGCAATGGAAGCATTAGTTTCTCCTAATTCTGAACCAATCATGAGATATAGGATTCACATGGAATCTGAGATTCAAGATGGTTTCCTTTGTCCATGAAAGCTGAAACATGTCACCATCCCCTAGTGACTATGGTTTTTTGGTCCATTTTTTTTTTCCCCACCTTCTTGCACCTCTCTTTTCCCACCCTCCACCAAGTGGCGAGACGTGAGGCACGTGGGGGCATTGTCGTGGATCTTCTTCCATCTTGGTGGCCATTTTGTGTTATTGGTACATTTTTAAGTTCATGAATTTTTGGTGAACACTGTTGTGGCTTTTTCTTACCCATCTTGGTGATTTGCCACTCAGCATCATGAAATGAGTGTGAGACTCAAAAGAAGTGCCAAAAAATTGGCCTTGTACATCGGATTGGATGCTACAAAAAATAGTATGCAATAGATCACTAGTGGGCCTTTAGGTTTAATGTCCCTTGAACTTCATACGGTTGTAAGCCATAATGTGAATCTTGATAAAAAGAATTGCCAAAAGAATAATGTGTGCCAAAAAAAAACAGTGATTGACCTAACTTAAATATATTTGGAACAAGAAAAGGTAGACACATATGAGAGATAGGAGAGAAATTAAAATGTCTGTGTGTGTGGATCATTCGATGTGAAATGAGGAAACCCAAATTATTTAGGAGCTTCTCTTTATAGAATAATTAGAAGGTTGTTTTATGAACTTGTTTTCATTGCTAAAAAAATGAGCATCAATGATGTCAACCACGATTGAAGAAGCTTCAAGAGGAATTCTAAGGTTGATTCAATGTGTCCCTCCCTCAATAGCACAAGATATTTCTATTCAAAAGAACGCACAATTGAAGGGATATTATCTCTCTCTCTCGCGACTATGATCTCGCGACTATTTCGCGGGAAACAGTCGGTACCACATGACATCATCGGGGCAGAGCTAGCTGCACCACCCATGGTAGTCGATGCACTATTCCAGACTATCTGCTTTATTCAGAGGATGAGAGAGCTCCCTACAGACAGACTCACACGCAGAGCTTTTGAGGCATCTATACACATATCAGAGTCAGGATATGAGAGAGCTTGGTACACTCAGGTTAGAGTATGGTTTGATAGTCATGGGCTTGATATGGACAGATTGCCGCCTTTTCAGTACGACCCAGACTCACCTCACATCCACCTCTCTCGTCATGAGAGGAAATGTTGTGCTGAGACAGGATCTTGATATGGACAGATTGCCGCCTTTTCAGTACGACCCAGACTCACCTCACATCCACCTCTCTCGTCATGAGAGGAATGTTGTGCTGAGACAGGATCTTTGGCAGCTCTACATTGGTCAGACATGGCACACCACACACATGGGATCGAGACTAATGCACTATCGAGACCAGTTCTTAGACATCCTAGCGGACGGTTTCATCCGGCGGCCATGTTACATGGATACTTACATGCCTCATAGCTCGAGGGTAGCGATTGGCCAGTTGAGAGTCTCATCACATAGACTAGAGATTGAGACGGGCAGAGCCGAAGACATTCCCAGAGAGGAGCGGATATGCAGGATTTGCAGAGTAGAGATGGAGGATGAGGAGCACTTTGTATGCAGATGTAGCGCATATGATGGCATCAGAGGTAGATACGGGGCTCTATTTACAGGGCAGCCCACCCTCTGAGAGATCATGGACTCTAGAGACCAGCGACAGCTCGGGCGATTCCTACTAGAGATACAGAGTCACAAAGATTCCCTACTCCAGCCTATTGTAGCAGCCCATACAGGGGGGAGACAGAGTCAGCTCACTGAGTTCTTTATTCCACGACGTGCTGCAGCCCTCCCCCCCTCGGCCCACACACCGAGAGGGGTGACTCTTAAGCAGGCTCAGACTGCTCGAGCTAGGAGACGACCCTGTGCTAGAGGATATCGGGCCCCGAGACATCACCGACATCAGATTGCAGAGATCCAGGCTCGTCACCATCGCGCCATGGAGGAGAGACGATTCCAGATGATGGCTGATCCCGCTGCAGCTATCACGATGGCCCTGACTCCACCTCCACCTATGTATCACATCTTACACCCGCCCACTAGCACAGGATGGAGCTAGTTAGTCGTTTCAAATGCATTCCCATGCTTGTTGTACTACCCCTTTGCATATAGACTATCATAGATATCGCACTCCATACACTCCCCCACTTTCATGGGTATCTCCATACGCATATCACGGAGATATGTATCAGCTTTACCAGTTTCTTTTTCAGCACTTTTTTTCAGCACTTTTATCTTCTCTGATAGACAGAAGATACACCCATGTACATCGCTTTGTCTCATAGGCCGAGTTCGGCCTCCTAATAGACGTAAAAACACTTTCTTTCTTTCTTTCTCTCTCTCTCTCTCTCTCTCTCTCTCTCTCTCTCTCTCTCTCTCTCTCTCTCTCTCTCTCTCTCTCTCTCTCTCTCTCTCTCTCTCTCTCTCTCTCTCTCTCTCTCTCTCTCTCTCTCTCTCTCTCTCTCTCTCTCTCTATGAGCAGGTGACTGGGAGGGTACGGTGTCCAGGAGGTATGTCTGAGGCCATTGCTAGCACCATCGGTGTTAAGCAAGGCTGCCCACTCTCTCCCACTCTATTTGGTCTCTACATTGACGAGATTGAGGACTACATTCTCCGAGCTGGAGGAGAGGGTGCAGACCTCGCAGGTACACATGTCCACATTTTATTATATGCCGATGACATTGTCTTGATTTCAGAGTCACCCGAGGGATTACAGCGCCACCTTGAGGCCCTGGATGAGTTTTGTACACAGAGGGGCTTGACAGTAAACCTTGGCAAGACCAAGGTCATGATCTTCCACACCTCCCCCATGGTGAGGAATGGAGCAGGATTCAGAGCTGGTGGTGGACAGATTGAGGTGGTCACTTCCTATGTCTATCTCGGAGTCACATTCACGAGCTTGCCTGGCCCCTTCAGCATGAGACAGGCAGCCACCGATAGACTCACACGCGGATATGCAGCTTCAGCCATGTTAGAGCGGAGATGTCACCAAGCACACTTCCAGGAGCCCCGCACGAAGGGCTGGCTATTTGACACACTGGTCAGACCAGCTATGATGTATGCTGCGACGGTTTGGGCCCCAGGTCTCACAGTCACCCAGTGGAGTGCGATCGAGAGGCCACAGGTACGTATGATCTCGCGATTATTTCGTGGGAAACAGTCGGTGCCACATGACATCATCAGGGCAGAGCTAGCTGCACCACCCATGGCAGTAGAGGCACTATTCCAGACTATCTGCTTTATTCAGAGGATTAGGGACCTCCCTACAGATAGACTCACACACAGAGCTCTTGAGGCATCTATACAGATATCAGAGTTAGGATATGAGAGAGCTTGGTACACTCAGGTTAGAGTCTGGTTTGATAGTCATGGACTTGATATGGACAGATTGCCGCCTTTTCAGTATGACCTAGACTCACCTCACATCCACCTCTCTCGTCGTGAGAGGAATGTTGTGCTCAGACAGGATCTCTGGCAGCTCTACATTAGTCAGACATGGCACACACCACACATGGGATCGAGACTATCGCACTATCGAGACCAGTTCATAGACATACTAGCTGACGGTTTCATCCAGCGACCACGCTACATGGATACTCACATGCCTCATAGCTTGAGGGTAGCGATTGGCCAGCTGAGAGTCTCATCACACCGACTCGAGATTGAGACGGGCAGAGCCGCAGACATTCCCAGAGAGGAGCGGATATGCAGAGTATGCAGAGTAGAGATGGAGGATGAGGAGCACTTTGTATGCAGATGTAGCGCATATGATGGCATCAGAGGCAGATACGAGACTCTGTTTGCAGGGCAGCCCACCCTCCGAGAGATCATGGACTCTAGAGACCAGCGACAGCTCGGGCGATTCTTACTAGAGATACAGAGTCACAGAGATTCCCTACTCCAGCCTACTGTAGCACTCCATACAGGAGGGAGACAGAGTCAGCTCACTGACTTCTTTATTCCACGACGTGCTGCAGCCCTCCCCCCCTCAGCCCACATACCGAGCGGGGTGACTCTTCAGCAGGCTCAGATATCTCGAGCTAGGAGACGACCCCGTGATATAGGATATCGGGCCCCGAGACTTCACCGACACCAGATGGCGGAGATCCAGGATTGTGACCATCGCGCCATGGAGGAGAGACGATCCCAGATGATGGCCGATCCCGTTGCAGCCATCAGGGTGGCCCTGACTCCACCTCCACCTATGTATCACATATTACATCCCACCCACTAGCACAGGATGGAGCTAGTTAGTCGTTTTAGATGCATTCTCATGGTTGTTGTACTACCCTTTTGCATATAGACTATCATAGATATCGCACTCCATACACCCCCCACCAATTTCATGGGTATCCCCACATGCACACTACGGAGATCTATATCAGCTTAACCAGTTTCTTTTCAGCACTTTTATCTTTTCTGATTGACAGAAGATACACCCATGTACATCGATTTGTCTCATAGGCCGAGTTCGGCCTCCTAATAGACGTAAAAACACTTTCTTTCTTTCTTTCTCTCTCTCTCTCTCTCTCTCTCTCTCTCTCTCTCTCTCTCTCTCTCTCTCTCTCTCTCTCTCTCTCTCTCTCTCTCTCTCTCTCTCTCTCTCTCTCTCTCTCTCTCTCTCTCTCTCTCTCTCTCTCTCTCTCTCTCTCTCTCTTTTCTCTCTCTCTCTTTTCTCCACACTATGCATGGCTGCCATGAAATGTGTTTAATCTGACTAGTTCTTCTCTGTTGTTTCATAGAAGTTTATCTTGGAGATACATATGCACTAGATGAAGAGGTGATTGAAGTACATATTTAGGCTCTAAAGTACAAATCCGATACTTTCTGAAAGTTTAAAAATGGCTTTACCAAGTGGACAAGAAGTATCAAGCAAAATAAAGACAATGAAAACAAATGAAGGTGATGAATTTCTAAGTCATAACTTTGACAACTTTCTCAAAAAGAAAGAAATCAAGTGACAAGTCAG